>OY743224.1:96160120-97375942 GCA_963555765.1 Orthonevra nobilis
TAAAATATTTGAATCGGTTATATTGAAAAAGCGTCATCTACTTAATTTTTCAAAAATCTTTTTTTTAAAGATCCTGTACCTTAGCATGGCCATTCATGTAGTCCATTTGAAAACAGGCCACATCTGGCCACCCAAAGCAGTTTAACAAGGTCGGGCTTAAAAAATATTTGTTCACATAACTAATAACTTCTGAAGATTAAAAACATTTTCATGTCTCCTACAAATTTTAAAATATCTGAGATGCCCTTTTCAAAACTACTATAAATTATTCATGTAACCCAAAAACCACGTCCAACAGTAACTACATATACCTTTTCCACGATGCATCGGTTTCTCTGTGGTTTTCGCCAACTTAAATTCGACAGTTTATTTTTAATCTATTCGCTGAGATGAAAAAATTCTACGTCATCAAACGTGACTTTCTTTGACAAATCGTTATCAAGTTGTTTTTGCTTGTGAAAATGTGTCTTGGAAATGGGATTTCAAATCGCCGTAATTTGGTTTAATTCTGCGCATGATGACGAGTTAATGTAAAGGCAACAATGACTTTACTCTCTTGCCTGTTACTTGGAATTATGGTAGTACCCTTAGTTTTTCGTAAGCAAATGCATGTCCCTCATGTTCTAAAGAAGAAATTCAATTAAAATGTGGAGTTTCTCACAGCGGAGCGGAATTTAATGCCCCCAAAACTTCATCCAGAGACATCAGCCATTATTTACGAATGGCACCTAAGTAAATTGATAAACTCGTGCCAATACGAATGTTGAATACTCTGCTTGAATGTACATAAGGGTACATTTAATTAATAATTTGATAATTTTATTGACCGCACGTTCAAATCCAATAGTAAGTATTAAATTTTCTTCTATTTTTTCGAATCTGGTCCATCCACTTTTGAACTTTGGTTCAAATCTAGTAGTCTAACTATATTAGCCTGACTAAATGGGTGGTCGTACTGTTGTGATTTCTTCATAGACTTTTCATAATGTTATCATCAAAGAAATGGTTCGGGAAACCAATGCCATTTGCTCTACCTTGTAAGCATGACACTCACCGATGGGTTTTGATGCAATCTTTTAAATTTTAAAAAAATCTGGACTTACCAGTAAAACAACTCATGCTGATTAAAAATGTTTGAGTCTTTGCACACTCAAAATCCAGCTACACATTCTTTTAGTTCTTCTCCTTAGCCATCCGCTTGCTCTATGCAAAACGCAATGTAAGGGTAAAAAAATAAAAACATAAATATGAAATCCCCATTTATGACTTACAGTTTTATAATCAATCTGACTGTCAGACATACCCAAGTCGACATAACTATCAAAATCACGTCACGGATTCCCTTGCAATATACCCTACGGACAAAAAAAAAAATTAAAACATGCACCTGAAGTCATAACACACTTGAGGCAACTCCCGACATTTCTCCACTACTTAAAAACAAAATGAATAAGTTATGAGTGCCCAGAAATTGTTGTTTATTTTTTAACATAAATGCTATGAAATATTTTTTTTTTTAATTCGGTCGCCGAATGACTTGAAAAGGTGAAAGAAAGTGTAATGAATCTTATTTGAAATTCTAATGATGAGGGAAATGCTAATCTCATGGTAAATTGACTAGATTGACATGGGAACAAGGATTTGTAATTATGAACATTTTAATTAACAGTTTTATACAAAAAGAGGGGTAACACAAGAACAACAACGCGTCGCGTATGCTAAATTTGTTTTATGAATAGGGAAGAGGTTTTCTTGTGATGTTTCAAATTTGTTATTTTAATTTTGATCATTAGTTAGTGGCTGATGATTTAATTAGATAAATGGAAGTGAGTCACAGTCTCAGTTAAGACAGTGTCAGTGACTTTCAGTTTGGCAACATATATTAAATTGATTGTGATCATTTAAATTGAATTGTTTCAAATTTGGTTATAAGCGCCGTTATTGAACCACTGACGGTTTTGGCACGTTTTTGGAATTAGTAACGTATGGAATTAATTTAACTAGAACCAGATGCAATTTCATAATAGTTTAGGCAAGGCGTTGCTGTCTGATAAAAAATATTTTAGTAAAATTAAAACCCAAATTGAACTTCCAGTATGGTATTTAATAAGCACTAGAGAGAAAGAACTTGCGTTTAGAAGTTTCCCTTTGCCGCGCTCATCCTCTGGTATAGTATATACATTAGAAGACATTTTTGGCCTCAGAATTGCCCCTTGACATTCCCCCGCCCTACAAATTCCAGTCATCTGAGTCGTTAAAGTCCGAAACTTTGATAAGGTGCAGCTACACGGCCTGTAATTGAGGGTTTTATATCGGAAGTAAGCGGAGGAACCATCAATCTCATTCGTTATTCTGCAGAAAAAAAATAAATCGACAGGGATGCCAACACTTGAAACATTCGACACATCGCGTCCCTCAGTGGGTTTGCGATCCTTCGATTTGAAACTCCTGTATTTTTTTCCAGGGTTTGCAATAGTCGACGGATTTGGTCGATCCCCAACTTCTTTAGACAGTTTGATAGGGAGTCCGCAGGTACCAGCATCCTTGTTTCAATTGAGTTTGGCTATCATTCCTCCTTTAAGGTCAGGGGTGTGGCATTCTGTGGAATGTTCATTGGTTCATTCTGCTTGACAGCGGTGGTAAAATGTTCGAAAATCATTCCCACTATTGTATTTGACCGGCGCTTCGCGTGTTCAAAGATTTCGGAGCAGTTATATTCCTTCTCTGCAGTGCACCTTTAAACGAATCGTATAAATCTGATTGCTTTGGCCTACACTCTTTGTCAAGCTGTGCTTTTCTTTTGTATAAGATATGTCAAAAGAGGCATCTCTGAACTCCACTTTTAAAAATTCTATGCAATGTTTCATAACACAGAAATGTGGTTCAGGTCGCAAAACCAACTGGAAATTCTCCGTTCTGCATTTTTCTGGACCCCCGTAGAGATCGATTTCGGTAAATCTTTGGAAAAGTATTAAAGAGTAGTTTTCCACGTTTATTAATTGGGTCAAAAGATTGTTTTTTTAATACTATTGCAAGTATATTACGACTATAGCAGCATGATTAAGGCCCTTCGATATGTCTCCAGATTCCAGTGTATTACTGAGGACTGTAATAAGGTTTGTTTTAAAATTAACCCAACTTAGAATACTACGGATATTTCTTCGTATCGTGGAGCTTTCGCATTTTTTGAGTCGAATAAAAGAGCTTCATAAATATATAATATTGGGTCCTTTTATGTTTCATCGACTTTCTTGAACAACCCGTCGTTCTCAACAGCCGAAGAATGCCCGCTCCCTCTTTTTCAAGCAGTCTCTGACCAGCCACGGTTTTTGTTCTATTCGTATATACACATGTAAATAAACGTGTTTGCCGAACAGTAGATTTACCATACTTTGCGAATTATTTTCGATATAAAATTAAATAAGATTCACTCTGATCCCGCATTTGACTTCACAAAAGCTGCAGTTGTTTTCATAACTCCACATTCACACTACTTATTTCTTTTCCGATACAATAGCCCTCAGCTGTGAATAAATTTACGCTTTGAAAAACTTGAAACGCCTTATAAGGTCTGGCGCAATGTACATATTTAATTCGATGGAGTGGCAATTACACCAAAATCGTACAAGCAAAACGTGTGTGGAAGATTATCAGACAGATTAAGCATCTCAACTCAACCCATAAATATAATGAAAAGTAAACAAGTCAAAAACAAGCTCCTCAGTGTGACAAAATTTTTGCGCAATCAACCATCTGACCCCAAACCAACGAGTCTAGAAACCAGGAGACATTAAATTCCAGTTTTTCGATCGTGTTTTTGTTCGTTTGTATTTCTTTTTTTTTAGGTAGATCATCAACGAGATTTCGCATTAGGACGACGCGTCGCACAGTGGGTTCGTTCACATTCATTGCTGGTTATAATTATTTTAAACCACTCTTGAAAATGTTTTTTATGTTTTACCCTCAAATTAAATAAGTGTCAGCTTTTTCATTTCTTGTCTGTTTGTTCTTATAGCATTTGATTACTGAGTTTTTGAACTCGGCGCTTGATGCGCTTGTTATATTGGAACAATCCATTTCTCACCACCAGGAAGCAGTCCCTTTAAGACAGGATCGTTTTGCTCACGTTTAATTAGCATATCGCTGATGTTTATAAGAAGCTCACGAGGAACCCAAATATTGCGTTTGCATACGTATTCCCCCGTCTCGCGGTTAAACGATGAATGCTCGATTAGTGTACGCTACTCGGTGCGCCTTCCTGCTTCGATTGGGATTAAAATCACCAGCTCGTAACATCCTCGAGCATACATTTGCTTTAATTTCAAGCAACTTTTCAGAACCTTGGCTTCTTCCCAAGATTAAAATATAACGGAAGTGCACACCTTGCCTTTCCATTTTAGCGTCATGCAAAATCTGCAAGACACGATCCAAATTTCGGCAGCCAATTGGGCTAGTAAGAATATGGACGTGATGATAAATTTTAATCGAAATTTTCGTTACAAAAAATGTACAATGTAAAATGTAAAAAGCTTTGTTTAAGAATACTCCTTTCTAGTTGTTCCATGTAAATATCTAATAAATGAGGTCGTGAAGGCAAGTGCTTAATGGAATGTATCAGAACATGATTTTTTCGATTGGTGACCAGTTACGAACTGCATCGACCCAACTATGCTTCGTCAGCACATAACAACATTTATCATCGTCTCCCTCGACATAAAGCTTCTGCAGCAGCAGCGGCGACACGACATTTACCTCTGCGAAGTATGCACTGCCTCGCAAATTTCAATAGGCCAAAAGGTAAACTCCGGTGTGAATTAAGGGTCAGTCGCCTTCCGTTTTTTTTTCATGAGGAAATTACTATAAAACCTAAAGATACTTTTCTTTATCTGAAATTTTTATATACAAACACAAACTGGTTATGAGGTGACCTCTGTCGGATATCCGACTGAGTTAAGCATTTCTTTGGGCTTTAAATATGATGAACGTATCTAATTAGTTTCTTTCTTTTGTAAATTCTTCGTCCCTATTGCACCATCTATCGGGTGTAAACAAATGATAACCCTTTAGCCCTGTCTTTACAAACAGTGAAAAACACAGTGAAAAGATGATTTTTATTTTTCATATTATTCGTGGTTATGTACCTCTTTGTTCCTCGTTTATTTTCCAAGAAAAATTGGGGCCAGGATATACTCCGATTACTTACACTGCGACGAGGTTTTTTTTTTGTTTGTTTATACTATGACTTACAGGGTGGAGCTTAGATAGCAGCTATGGGGAGAACTTTACGGTCATAAAAAAAGTTGTTGGGTGTTCTATAACGGTTGGGGGAAGATCCAACAAAACTTCCATAAAACAATAAAAATTCATAAAAGATAAGATACAGCGAATTGTAGAAGTAGACGGAGGAGAATAATTTTTTTTTTTATTTTTACACTTTTATGAAGTAGAAGAACAATGCCTTCAATTCATTGACCTCAGCTGGCAAGGTTTGTTTTTTTCCCCCTTTTAAGCACTTTAATGTTTGTTAAAAGTCTTCGAAATGGACCAACGTTTTAGGTTTGAAGTAGTTTCTTAGTCATTTGAATTGCATAAACAAGTGTTTTTTTTTACAATAATTGTCACTTTGCTCAAGTTCATTAGATAAGTTTGGAAATGGACAAATAATTGCTTTTCGTTTTAGATTAGGTAGACTATCAATTTGCCGCAAAGAATGGGGAATATTATATCATTTGTGTTATTCTGTTAGATCATTCTGATTATATAGAAGGCTTTATCTATATGCTTTGGTATTTGGCAACAGATATATGAGAGTATTATATTTCTAGTGTGCATTAGTTTGTAGAAATTTATGCGAGTATAAATTTTAATACCAAGAAGTCGAAAACATCAATTTTAATTTAATACCTATTTTCTTATAATGGGCTTGGTTGTTTCCGTATTTCAAAATAATTAATTAAGTTTTTTTTTTCATTTCTCGTGACATGACGCCGGTGTGCGCTGTGATTTTTTTTCTTATTTTAGTCACCGTTTACTCCAGTGGATAAGTGTTAAGTAATGAGTACGTTGGACTGCTGATCTTTAATTTTCAGGTCCGATATCATGAGTACAAACGTTCGTTTCCTATCAAACTTGTGTTAGAAAAAAATTCTATGACTTAAGATTTTCAGAACGTGTCAAATTTTATCCGCTTGTAAAATTGTAAATGATTGGGGCTTTTTGACAGTTTTGAAAAACATGTCTACTTATACGGAATCAAAAGATTTTCATTTATGTAGTGTCTTAAGAAAAAAAGGGGTACCTATTCAAAGTTTCATTTCCTGTGCGATAAAGTTTTATATATTTTTCGTCTTGGTCCTAAGTTAACTTAACTTTGTTTTGCTAACCTACTCACAAAAACTGCACTATTTTGATCGATTGACCGCAAAGTCCATTTTAATAACTTATACTCTTGTAGTCGTAGCTGCTCTTATTATATAAATATACCTGGTCAATTTGCAGGTTAACTGCAAATAACCTTTGTTATGATTGCTTCGATACGAATTATGTTGGCAATACCTTTTGAGAACAAATTATGGAAACAAATTTCTTCCGATTCGTGGAATATTAAAATCTTTGTAATTCCACCACTTCATTTTCTAATCTCTTAACACCCACAATTCTTATAACGTCATCCCCAAAATTGGCACAACACAGTTAATTTGACCCGCGAAATCTGCGGTGGGAACACGCACACTATATCCTCCTGTAGGCAACAAAAGCCAAATTTATCGTAAAAATTAAAAACTGATCATTCTTAAATTGTAATGCTTAACTTGCTTTAGAAAAAAAGAAGTTTAAAGAAAAAGAACAGGGCAATGTGGTGTTTGAAAAATTAATCTTGACTCAAATACAAACCGCCACGGTTTCAACCGTCGTTCTGGTGCGCTGGTATGAAACCAGCATCAGTCAAATCCGCGTTCACAGGTTATTTTTGAACCTTATTTCTTCTTTTAAACATTATTTTAATACCTAGAATATATGCCTGCCAGTGGGAATAATTTCGAAACTTAGAATAGAAAAAAGGGCATTTCCTTATATTACTGGCCACCTTTTAACTTTCAGTTCACTACACGTTCAAAATGTATAAAGCCATGACCATGCATGTGTAAAAAATAAACAAAAAAAAAGCAATACACTTGTTTTTCTTTCTGTTATTTTCCACCATATTTGCTCTGTAAGCTCCTGAAGAAGAAAACAACCCATAACACTTCACACAGTTTAATGTTTTTCAAAATAACAATACCGAAACCCATCAATACTTCAGATCTCCATTTAACAGAGCACTTAAATTCATACCTTCCACACTGGTTTATTTTTTTTTAAAGCCGATCTTATAGAGAAACAGAAAAACAATTCACTACCCTACGTGTTGCCATAACAAGGACTTGGCTTTCTTTTCTCTTTTTCCATTCACATTATTGTTTGCCTTTCATCATCATAAGGACGAACTTAAAGCCAAGTAACCATGGCAGTTACACCCACCGCATCTCTGTCCCATCACCATCCCCATTAAAACCGATTCATGAAATTCTCCGAATACGTAATTTATCCTTGAGCGAACGATTGCTATGGTTGGGAATAATATTTGTTGTTTCTTTTTTCTCCATCCATCATCCTTGTTAATCTCTTCAAGAATACATCCACTCTGTGTCCTTGAGCCTTGATAATTCTAAAACAATAAAAATATCCTATCAATCGAGTGTGACGGAGTAGATGTATGTTTGTATACTTGTAACTTTTCCCAAGAAAAATACAAAATTTCCAATTACCCTGGACTGTAAGAAGAAAAAAGTTTTCCAACAAAATTAAACATGAAACTTTTTTAAACTAACAAGAAATAATAACAGTAATAAAAAATAAAAAAGAAAAATATATAAAAAGTAGATTAAAGAAAGTGTGGGAGAAAGAAAAGTTGGAATTAAATGGCGACTATGTTGTTTCCAAAAAAGTTTCTTGCTCGTTCTTTAAGATAAAAGTCATCTTCTCGAACTATACGTACACATCCACTTTAACGCCTTACTATCTTGCTCGTCGTGTTGACATGCTTGTCATCATCGTCTTTTTATTCTCCTTCTTCGACTTTCTTAAAGTAGAAATTACTTTCCGTTCGCCCTCGTTAGAGGGAAGCAAAAGTTTTCTCTTCAAATCAAAAACCAAAGTGATACACATATAACGAAAAATAAGGACAAGACAAGGATATATTTATACATATACTATATATAGAAAAAAAAATCAAAACGGAAATTCGTTGAGAAAGCACGTAGAACAAAAACAAAAAAAAAACATCGAATAAGACATGAAATTGTAAGAAAACTATTTTCCAAAGATGATGAAACTTTGATAAAAAAAAACACACACACACAAAAACTTTTCTTCACCCTCTCGGGCCCAAACACTGTTGCTGCACTCTGTGGGTGGCTGTATGAAAAGTTTTCAGTTCCACCCTTAAAGTTGTCGATGGCCGTCTGCGAAGCGGGAGACACTGGGGTGGTAATCTCAAATTCTGGTTTTGTCCTTTTTATTTAGTTCTTGGTTCATGGGAGTTTCCTACTCGTTACACCCCACAGCTCGTACATCCACGGCATCATTCCTTCAATCGCTGGTTCTGTGATAGGTTCCTTCATCGTTTCTATGGAATCCGTCTTTCTTAAATGGGTGTGTACATGTCTTGATAGTTGTCTTTACTCTGTTGGGACAAAGTTGCTTTGATTACTTTTAATATAACAATTTATAAGGAAAAATAAATTGGAAGAAAAATAAGAACAGAGCTGAGCAAACTAGGACATCACCTTGGGTGCTTGTAAGTGACTTTTTTGAGTTTAAAGATACATGTATGAGGGGCAGTTACTCCCCCTACTATCTTGTTTTTTTTTTTTATTTTGTTCAATAGTTTTACTGAATTTTCCTCTTTGTGTTCTTTTCAAGAATGTTTTTTTTTTCAAATTGTGGTCGTTTTCTCGGTTGTTTTTACTCTGAGAGGACATCAAATGAACTTAAAAAAAAAAAAAACTTAAGACAGAGAAAGAGAAAGAAATTAAGGCTATTGAATAATTGATGGTTTTAGATGTAAAGAGTTTTGGGAGTCATCTGCGGTTGTTATATATGACGATGTATATATATATGTATATATATATTGGTCCTTTTTCCCACAATTCATCTTGATGCCCTTAATTAGTTAACTGATCGAAGCCAGTAATAAATCTTCTTACGTCACTTTAAATCAATTGATCTTTGGATTTTATGAAGGATCAATCTGGCAAAGAGACGATTGAAATACGCCAGCTTAACCCTTCACACGAAGATTCGGCCTTCCTTGTCCGGTTGAGCGTATGGGCTGTGATTCAAAGATCCGCTTGATGGACAAAAAGGTTACTCCGAGCGGTGATGTGCAATGATATGGAATTGCATATGTGAGCTACGTAAACGCAGTAGTGAATTCTAGATGCTTAAGAGCTTTGGCCTCGCTTTTATTTCTTGTGCGACGCTGCTGGATCCAGACTGTGTCGAAAATCGCAATGACTTCCGTGAATTTCAATGAGATGCAGTAAGCAAGTGACGTCGGTGGGAGCGCCAGATTTTATCGAATGCTCATTTGGAATGATCAATTTCACTTCTCCTGGTGGGCTAAACACATTGTAGTTTTTGCTTGGTTCATTGGCTGGATCATGTTCTTTGAAGGAAGTGATTTTTCTTCTGCGTCAACATCTTACTAGCTCACTTCTCTTCTTAAGTAATCGCTCTGCTGTTTTGCGGATATAACATAAAGTTGTTCTAAGAATATCCTGTGAATGCTTCTCAGCGTAAAATATATTTTTTGAAAACTTTTGCTCGTCTTCCAATTAATAATTTGAATATGTCGGGCCCAAATTTAATTGTTTGGAGTTTCTTAGAAACTTGGAATTGTTATGCTGAACAGCGTTTTTGAACAAAAAATCAGTTTGTTTCAGTTCATTATTCAATGTTTAATACTTTTTAC
This sequence comes from Orthonevra nobilis, assembly GCA_963555765.1. Taxonomy (NCBI): domain Eukaryota; kingdom Metazoa; phylum Arthropoda; class Insecta; order Diptera; family Syrphidae; genus Orthonevra; species Orthonevra nobilis. The sequence continues at coordinate 96,170,136 of OY743224.1, forward strand.
TGGTTTTATTCCATTTGAGGCGACATATCCTTGGAAGCCTACCCATGGCGGTTTATTTTTCGTTTGCTACCGGGTAGGGAAGGATATTAAATATCCGTGTAAATATTATCCGCGATGGATGATTGACCGCAAGCCGAATTCGATTACAATGACAATATTGGTCAGATTTCGCTAATTGCCATATAATCCTCTTCATCTCTTTGCAAGCGGCCGTCGTCGATGTGGTTATAACTAATGTAAAGAGCCTTAGGTTGCCTGGTATTTTAAATTGGTGGGCTAAATTTTATGCAGAGCTACATTGCGTGGGTATCTGACGCTCTGTCTTATACTCTTAGCGACTCCTTAAAGGCATTGACCGAGTTTGATACTGTAATGAACTTTCGGTAAAAGAAAATGTCCTTGGAAATGTTGGCGTCGGCATAAACAACCGTATTTCTCTAACTAGTTAGCAATGGCATTCCCTAGCTTGTTAGCTATACCTTCTCCCCAATTTGGGTGCCTGAGATTAAAATTCTCTCTGATGGGACCTTATGTGCGCCCACTGGGAACGTTGTTAATCGTATTCATTTCATAGCATTTTTATTTGTTCCGCCAATTCATTTCCTTACGAGCTAGACAAAAGCACTTAAATCTAGCTTAATCAACTTAACTATTTATAAAATAACTTATTGGCCCTATACGGGTGCTCTAAGCTAAACCTAACAAATGACAAGTATATCTTTCGACTTAATTCTACTTTTTTTATATTTAAATTTTAGTTACCATTTTAAATTTAACAAGAATATCGAATTTTGAACCGAAAAATTTAATGTCTAGACTTTTTTATGTGTTCCCAAAACTGGACCTAAAACCTAAAATAAAAACTAAACTACAAACTAATCTTATCTAAAATCATGAACTATCTTAAATTTACATTAAAAATACCTTACAATACCATATTAATTACTTAAGGCATCCGGCCAAGGATGACAGGACATGCTATTAAATTGCCACAAGGGCACTCAAGAAAACTAAAAGACGAGAGAGTTCTAGTCTTCGTCAAACTACCAAAACTGTAAATGTTGCCTTTCGACATCCGCTCTGCCACGGTCTGACACTGTCATTATAAAGCTGAGAGTCTGCGGTGAGCTACTTGCGACGTCTTGGTCGTAGTTGACTCGCCCGTCCACAGGTTTTCGACCAACAATGGCAGTTTGCTTATGCCGAGCTGGTCTACCTTTGAAAAGAGTACATACAGTGTCAAAGGCCTTTTCCAAGTCAATCATCAAGGCACCCGTTCATTGTTTCTTACCTTTCTTCCATTGGATATCCGATACCAGTTTAGACGCGGCATGTATGCAATCATGCCACGCTCTGAAACCTAATTGGTTATCCGCATTAATATTTTTGTCCTCAACTTACTGATGTTCGGAAGGAGATTTGCCGGATAAGTCTTTCTTCCGCTTATGAATTGGTTGTACAACCGGTGCCTTCAATATTCAAGTCTTCATTGTTGTTTGCGTGAGCAGCACTGCCAAGGATTACAATGACGAAGTTTTAGAAGTTTTTTTTTTGAGATGTTGGTGTGAATTAAAGCAACAGCTCCAATTTTTGCTTCCGTTTTGTCTGTTCCTAGATTTCTAGAAAAATAAATTAAAGAGGAAAGATAATAGTAACGAGACCTATGGCGTTGGCATCCTCATAAGCTAGTAATAATTTGGGCATGTTGTGTTGTAAGAACTTTCCTTGTTTCAAGATCAGATGGCGTGGAATTGAGTAGCTTACTTCCGGATACTTAAATAAGTCGTTAGCTGCCGTGCGAACCGTTGCTGTAAGACAAATTCTCTAAGCAATCGACTGCAACCATCCTGCTGCTCATTTAACACTTTAAGTGTGAGTTCGCTGAAGCTTTTGTATAATATTATAACTCAAATATTGATCTATTTCATTAAGGGTGGCATGTTATATTTTTGTTGCATGCTTCCTTTCCTAAACATTAAAGGCTGTTCTCAAAATGCTTTCATTAAAAGTTTTATTAAAACATAGAATTATAACATGTACTTTTGTTATATTACAAAATATTATTATTATTACAAGTTAATGTTTCAGGGTTATCGAAATTTTTTTCTCGTGCATGAAATAAAAAGGATTCCTTATGTGTCAGCAGTGTAATCTTATTTCCACTTACGATTTCCCCTCACATCAATCGAAACTAATAATCTCATAAATGTTATCACAACTAACAAAATTATTTCACATGCAACCTTTGTCGTTAGGTTATCTCTCCTCTGTCAAAATTCAAAATGTCAAACATCAGTCAATGATGTTAAACCGAATTGTTTACTACATTCCCTTCTTATGGATCGTTTTTCTACTTCTTATTTTTTTCTCTCACTTTTATTGTGCTATAAATGAATTCAATTCACATTCAGTGAAGTGTGTTCCATTTTGGTTCGAGACTACAGAAATAAATTTAAAGTAATCATAAAAGAAACGAAAAGAAGAAGCAACAACAACGAATAGGAAAATAAATATAACACTCTCTAGACATCTTGAACTTATTCAACCTTCGATTAGTGGGGAGCAAAAAACGCGCGTTTCCTCTCTTTCGCTTAATTAATTTGCCACCCATAAACCCGAACGAGATACGTGAAGAAAAAAAACAAAACAAGTAATAAATAAATGGTGTATCAGTGTTCCGGCCCCCGCTGTTATTTATTCGCATCGTCTGGTCCCGATTAGGACCGTGAATGTATTTTTTATTTATTTTACTGTTTTTCTTTTTGGTATTTTCTACATTCTTGTTTTATAGGTTCATTAATTCATGAGTGCAGATGTCTTTTGACATTTTAATCGGTACTCACTGTTCAATCAAACTTTGTGTTTTTTTTTTCATATGAAAGTCAAACTTTATTTCTCTGATTTCTGAAAGAAAAAATTCCTTATCCGACCTATATTATTATTTCAGAAATTAAGATTTTAGACAAGGAAATATTTCTTTCTTCGGATTATTCGCACGAATCACCCCTGAAAAGATTTGCAATGCAAACGATAACACCCTTTAACATCTTTATTTAAATATTTTTGTCCACTTATTTCCAAACAAAATTTGGAACGCTAGATACTCTCTGACACATCACTGGTTCACTGCATCTGTATACAAACAAATTTTCAACTCACATCTAAAATACACAACCGAAGTTATGGTTTGTATTCCTGCAAAGTGCTCCCACACGTTTTATTTGTTCATTTACATTTTTTTTTCACATCAATTAAATCCCATCCATTGCCACTTTTGTTTACACAGAAATATACGTACGAGAATACAAAAAAAAAACACACACACACAATTTATGCGCGTTTCATTTGTTTCTATTTGTTAAATTGTATTTATTTATTGGCCAACCCAATTGGTGTCAGAAAAGTTCAAGTTGTTTGTTTAATTCTTATTTATTTAATTTATTCAGACATGAATTCTTCAAAAACAAAAAAAAAAAAACATAATTGGCGCCCCAACAGTAATCTTATCGCAAATTATTTATTACGAATGTTTGTTAACGTGACTTATGTTATGTGTTAAATACATACGCTCCGTTAGCTTTGAATATTTATCAATCAATGAATTATCTCAATCAAATATTAAATGACATTCAGATGAGAATCTCGTTTTATCCAGTTAAACTTGTATCTGTGGCAATTATTTATTTGTGTTTCATTAAATTTTTTTATCTCTGATAATCATGAACGCTATAATCAATTCATCAAACATGTTAGGTTATGGTGTGATAAATAAATAAACATACACATTCAAATGTATACGATATTATTTTGAAATTTCTTTCTGATAATTGATGGGGCTAATATTTGAGTTTTTTTTATATATAAGTGTATACTTTAATAGCTTAACTAGAAAAAATATCAATAAATGAATTTGTTTAATATGTTTTTCTTTATAAGCAGTTGGATTACATTTTTCTAAACGATGCACTCACTGCAAGTGCAATATCAAGATGCTCATTAAGACCATTCATTTTTCCTTACTTTCAGTTGAAACGTGCTTTTGATAATTTTTTTTTTTCGGTTTTGTTTATTTATTTTTTCTTTACGCTAACCTTTGTCTGAATTTGTTGATTGTTTGTTTTAATCACTGTTTTGAATTTTTTCATACAGCGATGCAGATTCTTGTTCTTATTTTTTTACTGGTTCCTGATATTTTAGTAGCTTCATGGTGCAATTAAAAGAAGTTTGTTGCTTTATTTTGTGTAAACAATTGATTCTACTTAATGATATTGAATGACACGTCATTTTTTTTCTTTTGAAATCCGTGGTATTTTTTGAACTTCAGTGAATAAGTTTATACAACTTAAAGTCCCATTGTAGGCTAAACATCCAATATTGGTTGGAACAGAAAAAGACATATCATAGAATATGTAATACAAATTTCACATTGTTTGATTAATAATAAATCACATTTTTTAATTTCTCCACAAAATTGCGTTTTAGCTCTTTATTTTTGGGATTCAATTCCGTAGGGGTCCAGAGGAACCCTTTTTTTTTTTTTTTTTTTTTTTGTTTAGTGCAATTTTTATTAACTCTATTACATGTGAATTACTTAATTGCAAGGGAAAATAGCTTAAAACCAGCTTAAATAACATGGTGTTTATATCTATCTTACTGGCCAATTACAGGCGCTCTAAGCGAAACTTACTTATTAGACTATGTCTTTCGACTTAAACTTACATACTCTTTGGTTCCTTAACCCTTTTACTAAGCCTCCGCTGAGCGTCCGTCCGTCTGTCACAGAGCTGTATCTCCTTCCAACACTTTTTCATAGAAGGTGAACTGCTATTGGCGCTACAACAACAAATAATAAAAATGATATAAAACTCAACATCCAAGAGTATATAATGAGCTTCCTGGAACAACTTAACAACTCTTTAAAGTATGCAATCATTTCGTCCATCGAACACAATATAAAAGCTCCAATTCCAATAAGGAAAAAAAAAAAACATTTTTCAACTTGTGGAACGAATTTCAGAATGTTGTTTTTGTTTCAATTGAATATTGTAAGTCTAACAATGTTTAATATTTTTTCTTATTTTTCAATATATTCCAATCCCTTCTGCTGCAGAATCAGATCATACACTTAAGTATTTTTAGATGCTGATATGCAACGCGTTAGGACAGAAACCTGGACTTCACATAAATGCCACTATTTTATGACGTCGGATTCAAAGAATCATACATTTCTACAGTAAATCTTCATCAAATAATCTTGTAATCTTGTGATCGTTTTATACTCTTATTTTTTAATTTCCCGTCTGGAAGTTCTCATTCTCTTTGAAATTAGAAGAAACCGATTTCGAGCTTTTATTTTGTGCGATCCTATGAGAAATCTTAAATTTATGAAATAAAGTGTTGCATACTTTTAGGAGGCGAGAAACTCATCGTGTGAGAGTCAACTCTCAATTGGCTTCTTTTTTTTTAGCTTGTTGATATCCGCGATGTGATGTGCAAAGATTTCTCCTTAAAAACCGAAAAATAATGCTGGTTGAATTTCGTGATGAAATGTTTTGTTGTTTGTTATTTTTATTAAAAAAATTTCGTAAGCATATTTTCGTCAGAAGACAAATAAACAGATATTCTTCGACCAGTTTCCTTCGGGAAGGAAATTAACATCATGACTACTTGTTAGGCCCTTTTGGCCTAACTTCTTCTGTTTGATTTCCGGGTTGTTCTGACGAAACGAAGATTGCTATTTTTGGGATCTTATCTAAGAAGCTTTCTAGCGAGCTTTTTCGGTAAATAAGAGCAAATCAAACATTTTTGGATGCCATCGAATAGATTTGCTAGAATATTTCAAGTGACGATATAAAATTCCTGACATTTAAGTCAATTTCATCCGCAATCTGCTTCGGTATTATGATGGGATCTTATTCAATTTAAATTTTCACCGGGAAACTAATACAAAATTACTAACAGCTCGCTTTACAAAGTAAGTGTGAATTCCATTTGCCTAGTATCATATTAAGGTCTGTTTTTGGTTGGGGGTTATTTTTTATTACTTTGTGAAGCGGCGATACTGGATCCATAGGCTTTGGCGTTTTATCAATACTAAGTTTTTGACAGCTAACCGTCTGTATCGCTAATTGTCTTTCGAATGTCATTTTTTAATTATGTTTGATTTTAGTTTATTTGGTCAGATGTTACCTTTAGTTTTCCAAATATGCTGCTCTGCGAAAGGCCCATGCAAAAGAAAAAGCTAATAACATAGTCGAAAGTAAAAGCTCGACTTGATGCCTCCAATAAAGTTACATGCTATTCCTCTCCTTGAGCTGACAATATCACCACAGAGTACACATAGAAAAAGTTAAATTTGCATATTATCAGTCTTTTAGTCGCTAGATGGTTGTACTTTGGTCTCCCCAAGGCCCGCAATACAGTCTCCTTTTTTCACCCGAACAATAGTGAGCAAGAAAATCCCAATTTCACTGCTGGCGCATGTACTTCATAATTGTGCCTCGACCAGCCGAAGCCAAACATGTTCTTTATGACCACCCCTTTATCGTATGGGTGCTCAAGGCAATTCGCAAGTGTTTCAGAATGTGACTAATCCTTCCTCACGTCAACGCTAATGACGTTGGCGGTTGCAGAACTGCAGCATGTTATTTGGATAGCGAATCGATTGTTTGCAATTCTGTTGGTCAAGTGCGGCCAGTTGCTGGAAACTAGATATTCCTGTTTGTATTGTGAACTATTGTGAGTCGGGTGGCTCTGACTGAAACGGTCTCATATGGCCGCTAATATTTCAACCGACACGGGTTTAAGCGCAAGTGGCGAAATTGACTTAAGGGATCATGTTCTTAGGGTAGTGTGTAGGTGTGTACCGCCATAATCGCATCAGGCCGTATTGAAGGGGCTATACGCCACTTAATCTTTTCGCGTTAAAGTTTCTGACATGTTGGCTGTGGGTGGAATGGGATGGTAATCAATGTACATTGTGGCGTCAACTTTAAAGTGAATTCGACGAATAGTTCATAGAAAATAATTTCTTGCAATTTCAGTTTCCTAATCTTTAATCGATGGCCAAAGCTTAAAAGGTTTATATATTTTTTCAGAACCTAATTGTTACTGTGAAAATAATTTGAGACGCTAAGCAGTAAATTCGCAAAACGTGTTTTTTTTTCTTTACATGTGTACTTATGTCTGAAAAATATAAAAGAAATGATATCGCATGTAGCTGCTGAAGCTTTTTTTTAATATGGATTACTTGATCGTATTAAGGGGAAATGGTGCACATTTTCGTTCACTTCAAGGGATAGATCCGTCCAATATTCGTGGATCTATAGTTGTTAATATCCAACCAATTATTTAAATTGAACAATATAAGCCATACCATATATTCAAAAACACGTCTTTGCATTTGGTCCAGTTTTTTGATTATGGTGGAAATGATTTTGAGTACCAAAGTGTGCATGAAGACGAGAATATCATCTCCATCGGTCCCATCTCCAAAAAATTCGATTCTCAGCAACTATCGAGGCATATCCATGCTAAACGTAACTAGCAAGTGTCGGAGTGATAAATGAATGAATACTTTTGGGAATGCATTTAAATATACAAATTGAATTGATGCAATTGAATTCAAACAAGAATGCGAACTTAAAAATAAAAAACTTTAGTCACTTATACAATTTTCGACTACATAGAATTGAAATCATTTTGCGAAATCAATTGGATTCATTTTATATAAACTATTAAGTCAGCATTAAATTCACATCATTCAAATCAATAGTGAATTCACTTTTATTCGGTAAAGGTCAGTGAATTCAACTAAAATTGTTTAAATTTATTAAATGTATGTGAATTCAAGTCTACATTATGTGATTCTGCAATAAGTATCTTCTTCTATCTGTTGTTAAATTGAATTTGTAACGCACCATCGCAAACTTAATTCGAGCACCATAAAACTAAAATTTCTACGAAAGTTATTTCGGCCCAACTAATCGGGTTTACATTCGTTTTATATCATCTGCCCAGTAATGATTCAAAGTTTTTATTGAAATCACAGACTTCAATTGATTTTATGTGATTTCACTGCGAACTTCAACTTAAAGTAATCAACATGACTTTATCCAAAGACTTTAAAATTGAATGCAGCAATAACTTTATTCAAAAGAATAGTTACTTCGTCTTTTTTTTTATTTAAGTCTGTTTTTATGAAATGATCATCCTGGATGAATTCAATTGAATTATTTGATTTCCAAAAGATTCAATACTCTTATAACATCTACAACACTGGACAGTGAAATGTGCGAATTTCTTAAGCAACACAAAAATCGGCGTCATGCAAAAAATACATTAAGTCATAAAGCTTGCTGCATGCCGATGGCAGGCGTTTAGAAAAGATTCTTACTTCTTTTGAATAAGTTTCGATTTCCGACTTACTTTGGACCGCTTCAGAGTCTTATACTTCGTAAACCGTTCACGAGTTTTAATGATGTCAGACACAGATGACTTCAAAGTTGTACCTGCCTAGTTTTTTTTATTTTTGTTTTCGAATATGTATAAAGAGACTTGATCTGGACACTGCCTGGTGTCCACTTACTCCGTTAGGGCAGGACTGATTTTTTAAACCTGGTCCTTAGCCAAGTTAGTTCTTGGTACAGGAGGGTAAGAATGGGATGTAAGTGGTGTGAGATTGGTAGACTATATTGTTACAACTGCACTAATTATCCATATGAGTCCTCAAAACATTAATCAGTTCTTCGGTATGTAAGCTTTTGTTGAACCCAAATTGCTTATTAGACACCTTTTGAAAAAAACAAGATTAGCAAATGTCATAAATACGACAATCTATTTTTACCATATCTGTGTGCCTAAGAAATTCATAACACCTTGTCACAAATATGCACTCCAAGTCAGGTCGTAGGTACGACTTTCGAATTATAAAGAAACTGAAAAAAAAATCATTTATTACCTGAAATGTGTTAATTAAATGGAACAACGTCGGCTTTTTGTTTAACACGACAACGGCGATGAACAATACCCAAAAGACCCCATGAGAATGTTGCCCATTTTGAGTTCTCCAACTCCAATGTTTGCTTTTCTTGCTTCCTCTTCCTTTTCCTCACTATACAGATACTAACTGCGGCAAGAAAAAGAAAATACATTTCAATATTTTTTTTTTTATTTTTTCGTTTTCGAGGGTAAATCGGTCTTTGAACTTTTGTGAACTGCCCGCCTTCTGGTAGTTGTAGCTGTGCTATCTTATGTTTTGCTTAGCTAAGTCAAATTGAGCTGAGCTGTCAGCAGCACTAATTTATTTTAATGTCGACGTGTTGTATGTGTGAAGTTAAATAGTTTCCAGCACGAAACCTGGTGAACTGTTAAAATATTGTTAATTTGAAAGCGATGAAGGTGTGCTAGGCCGGGCTGGAGAGTTTTGTTTGCACAAATGTGTCAAAATATTTATTGAACTCATTATCGTCTACAGTAGAACTCGAATGTAACGAACTGTAGGCACGTCTTTACGGCCATGTGTCGTCCAAAATGATGTAATGTTACGGAATGCTTTGTGTATTTAGACCATTGTTTGTATTGTCGGAAATAGGGTCGTTAATGTTAAATATAGTACTAAAGTGAGCATACAATTTTTTTTTCTTTTTTTTTTCAATGAATGATAAACGTCTACACAATGGAGCAATGATGGAATTTTATTTACACCAGTAAAGTTTTGTTTTATTAATTTCATATGATTTTCTTGGGAAGTGATTAAATTTTGTGCATCAAAAAAGAGATTTTTTGTTTGGTTAAACTGAAGATCATTAAACAACCTGATATTTAGAAAATTAAATCTTCTTTAATTAAAAAAAAAAAAACCTTAAAGAGGTTCAACGTACTTTAAAGAGTGTATATCGCACGGAACTCAGCGATCGCTTCAAACAAATCTAACTTGCGCTTTTTTAATTCAACAAAAAAACGCGTGTGAAGTTGTTCGAATGAAAATGAAAATCGCACGGCTTTAGCAATTGTTTCATGCATGCTAATGACAGCAGAATATTCCGCATGCCACTATAATCACCACAGAACATCAACGCAGAAGAGTGACACCGAAAACCGCTTATTTTCTGTGCCAAACAGGGCACCTATAAATAATCTGCCGCATGTCAGCAGGAGTAACATTTCCATCGAAAACATTGATTATGTCCGTTAGGAGATTAATGAACCGTCGATTTTGTGAATTCGACTTATCATCCTCATCATAACAGCTGATTTCAAAGTTGTTATACTTTGTTGATTCCTGCAGATATTTCTTCTTTTATGATTCGGAGTTCACCTGTAGATCTGCCTTCTTTATGAGCAAAATCGTAATTATTTGTCAATTTATAGTTCTTGAAAGAGGATAAACCGAGATTCTTTGATCGTCACAGCAGAGCTCGATCACCCTTTGTCTTTTTACTTTTACTTTTAATGTTTTAATAAACACAACAAATATCCTTGCACTCGTCGTCATTTATGGTCTTCTCTTTAGCACGTTTTCGTTGATTTTATTTTCTTTAACATCCAAATATAAATGGCTGCTGTGCTATGAAAGAATCTTACATCATTCATCTGACCACAATGACAAGCGCTAATTATCGAAAGTATAAACTACGCCCGATGAAAATCGCCAGGTGAGAAGGACAGCATGAAAAAAAAAAACCTGTATAAAAACCGATTTTATCCATCAAATCATCGGCTTACTCGTGAACGTGAAGAAACTGATATCGTGGACCTTTCCCCATCGCTTTGGAAACATACTCGTACACAAAACGATTAAATAACTCATGACGCAGCAAAGTTCTCGAAAACAACCACATCATCCTCGTCATAATGACGAAGAATAATTAAGTAGAAGATTTTTATACTTTTTTTTTGTTACTGAAATGATGACGGCGACTTCGTCCTCCCTATTCGAATTCAAAGTATGTCATGCCAAAGAACAACTCGTGCGGCACCATTTGGTAAGGACCATGACACGGCAATATGAGCAACTCTTAGTGAAATATCAAAGCACCATCATTCATATACGTACCCTGTCTCATCCTTACGGTCCACATTAGATTCAATACTTATGTCCGTGCTTGACCAATCAGATCCTCGTGTGCAGTCGAAAAAAAGTAATTTATAAGCCTCCCTCCGGGAGGGGGCACACAGTGTGGTTGTACCTTGTAAACACCTGTCGATTGAATGAATCTGAATTCCTGATCGTGTCCTCGTTTTCCAGCGCTTCCATGCATACATTTATATGCAACTATATCACAAGAGGCGTACATGGAAGGGAATGGTTTATTTTTTATTTTCTTTATACATATTTACGGCTTTCGTTTCTCGTTAATTAATGGTGAACTCTTAAAGGCCTGTAAGTATATTAACGTTGTTAGTGAACGAAGCGCACTATAGCGTATCAACTTTCAACAGTAATTTTCGTGGCTAGCGGTAATTTGAAAATTGTATTTCCTTAAACATGGGACTTTAATGAGGGAAAAACGTCGCGAATATGTGCTGTTGGCACGTGATTTGCTTGAATAAATCATCTGATAGGCAGAATGGCAGGAAGACCGATTAAGTTGGTGGAATGAACTTATGATTTATTTGACGGATTTGCCAAATTTGTTTCGCATCGAAAGACTGTGCGTTGCGAACTCGTATAAATCAGAATTTAGATAGCACGAAACACAAAGAATCCTTCGTGCCTTTTGTAAAACTACTATTTTATTGTTTCCAAAGGACGATAAAATGGGATTGACATCATTCTTTGCATTCAAAGTTTTATATAAAAAAATGTTCCAAGAAAAATTTTAAAAGTTTATGTTCTGTACAGGAGATGTGGAAAGAGTAGATTTTTCAATGCGTTGAGAAAACTTGCTTGGTTTTAATAAAGAAGCGGCTTGAAAAGTGTTCTTTTCCCAATATCACATTTTGCTAAATTAAAAAATCAGCGTTTCTTCCGAACTGCAAAACACTTGTCAAAGTAGTTTAGTTATTTCAAAAGCGGTGAATTGTTTTTTTTTTTTTGTTATAGGAAAAACAGTTCTGTAAAATTTCCTTCATTTGTAGGAATATAAGTATTAATATAAATATAAATAATATGAAAGGATTTGTCGAATACGGGGCCAGAAAAGTGGACGTTTGTTTAGGTTTGCATCAAGCAAACCATGTTGATCTTGAAGGAAGAATTCATTGCACGTCAGGCTTTTTCGGTTTTGAAAGTGCAGAATGCCTCCACTGGAGCTAACGATCCTTAGTCGTACCCACATCACAGCATATAAATAATTTCTCCGTCTACACTATGTTTTACGTAGTACATGTTATTCAAAACCTGATTCTCGAAAGTCAACCATACCAACTTGGGCTTTGTGTGATTGAGCTCGTTTCCTTGAAAGTGCACAATCTTTTTATTTCGCCTAAAAAATCAGAGCCTTTATCAGTGAGTCCCATTTCCAGGTAATTTAATGTTACAATGCGTTTGGCTTCCCTATCGATGAAAACGTCTTTTCCAGGTCATACACAGTTGTTTCGTCTTTCGAACAAGATCTCTTCCGCGCCAACTTGATAGCTCTAAAATTTTGCTCTTGATCCTTGTAATGTCAATTTATTATTTTCTTTGCGCGGTGGATAACTTTGTGAACCTCGACCAATTCCCAAGTTACGATTTGCAAGAACGAAATTTAAAATGGAAATGCTAGATTTGAACATGTTTTTATGAAAAGAATATGATTTAAAACCCAACACACCCAGGTATCCTCTCAAACTAAAAAAAATGAAAGAACAAAACAAAAAAATACAACATGCTGGAAACTTCCAAAAGTACAAGTAAAAGTATGTTTTGGAATTCCCATTTTTGTCCTGTTAATAAGCGCTATTAGCGAGTGGAATTTAATTACTTCAAATAAATTGGAATAGATATTTAATTTGGAATCCTAGGGATGCACAGGTTATAGAAACGCTACATGGGCACGGATAAATTATTAATTTCAATTATGTAGTTTGAAATGGGAACTCCATGTACATTTGGAATATGTTTTAAATTTCATACATATATGAAGTGGTATTGGTACCAATAACTTGCTTTTTGAAGCGAATAGCCTTACCACGAAATAAATCAAAACATGAACAATAAATGAATGTGGAATTCGATAGACATTATTTGCAAGGGAAATGTATGTTATGTTTAATGAAAAATGCAAATTGCAATCTAGAGGAAGCTTTTGTTATTACTCATATTTTTTTTTTTTGCTGGGGGCAGATAAATTATACCTATAATGTTTAAGTTATTTCGTTTGAATTGTTATTTTATCGATATAAAAATGGCGTACTTTGCATACTTAAAGACTAGGTGTGCCATAAAAGTGTTGTTAAAATAAATGCACACTTTGTTTCAAACCGCATTCTATCTAGACACGAAAAAGCTTGCATCAAAGTTACTTTAATCACCGGATTTCACATTTCTCTGTCGCTGACTTGGAGTAAAGGAATCGTTAACAAATAACATGAAAGCAGAACGAATGGTGTTTAAATAATAAGTGAAGAGTTTGAACGCAGCCAATAATAGTGTGAAAACAGCTGTTTAAGGTCTGAGACGAAATCGTGAATAGGGCGCATTTGTTTTTATTATATTTAAATGTCTTATTTAAATGCACTCAGTTTATAATTAAGTAAAATGGCATGAGCCTTTTTTATTTAAGAAAAGCTAACAAAAGAGCATGTAATCAAAATGATTAGTATACACCCGGTATTCCAGTTATTCTAGTTAATTTTTTGGTTTTTCGCAGCAGTTAAATAAAATAAGAATGAATTTAAAGAACGGAAATCTTTTATATAAAGTTGGGTAATGTTTATTCAGTCTTAAAGAAAGAATTTTGAATCATGATTTTTTCCCCAAAATTCTCTTCGTTGTGTTTGCTTTCAAGTTTTGTAGCAGAAGTTGGAAAAATTTGAATCAGCATTGTTCTTTTTTTATCTTTGTCTTTTCGTTGTACGTTTCGTACTCCAGAAACTTAATTAAAACAAATCTTTCTATATTTTTTTTTCAAATCGCAGTCAATCCGAATGCATATGTTTATTTCATACCTCGTTTGCATTTTCCAAGTGGTTTCTCTATAACATTTTTTTTTGTTTTTGCTTTGCAGGTAATAATGGAAAAGGCGAAAGCGTACATAAAAAACGAATTGCGTGGGGGTTCCTTGATGCAGTCGGAACCCCCGCCACCAGGACCACAATCACAATCATCAGCGCCAGCATCAGCTCTACAACTGACATCATCATCGTCATCGGGCCAACAAACACAATCGTCTTCGTCGGGTGTACCATTAATAACACATCGCACCTCACCACCGGACAACCAACAGCAACAACAGCAGCAGCAGCAACAACACCATCAACTTCTTCAGCATCATCATCACTTACAGCAACAACAACAGCATTACCAACAGCAGCTTCATCAACACCATCAACAGCAACACCAACTTCAACAACAACAACAGCAGCAGCAGCAACAACAACAGCAGCAGCAGCAACAACAGCAGCAGCACCACCTTCTTCATGTTAAATCCAACAACAGTCACAGCAATCATATTCCTTCGCCTTCAGAGGCAATTCCGATTTGTTACGTGTGCGGCGCTCGAGGTGGTTATGAATCTCTGCGTGCTCGTCCAAATCATGAACGTCCAACAGAACCATATTTTCCCTTTCTGGAGCGTCACGAAGCTCCCATTGGTGTTCCCCAGCTTCAATCCACGCAACAATACGTGATGGCATGTGCACTTTGTTACCGCTCTCTAACTGAGCAATGGGATGCCTTTGAGCGGGAGAACAAACCCATCCTCCAGCGAATATATCACATGAAGCGCGTGGACGGAAAGAATTACATTGGCGCTGATATAGCCACCCAAGGGGAATACGCCGCTCAGATGCTAGGTCTAAGTGCTGAGCATTTGACTAGCTCGGGAGGTGAACGCAGCGCTGGTGACCGTGGTGGAGGAGATCGAAGTAATAGTATGCCTTCCTATCCGCCATCTACATATTCCTATCCCAATTCTGTGCAACGACCAATGTCTCGGGATTACGGACTATCACAACAGCACTCAATGGGATTACATCCTTCGCAACAGCAGCAGCACCACTCTGCGGGGTCCTCACTGCGTAACGACTCACCTCATCGGCCGACATCACGAAACGATTCGCCCTCACAGCACCACCAGCAACAGAAAATCGACTATTATGGGAAAAGTCCTGTGAATTATCCCCCTGGTCAACGACCTTCTAGTCGCAACAATAGCAACGACAAGTCACACAGTCGACCCCATTCACGAGAGAATCCTCATATATCGCAACAGCAGCAACAACTGTCATCACTCTCACCACAACAGCAGCAGCAACTCTCACGTCCTACATCAGCGCCCTACGATGGTATTAACATAAAACCGTCCTCTTTCGCTCACCACAAACTAAAATTAGGTCAAATATCGTATATGAATTCGATATCGGGACCAAATTACCCATCGCAGCAACAGCAGCACCAAGCTGCAGCGGCAGCAGCTCAACAACAACAACACCAACAACTCCAACAACAGCAGCAACAGCAACTTCATCAGCAGCAACAACATCAATTGCACATGCAAATCCAACAACAGCATCAATTGCAGCAACAGTACCATCACCACCAACAGCAACAACAGCAACAGCATCACCAACAGCAGCAGCAACAACAGCAACACCACCACCACCAACAGCAACAACAACAGCAACTTCAGCAACAACACATGCAACAATCCTACCATCATCTGCCACCGCAAACATCGCCCCACGAGTACAGCAGTAGCAGTAAATCACAATTGCATGGTTCCACTTGCGGCGGCATCCATCCGCCTCCACCAGCAGTTCCAACGGGCACATCGGCACCAAACACTACCGAAGACGATGCAGTTCTGGATTTGCGAAATTCCCATCATTCCTCGCCACTTGTCCAACAACCGTCGTCGTCTCGCACTCCGACATCACAACACGCGTCCGCGAATACCACCCCCAATCCGGTGGAGGTCGGTATACTCGATCTATCGATGCCCGATAAAAATTCAACGACCGAAGTGTGTTATGTTTGCGGCGAAGAACAGCGTCGCGGTAGCTTGATCGAGTTGAGCACGGTCAAGGCAAAGGAGTTAAAAGATCGCGATCGTCCGTACTTTACGATTTTCAACGAAACCCATCCGCGTCCCGCCCGATCGCGACCCATTGATCCTCGTGGTATGATCCAGGCCTGCCGACTCTGTCACGACCATCTCGTACAGCAATGGAATAATCATCAGGTGAGTGTTAGTTTAAGACAGATATTTTATAAATACTTTCTCCCAAAAAAAAAAATCCTTTCCGTAAATTGGGGTGACACTAATCTCGATAGCCCGTAAGTGATTCTCCTGATTTCGAAAGTCTTTGCAATGATTTCGCACCAAATCCAATTTTGCATCTGTTTTTTTTCTTCGATCATTATCCAACAATGTAGCAAGGAAGCTTCTAATCCGAAGCCTACATGTGTGATTGTTAGTTGCTTGGTATGGGTATCCATCCTCTGAATGAAGCTGGAATACTCTCTTCACTCGTCTATTGCAGGACATACGCATAACAAAAGGCAGACAGACTTAATTGCATCTTTGTCTGTCCATCTTCTGCAAAAGTCGCTATAAGGTATTCCGACTCGTTCCGCATAAATGCCAACAGGAAATTTACCGTCAATTATGCCTTATACAAGTCGGATACTATTGTGACTAACATTGACGAGGTCATGTGATCTTTTTCTATCGAAAGTTGCCCAAAGTTATCCAACGAAGTCGCCCCAGTCTAATCGAATCAATTGTATATTTAACCTGGCTGCTGCCCATATCAATTTCTATGTAGATATAATTGATTGGTGCTTTAACTAGGGGAAGGAGGACTTATTTCGCATAATATTAGAAGATATATTGTTTCGTAACACGCACGCAATCGGATTGACTGGTATCCAAGTTATCCAATCTTATTAGACGTGACGATTCAAAAAAAAAATTTGTGAAAATTCGTTCCTTTTCATTTTTAACTTGTTTGGAAATTTCCAGAAAAAGAAATAGGACCCAACGATTTTCTTAGTCGAAAAAGTGCGCTAAGAAGTCACGGCAGTTTTGCTTATTTCCGTAGCCATTCACGTCGCGTCACTCTAAGAGATACAATTTACAATACTAAGAATGTAAGCATTGTCATTATTTCACAAAAGTGTAATTAAAGTCAAATTCTTTCAAGTTGCTAAGGGTTGCTCAGTACTGCAGGAGTTGATTGTCTATCCCGCAATCATGGTTATTAAAGTTAATGGCACCATATATAACCAGCAGCATTTGCAACTTGTGAGATTTTGAATTTCAAAGCACAAATCCGCCGCGTGAACCTCGGACCCAGTCAGTAAGTAAGGCTTGTTATACGAGTTGTGACTCTAGCCTGACCTCGTCAAAATGAATATTGTTTCGATATTTCTAAAAAAAACCGCCTGAACGTTCGCACGGACACCGACATAATTCGTAAAACAATAACATACAATTCCTTGGAAATGTGGAGACATGTCATTTGCAGTTCCGAAAATCGGATCCATTCCAAATTCCAAGTTTTCGAATTGTTTAACATGGGAAATAAATATAGCAAGACCACGTGACGCGTATCGAAATCAAACCCCAGTGACAGCGTTTGATGTTATTTTTAAAGAGCATCTTATTTTAAAATACTAACATAAATATCAAACATGACAGTCCGCTTAAAAACGTGTTGTTGAAAAACTTGCCATTTATCTTTCTCTTTAAAAACAAAAAATAAATAAACGTTCTTATTTTCATTTTGAAATAACAAGCATTTATTATCCAATTAATATAAATAAAAATATTTATTAGTAATTTTAAAATTGATAGCTCCGCAGCAAAATATTCCTAAAGCTTTAACAAAAAATCGTAAACATTTCTTAAACACATAAATCAAATGCAAAAAAATAATAAATATATTCTAACACGATCATCATCCCCCTCGCTTATTACATTTGGTCATCTGCCAAACAAATGCGCACCAAACCAAAAAGTTCAAAAACCTCTCTTCCTCAGCTTGCCAATTTTTTTGAAATCGAAAAAAAAAACAAACAATAAATCTACAGCTTCTCCCCTTAGCCATCGGGAGGAACATCTCATGTCAGTCAAGTTGAAAGGAACCACAATAATAAAATAAAACTCAAAATATCGAAAAAAGAAATAAACCTTGAACCGTTTGCTCATCTCTTAACCAAATCCGTATTGGAATTTAAAAGAAGCAACACGCTTCTTAAATAGAATCAGAGGCAGAACGCCACTCCGATATAACTGGCACGGTGATTTTATTATGCTCGCCCGCCCCCGTCACTCGTGTCGTCAAATAGCAATAATATTTAAAAAATTCGAGCAAAAAATTCTTTCGCTCTCTCGGGTGTCAAATAATAGCCCAACTGTAACTAAAAATAAATTCAAATTTATAGAGAAATGCCAAAAGATACAAAATTACCAGCGAGCTTGTGATTTTGAGAATGGCATTGGATTCGTGCAGAGACACAGGCGTTGAGGGAGGAAATTCGGATGAACCAAGTGCTGTTGTATTTTTGTATTTTTTTTTTTTTTGGTCGCGACTTTATTTTTGGCACAATAAATCTTTACGAGGTTGTCGTCTTCCAATTGACACTTTTCTAATTAACATATTTGAAATGTGTAAAAATGTGCGACATGTGACGTCCGGACGGGCAAAAAAGAAATTAACAGGGTCCCAAGATCCGGACGTAGAGTGAGCGTCACATTGAGCTTTGTGTGAAATTTCATCATGCCAAGAAAATGTTTATTAATCAAATTGAAAGAGGTTTTTTTGGTTGTTAGTTTATTTTGATTTAAATTTCATTTATTTTATTTGAATGGTGCTAGAATAGATTTGTGAGCAGTTGCGATTTCTATATTTTTATAAAAAGTCGCTGAGAAAAAGTTTTTTTTATAGTGAAAAGGACAATAAAACTCCAGCTTAAAATTTTTTTTGGACCTCAGCAACCAGGTTTAAGAAAAACGGGAAGATCGAACCACCGCTTTAAGAATCAAGCGGTCGGGGATACTTGGTAGTTTGCTGTAGACAACTGCGAGCAGTGGAATTTAAGACGACCTCAGACTCTTATGCTTTAACGATCGATGGCCTTATAAGTTTGGAAAAAGGTCCGATAAATTTATACGAGTATAAAAAAGGAAAACACTTGAAGAAGCTGATCCTCTGTTGAAGTTTGCGAAAAAGTCGAGTTAAGGAGTATAAAAAAGTAGTGTCTTATGGATGTTAAAGCGTCTATTATGTGCGTTTTACATTTTCTCTTTAAAGCTCTATTTTGCCAAACAATTTTCTTTAAAAAATCAAGTAGAAATTGATTGTAAGTGGAGTTAATTGTATAATCTGTAAATACAAAACGCACTTTTAATAATTGGCTTTCATTATGTCAACAACCAAAGGGTGTCCTTATACTCTTCACATTTCATGCTACCAAAACTGATTTATTCTCGCCTATGTATAGAAAGCTTGTTTGTGACTTCGAAAACGGCTTTCCACATTTTTCAAATCAATCTTTGCATTCTTAATACCGTGAACCTCTACGATACAAACTGATTGAAGTTTAATTTTAAAATTTTCTTATTAAACGTTTTTCCCAACTTTTTAAGTCGAAACTTCCAAATTAGATTATCTTACCGTTTCGAAGCTGAAACACTTCTTCCATTTTTATAAAACATTATCAGCAATCCATAGCCAAAGGAAAACGTTTCTTGTATTTGTTAAAAAAAAAGGTCTTAAAAACTTAAAAAAATATCGTACGTCGCCAGCTCCAAACCGCACCAAACTGTCACTTTCACACTAGCTTCGACATCAAGAAATCAAATTAACTTCTATTTCTTAAGGCAGGCAAGTGTGTAAAAAAGCTCTACTTCGAAACATCGAACTAAAATTATATAGGCCTTGCTCTACGGTGCAGAAGAGTGCATCCTCGCCAAAGACGAATGAAATACTCTTGTTGTTGTTGGTCTCCTTTGATCAAATAGTGCGTAGAGGAGAAGGTTCAACGAAGAGAACGGATTGACATTTAAGTTCCGTATCGATGCTGACCAAGCAGCTAAAGAAGTTTGCTAGAAGGCTTTGATGGCTTTAAGGGCTTTCAAAAGGTCGTACGTTCGAATGTTAATATAAGGGTTTGACTTTTATAAATTCTAAACCTAGTTCAGGCACCATTCGCCGTTGGTATCAAATTAGCGGCGTTATCACTACTATGGACGACAAAGTGGGTTGCCATACTAAAAGGATTTCTGTGTTGCTTAGAGAAAGAAAAAATATGATTCATATAGAGGACAGATAATTGTTTTCTTATTACTCTCAACCATTGTCTCAATGACAAACAAAGTTTTCTAAGTACACATTGACGCATCGTTTACATTGTCAATTGTGAGGTGACAGCAACCATTAAGAGCATTGACAAGTAAAGCAAGTCACTTCAAAAACCAACTGGAGCCAACTCTAGACAAAGTTTACATCCTCTCGGGCCGCATTGTAGATTTTCAAAACAGACAATATGTCAGAAACGCACAACAAACCAGGCCTTTTTTTCGCTTTTTTTTATTTCTTGTAAATTACATAACCACAGACAGCTTCAGAACTACTATGACGCAAATACATTATGTATGACATTGACAGTAGCTAAACATATTGCTCTGAAATTCCATTTGTTCGATACAACACCCACGCGTATATCTGCTACTCATTCGAATTTCTCCACAAAAAACAGATGTCACGCGTAAACCTAGAAAACACGCGTCTAGTATCTATTGATACACAAAATCAATTTCTGCACCATTACCATAAACATCAACCTTCATGTTTTCAAAAAGATTACATCTATCTATAGACCAACATTATTTTTTTTTAACTTGGTTCGTTCATCATATTCCTTTGTAAAGTAGTCTTTCAAAACACTGGTCCGAGAAACACACGAAGCATGCAAACGCAAAAGTGGGTATGCTCGTAATTTATTTATATTTCTTTGCAACCTCTGACTAGGATCGTGGCAAGGATGAAAAGACTTCGGAGATAAATTGAATAAAAAATATAAATAGAATAATTGTTGGGCGGGTAGGAGAAAGTTGGGTTTTTTAATGCATATTACAGTGGGTGAATACCAATCTAAAAGATATTTCATATAGTGCAAAAGATATTTCTGACAGTCATGTAAGATTTTTATTAAGTATTTGTTGGGTTTTTACCTCACAACTCCCTCCACAAGAGCGCTCTCGTAATGTAGCCGGGGTTAGATTGCTTGCAAACGAAAATGTGAAATTTTCTGGATAATTTTGAAGTTTATCTTTTCAGCGGTGTTCCAATTGCGACTTGGCTATCTCATTGTTCGATCCATATCACTTTCACCTAGATATGCTTTAAGCTTTGTGAACAAAATAAGTTTTTCGGGGTCAAATCTGGAGAATATGGACATTTTTGTATTCAGTTTTGTATCGAATCGGTTCATTAATGGAACATAGTAGAGCTTTTCCTTCTCCAAAAAGTTGATCAGAACCACAACATGCGAAAAATCTTTAGAAACGAATCCTTATACGCTCTTCTCGCTTTTCGGAGACGAACATTGTTTCGACCATATCGAATTTATATTTTGTTCACGTTTTCCGCAGTTGTTAACGATTTGGGCTTCTCATGCGGTCCTCATCCAAAAACAGATCTTCGGACACGACGAAATTCGATAAAACAACTTTTAGCGGGCATCATCGAAGCAGCATTGCCGTCATAAGTGATCAACTAACGCTCATTGAATTCGCTATGCGTTTTCTTTTCCAAAAGAATATATTTCCGAAATTCAACAACACCCACGCTCTCAAAGGCTGCCAAAACAGAACTATTGGATAGATTTGGAGAATAGGCAGAAAGTACGAGTGGTTTCTTCCCGAAAACCGGAAAAGACATATGTATGTCATCAACAACGAAGGGGTATAGACCTATATTGACTATGATTACTAGTCAATGGCACAAAAAGGAAACCAGAAGTTTGATTTTAATCAACACGCATACTTTAAGGGTAAATCCACCGATACAGCAATACACAAAGTTATAAAAGAGGAAGCCTTTGATTAAAAACAACCTGCTTAATGTATATAGTATTTTCGATATTGAGTATGACTTGAATAATATGAAAATGCAAAGCTTAATAAACGCCCTCTCGGCAGGATGGATCTACGAGTGACTAAGTTATAATAACAACATGTGGATGAATTACCAATAATTCTTTGAGATCTAATTTTTGTTGGCATGCGCTGTTGATATGCTCACTAAATACAAGTCACGGAAAAGTCAATCTTATTTGGTTTTCGCGACGCGAAGGTGTATCAGGAAACGAAATTGAGAGTTTAAATCGAGGATGAGAAAAACAATGGGATTTGCAACAAGATCCCATAGATTCTTCGATCTCATATTCACAGCCGGACATGATTTTCAAATTATAATTAACTCAAATTTTATGGAATACAACGGGACAAAACGATGATATTGAGTAACGCACGTATTTTGCTCCCCTTAACCAATTAATCATTTCTGGTGGTCGAGAGTATGCGGTTGGAGCAGTCGTCAGCCTTAAATCGAGGCTTACATTAATCAAAATTGTGATCAGCAACCGGGCCCTGTTTTGTGTCATTGGGCCTTTGAACAATAAATTTGTCGTTTCTTAGGGGAGCCAACCAAATGAACTTAGTTACAACCACTTCACGTTGGTAGCATCATGGCTTCTTACTTTTCGAAACATGATGCCGAAGCAATGCCACTGGACAATGATGTATGATTATTTCGCTGGAAATAATGACAAGATAGCTCCGGATGACGTGTGGTTCCAATAGGACGGCGTTACATTAAGATAACTCAATTGAACAACATTACACCGCTACATGAACTTCTGCCACCAAGTGGACGCCGAAATTGTGCTATATGAGGGCACTTAACTTACTTAACATACTTGTGAAGCTATAAGAAGTCTTTGAAGAGATGCGTTTTATGAAATATGGTCGAAGACGCTTTATGCTTCGTTCGTGATATTGAAAAAAAAATGTTTGTTTCAAAATCAATCCTGTCGTTATTGTCTAGTTCTTTAAAAAAACATCCTTAATGAATTTATTGTTATTTTCCTGTAACAAACGAAACAAACAAACCACTGCAAAAATATGTCAGAATAATCAGAATAATTTTCAAAGAGAAGGGTGCCACTGAAAAGGACTTACTTTTTGTTTTCTTTTTAAAAAATAAAAACCGTGTAAGACAGTGTCAGTTTATGATTTTTTTTACTAACTACTGATTTGAGTTTACTATTGTGCAGACTGTGCGAATTTACTATTAACAAAAGTTCGCCAGGAACGAGATCCTTGTTGTTATTTATTTATTATTTTCGACCCCTCTCTGGCAATGGTGTTAATGGTATTTACTTTTCTGTGTTTGTGGCTACAACGAGTTCATTCATATGCACGAGGGATCTCCACAAGTGTCAAGAATGTGCACATAGCGATTTAATTTAAATTGAGAATTTAATGTTGTTGCACCATGACTTGTTGTCATCACTGCGGTCATAAGATTGGTATTTGGAGCTGGAAAATCTGAAAGATTTTTTTTTGGCGGGTCCACACACCACGTTATTGCTCTGGTTTCAATGTCTTGTTTGACAAATTCAAATAAAGGTCTCATGGTTTCGGTTAAGAGGTCACTTTGCTGTGAGTATTGCATTGTATTGCAATGTGAGTCATGTCTCTATGCGCTGCGGATATAAATCCATTATAATGACCTCTCAACTACGCATAGAACGACTTTTGATAAGGCTTACAATATGGATCGATTTTCTCTTTGCGCAACAAGGAGACGGTTTGTCCATTTTAAGGGGCCAGTTACCGATAAGGAAATCATTTCAGATTTGGTCTTTATTATCGACAATTTTGCTTTCCATTTATCTGGGTACTTCTTCGAGAAACAGAATCTGTTTCAGTGCACTAATCCTTCGTTCTGCAGCGTACCACATATAATATAATGATATAATATAATTTTTTTTTCTAATATTTAAGAAGTGAACTGCCTTGTCTATAAGACGACAGTCGCGTGTATCAAAGAGTTACAGCGATGCCCACTACGGTCGGGAAGTTAAGAACTTATCTGTCTTGAACCACCTAGGGAGAAATGAACTGATTTTTTGGTCAGCGTCAATAAATACAGCGAATCAAGCTAGCGTAAACATGTCCGCAACTATAATTCTCCGTATGTATTGAGTTGCCATCTCTGAGAAAAAGAATTGAAACTAAAAACATCTGGGCTTAAATAACCTCGGTCTACAAATGAATCTTCAAAGTAAAGGTTAAGTCCCTTAAGATAAGGTCCTATTTTAATAACACATCAACTTCTAAGTAGATAATGAATTCTTAACGAATAAGCATTGGAATACGGAATACCTTGTAAACTCCAGGAATTTTGATTTGAACGCAACTCCTTGGTCGATATTCTTCAACGTCTATTTCTCGGCCTGTTTTTTGTCGAAGCCTTGGTTGGTTTACATTGATTTGATTTCGCGTTACCAAAGGCACCTAAACGAACCTAGCTTCACTCATTTTGACTACTTTTGTAAGTGTTTAAGCCTTTAAAAAAAATAAAACTGAAAACACAATTTCCAATCGAAAAGAAAATTTAACGAGTATTGTTGATTTGAATTCGCAATGGTATTTTTGCTATTGAACATTCTTAGTGTATTCTCCATTGTTGTGATTCGATCCTATTTTTATTAGCTCATCACACAAGCAACCATATTGATATAAATCAACGCAATATTAAATTAGCATTCTCATGACACATTTCGTTCAATGTTTTACAATTCGGTGTGCACGTGACCAATCTAATTTAAACATTTTCAATACGAATTTTGAAATTAAAAATAAACAAAAATAATTATATTTCCAAATTAAAATAACAAATTGTTCAAACTCTAATCCACATTGAATACATAATCTAAATTACAAAATTATGATCAAAATATGTACGAGTGTTTGTTTTTGCATTACTCATGAGCAAAAAATAAAAAAAACTAAAACCAAAAATAAATTTCATAAAATATTAAGTGGTTAACATTGTCTGAACTATTTGGCATTAAATATTCAAAAAATACAGCGGTGCACAGCGGATACGCTTTGTTCATCTCATTAGTAATTCAAATTTTGAATTATTAATTGAAATAATATCTAATTTAATTGGTTGTGTAGGCGGTGGTCTACATTTGTTTTATTTAGTTAGACATGCAAGGAAAAACATCTATGGTGACTTTGTTTCTTTAAAAGTGGCGGGAAGTGTTTAATTAAATACTTGTCTTCAGACATGAAATTTGGAACAGAGCCATCAGAACAGAGCCATCAGAACTAGAACACTCGTGGTGTCTTAAGTTTATTGCTGTTCAGTCAGAAAGTACACCAAAACAAATAATTAGTACTTGAATTGAATATTTTGAGAAATGCTGTACTTGAATGTTTGTATGTATTTGGGGCGATCTGAGTGGACTTTTGAATTCTCGACTGAATTTTATGAATTTATGAACTAAATTTAGCAATTTTGGGATTCAAATTTGGAATCAAATTCATTTTGTATTTTTTCGAAGAATCTTAAGGCTACCGACCTACCCCAAGGATGGCATATGCCGAAAATACAACAAAGAAGAATTAATGGACACACAGAGATTATTTGAAAAACAAAAAATTGTTTCATATATAAAATGATGTCAGATCTGCTGCGACGTAAAATATGTGTGTATAGCTATGTATCTCCCATTGTTTATTCACCGAACTCATTGTTTAAATTAGGTAAATTGTGATTCCTGTGAGCTTCTTTTGATTAAGCATGAAAACCAACTTCTCACAGAATGAAAATAATCAAGTCATAGACAAATTCGTGCGAATCAAAGTGCAAGACTTCGGAGAGTTATGTTTTCAAACTTTAAATGAAAACCGTCTATGGTAAATCGAAATAATACAAGCAAGTCAAAACAGAAAGCACTTCACCACAAACAAACAAATTTCAAAATATTGAATCCGATCACATTCTCAAATTTGTTTAGCAAGCACCGCCTTGATTTCGATAGTGAACGCTCCATCCAGGAACTGGTCAAACATGTTGGATGGATTTCAAAATATTTTAATATTTTGCTGGCTTGTCAGACAAATTTGAAAATGTGAGCTCGTGCTTGTCATGGCAAAATGGAATTTTAACATTTACATGCTTACGGTACGTAATAATGGCTGTAATGAATAATTGCGATTTTTTGAAAAAGTATTTCTAAATATATTAAATTTGGGCATATGACCGCCATAATGTCGCAGTATGTTTTTGAAGAAAAAGAATTTATAGTTAACAAAAAGCTGGACGACCTGAAATGGAAGCAGATTGACCCTTCGTTAACTTAGAAAGTTCCTCAATTGAAAAGGAACTGGCAACAAAAAACAGTTTTAAAACTGGGAGCAATTAATTGGGTTCAGGTATAAAATTTTGAAAATGAATGAATCATATTGTAACTATGGCGTAAAAGTCCCACTTTTGATTACTGATTTCCATTTTACCTGCGGATGCATCCATGATGTGGATTTAAACCCAGTTTTCCACAATGAGAACCCAAATTTGATGTTAAAAATATTTATTATAAATAATATTAAATAGCTTATATGAGAATCGGCAAACGGCTCTAAGATACCTTTTTCTTAACTCTATCAACGAAGATGTCCAAAGTTTCTCCCTCTACAATAAGTCGGTTAATTTCTTATCTAACAGAATCTGATGACTCAATTTATATTTGACCAACTTTTGCAAAGTCCTCGTGCCTCCTGATTATAAAGACTATAATAATATTTCCCTGACATTATCACAGCATATAAAAACAAAAATGTGTACCAGTAATTTTCGAAAAAACCGTCATGAGACTTACTTTTTATTACCCGCAATGACCCAAAACCCTCCAGTTTATTTAACGCTTTTAATCTCTATTGTTTTATTACGTCTGTTTATAGGACTTGTTATAAAAATATCAACATATAAGACCGTCAACCGTTAATATGGTTCGTAAATACAAATTTCATCCCCTTAAGCTATGACAATATTTTTTTCACTTTATAACATTACAATGACGAAAACAAAGATACTCTATATATTTATTCGTGTCATATAAAGAGACAGCTCTTTGTTGGTAAAGTACTCGTATACAAATTTCATCATTTTAATATCATCTCAATTAGACTTTTATTTGCAATAGTACATTGCCAGTAAGTGCTTGTATAATGCGGATTACGGGCAGAGGACAAACGGAATATCACTATCGACTCGGAATTGAATTTTATGCTTGCTTTGTTATTTTCCCGCAATAAAAAAAAGTTCGAACTTGTGCGATAACCTTTACTCAACCCCTTCCGAACGTCCGCTATTATACCACTATTAATTCATACATTGGCCGACTTCTGAGTAATGCAATAAAAAGTAAATTTGTGTACATATATCGACTGATAAGAGTGCGATGCGATGTGAATCAAATGAGTCGTAGTTTTTATTGTCACTTTTTTTATAAAAACTTTTGTAAGCAAAAGATCCCTATAGACAGTTAAATGTTTTGCTCTATTGAAAGAATACTCCTAAGAGAGCCACTCGAAAATTAAAATGCGTTTGATCGAATTGTTCAATTGTTTTGTACCACAAAAGAATTAGTGTCGCAAGAAAAGGCTAGTAGGCTTTTAAAATATCCATCCAAATAGATGATATCAAAAAAGATCGAAAAGAGACGAGATCCCTAAACCTTAATGTATCTTTCATAAAGAGAAAGAGAGTGAAGACTTCCAATGTTATCAGATGTAGGAGGCATTTTCCAAACTACCCTCATGCGGACAAAAATAGCACATTCGAAAATAAAATGCAATTTCGCTTCGGTGTAATGTTGATTCGGGTGATTTTGAAATAAAGCTTAAAAACGCAAACCGCTTCAAAATTAAATCAATTGAGTCCAAACGAGAACTTATTTCCACTTATATTAAACCTGGCTAGCAGTCGTTTTGATGCAAATTTTCTGAGGATTCTCGTTTGTTTATACTTTTTCCAAATTCCGTCTTATAATTTACACGTAAAAGCCTAGTTCAAACTCGTAGTATATTTGTGTACATGTACAATAAATTTTCTCTGTTGTGTTACGCAATCCATATCGTTCGAATTCGCATTCGTAAACATATTTTAAAAAGAAAGTTTTGGACAAATTGTTAACAAATTCAAGAGGGCATTTGCTGTACTGTTTTTTAAAAAGTTGAATACTTTTAACCAAAGCTTTATTCAACAAGAAAAAGCACATATTACATATCAGCTTTGGGATAGACCTATTTAAAACTGTTTTAACATGCGGTAGGTTAGTCTACAAACTATTGAGGCTTTCAAAGAAAAAGGGGTGTTAAATATCCAAACACAAAGTAAAATAAAATATTGCATGGGCTGTAAAACGATATGAATATAGCCGGACAGTACTGGGTACAACGACTTCGGTCCTGACTTTGGTGACGAACGTAATCGGAACAGGACCTCACAAAACGAAGTGTATGCAAGAGTTCCTTCAAACGGACGAGCTTCGTTGTTTTGTGAAGGCATTAAAAGAAACAGCAGAGTGATAACGCCATCTTCCGAATAATATGAACAAATTGCTTTTTAAAAAAAGGCAGCTTCGATGGGAAAATTTCAGCTTGGAAGAATAATACACCGCATTGATACATTTATGTGAACCATATTTTTTCAACACTTCCTCTGTTCCGCGATAATGCCTTTTTGACAGCTATCAATATTTTTCAGCAAAAAAAGGTCTTCAAATACGTATAGCTTTTCGGTTAACACCTTTTAACAAAAAAAAATCTCGCGTACTTTCTCTACTCGTATCAACCGGTTGGCTTGTTGAAGCATCAACTTTTCGCGGCGGAATTAGCCATTCAGATCAAATGACAACCGTTATACCCAGTACGATCGCATTTGATTGTTACCTTTGGTTTATTAAAATAAATAAACAATTAGCAACAAATAAATATTTATAAAAGTCAGTTTACTTAAAATAAACTTGCTCGAAGCACCGTTTTCATTTGCATCTTGATGTTGTTTGTTCTCACATTCGTTTCTCGCGATCGTTTAAATACGAATATGTAACTCTCAAAGCCATTATTAACACTGATTCCATCTGTTGAAAGAGGACATTTAGTATCGCAGTCCAACTGATGATAATATCATCACAATCCTCCTGAGTACTACAAACTTTCTTTGGTTTTCAATTAATTTTGTACATACCCGCACTTTCTTCTCTTCATCTGCCAATTGGGCTCGAAGCATTCTTTTAATTTTATTTATTTACTAAATAAAAATTATATGTATACGGTCATTAAATATGACATGAATGCCACAAGCCAGCGTGCCACCCTTCTTGGCAGCAAATAAACAGACAAATTTATTTTTTAATACTTTATGCTGGCGTTAGAGATTAAAGTCAGTGGGTGTTTCAAATTAAATGTGTTTTCAAAGGATTCCGGTTTTTTTCTTTGGCTTTTAAAACACTTTTGAGAAAGGTCTCGTTGAAAGTTTCGGTCCTTTGATGTACAAGAAGTGTGGCGAGTGATGGGAATTTATTTTTCATTCAAAAATTTTATGGTTTCGAAGAGGTGTGGCATGTTATCCTTTTGATCTTGTTTTATTTCTTTTTATTTTCGGTTAAATTTGAGAAGACATCAATTATAGTCGTGACGATTTCTTAAGTAATTTTATTTAGAATCTACGTTCGCAATATTATTAAATTTGTTGATCAGCTTAATGATATCATTCATGAAAGTCATTTCGTAAAGAAAGTATTTTAATTTGTGATATGAAGTTAAAGGGAATAGTCTATTCAATTTGAGGTTTTGGCTTTGTACACCAAAAACGTTTTTTGAGTATAACAGCCTTTCAAGGATATTTTTTTATTATAATAACAAAAGTTTATTTGCAAAACTATTACATTCTCTCAAAAAATAGAGAGTCAATTTTGGATACAATTTTCCTAATAAGTCAAACACAGCAAACCTTATCCTTCGACACGAATATCTTTCCGGCGAGCTATATTTCAAGGTAGAATACAGTGGATAGGGCTGTACCTACACTTTTGCGATAGCCTTTAGTTTTTTTTAATGAAGCACAAATGAAAGCAGTGCGGTTAAATTGTATCAAATGTGTCAGCTATTATTTTCGAATATATCTCTTTATCATAAGCGCCATTAAACTGCACTCAATGTATCGCTCTGCCCCCGCAGCCAACAACCTAGTCATAAATAACCTAACCCAAGTCAATGAAAAATCAATTTATTCGACAAATGTAACGTATCCCTACAAAATTGATTTATAATTGCTCTCAAATTTCACTAAATCAAACATAAAAAAAACAACATTCTTTTCGTTAAATTACATAAACACATCAAAAAGAAACAAGGAAACCTAATTTCACGATTCTTCAATGAAACACAAAGCAAGAGCGGGTAAACATTTAAAAATAAATACGAATAAACAATAAAATGGAAAAAGGAAGAAACTATTTTAATAACCAAGGAATAAATCATCTCACCCGACGAACTGGTTGAGCTCGTTCGCTTACCCATTGCTCGACCAACGCTTTAACAGTAGTGAACGCAGACGACCCACAAACTGCAAACAAGGCGCGGGCTTATAATAATTCTGTAGCGTACCATGTGGGGGAGAGATTCCCACAAACACATTTGATGGTTGCTAGTAGTAGTTTCCTCCTTTTTAATTGGATTTACAGTCCTGCTGCTCTTTCTTGTGTTTGAGACAGAGAAACTTATATGGCGTCGAATCGACTCTTTCCACCGCCAAAGCCCTGTAAAGTGTGAATCGAGGAACGAACGCTGTCAGCAAAAAAAAAAAAAAAACCCAAGTCAAATGGGAAGAAAACGATTTCCATGATCCGGACAGAGGAATAAATAAATATTAACGCTGTCGGCGGTAAAGATGCAAAAGCAAAAACATAAAATCATTTCATATCTCATGGGCATCCCTGTCGCCGTGATGCCTAATAACACGATTTATTTTGCCATGGGAATCTTGCTCGGTTTATCTCCATACGAAAAAAAAAGAAACCGAAAACCGTTTCAGTTTATATATTTAATTTTTTTTAGGTTAGAATTAAGATTTCCAAAACCTCATTATCATTAAATAGTTCGATGTTCTCTTCGTACTAAAACAATTTTTTTTTTTGTTTTCGTTTCAGGTGAGTGAACACTAATGTTTATCATCTTATTTGCAACCAGTTTAATGATAATTATCAGTTTTAACTATAATATTTATAAATGCAATTACCAAAGTACCAGCTATAAATGTATCTCACGGTCAACAACATGATTTCTGATTAATACTACTTAACCCAAGCACGCCATCAATTAATACTGATTTTCAAGCAAATTTTAGCTTGTCAGTTCAAACCATAAAATAACACTTTCTGGTTTACATAGCTCAAAGCCGCTCCATTCATCACCATCAAACGCGCAAGTAGCTAAACTGTACAAGCGACAGAAAAAAAAGATACAAAGCTAATATAGCACTTGAACAACTTTGAAAAAAACAAAATTATCAATGTAAAACAAGAATTTATTGAAACAACGACCCGTGTCTGGCATTGTGCATCCCCCCTTCTTGGTCACGGTTCCTTCTGCCCTCAGGGGGCGGTAATAATAAAAAAAGAACATGATATAAATATCGCCTGCCAGCAGCCAATTGAGCTTGCCAACTAAATAACCAGACCGCAACTTCATTTCTAATTTGAAAATTCCTTGAATAAGTTTAATTAAAAACCAGCTACAACAAACAAAGGTGAAAGATAGAATCTAAGAAAAAAAAAACGAGAGTTGAAATTGCAGAATAAAAGCAAAAGAGAGGAGACCTCTCGGTTTAGCAAGATCAAAAACGCAACGGTAACACGTTTCATCCAAGTCATGCAGACTTGAATTGTGTGTTTGCTGTTTTTTAAGGTCTCCCCTTTGATGCAGCATCTTTGTTCTGAGAACTATGCGCGCATCCTTCTATTCGCACATACGATTTGTTGTAACTATAAATAAAGCAAATCACTTTGGAATGTTAGCACCCCGTTTAGAGGCGTATTTTCAAAAAAAAAAAATGAAAAGATGAGAGTAGTATGCAAAGTTATTCAATTTACCCTATGATTCATTTTTTATCTTCTGGATTTTGAAGAATGACACATTTTTCAAACACTATGTCTTGTTTTTATAGATAATGCTTCCAAGAATACGTCTATTCGATGCAAAATTCAAGGAAAGAATCTTGCAGTTCATGTGTTTGGGCTTTTTGGACCCATTGTCAAAATAACTTGTTGATTTCAAAACCGAAATTTGAATGCATAAAGTAACATATTTCTTCAAGTATTGACTCTGACAATTTGAACATGTTTTAAATGGCGCACGATTATCTGTTGTTTCCTTTTTATAGCAAGCCGCGGAGAAATTGTATTGTACTCATTTCGAATGCATTTACCATTATAGTTTGGTGTTCTTCCTCGTAAATATTCAACTTAACCCAATTCTGGAAGTGTCCTTTTGTACCCACAAATCGTGGAACTTGCTCATGACTTTCCGGGTATGAAGCAGTTTGTTCTGTGATCTCGAGACAAGTCTTTGAACGAACCATTCGAAATGACATAGTGGGGCGAATTTTCTGTGAGTCAGGCGATTCGAGCCTTTTTAAAATGGTTTACTCATATCACTGTTCGAAATGACTATTGAGCACCTCATCTTTAGACTATTAAAAAATCTTGTTTAACTGTGATGGACACGTTTCTGTAATAACTCAACTCTTAGCTATCTGCTTTTAATTGCGTACACTGGTTGGGACTACATTTTACTGTTGTGGGCCAAAAAAGGATTCCTTTACTGCGGGTTCCTGTGGGACAATTTCGTTAATACTCGTATTCATGAGTTTACATGACCCTACCACCTTGTACTCAGAGCTTTCTTAATGGAACTCTATCGTTGTAAGGCCGGTACAGTTCTTCATTGAACCCTCTTCTCTACACTCCAAGTACGCAATAGTGAGCAAATTACCTTCAGCTGCTTTGATAAGTTCGACAGGAAGTCAGTCGGTGCCAGAAGCCTTGCTGGGCTTGATTTTGGCTATAAATAGTTTTCACTTCATAGTCTGGTGCGTGTCATTGTTGTACGTCATCACGAATGTTAAATGATGCACTTCGCCTGACAGTGGCGGCTTGTTCGTCATCGACGTTTAATAGTCTTCAGAAGTGGTCTTTCCGAATATTCAAATTCGACTATGTCTTTGCTACAACGTCTTCGTTTTAATCCATACACGATACTGTTCTTAATCTCAGTCTGCTGCATCATCAGTAATTTAAATATTGACGTGGTTTTGACAACATTTTTAATCTGACTGAGTTGAGAAGACGTAGCTTGAAAGCGTTAGAATGGCTCGTAGTGGTGTTTTATTATATGTAATTTAAAATCATTGGAAAACAAAGTCTAAGACTATGTGAAAACTGTATTGAAGACGTGGAGTCACTTCAAATTTTATTTATTAATATTCTGAATTTGATTGAATTCGGATAGTTAACCGGAACCCCTGAGCCGGGAGGAGGACTTCTCTCGTCTTCAAACGTGTGGTGTTGGTAGGTCTTGCATCAAGAGACTATCGATGCGGTTGCGCTTAGAAATGAGTGTGAGTCAATTTAAGATAAATCCTACACGAATTTTAAACATTAACAAACCTAACAATAGTATTGGGATAAAAATGTTTGATGGAATAACAAACATTCTTAAAGCAAACGATAACAGTGCATTTGTTTTATTATTTTCTTCCAGAGAGAATAAAAATAAATAAAGTTCCTTCTCTTCGTGTACAAAAGAAAGCAAAAAATCCTTAATCCGTTTGACAATCAAACCTTCCAACAAAAACAGCGATCTCCAATTCAATTTATAATTGTCGGCATTTTATTTTCTATTTGCATCTACACGCGAATCACGAGCAAACAAAACAAAATAACATAAAAAAGATACAAATTTACAAATGTACATTCTCCTCATCGATTTCGAATTGAAATTAAAATTTTGGCTACAAACTCGGAATTTGTTTAACACTCCCTGACGTGTGTGTTCTTTTTTCATTTATTTATTTGTGTTTTAAGTGAGAGGTGCAAATTGACATGGCGATGCCGAACGCCAAACCGCTTTGTGCATTATTCAACTTAAAACAAAAATAAATACAAAATCGTCTTCGACTCGTTTGTATGAATGAATTTTGTATTTTCTTTATTTGCCTCTTTGCAAGTGAGGTCTACGGATACGGTGCACCGAACAACGAAATTAATCGCATAATAAAAACTGAAAACGTGTAAATTGTTTTCTTTTTCAAATAGGCTTGAGTAAATGTTTTTGTTTAAAGGTGAGTTATCTGTATTTGTTTGCCTAGAATGTTGGTTTAGGTTTGAATAACTGCCTTCAAGGGTCGAGCATGTGATTTCTTCAAGCTCTGCGCGCATATTTTGGTCTGGCATAATTGTATTTGTGAAACGTTGTTCTTTAATTGAATACTTGGGTCTGGCATAATTATATTTGTGAAACGTTGTTCTTTAATAACAACAACACTTGCACAAAGCTTAATTGATTTTCTACCCTATAAAACAATCAGATACATGACTTTGCTTATGAAGAATGTGCATTAAAAAACACCTGAAATAGTCAGAGGCTTACAAGAGCATGTCAGTGTTAAAGGGCGACCGCCTTCACACTGAAAATCACAGGCTGATAGCCGCATTAAGTGTCTTGGCCAATCTGATCCTGGTATGTCGTAAGACACTCGAAAATACGCGATATACTGTGCAGTTCGAACAAAAAACATCCAAAGCATTTCAGCTTTCATGTGATCTTTTCAATCTACCTGTCAGCTTGGAAGGTAATATACCATATGTTTCAAATCTGTCCTGCAGACGGTTTCAATTTTAACTGAGACAATGCGGTGTCGACATCATCGCTCACATGCACTTTTTGGTTAAACTTATCATTCTTTCCCTGATATGTAAAGCCGCACAACACAAATATAGAACGCTCGCCATCACTCTGTACTTCATACTCATAACAATTTAGAGAAGTTCAAACACAATGTGCATTTGAACTTGTCTATTTTACTACTTTATCATTTCCACCCGTGTTATATGCCAGCATTATGAGGGTATTCATAATCCCTCTTATGAAATCCAAGATATCACAAGCAGGAAAAGTCCTTGGGTTATTATCCGACAAAGGACTTTCATTAACGATTTTTTTTAAAACTGCTTTGCCAAAAAACGTGATGTGTGTACTCGTTGATGGCATTTAGTTAGGGCCCAAAATTATTAAGCTTTTTTGCGGTTATCGCACTAAATCCTTAGAAATATTGGTAGATCAGTCGAAATGCAAAATTCATTCAAAGCGCTCTCATAGGAGTCCTGTCTGCTATTTTTTTTAGTAAAACAACAAATATTTTAATACACTCAGTCATAAAGAGGGTGAAGAGAGAGGGAATAGAGCATTAAATTCGTGAACTGATTGACAGGTTTTTGATTTTTTACTCCTTCAAAAACAATTAAAAAACATTTTTTTAACAAGTTTCAAAAAAATTAAAATAACATTGATTTTTTTTTTTGATCGATTTTTTTTATTGTCTGTTCAATTTCTTTTCGCATAATTTACCTTTCACATTCGCTCCATTCAATTAAAGCAAACTTTCACAGTTCTTTTCCTCTGTTTTAATAATGTTCACCCACGCTATATCTCTTTGATTAAAATCATCTTCAAAAATAAGATAAAGCGGAAATAGTATACCAGAAATAAAATCGTTTAATCTGCCATGTGGAAAATGCATATGCACGCAAATTCAATTATGAACGCATGCAATTGATGCTCTAGGGTTGAATACTCTTTGTTTTTTTTATATATTTATAAATGGCACTGCGAATCGATAAACTATTCAACAAACATTATCTTAAACAATTTCCTTTGGTTCAATGAGTTTGCTAGTTTATTTACAAGACACCGTACTAAAATGCTGGATTGCTTGTGATAAGGTCACTAGGTTAACCATCTGACAGAGTTTGGAACGAGAACGAAGAAGGATGATCTCAGATTCACTCAATATTTATAGTCAAACTGGAGATCGAGTTATACTTGTTTTTTTTTTCACAGAGACTGAACTAATTAAATGCCTGATTGCATTGCCGGTTGAATGACACACGCGCAAAGAACCAAGTGGGGAAATGGAAAAAAGCCATGAGGAAAATTAAAAAGGAAAATCCACACAACCAGCATGACATTCCACATTTCATGCGCAATGAATGGATGCAACCAGAATTTCAGTAATCACGTTGATGATTTCATTTGGAATTATATAAAGATTGTGGCGGATTGGGTCTACGAACCAAGGAAAAGTTTACGTTTAATTGTAATGTACAAAAAAAGTAATGGAATACAGATGCGCATCAATCAAAGTCTCGAAAGAAAAAGAATCGTGATATAATCGGATGATGAGCCGATTTTGCCATCAATATGTTTAAAAATATTGTTTTCACCAATATTTCGTTTCTGAACTTAGTTGAAATTTCAACATCTGATTAGGATTAACTCTTGTTACTTTAAGAAGCGTTAACCAACAGGATTTATTTAGCTCCTGGATATTATCGGATACTCATTTAGCATATGAAGAATATACTCTGATTCGTCATCGTTTTTGCAACTCCTGAAAGATGAGGATGGACTTGGGCGTTGACTAACAAGTCTGTGCAGTCAGTTCGACTTTTAGCTAGATGCTACTCTTGTTGTTTCTCTGGTCTAGTAGTTCTTCTGGTGTATCTGAAAACTTCGGACTAGTCCTTTGACGTCAGTCCACTCTTCACGTCCTAAACACCTGAGTTTTTACATCAGGAACCTTCTAGCTCGATAAATACAGGTTTTCTTCGAACATTCTTCATCGCGCTTGCATATCCAAAACCAGTGATCCATTTTTCGATTCCGTGGCTCGTCAGCATATTCTAAAGCTACTTAGATAAATGACTTACAGCTATGTGGATACTTTTTCCTTCGGGTTTCGGATATGTCCCCAACCTATCCGTTCCTGTTTCGGTGGCTAGAAAACGCCAAAAAATTTCGAGAACCAGAATAGTTGTTTCATAGGTTGATGTTGTAAATCTGACTGCTGTCTTTCCGCTTTGAGGATACATCACCGGCACCAGGCGCTCGAAGCTACTTTTGAAATGAGTCGTATCGCAGTATTGTTTGCCGTACTGACTTGCTCACGTCAAAACGGAGTAGGTGATTTAACATATATTTTGAATCCTTTATTTTTAGACTGACAATGCATTCAGTCATTATAAAGTAGATAACGTTCGCATAATAATTCTGAAACAACCTCTTAAACGCCCGTACGTTCATCATTTGGAAACAGGAATATATGCTTAACATTTGACAGCTAAGAGTTTCTTTAATTTTCTAGCAGCTACTCTTAAGTTGGGGTCTAATCCTCAGCGTCAATGGCGGCGTTTCAATTTATTAGCAATAGATTTTGGACAACAAATGGAAGTATCTGTCCAAAGGATGTCTAAACATTGGAAAAAAAGAACTTTAACTTTCGAAAGTGAAGATTGAAGTGTTTGACACCCAGAGGCACTATTTTTGCGACATAAATTCTATCCATTCACAAAATCCTCATAAAAATATATCAGGGAAAGCTCTAAACTTTGTTCAACGTACTCCTGTCTCTTCCTAAAAAAAAACGCTTTCAAAAGCACGAAGAACGGATCAAAGCGTTTCCAGCGCACCAACATTATGAGGTAAAAAACGAAACACAGATATATGTGCCTATGCTTATTTGATTAACGCTTTATTAAAATTTTGAACTGTTGGTTTTCTTTTTGTCTGAATTCGACCCCGGATAGCATTAATTGTGGCATTAAAACCACTAATTAATTAAAGCCCTGTGTTTGATTTAGTGAATTAGGCATTATGCGCCTTCAATATTTTTCATATTTAAAATTTATACTTCATCAATTTTGCCTAAAACTTGTATATGGGTATGTTGGAAAGGTTGAGGAACCAAAAACCCAAACACAATTAAAACGAACCAGTCCATAAAATGAATCCCTGTTTGTCGGTGAAATTAAAAATCCATTAACCTTGGCTTCGACCGCAAAAGAAAAAAGATACACCAACGAAAAACTCGATTATACACAAGACGTCGACAAATAAAAAAAAAGGAAAAGAAATTTATAGTCCTATACCAGGAATAGATATCCCGTGGAGCTTTATTCCACCACGGGCAGTGTGCAAAAAATCCTGCCATCCTCCTCCACAAGCGTCTTCATATAAATACATATTTCTGTACTCACATTGCACAAAGCTTCATCAATTATGAGTTAATGCGATTTGTCGGCTATAGGTATACTACACCAAAAACATGTCCTTCGGTTTTAGACCCAATCCATAAAAAAAAACTAAGATTTTACGCCGATATTTACCCTCTTGGCCTTTGTCGGAGGAAATACCTGACAGGAGGCAAATGGAAATAATTATTGTTTTGTTCAGCATAAATAGACGTTCAAACGTTTGTAGAGCAGATGAATGTGATTCGTTTATTGGAGTTCATGATAGATGCGTTCAGAACAATAAAGTACACGGACGCGTCGTGTCTGTTCGCGCATAGATAAAGGCTTGAACCTATTATAAAGCTACATTTTCTTAGTGCAGTGATGAACTAGAAGCTGCGTTCACTACAGTTAACACTCGGAGAACTGGAGAAATTTTCCGGATTTTAACCTTGCAGCACTAATGCAGTAGGTACTAAATTCTCAGTTTCAGCTAATGAGGTCAATAATCCCTCAAGAATCAGAGCCTGAGACAGAGCTGGCTTCCAGCCCTGATGGTCCTGAGCACGCTGCTTCCGATTGGTAAGACTAAGCTTTTAGCGTCAGCGACCATTCGAACCTTGAACCGGAGGTTCGTTCTTCATGAACCTGGTGGCTTGTATTCGAAGACTCTATTGGCTGGAGCATTTTTATCCATTCTCTCGATGTGGCCGAGCCAGTGTAGTCAACGGATTGTTGCCTTCTGGACTATATCCACATCTTTGTTCAGCTCGTTGAGTTCGCGGTTATAACCTCTCCTTCATTCGGCCTCCTCGCAGATAGCACCAAATATCACATTGAGGATTTTTCTTTCGAAGGTTCCCAATATTTGCTCAGCTGATTTGCTAGTCGTCAAGCACTCAGTGTTTTGACGAGCAGTATTTTTGACCTTCGTGTTTGAAGTCTGGATCCTAGTTGTTTAAATAAACCGAAGCAGCAGCGGTTGCCTTGGATTGCTCGTATTCTTCATCGGACTTCCACTGTGGTGTCGTTTGTTTGTGGAGGATATATTAGTAACGATCTTGTCGGCGACATTGAAAAGGCTATGCCGCTCATTATATTTTCATCCTCCCAAACTTGGAAGCTGATCCGGTGCATGATCCCAATCAGAGCATCGCTACCTCATTTTAAAAGTTCAGACGGCAATGCGTTAGAACCCGCTATCTTTTCGTTATTCAGCTTTTTTATAGCCTGCCGACCTCTCCTACTACCAAACTACCAGACTATTTGGTCAATAAGACAAATGGGTAAGACTTTTCATTCTCTCTTGGTCATACCCATTTAGCAGCTGCTAAAAATGCTACTTGCATTAGTAGACATCGTCGTATCAGTACTGAATCGGCCCATATTGTTTTAAGTTCCATAATTTGGAGACCAACACACATTCCAATTCATATATATATTTTATATTTTTTTTTATTTTTTTTAATTCTTTTTAAGAACATGTTAAACTTATATACTACTGAATTAATCTAAGCACTAAAAAAGACATTGTTTTAATGTGCACTGTTTAATAAATATATATTGAATTGAATTGAATATTGAATTCCAAAACCAATAACAGACCCTTAAAAAACAGAAATACAAAAGCCTTTAATTTAAAACCTCTAAACGAGATTGACGTGTGTATTTGTTACCTTGGCACGCAGGCAAGTCGCATTCCTTCACGCTCTACACTTTGCGTAGAAATCGTTGATCTGGTATTCTATTTTTTATTTTTTTACTTGGGGTAAATGTTTCCTTCAAAGAATGAAAACGATGTCACGAGACTGCAGACATGAGATGACAGATTGTCATTCACACAGCGAACAACTAGATGTAAGAGTATAGATCTAGAGATAAACCATCTAAACTTCAAACAGAATATTACTATTTTTTGTATTTAATTTCGAAAAGAGATGGTCTTTCATAATAATAACTTCCAATTTTCAGAGCTAAACATAAAATGACTGAAGAATCGTGCTTGTTTTGATTTCTCAATTTAAGTAAAAAGGCGGAAGCATCATATCGAGCGCTGAACTTAGCTTACCCTATAACCAAGATTTCAAATATATGACCCATTATTGAGTGCGGTGATTGCTCTGAGCCAGCAATAGAGCTGGTTGGGTATACAGGCAACTTGTCCCTTAGCCCTGGCAGCACCTGGTTGGCCGTTAAGTCAGAGATTTGGCTAGTTGGCATGATAGCGCCACAGCGCTTTGCTGCGAGTGACTAGCCTAAGGGAACGAAGCCAGCTAGACCTTTATAGCGACGCGTAAGACCAGCTCATAAGCTGGCTTGTTTTATAATAAACACTGTAGCTTGCTGGTTCGTTCTTAACACAGCGCTGCAGTTGGCAATCCGTACATGTTGTGCCGTGAGTAGCTGTTCTTATAGCCAGCGAAGTGACTGGAAAGCTTAAAATTCAGCACCGTACCTAGCTGGCCTTACAACCAGGCTGGCTGGTACCATAGCCAGCTTTTAAGATTCCTGGACGTTTAATGCGTGTGACTGGGTTATATATTCATCGTTGAAGATGTGTTACCCTTTTTCTTGTTCCGTGAGTGGCTAGCCATGTAGCCAGTGATGTAGATTATTGCCCTATATTCATCTCTTTAGTTGGCTTTAGTCAGATAACTGACAGGTTCTATGGCCCTTAAACCACAGCTGTAATAAGTTTTTCCTATATCAAAGGCTCGAAATGGGAGAATGTTAACTCCGAAAACGTTAAATACAATTTTTTGAAGGTCCTAACTTCACCATTTGCGTGTGCACGTCCGCACAAGTGGCGAAGTTTGTACCTTAACGTTATTGCCCACTTCAAACGGACCCGCCGACTTAATAATGATAGTTGTAGTCTTCGTAAAATAATGTCAAGTGTTCTTTATCGGACTCGAAACCGGGTCTTAACGCTCTGAAGCCTACGGACTCCTCAATTGCTGAATATGTATTCCTCCTTCATAACCTCCAGTCTTTTAGACACTTTTAGTTCTAAAGTTGATTTAGCAAATAATACTTTTTATCAGCAGTTCTCTTACTGCCTGCAGTTTTTGATGAATTTATTTCTGGTAAATTTACTTAACTTTTATTGTTGCCAATTTACTTAAACAAACTTCCAAGATTTGTTAATGTACACTTTATTTTTCGACTTTTGTTTCTTGATTCCTCAAAATGTAAACGTTAATTGAAAACCAACAAATTTCTTGTTCAAAGAATTCTAAATCATTTTGAACTTATTGAAAAGAACCCCAAAAATTCATTAAACTTCATCTATTTGCAAGTGTTAATCAACTTTAAAAATAGAACCCATGTTCCTATCATTTATGTGTAAATAAACCCAATTCTACACGCTTTGTTGGGGCAGAAGCCTAAAAATACCACAGCAACGGATCCATATTCCGTGATAAAGGAACATTTTAATTTCCCCCCGCGGCTATGTTACAAACAAAGTCGTTACTCCTGCCACCCAAACCCTTAAACGGTTATAT
The DNA here is from genome assembly GCA_963555765.1 of Orthonevra nobilis. Lineage (NCBI taxonomy): Eukaryota > Metazoa > Arthropoda > Insecta > Diptera > Syrphidae > Orthonevra > Orthonevra nobilis. The sequence continues at coordinate 96,212,169 of OY743224.1, forward strand.
AACTTTCCATAATAATTTCGGTTAACTTCCTTCCGTCATCATGGGCTTCGACTTATTCATCGGATGGCTGCACGCAATCCTAGTATCATGCGAAAGACTGGTAAACATTTCGATGGAAATTAAAAGTTTTTGTTTCCACTAACGACGCGGGCGTGGGACCGGGACTGTGACATGACTACACGAATATTGTCCTTTTCGTGTTTCGAATTCGTCTCCCTTGACACTGGGAGATTCCGCACGCCACCTCTGAACAACCTTGAAGTAAAAGTTTTTTCTGTGTATTTTTTTTTTTTTTTTGAACAAGGTCGTTGATGATACTTTTTTATATTCTGCTGGACGAATGTCTATTTTGACAACATCCAGAATTGCATCATTCTTACCGGTCACAGTAGACCGGAAAAAAGAGAAAAATAATTGTCAGCAATCTCGCTATTTTACATTATTTATCTAAATAGATTTAACCGGCTCTGAAGTAATAAAGATACATCTCGCGATCCACACGGGTGATAGGGTGGCCATGATGTTGCAAGTCGATCCCATCAAAAAGATCTATAGCTTGAGTTACAGCTCGCTCATGTGCTGATGTGAGTTTCTCATTTGGCTTAATTGATGATGAAAAAAAAAGTTACTTTTCACGAGTATTAGTTGTTGACTTTTTAGATTTGGTCGTGCCTACAATTGGGTAGGATACACACTCGAACACTGTTGAGCTCGTGGTCGGTTCAGGTTTCTCAATATTTTGGCTTGTAATTAACTTTGATTGATGATATTTCAAATTGTTGCTAATTCTTCTGATTGTTGTTGTTTTCAATTTTTTCTTTCTATTTTTTTTTTTTTTTTTTTTTGACAATCCACTCTCTTCGGTTTTTATTGTCGTGTATTGTCAGTTTTAGAGAATCTGCTTTTATCTGGATGTGAATTGATTGAATCGGTGTGGGTTCATTAATGTGCTTATTATTGTGTTGTGGGTGTGTGGAGGGGAATGGGTCGGAAGCAAACTATGAAATCAGATCTAGACGAGTTAATCGCTTTGGTAGAGCGAACAACAACAATCATGGCTCGGCCGCAATGGGTTTTGAGGTCATTGTGCTATGAATTGTTTGGTGCGTGTTGAGGGCGGGATTGAGTGTTGGTTTTTTTTATTGTTGGTTTTGTCTTTTCTGCGGGGGCTTGTAAACTCATGGTATAATTGGATTAGATACATTTTGAGATAGTGAATGGCTATAATTTTGTTTTGGCGACTGTGGCTTTCAGCTTACATTGTATCTTTCTTTTCTATTACTAATCGGACATGGAACGCTTTCACATTTTATGATCGGGAAGTTTGATTCTAACGGTTTTGAGAAAACAACAGTGAGTTCACCTTCTCTGCGAAAATGGTTATCTGTGGTAATATTGAATGTTTATTACACAGGGTTTATCAAATTGTCAACCTTGTTACTTTTAACAATACAAGGAATTCAAATATTACCTGGAATAACGAAAACAGTAATCGATAGGACAGAATGCAGTCCAGCAAAATGAGCTTTAGTATGAAGCAGGAGAAATGTCAAATTAACATTGGAACTTGTGCCGGGACATTTAAGCTTAAATCCAGACTTAACTGAAATGAAAAAAGTTGCTGCGGATCTGAAACGCTTCCCTTAGCACTACCCGGCAATAGCTGGATCACGCTACAAGATATTGCGGTCATCACTGTTGCGATCATAAATAAAAACCAAAACGAGCAGAATAAAATTAAGGACTATGTAAAACGAACCAAATGTTTTCACACTCTAAATGTTTAGACGATTTCCGGTTAAGTCTTCAAAACATTTCATGAATTTGGTTTCATGGTACAGATACTTCAGAGTTACAATTTCGGTGTAAGGAACATAAAGAAGCCTTACTGGATCTAGTAAATACGTTAATTGATCGACGGAATTTCCTGTGTACGAGTATATTATAGCCCATAACCAAAATTCAGCTCGAGATATTTGTAAATTTTATAACTATTTTCAAGTGCGTTACGACGCACAGATCAAAAATAATTTCTTGGCTTAGACTACTTTAACTGTACAGGACTGTTTGAGAATGCTATTTCTGAATTCACCAATTAAAAGTCTTTAAGACTGCATTGACCTTTTTTTTAAATCACCCTTTCAAGTTATTTGCATGCATTTTATCGCTCCACGTTCGTTCGATGAGGAAAACAACTAAACCAATTTATCTAGATTTCCCTTCCAGCGAATACTGTTTTTTTTTTTTTGTTTAAACAGTTTAAATCAGCAAGTTGCAATTTTAAACCGATTTCTCAAAATAACAAAATATAAGTTGTACTAAATTCGCACATTGCAATGTTCAATTGGTTTCCTGGAATAACCTTCTTCTTGAAATTGTAGATGATATAAATAATATTCGGCAATATTTTGACATTTTTTTAAAAAAATCGTCAACACAACACAAACCAACAACTCTTGGAAATTGGAAGATCAAAAATAGACCAGTCTTATAAATAGAAAAATTTAATTCTTCTATTCTTTACATATGTAGGTCTAAACCGAATTTAACCTATTTTAAAATTAACTGTCTGTTTTCTTCTAAGCATTTAGCAATAGTCCCTGGCGTTTATAAATTCGTTTTGAGATCGGCATCAATTGAACACTAAACGGATTTTTAAAAATTCAAATTTATTTTCAGCTCAATTAAATTCAAATTAAAAACGCTACTAAGCTTACATTTCAAAGGCATTAATATACTTAGCATTCAAATGCTCAATGAATTTCATAATTTAAATATATCTAACTTTTGGTCGAACTTTAATCTGACTTCAAGGTGAAGCGTATTATTAATGACGTTTTGTTTATAGTTGTTTAACAATTCGTTGACTATGAATATCATTAAATTTGTCAATATTGCCTACCGGCTGTGGCATACGACAGCCTGCCAAGTGTCGGCGTCAATTTGCATTTCAAAGAAAATGTGTTAAAGTCGTAAAAACAACGCCTTAAAACAACCAGTAATGATTAACGTGATAAATAATTAGCTCCCTCGCATAAGGTATTTCCCCATGACATTTAAAATGTGCCGCCATTCGTCTGTCTTCGGCAAGACTACCGCCTATCAAGTCAGACATCAAGACTTCAATGATCTCCCGCATTCCATTTCTTGACACTTGAAGCATGCACCCTATAAAATGTGCGGCCATCACAATCACAATCTCACCAATAACGACAACGTCACTTCGTCTTAGGCACTCGTTACACTTTAGTCTTAACGAGAATGACTCCACTTTGTTGTCACACTTAGTTCCCATTTAGGGTATTGGAGCGAGACTTAAGTATTGTGTGTCGCGCTGTTTAATCAAAATGGTAGTCGATTCGATTATTATGCGATAAAATGTTTTATTTTATTATTATTCATTTCACTGTGTACGAGTATACTCGTATTGTCGCCTCTAGTTCGTGTGTCCGACTGTCATGTTTAGTTGTGCCGCCCCGCGAGACCCCTGATACTGTCATTTTTATTAAATTTCATTTTGTTGGAGTGTCCATTCTGTTTTTGTTGGACTTTTCGGTGTCCAATTCCATTTGTGGTGCTGTCGGCCTGTCCCTCGTTCTTGTGTATCTGTTTGCTCGTTGGTCGCATATTAAGTAATAATAATCGATGGATGGATTGATTGCCCCTTGTTTATGGGGTCTTTGACTATAGATTGTCTATAGGCAGCTACATTTGAGTTCCTCGCTTTCATTAGTCACAAACGAATAAACAAGGGCTTAGCCGTATATATAGCTTATACACATAAATTATTTATGTTTGTTGTTTTTTGTTTGCATGATAGTGCGGTGACTTGTTTTCCGATTCATCTCCTTTTTATTACTTCTTTTTTTGTGCCCATTCTCTTTCCTTTCGGAATCGAATGGAGCTTGTTTTATTGTTTCATTGAAAAAACTCCGCTGCCATGATGCTGATGATCTAGGTTTTGCTTGGCTCCAGCGTTCAGTGTTGTTTACCCCTGAACATGCTACTGGTTGGAAAAATAAAATAAACTCTCTCTTCATGATGACTCTTTTTTTTAAATATTCTGCTCGTTTTGGTTTTTATTTATTATGTTTTGTATTTCATTTTTTTCCTTACTTTATTATTGTTGTGTCTCGCTTGTTTTTTCCATAATAATGATGGCTGAAAAAAGTAAAAGAAACAAGCTTGCAAAGGCATGCAGATATTTATACAACATTAAGGCTGACACAGCGTTGCCAGATACAGCTTTTTGAGACGCAATGCCCAAATTCACCTTAATGGAAAATTCTCCTACGTGATGAAAAATTTGGTTATAAGACGTAAAAGCGCAACATTGTCACAAGAAATAAAAACACAATTCATTTGATTTCATATATCGCTTCCCGTGGTTGAAAAAATAAATAAACGATGAGTCTTTTAGATGATTTCCAGATTGTCAGGACAACGTTTTTTGGTGAAGATCGACCAAATCAAAAAATTCAATTTTTATTATCATCACACGTGATTTTTTTTAAAACAAAAACGTTTTCTTTTGGTGCTTTTATCTAAAAATGTTGCTCAGATATCTAAGCTCCGTGGAAGCTCAGTTCACCGAGCGCCAAATAGTCGAGTGTCTTTAAATATCTTATTCGAGAAATATCGCTCACCGAATTAGTTATGTTCACATCTTAGGTTGCATTAAAGCTTTGTCGTGTTTCGTTTCCAAGGCTGATGTCTCCCGTGCAGAACTTTACAAACCGATATCGAATGGGGCGTTCGTTTCCCGCTTACAGATTTTTAAATGTTTATAAGTTATAAAGGAAGAGAGTCTGACAGAATGACAAAAAAGAACACTTGTACTGGCAGAAGTTACACACGACAAAATCGCGTACAACTTTATCGTGGAAAAAATTAAAATGAAATTGAAATTTGCTATTCAGTCAAGAACCTCTTATACAAAAGGATAAAAGATCGGATATTTCACTCCATGGGAGTTCTGTTGTATTTTTCTTAACAGACTAAATCACCTTCTGCTCAACTTGCTACTGGAAGAATAAGGGCTTTTATATTAAAACCTTTGTTTTTAACATCTGGCAACATCATACATGTTCATAAGAAGAAGAAGAAAGCGAAAGAAAAAATAAAACGACGAAATAAACCTGGAAACCAGCAAATCCAACGTCATTCAGAAGCATCTACACACATAAACAAACGAGTTTCATGTTCCCTGTTTTAATTCAGCGTGCTTCTTTTATTTTTCCTTCTTTTTTTCGCTGCATATTTTATTTGTCAAAAACCACATCCGTGCCATATAATACATTTCTTATGCTTTTGTTTATTTTTCTTGTTTGGAGAATGTTGTGTTCTCGTCATCTCCATTTCGCTCCATTTTTCTTGTTTACTGCTAAACCACATCACCTAGACCCGCACCCACACTACTGTGTTTATACATATTTGCTTTTATCCTTTAGTTCTGGTCCTTTAAGTTCTTTGTATACTTATTTTTCTGTTTTCATTGCATTTTCATTCACATTCCCCAACAACAAGATATTCCTGCTTTGTCAGCACAACTGAAATCGAAAAATTCCAGCCAAGTCCCGGCAGTTGCTGGCAGAACAGCATCCCAAAGAACATCTTTTTGACACATAAACGTAAACACGATTAGAAGTTAGACTCTCGGGTTCGGGTGCGACTACTCCTATTGCAGTGGCGGTATTTTCTTCAGAGTTGTAACCCTTAGTTAAATGCGCGAGCTCTCCACACCCAAAAAAAAATGTAAATACATTACTCAAAGTACAGTATCTTTCGTGTTTCATTTAATTTAAAACTATATTTAGGGGTGCACAACACCCCAGTACATTCCGTGGTTGATTTTGGCATGGTAGCTGTGTTGAATTTGCTATCAAACGCATAGTCATTCTTCCGATACAATAGGCCCACGAAGCACCAAATAAGCTTAATCTCTACACAAACATTCAATAGATACGGTACACTCAGCGACATTTAATTAAGAACACTTTTCATATCGAGCAATCGCTCTCAAATTAAACCAAACGAATGTCTGGCAGCTAAAAAAAAACAGCCGCAATGTGGCCAAAAGAAGTGTTACCATCAACGGCATCTTTCATTCGTAGTTGGAAAAAATATAAACCAAGTTCAACTTTTTGCTTATGGCAAAAGTGAATAAAATAGGGATGGTGCTTTTTTTTACAAAAACTTTGTTGCACGCTCGGTTTGTATCAACGCCCGAGGAAGATATCTCATATTTCTAATAAAGGCTTTTGATTTAAACCCTTGTAAGACATGTGAGTCATTTTAATTAAAAATAAATAAAAAAACAACAGTCCTAAACCAAAAACTTTTCAAAGTGTGCATTCGCGAATAACGTGTAGTGTTAATTTATTTATTTATTTTTTTGTGTTTTATATCTGTATCTCATTTCGTATACAGCTATTTGTATTTGTCGTCATAGCGAGCGCACAAACGATTGGGAAAACTCATGATACATGGTGTGTGCACGACGCCGCGCCACCAACCATTTGTGGGGTATGCAAGGCAAGGAGGCGAAGCGATTTGTAGGTGACGGCCGCGGCAACAGCGGCGGTTTTGACTTTATCGCTTCTGGTGTATACAACAATCGCTCCAAAGCAGTGAGTTCCGAACTGCTGTAGGCTGTGAACGCGCGTCGCGACGATCATTTTATTCGCAAAAATTTGTTTTTAAATCACATAACATCTTTGGAATTAATTCCGCGTGTGTGTCAATTTTCCAGAAATAAATAAATAAAAAAAAAATCTCCATAGATATGTACATGTCCTAGAAAAGAAGAAGATACACAGATAGTGGCAGTACAAGGCCTACGACACGGCCGTGGCTCTTTGTGGTCCAAATAAATTGGAGTTGAAAAAAAAATACATTAAATCATTTCGTTTGGGTTTGAAGTGTGTTCATTTTTTTTTTCATTTTCTGGGTCATCTGAGATTACTTGCGCGTGTGTGTGTATATGTGTTATCGTTTGTTTATCATACGGATTATAATAAAGTATACATTTTGATTGCCGGGGCTAGGGTGTAATAAATCGTCCTCGTATTCACCTTATTTCAAATAAACAATACAAATTCGCCATAAAACACAACAACATTCCGGAGCGGTTTAAAGATACTGTATCTCAGTTGTTTAGTTATTTATTTTTTTGATTTTTGTTTTGAAATTTTACTAAACAAATATGTAAGAGTGTAGTAGATTGAGTGCAGAAAATATTTAAATAATGTGTCATCCCTTCAAGTGCACGAGTATCTCAAGCAAAACTCCTTAATCATTTAAAGAGTTAATTTGGTTAATGAGTTCGTATACTCATTCATGCGGAGAGAATTATTACAATTTCCGTTTTTTTTTTTTCAACCAACTGCTTGCCATTCGACACCTCCGAGGATGGTAAATAATAAGTGTTCGTGTGAATGATTACAACAGCCAAAAAAAAAATCGAGTAATAATACTCCAATAGGATTAACTGCCTAAATGTGTATACATAATTGGGCGAAATAGTGAAAGATAAAAAAATAATAATAATTGAAGTGTGTGATAATTCAGAGATAAGAAACATATTGTTTGTGGAATAATTTTCGCAAAAAATAGGTTGCAAGTTGAGGGCCGAACAATGGCGGAGATTGATGGATTAATAACACCTCCGACACAACCGTCCTCTACCAGGCCGGCGACAAATAACAAGGATTTACATAACGTTTGGAAGGATTATACAAAATTGAAAACCTATCTTATACTCAAGGATAAGCAAAATGAAAAGGTACATTTGGAGAAATTTGGGTTAAATTTCGATTAATTTTTAAGTCACATTGATACCAGCTGTTGGGTTATTTATTTGTAGTGATTTTTCAGCTTATGCCTATATTTAAGTGTGCCGAAAATGTGCATATCATATTTTAGTTGTGTTAGGAATTTTCTCATATGTACATATGTATGTACATATATATGATGTGTGCATGTACATATAAAGAACACATATTACAATGTCGTTTCTATGTGTTGACAACTTTTCATGATAAACCCACAATTTCAGAAGGTTTAGTTAAGCGATGATTGATATGCATAAATATAAATTAGCTTTATTAAAATATTGATTACTGCGGAAATTCGGTCATACTCCCAATAATATACACCATCGATATTTGATTTCAGTTAATTGCTTGATTCTTATCGTAGCTGGTTCGATTGCGATATTATAAATACAGTTTTAAAGCCAGTAATTAGCAGCAAAATGGGTTATTTCAAAATAATGCTATTTTAGCAGTAAATAAGAGGTTATGTGGATAGGTGCAAGTCATTCAATGTCTTTTTCAATAATTTTAAATAACATCAGCTATTACATTATTTTTTATAAAAGTTAGTTTTAATTGAATTTTTACATTAAAAAGAGTCATTTGTGTGCTTTTCGATGAAAAGGATACACAGTGTGGACACAGAATTAGAAACGATGTTTTGAGCAAGATATACTTTCATTTAAAAAATTTTTGAGAAAAAAAAATCGGTTTTAGTGGACTAGACTTTTTTTAACACTTCTACAATTTTAAAATCTAAATTAAGTCGGCCCACAAGTTTTCAATTTGGTTAAAGTCGAGACTTTGCGTAGTCCAACCCAAAACATTAATTTTTCTATCCGTAATCCGTAAAGCTTAGGATCTTTGTCCTGCTTGAAAACGTAAGTCACTGGAAATTTTCGATACAATAGGGTTCCATTGTATTCTCTAATATGCCTTTGTGCATGTGTTTATCCATTCGGTCTCTTATACGCGCTAATGGACCAGCACGAACCAACTAAATGCACCACAGACCTTCGCATTTCCTCCTCCTTCTTTTATGGTCTTGACCGTGTTCTTCTGATCCAATCCTTTGTTTGTAGGATGCCTTACATACATTTTTCAATCACATCCAAGCAAATCAAACTTGGATTCGTTGCTCCAAAGAACTTTTTTTTCAAAACGCGAATGATTTCTTTACGTGCAGTTTGGCGATTCTATTCTTAAAATTCTTTCTTAGACCTGGCAGAAAGGTTTTGGCTGATCTGTGGTGCAACAATCGCCCTAATTTTTATTGGACGTCAAAAAAGGATTGGTTCCACTTGTTCGACAAATCAGCCTGTCTTCCTTTGAAGTAGATCTCCTTTCTTCTTTCTTTTGTGCTTTTCTAAACTTCCAGTGTTTTAAAAAACGTAAAGTGCTCCGAAAACAAACTTTTTGGAGCAACCAAATCTTTTTGTCATCGATGCCATTGACTCACTTCCATTTCGATAGCTCTGTACAATAAATTTCCTTAGTAAAAACAAATTACTCTAACTAATCGTTGCTAATTCTTAGTCCAGAATTAATTGCAACCACGAACAGATTTTGTGTAATTGTGACAGTTTGAAAGTAAAAAGAGCCCATTTTAACATATACCAGTAATAAACAGTCGAACAATAAATATATAACGCTACTCGCTAAGCCCAGCACACCTTATTCAAAAGGAACTCATTGCTGACATGAGCTTTCAGTAGTAGTTTCTAATTGTGTGGCCACCACTGTATGTATATTTTTTGTTATCACAATTTCAAAAGGTGTTCTTGCACTGTAAAATAATGCACATGTTGATTACATTTATTATAAAAAAAAAATATAAAAAATAAAATAAAATAATAATTGTAACAAGTATTTTTTTCATTTCATCCAAAACTTGCGGACTAGTGCCATGTGTATTACTATTTATTTCATTTCATGAACCTTCTTCATTTCATGGCCATGTAATACGATATTATGTTTTTCAACATTAACTTGATTTCGTGCCGTTTTTACGTTATACTGCTACACTTAATTTAACAATAGCGCAAAAAGCCTGAATGCTTTATGTCCTGCGGACGTAATCAAGTTGTCTATTTGTTGTTTGTGGAGACGTCTTGTTTCGTTGAGCTATATCGTGCTGTTGAGTTGAGAACACTTTTATGCTTGATATTTAAGTTATTGCAAATTTGTTGCGGATGTCGTTGTAACTCGTTTTTTTCTATATTCAATAATAGATTATTCGTTCAGCTGGTCTATTAACTTTTCTCCTAATCACTGAAACAATCCTTCAAATCGAACTCATCATAACAGACACGAGACTTCAAGCCAGACTTAAAAATTACAAGAGTGTGAGTGGTTCCGTCCCTTCAAAGGAAAGACGAAACCCTTGTGATATCGGTCCTTTCAGCTTTAATTTTTTATTTTATTTATAATGTTTCTTAATCGACACAGTCAAAAGATTTGGCTATTTTTATTGCATATTTTGATACTCACAAGGAATCTTGTGCGACTACGACTCGCTCTTGTCTGCTTTTATTTTTGTATTTCTATCAGTACAAGCCATGCCTTTTGTGTGAGATCTATGGAAAAAATGACAGAAATGATAACTTGAATTGATGGATATACATATCTTTTGCTTAGTATCTTGTAATCTGTCCTTTCACAAATGATTTTAAGTTGGTATCCGTTATGTTAAACGTTAAAATTTTCTTATCAAATTCGAACCTGAAAATCAACGAAAAAGGACGGTATATGGACGAGTGAGTTAAAATTAATTTTAAGATTGGGTCAGTGCAAATATTAAGTTTCCCTAGCAAATTGAAATAAAATATTGTTGGTTAGTCAGCTAGAAATTATTTCAGCAATCATCTTCTGCCAAGAAAAAGTATGCATCAATCTCACTTGTTAAAAAAAATGAGAAAAGTAAAATTAAAAATAAATAATATTGTTCCAGAAGTTTCAAATGCAGTACTTGATATTATCACAAAAGTTAACAAAATTCTAGATTAAATATAGTCCCCACCTAATTTCCATTCAGATAACATCTATGCAGCAGACAATATACGAACGACATCATCATCTGACTTCAACTTTTTTCTTAAAACTCATCTGTTTCAGATAAGTCATTCATGGCCAAAGCATGTGCCTGGAATTGAAATTCCAATGACAACTGACTGACAACTTTGAATTTAAACAATGAAACATATGCGCATACATATAATAAAAAAAAAAACGCGTAAACAATAACCCACATAATTCTGCTATAACTAATCCAGTAAGAAAATTTCCTCAATGCAAACTTATTCGTCATGCTGAGGAACAGAGAAAAACTGTGAAACACTCGTGTTACGCCCACAGATGCCTTATAAATTTACTTCTCAGTATTTTCTACCAAATTGAAAATAAGACAAACCACCGCCTTTTCAATGGATCCGTCAATAAAACAACCAAAATCCTCACCCGCCAGCACCTTAAAATATCTTTCTTTTCTTTTCCAATCAATCTCTTCCACTTTCGAAGAATTTTTTTTTTTTTTGTTTAAAAATAGAAAGAAATGCAAAAAAAATATACACAGGGGTAAAACCATAGCAGTGATGTTTTTCGTTTGTCCAAATTGCGCACAATTGCAAAATAAAAAGAGACCAACAAAACGACAACTTCTTTCAGTTGAAATGTTAGTGTTTTCATATCTCAACAGTAGCGAGATTCATTGTTAACATGGTCACATACAGGGTGACGAAAAATCCGCTAGACCGTTTAAACAAATCTACTTATTTTATTTCTTTTTAATTCAACTTCACACTGATGAACTCTTTCAAGAGAGTAAACCTTTATAACCTATCGTGATGTTGGCATATTTTTATTTTAAAATACCATCTTGTAAAACGTCTGGTATTGTTGAGTCAGATGATCTTCCATAAATTAGTTTTAAGAATCCTGACAATTCGGATTTGCATGACGGTTGACGGTATTTTGCTTCTTCTTAAAGGAAAAAAGGTTCGATTATTCCAAAAAAGTGGTGCCTTGCCAATACTTGGATCTAGACATGGCAAGAAAATCGCGTCCGATATTCTGAAATGCCTTGAATCCTTAGGGGCTTCTTCGCGTTAACATTGAACACTGAATATTATTCTGCGACACAGTCAATCAACACTGAATTTAAAACCGCCGTACTAAGTTGTCATTGTTAACAATTCTGGTTTTTAGTTCAAAATTGATGAATTTTTCATATCCAAGGTTTTAGGTTGACGCTTTAATAATGTTATATGAAAAAAAATAAAATTATCAAAAACATATTCGAATCATTTGGAGGACCACCCTGTAAGCAGCATCTCCTATCTTCATCTCTCGCACTTGAATGTAGTTATTATTAGTTCCAGTGAATGAGTTTTTATTTTTGTTCAAACATCAAGTGATTTGTCTGTTTGTATCTGTAGCCGAAATGTTGTATCTATTGCTCTTGAGATAAGCCTGGGTACTTGAATAGTATTCATATCTCTATATATAACCTCATTGAAGCTACACATGAACGTATCTATTTGTGTGAAACGATGCTTATAGTATAACTCATTTGGCATTCCCAGTATTTTTATTGCAGAGTGAAATATTTCCTTCTTAGTGGTTCCCTTAGCTTTTGATCTCATTACTTATAATTTGTGTTAAATTTGATTTATCAATATATTCCCCATTTTATTTGAAGTGTGTGAATGTCTGCTTATAGATGCACACTTTATGGCGTAGATAGTCGTAAATCAAATTTTTTAAAAAGCTTTTCACATTGACACACACGATGGATAAAAGATGAAGAGAATGTGTATCTATTTATAAATATAATTTGCTTTGATTGTAAATAGAAAAAAAAAAGTTAAAATACACATAAATCTATTGTGTTTGATTTTTACTGGTGACGTCGGTATTTTTTAGTATAATCGAGAAATCGTATTTGTTTCGAGTCTGTGTTGCGTATATTTTAATTTGATTTCACTCGTAGTTTGAGGCAAGCAGAAATACAGTGCAATGCAATAAATTAATATCAATTAATTGCATTGTATATGCGAGTTCCGTGAAAATCAAGATAAATTATATTATGCTTGCGCTCGTGGGAAGAATGAGTTATATGGCGTTTTTTATTGTTTATTTTCTAGACATTATTTTCATTGTTGTCGTTCCTAAGAGGATTAAGCATCATTTGTCGTTTGTGATATTTATTTTTTTTTCATTTTGTGAGTTAAAAAGAAGATGAACTTTGATTCTTTTGAGAAAATCATTCATAACTTTGACATATGTACCATTTCAGTTTCTTTTTTTCAGCAAACAGTCAATCATCTTAATATTTATGTTTTTTATTAGGACGAAAGTTTTGCTGAACTGATACCAAGATACTCAAAGTTTTGAGAACATCGCTTCTGATTCTTCTTAATGAGCACAAGTGTAAACATGCCTTCATTTATTTCAAGTGGTTTTAAAGAAAATTCAACGTGATTGCATTGGAACATTTGATTCACATTGCACTTTTGACTAAGCTTTGTTTTGAACTCAGTTGTACTAAGTGATTCTGGGCACGAGTACGATAACTTGGGCGCCAGAAACATGTTCTTTAATCCTGGGTTTATATTAAATAGTAAACTTTAATAGTTTTTGAAAAATTCGCATGCGAACTCAAATTTTTGTTAAAAAAATTTAAAAAAACAAGTTTAGATCAATTTTTTTCAAAATTGTGAAATGAAGTGCTAAATTTGCTTTTTGTAGTCAATGCTTGTATTAATTATGAATAGAACACAAAAAACCGAATGGTTTTTTGTCTTCTAGTTTTTCTGAAAATTGAGATCTACTAAAACTATTTTATGTTTTTTGGTATTTACGGTGATCCTTTTAGTATAAATGTTAAAGATAGGTTCATCTCCCCTCCCATAGTAAAAAATGCTTGTTTTTGACCCCTCTACAAGAAATCGTTATCAATTTTTGGCGCCCAAGTTATCGTACTCTCCCCTGATTCTGGGTCACGCTTCACTTATCGAAATGAGATGTTTAAATGAAGGCTTCCTCAAATCTTCGAACTTCTTATTCGAAAAAGCCCTGCTACTCCTAATGCCATTCATCTCAGCTCCCATTCATTAGCTGTCATAGCTTCGACTTAGGCGATTTTATCGCTTACTTAAAAATTGACGTCGCACGTCCAAGATATTCGGACTCTTTGTAGTTGGGAAGCAATTAAATGCCTGAAACCTGTTACCGCCCGGGAATACACCAACTTACAATTAATAAAAAACATTGACCGCCAATGATGCTCTTGTGATTTAGTTTAAATCACTTTACGTCTTTTAGGCACAATAAAAATAACTCAAGTTTTTTATCTAAGAATTGGCATAAATTTTCTTCTCTTTCGCTATTTAGTCTTCGCTTACCAGCCATCTTCATAATTTAGAGAGTCATGACCTACATTTGACTTTATCAAATAGAGTCCTTTTAACACTCATTTCTTATATGGATTAACCCGACAAAAGCTTCCCTCATAGATATCTCGCAAAATCGCAAACACAAGACTACAATTTTTTTCTCTTCTTTCTATTAATGTGTTCCGTGGCATTGAGGCAAACAAACTCCATTTTAAGTAGCCAATAATAAAGCTTTAAGTCAAAGAAGAAGGAACAAAAGAATAAATAAAATAAAAAAAAAAACATTGTTTAGTTGGTTGGCTACTTAAAATGTCAAAGAACTCTTTAGGCGTTTTTCGTCGTCTTTCGGTATTTGCGCCTCATAAGTCCCCATGTGTTCCCGAGCTGCGGTTGCTTTGTTCTGCGATCACGTCACGTTGTTCCTCACTACGTCAACTTTTTGTATTTTGCTTTTTTTTATGTTTTCTATGCTACCTTGTCTTCTTTCTTTCAACTACATACTTACGAGTTGAATATTTCATATTTTCATATTAATGGTGTTGGGGCGTTCTCCTCAACCTTCCATCAAAGAGGAAGGCAAATGGAGGTTGTATGTATTTTACGAGCTCGACACAGCACTCGTTTCCCCACCTTTGGAGTTTTGATAAATCTATTTGAAAATTGTTGTCAGATTTTTTTGTCTTACGTTTTGTTGGCCGATCATTTGGGGCAAGTCATAGAGCGAGTCATAAGCCATCTAGGGGCAATGGCGCATAAGAAAAACACCAAAAGAGGTGAGGTGCTTGGCCGCCCTCTTGTTTGTTCGCAAGACAACTTGAGTTTTTCGTCTTCTTTGCCTCCACTAATCTCCAGAATACCGGTAATTTCAAGTTTTTTTTTGTTTTTTTGTTAATGCAAAAATGAAAAGTAAAAGATAAATCAAAATCAAAAATTGTCTGCGTTCGAGGGTCTTTTGTTTGGGGGTCTGAATTAAGACGAGTTTGACAATTTGACAATTGACATTTTTTTTTCAATTTGATTTAAAGAAGTGGGTGGCTTAGAGATCAATAAATAAAACTAGTGGGGGTGGGGACCTAGTTCCGAACTAACGGATAAAAGCTGTAGAGATGATGAGCTTGTTGAAAGTGATTGAAACAAATTCGTGTGTGGGTCTATGTAGCAAATTGCTTTTTGAGATTATCTGTTCAGGAGGATCTTTAAGAGTTTAGTTTAGCTGGTTTCATTTCTGCTTGCATTTAACGGAAAATTCTTAGAATTTTTCAACGTTGCAAAATTATACAATTTTAAAAATTATTTAGAACATTCAAGCTGGATACTTGAAATTTTACAAGTAGGTAGGTGAAAATGTATTCATTCACTGAAAAATCAACGCATTTATTGCCTTAACAAAGTGGTATTGTCCAGGGACAATGTCATAAATCTTACAAGCGAGTTCGAAATCTAAGTTTAAAAGGTATACCTGGCTTAATTTAAGCCTTGGAATTCCAACTACCTTATCTGTTCTTTTATATGCAGTAAGTGTTACGAGTGCAAATGTGGCGCTTAAAACCAAAATGGATTTTCTCTATTTTATTTAGTTTTTCAATAAATTTAAGCATTTTCTTCGGTGCATTAGCACCTAAACAAAGCCCAAAAGTTATTCCTTCAATTCAAGAAAACAAATTACTTTCTCTCCCATGATAAATACCTCCCATAACGTTATCATGGAAGTCCCTTGCACCTTTAAATAAAGATTTTCCCAGTTTAGATTCTTAAGTGAAGTGAATTTTAAAAATCTAGTCGTAAACTATAAAAAAGCGGGTCCTGTGAAAAATGTAATTTTTTGCTTGTTTTCCATTAGTTGTTAATAGCAAATATTTTAATAATTCATTGTGTAAAATATAACAAATTCAAATTGTATCAAACTAAAGTTATAGAGAGAAAAATGTGTCCCACATTTTAAGACCTGAAACGCTTGAAAACTTGCAAACGCACCATCGACTGCTCGTGTGTTATTTGTCACTTTCTTATTCAAACTTAGTTCAAAAAAGATATCCTTATTTCTCTTAGAACAAAATGTTTTCATGTTAATCAATATGGGATAAAAAAATTGGTTGTGTCTCCAGTTTAGATTTTTTTATTTACAAACACAGAAAAAAACTTGATTTACATTCGATTCTTCAGCATTCCAAGTCCATAATGAAGGTTAAACTAACTCACTCAACTCAGTAACCCGATCCCCTTCTGTAAGACTTAACAAAAAATCTAAATACCCTTTATATCTAACGTAAATCAGTATTCACATATTTCTTAATAGTGCAAATTTATAATATAATTAACATATTTTATTCCTTTTATATTCTTCGGATACGGCGATAGTTGTCTGGGCACAATCAATATGATAAAATCGTATTAAAACTAGTCTTATTACCAGTCGTGAGATTTGGACCCCATTAAGATCACATTTGGTATACACAGGTGATAATCGCAGCATTAAGCTTTCAACTAAATCATTCATTATTATTAGTTTATAATTGTTTCTATGACTGCGATTTTATTGCCGCAAGTGAGAAAACTAATATTTTGAATGTTTATTCGTTTATAAATGCTTGCGGTACTATAAAAAATCAGGTAATCCTGTTATTTTTTTCTTTAAACTGTAATTGACAATTAGCATACTTAACCCAGAGTTTAAGTCACGCATTAAACTGGCAAGAGCGCTTTGAACTGGTTCGCTTAAAACGAGCAAAGGTGATATTTTTTATCTACCCTAATTGGATGTTCAGAGTTTGTGGAGATAAATATTTTTAGAAATGTGATTTGTATCTCGGTTAGGAAGTTGTTTCTTAAGACTTCAAAAACAACCCCTTAATTATGGATAAATATTTAATGGACATTTTTTGTTCAACAATAAAATTCTGAAAAACAAAAACCTTGGAAACTAACGTGCATTGTTTACGAGTTTTTAAACCATTGCGGCAAGCCCTTGCTTTGGAAAAAAAAACAACTTTGTTCTAGCTAGACAATCCTATCTTCAATAAGTGTGCAAATTTCAATAAATCGTTGCATAAATGTTTGAGAAATAGTGACCACCAACTTCAAAAATAGAGTTAAAAAACAAAAACAAATTAAAGTTTAAAGTTTAAAAAGGAAACATGGAGAAAATGATTTTTTTTTTTCAACTTTCATGAAATTATTTAGCTCCTGACTGAGTCATATCAGATTTAGATTCTAGCCTCTAAAGTCCAAATTTCAGCTATTCACGCGGCGACAATGAATAAACAATTTTCATCTTGCTTTCTGGCTATTGGAAATGGTGCAGGATGTGGTGGAGCAATTTAAAGATTCTAGTTGCTCGTTTGTCAGTCACTATGTCATGGTGGTCGGGAAAGTCTTATTATTCGAGGAGCTACATTCCCTATATATTCAACCATGTTCTTTGCTTTTCTATCAAATGAGCGTTTTGTTAATTCATTAAAATGTAGACTCACAGGTTTTAAGTCCATTGAATAACCAAATTTTGCTTTTTTGTTAGTGTCCCTCCATTGTAAAGTAAAATTCTATCTTTTTAACTATCTATAACCAAAAGCGTGCAATAATTTTCAATACCTTAATGTATCAGAACATGCTTCCAAAGCTAATAAAACATTTGTTCACCGAACTTTATTTTTATTAATGGCGAATAAATCATCGTAAGCCTTCTGTTGCTATTATTCTCACTCTCCTTATCCTCACATAGAGTTCATTACCATTTTAACGTTTAAATAGTTCTCGGCAAATCTCTACCGCATCCCATTGACTCATCACAACAATTGGCCAATTTAAATAATAAACCTAAGTGCCAAAGTGAATCGCCAGGTAGTGTGCATGCCAGGCAAATGAAAACTTTCAACTCGACCTACCCGCCTTCGGCCTGCACAAGTGGTACAATTGTCAGTTTGTATGTGTTGGTTTTTATATGTGTATCGACCACACGCGTGAACCGCCAGTCACTCACCCCTTCGGGCGCGGTGAACTCACATGCTAGCTCTAGCTCACCCACCGAAACCAGGCCGCAATTATTAAGTAGTAAATTAGTATGAACTACCGTCGAGTGGGTAATTGCCCCCACAGACATGTCAAGCAACTGTCAACTAAGCTCCGGTCTAACGAGTGCCTTGCCTTGCCTTCGTACATCGTACTTTGAGTACCCAAGAGAGATTTGGAGCATATGCGGATCACAAAAATTAACTGACAGACAGACAAACACAACAGACGCATAATGCTACGCCAGTTTAAATGATTCACGGGGACAGAATGGGGCATAAAGGCACGAAATAACTACATAGGCTGGGCAAGAGAAAGACACAAAGATTAATGACAGGTATTATGACACATCATTTGGTAGTTGAAAAGGATAAATAAATTAGACTTTGAGGTCTTATGAGTGCAGGTCTCGCTGTAAATTTATTCAAACTAATCATGGGGATTAGGGGTCAAAAAATTAGATTGACAGATGTCGTATTCGAGTATGATGTTTTTGATTATATTTTTGAACAGAAAGCATGCGGCAAGATTGTGCACTAATATTAGACGTGGTAGATTGGTGGGGTTGTTGGCTCATTAAGTTGATGACAATTTGACTGACATTATCTTATCGCTACAAAATAAAATTTGTTGACTAATGATTACATCATGCCATCCATCAGATTGCATGGCGAAATTGATATCACAAATCTAGGAGATTTATCGACCAGACACATTTTACTAATTTGATTGTTTCTGATTTTTATAAACTTGATGCTCTTCAAAATAAATGCGCACCAGCTTTTGGGAGATTAACAAGAGCAAAAGGAATATTTGCATTGTATGAGTTCTCCATAAATCGAAGCCTGTTTTTGTGCATATTTAGATGGTGTTTGTTCGTTTTTCTATTGAAACAGATGTCAGCCAATTATGAAAGGCTCTCATGAACATTAACATGGTCAGTGGTTTTTGTAATAGAGTTCTTTTTCCTTTTCTGTTCATACCACCAAATGCTTACTTCTTGATCTAACTTGACAGAAAAATTGTGATGCCAAATATGAATCACGTTAAAATTATCTAACTTATTTATAATTTGGTTTCTACCCAATATTGTACATTTACAAAGAAATCAACGAATCATCATGCTGTAAAGTTAAAGTTAATTGATGAGGTCGTAATAATTTAGTTACAGATAAAGGGAAGCAAAAAAAAAAAACAAACAAACAACGTAGTAGCAAAACTTTTACGGTGATGTTGATTATAATTTAATCATGAAAAACATGTGTTAAAGCTTGCATAGACGCTTTTAAAGGAAGTGGATTCTGTGCTGAATAATTCACGTCCTTATACGGACACGCTTATGATCTATGATTATTGAGCTCCAATATGACTTTTTGGATATGGTAAATTAAAGAACCACGAAAACAGACACTTCTCTGAGGATTTGTACTAAACTTATATTCTTTTCTTTCAATAGGCTTCGTTGAAACAGTTCGCATATCGGAAATTAAATATTAATTAATAGAATTTTGGAATATGAATACTAGTTTTTCCAGTCATCCTTGTACGCTTTTATTACATTTTTTTTGCTTGGTTGTTCTTGAGAAACACACAGTCGAGCCATGAAAAATATTGAAATTGTTCCTCCTAACCATTACCAAAGCCAATAACTCCAAACCAATGTTCACTAGTCCAAAAAACAAAAAATCAGAGACTTTCTTAAGGGTGGATCATCCGTTGGTTCTTTTTTCAAATGACTAAAATAATTCTGTTCAATAGATAGCAAACGTGGCACCTATCATTAATGATCACCCCACTATTAACTGAATGAGTAGTTTCCTGAGGTAATCTTCTCCGAAAAACATAGAAGCGTAAATTGATTTTTACGTCTTCACCCATTTTTTGTTCGGGATATACCTATACTGTTTTTTGAACGAATTAAATTATCCACATTCATATTCTAAAAAAAATAACTAAAACTTTTACATCGAACGAGGCTGTACTCTGTGTGCTTCCCTTAAACTAGACGTGTTTGATTTCACCGCTTTGTTCTTTTCGCTTTGCTCCTTCTCACTCATCGCTCCACTGTGTGTGCACACTTATGCAACCACTTAAAAGCACACCGAAGAGTTACCCGTTGAGAATACATCATTGGCTTGTCTTTGACTACATGTTGATTTTCCGAGCCTCAAATATGACCGTTTTGAATATTTACGAAGCCGACGAAATTGTCGCTCTAAGCCGAATTCTGAGCGAACTTTTTTGCGTATAATCCGAGATTTGAACCCAACTATCTCCTCATGCTGGTGCGACTAAAGTGGAGATATTTCGGGCATTGTGTTTCTCGGGTCTGAGCGACCACGTTCGGCAATACCTGTTATATTTTCCGTTGAGCGCACAGGACGAAAGCGGGAATATATCTGATGAACACCTATATTCTATTCTATTCAAAATTCGCACTGTTTAGCCAACACAACATCAAATTTCAAAATAGTTATGCAATATATCCCAACGTTGTTTGAGCAAACTTTCTGTACATTTTTTGAGCACATACGAGCTGTCAGTGTCGAAATTGATTCAAAATGGAACCAGTGGGTTATAAACTTTATAAAATATTAACATTGTTCATTCATATGTTTTTCTCCTATCTTCTCAAAGTCGAATGCTGCGAATATTTTGAAGGAATTCCCTCTAATGAACATTTTGAAATTCGATTGGATCAATAAATACCGATTTTGATTGGTCTTCCAAAGATCTGTTTATGGACGAGAGCAAACACACATATTTAAATGCGAACGGTATGCAAATATAAATGAAATACAAATAAAATAAATAAATACACATTCTCTCGGGTCGAAAACAAATATTTAAATTGAAAATACTCTTGAATTCTCGCGAGCCTCAAAAATTTGCATAAAATATTCTTCTCCGCTTATTTTCTCCACCTGCGGATACATCCATGCGTCTTCTGAATCATAATTATTAATTAGCCATTTAAATTTCAAGTAAAATATTTGTTTATTATGTGTGTTAAAAAATAAAACATAAAGCAAACGTGTTAGTGTATACGTTGATCGAATACAGTCTTGATGGGTGTTGTCCGTTCCTAGGTACATTTCTGGAATTGTTAATTTTACATCACTTTAAAGAAGGACAAAATAAACAACAACATCGAATGCCACAGTGCATGCCGAGAGGGTTATTAAAATGTGTGCAATTCACTTGAGTCCAAAATGAATTTGTTGCGTGATTTTGATAGCGGGGCTTGATGGTTATTAAATTACTGCATGAGTTTTCAGCACCCGATGCACTAATGTCCGTCCCATTTGAATGCTTTGATATAAAGCAACCGAGTCCAGCATACTTCTGCGGTAGTGCGATTATGCTAAAAGGGTTCCTTAACGATAACCTGAAATCAGTTATGTGTCTGTGAAATGAAGTAGACATTTTTAAATCTGTTAACTAAATTAAGGGTTAAAGTTTGTTGGAATGCCTTATACATGCTTGACATCCGTCAAATCTACTTCAACTTATCATCAGGTCAGCTGTTTTTTTTTGCGTTAAACAAATTAAACAAAACCACACTTTATACCTACTTGACTTTACAAATATTGTAATAGGAACATTAGGATCATTGGTGCAACAGAAAACTTGTGGCCATTTTACATATCTTTTGAAAGTTGCTGCTCCAAGTCAAAGTTTTAATAAACCATTCTCGCTTTTCCACTAAACAATTAGTTCAATTCGGTACATCCTGTTAGAGTATCGAGACAATTTCATTTGTTTTATTGTATAATGAACATTCAATTGATTCAGGAAAGGAGATTTCCAATAAAATCAATAAAAAACCCTGCAGCGTTGTATATCGTTTACGCAAAATAAAGTCTTATGCGAAAGCAAAACATTGCTTCAAATTCAGTGTCTTTAAGGCGGATATTCTCTTGTAGGGTTTGAATCATTCATGGATTGATGCCTCGACATAAGGTATCCAAATTAAAACAGATCAAACGGTGTAACGTCGGTTATTTGGGGGCGCTGAGGTTATGCCCCCGCTCTTATTTGCTAAATTATTTCGAAAAATTACCTTTAACTTATCCAATGAATCTTAAGCTGTGCATCAAGTCGTCCCTTTCTTGCTGAAATAATATTCAGTTGCTGAAAAAGCTCGCCGATCATCTGAAAACACAATGGTCAATGAAATAAGGTTCAATATTCATCGAGTGGAAATTTCACGCACCACCATACTATCGTTCTTGACCAAACATTTACAAAAACCACGATAAGTCCTTTAGCAATATGTTACCAAGCGTTGGTGCTGTTCGAAAAAGTTCAAAGCAAGGTTTTATGTTAAGAATGATCGTTTTCGTTGAAAAACCGCATGATTTGAATTTATTATTGGTGAAGCTTCCATTTGGAAAATATCATGCACTGCTTGTTTTTTTTACTTCATTTCACGGCGCAGCCGTCCTTATCTGTACACGCGAATTGCACATAATTTCCCGCCAAACTTAAGCCAGTTGTGCAAGCGTTGCTACTGAATTTTTTGGTCCCGAAAAGATTTTAATTAGCCATTGTGGCATTCTGTCTAAACTTTTGAATTCAACACAATATAAGTTCCTATTCGTGCTAACTTGTAGAATATTAAAGTGAGTACAAAACGCGCAAGAACCAAAGAATCGCCGCGCTTTAAATTTCTTGATTTTTATTTAAATGCGCTTATTATTTTTTTGCAAATTTGGAAAATGCAGTCTAAATAAGGTCTTTTATGTTTTTGTGTTTTTCCAATTGAACCCTTTGTGAGTATTTCCATTTTATCAAAAAGAATTAACGATAGGGAATGGAATGGAAAATTCCAATTCATCATTCCTCATATATAATTTCGCAAGCTTGTTGAGCATATTAGTAAAAATTCATTGATAAAAAGAAACGGAAGCAAATGTGAGGAGATGGCAAATATTCTGCCGTTCGAACTTGACATTTTCCAGGCAACATATTAATAATTACCTCGTTCAAGTTTGTTTTTTACTCATTTAATTACATTCCACAATTTTTGTATTACAAATTAAGCAACCACTTCTCTGTGGCATCTTTCTACATAAATCCGCCGTAAAATAATTAATTAAGTCAAAACACTTTATCCTCGCAAAATATGCAAAAATGTGAAAGCATACTCAAGAGAACCAACAATTTTTCCATTTAATAATAGCAAGTATACGCCTCAGCGTTATAATAAAACATGAGACAACATAAAACTTATTTAAAATCGGAACGAGTTAATGAAATTCCAGTTCATTCTGGAATGATAGTTTCTTGACCCATGAAAATGTATTCAATAACAAATTTAAAAAAAAATGTCATAACGAGAACAAATTGAAAAATTGACCAATTCATCAAAGTAGCTTACATTTAAGAAAAAAGAAAAATCAAGTTATGAAAATGTAAACGCATTCAGCAGCACAATACCCGATTCAACGTTCAGCAAATTAAATTGCGTGATTTTATTGGCTCTTCAAACTATCCCATCGCTTTTGTTTGAATTATTCGCGCTTCGTTTCAAATGAAACGATCAAGAATCGTTAACCTTAACCCTGTTTTGCTGGCCGCTCTTTGCTCTCTCTCTCTTCCACTCACACTCTGTCTGTTTTCAATTGTCTTTAATATTTTATTGTGGTCTTTTTATTTTAATTTGTTTCGCGTGCTTGAATACACCCCCTGAGGGTGAATCCGCTTGCGTAGTGTGTACAAGATAAAGCATCCTCATCCTCATTCCAATTCTCATTCTTAGTCGCCTTCATCATCATTTGGCGCATCAGCAGCATCTACATCATCAATGCAGCTGCATTGTGTAGATTTGTTTATTGTATTGTCTTTGGCCTTAAGCGTTCTACATAATTCACTTCGCCTTTGCTCCCAAACCGAACAGAGATGCAGTATCACTGTGTCTGCAAAAAAAAAAACAAAATGTTGTTCTCAATTCTTAAGAGCCTCGAATAGGGACGAGTTAAAATGGAAATTAAAATGAAAAGGAGTAAACAAGCCGACGCGAAACAAGATTAAATTGCGTATAATGTCCATTTCAAGGGAACGAATTGACGACCAGCAATCATCGTAGCAAGATAAACTTTTGGCACGCAAATATTCCATTAAAAATGTATCTTTTAGCCTGTGCAATAAACAATAAACATTTTAATTCCACGCGATGACGGAAACTTGTACGAGTAGATGTCGATGCGCTTTGTCGCTGTTGCCTTGTGGCAATCACGCCTATCTTAGGCGAGAGCACAAGTGCATCTTGAAACGAGTATCTTTTTTCTCATCCCTGGTTGTAGACAAGGCCCGTATAGCACCCCCTTGCGTCATGAAGTAGTAAATTATGCATGTGACGAGTTTTTTCCTTAGCGTTAAAAACGAGCAAAAGCTCACGATGGGAACAAACAGGTAACCAACGTCGGGGGAGTGTTTGTTTGTAATGCAAGTCTATGAGACAGATACTTTCGCAGTTTAATCTGAAAAATGTATGCAATGTTGATAAATGGAGGTATTCAAAGAAGAATTCATTGCTTGACTGCATTGCATTAAATAATCGTAATGAAGGAAATTGCGCTTGCGGCGTTTATTTATGACAAGCGGAATGTTTCTCATTGCCTCCTAGTTTGCATGTTGACGTGTTGGCTGTGAAGAGACCGTCTTCATGGGAAGATGATGGGCTCTTAAGCGTCACGATACTACATAGTTGTATGCAAAGGAGATGGAGAAGAAAAACACTACATGCGTGTAGTTTTAGCGGAACGTTTAGTCGAGTGAGTTTTCTATGCGGTTTTTCTGGTTTCTTAGGTGAGAATAATTATGTGAAATTAATATCCGGAACAAAATTTTAAGGTCATTTTTATAGTGTGTGCTTTGATATGCCTGCTGGTGTTTATTGGTACTTGAGCTACATTTAAGTCAGCCTGCTTGAAGAACCTTCAATCTTATTTTGCATAAGATCCCTGTGTATTTGTTAGTTATTTGCTTATTGTGTGTATATCAATTTCAACTAATTCATTATCATGTCTATCTATTGAGAGTTCTTGACACTTCGTTCAAATCCCGTGAACCCACCACTTAGAGCCTGAGCACACATACACATTCTACGGTCTTCGATCTGAGTATCCGTCGCGATGCATAATTCCTTAAATCGAAAATTCGGTTCTTTAAAATAGTACCAATTCGCGTTCCACTTTACTTCTTGGTGTAGATAAATAGCTTTTCGGTTTTCGATTCCCAGTAGATTTGGACGATGTAATTCTTAAGCCTCTTAAAAAATTATATTACTGAGATTACAGTGTACAAGTTCCAAATTGTGCTAGTCTTCCTGTTCGCTACAGACGGATAGATTTCTCCTCATCGCTTCGGAAAAAAATCCGAAGTTGATTAAGTGTGGGGTTAAATGTTCAACGAAAAACTATACAGTCATATGGACCTTGCAAGAAGGTTGCTGGTACAACAGCCTAGCTGACAAGGACATCTTAAGTGAATGGACATCGTCTCTTTTGTCCAGAGAGTGTGCAAGGCTGCCTTAATCAACTTAGTGCATTCCAGCTCCAGCTAACTTAAGATTGAGCTTTCTGGACAAAACTTAATAATCGACGATACTAACAAAATTCTGAATACGTGAATCAAATCAATTCTTGAGTTTTTTAAATTTGCAATTTCTATGACTAGTCAAGCTGATTTAAGTTTTTTGGTTTTGCACGAAAATGTACACGTCTTGCACTAATGGCCAATAAAACAAAGTCATGATCTTGGTTTACTTCATTTCTTCTCCGCTAATTTTTTTTTTCTTGTTTATTTGTTTGTTTTCTGACCACTGTTAAGACATGCTTATTGGCCTTGTGGATTTTGCTTTCCACAATCTTTTTAAAATTTGTATTATTCATTCCCCGACTTAATTGCATGCACTTTTTTCGTTGCATATCAGAAAAAGATTTGAAAGAAAAGTCTTAACAGATAAAGAGAAGTTGAAAGATGTATCCGTCGTCTGAAGAAACTTGTTGATATAAACAGCAATTTTAATTTTTTTATTTAACCAACTTAAGCTCATCTTTTTATTTTATTTATTATTTATTCGTCTAGCAATATTTTCCACAAAGTCGGCGATGCTCTTCGGTAAAACTTATGGGTAAAGGACATGCCAAAATCCGAAACACGGTCTTCATTACCAAAGCATTTCAAAATCAGATTGAATTGAAGATATGGCTTCATGGTCTCTTGTCACATACCTATGTACATAAAAATCCAATGAATAATATTTGGGTTAATCTTTGATAATTTAATCGGAATGATTTCATCCATTCTTAGTCTTAGTGGAGTGACTGACATCCTCACACCAACATTGAACATTTTCCTAAATCAAATCTAGACCGGCATCAGAGATCAATTAATAGCCCTCAGAATATAAGAGAACAAACTGACGTATATGGATTTTCTATGATGTTGAAAACAGCATTAAAATCAATGCAAAAGTTATGTATTCAAATATTTTAAAATTAATTCTAAAGACTCAAGAGATTCACTTCTCAAATCTCAACTTTCGTGTCAATGTCATGTTTAACCCAAGACCCAAGTTCAATGATCTTATTTTTCCTCTTTAAACAACACAATTCCCATAAATCAATATCAGCGGAATAAGCTGCTTTACGTAACAAAAATATTAACAAAACACGCGAATATTAAATATATATCTAACTGCCAAGAGTTTAACCTTGTTTGGTTCTAGCTACGATGTCGCCGACACAAATTTTATCATTCACTCGGTCGTCAATATTAAATCACCGCCTGTCAATTTACGAAAATTGTCTTATTCCTCATTTTGTGTTTTTATTTTGTTGCTCTCTGCTGACATTCGCGTGATTATTTTTACAATTATTTTGGCTTGTTTTGCGATTTACGGTAACAGAGGCTCTCGTATCCGATTGCCTCGTCATCGAAAACGTCAGGCTTAACAGTTTTGTCATTCCGATCACGTCGTCGATATGTGAAATAGACACTAAATGCATTCTAATTATTTGTCGAAAGTTATAGTCTGTATCGGGACAGCGGTGCTTGCAATTTTAGCACCGAGACTAAAAGGTGTGCTCTCGAGATGTAGTTACATACAGATGCATACATATAAGCTAGCAGCTGGTAGTGTACACGTTTTATTGGCAATTAAACTGAACTAAATTTATGGGGGCTCATTTAAAATACAAAATAATAGAGTCGAGTTGAGTGTATCTATTCGATACATATCTAATAAGCTAATTGTTTTGCTGTGTCGGATCGTGAACTGGGTTGAGATAATAGGGATGATGGCGATGATGATTACGATAGCGTCATGCTGATGAAAGGTTGCGTTGGAGTTGTTTCGAAAAAAAACACGTTTTCGTGGTTTTGTTTATTTAATTTTCAATCGTGGGATGTAATTTTAGTGATTGCACCATTTGGTTCCGATCATTCCCCAGTTGGAGATGTGTGAATAGATTAATTTTTCGTTTGTTGAAAAATTCTTAAGGAAGTCGAACGCATCCATATAGGGTGGCGATGTATGAAAAAGATGAATGTTGATGTTTTATTTGAATATTTTAGATGTGATTCAATTCTATTTTGAAATCATACGTTTATGGATATAAATAAAGATTTATAGATTAGTCCACAAAACTTTATTCTCCATGAGGTTCTTCGGCAATTTTATAAAAAACGTCACTATTTTGACTTATTAACACAGAAACCTTAAATAGAATATTAACAATCGATGGAATATCATTGACGCTTGATTCGGTTTGTTTAATTTAAACTTTTCTTAACCAAATGCCTCGAGCTGAACGAGAAATGATATTCATATTGGTCAATTTTGTAGTCAAAAGTTTAGACACAAAAAAACGAAATATTGATTTATTCTGAGACTGTATCGTTAAATTCTGTTCTCACTTCTTTGCTTTCAAGCACGTTTTCTTTTTTATCAGGTTATATAACAAAATGTGAAATTTTTATAAATTCAACCATCGTTGCAAATACCTTTGATGTTCGGAATTGATACTTCAATTTGTCACCGAAATCGTCTGTTTTTTGTTATATATTCTTCTTCGTACCCTTACCAGAAAAAAGCAAATCATTTCTTGGATCTTTCTTATAACAACTCGAATCCGGGAAAACCCGTTCATCACAGAGACCTTTGACATGCATTGGATGTGTACTTTTTTTATTGAAAATATGAAAATTCGATTCAGAAACCTCCCAACTGCAAATCTGCCAGCTTTTAAGTCTCAAAAAGGATTTAATTAATTGAAAATCTAATGTCTAAACATACCAACAGTTAACTTAAGAATACCAAGTTATCATCGGTTTATTTTAATCCAAACCATAGGCCCCATCATTTGATTGTATATAAAACTTCACTCTTAAAACCAATTAGTTGGTCGAATACATTTCCGAATTATTAATTCTATGCGAACAGATCCAAATGGAAAAGTAAAATTCCATTTGCCAAATTTCAAAACCCCATCCTCATTCTGCAGTGTCAGATGAAAGAGAAAATTAAACTCACTCGCAAAGGAATAACTTAAATTTTTAATTGATATGGGGTCATCTAAAATAGAATTCGGAGCGAATCGATTTGGCATTTCGAAAATATTACCATTCCATTTAAGAAGACAGCAACAAAAAAAAAAAACTGATTATTAAAACTCATAGACACTCTTGTTTCAACTCAGAACAACCACAGAATGGAATCAAATGGGTCAATGAAATGAAACGAAAATAAGAATCCTGAAATGGCGCTACAAACTGATAAAAAAAAATCAAATAAATTTTAATAGACTCAGATTGTTATGCGCACCACCCACAATGCACACATTACTCGTACATTTTATCCATGACCTTCTTTTTGCTTCTCATGTTTTGTATACTATACTTTTCATTCGCCTCCACATTCACACTATTTATTTATTGATCGTTATTCAAATTGAACAAAGTTTATTTATGAATTCAGACTTATAAATGAAACTAAGCGTTTATTTATTTTGAATTAGTTTTGAATGCGTGTCTTTTTTTTATTTACAGGCGATTCGCACAGCGGAAACTGAAAGATCGTACACGCTGCGTAAGCGTCCAGCACCAGTGGCAGAACGTACAACATTTGTTTGTTATACATGTGGCGGTGATATGCCATCATCTCAATTACGCTTAGTCTATTGCTGTCCAAATGCTGAACGAGAGCCTTATTATCCTTTTATAAAAACAATGAAACCATTTAAAAATGCTAGTCCTATTAGTCCGCAGGGTAAGTTATACTTGATAAGTTTTCCTAATTTTTTTGAGCTTATAATTTGTTTGAATTTGGAGCAGTTTTTCAAATTAAGCATAGAATCGATCCCCAATTTGCGCGTCACCTACCTGCCAACAGTTTATGCTGTCTTCGAATATATTCCCTGACTAAGTAGTCGATACGAACATAGTTGCTTTGGAATGCTTTTTCCAAAATGCAGTTGCATGGAATGAATTGTCCTGTACCTCGAACAAAGCTGGCTTGCAATTGGGTACCTCATCGCCACTCACTTTAAAATCTTTACCCATAGCAATTACATCAAAAGGCTTAAAAAAGGGCAAATGCGGATAAAGGTGTGGTGATTTTTGTATCAAGTCAAATATTCCGAATAAAACTGCAACATGTTATTTTATTTCAAAATAGGGCATAATCGGAAGCTTGAAGGTCATTACAAAATTTTAAAACCTCACCCACCTTATGTCCATTTGAATCTGCCTAATAGAGGCAACGTAAAATTTTGTGTTGGGACACCTTTTTAGAAACAAAGTAACCAAGTCTCGTCATGTTGACCCATTCAATTGGATACCAAAATAGAAACTGACTTAATTTTCGAAAATCCAGATTATACAAATGCGAAAAAATGTATTCTCTCGCGTTCAACTGCATTGAGCAAAAAACTCTTAAATAATGTCGAAGCAATCAGTTAGCAGTTGCGTCAAATAGGAGTTAACGCCACCTTGCTTTGTTTTAACTCATTTTAAAACGTGTCGGATCAGTCTGTGCACAATGATAAGAGTCTTAATATGAAGGCGCCTCAACTATGGCCAGAATAGACGTTTATTTTCATTTTAATTTCAACCCATTGAGGTTATTTTAATAGCAAAGCTTAACTCTTTCTTTTGAGCTTCAAAAAATATAATGGATTAGAAATTATTTTTGATATTTTTGATTTTTATGACAACGCTAATTGGTTTCGTTGCAGGCATGGTGCAAATATGTTCCTCGTGCTATGATAAGCACTCACATTTAGCGGAAGGTGGTACACCAGCTATAAGCAGCATAGATGGTCTTAACAATAGTAATAGTAGTGGTAGCGGTTTAATGTACAATGCAAGTGGCGCGGTTATAAGTGCCGGCGGCGGCATAAGCAGTGGCATTCCAAATGCCACCAGCGGCGGCAGCCTTGCCGGCCAACAAATTATCACACCAACTGGAGGCAGTAGTGGCAACGGTGGCGGCGGTGGTCGATATACACCCTCAGAGAAATCACTAGCCAATTCGGATTCAACGAGCAATGTTCGATTTAAGGTAAGTCTTCTATTCAAATTGATTTATTATACGAGCCATCGGGCAAATTAATTCCATTTAAGTTGACCAGCACAATTCAATTGAACTGTAGATGAACCTAAACAGGTCATGATGACTTAATGCCCTCTCCTGCTGGTGTCCCTGTGTGGGGTTCCAAGTTAATTATGATCTTTTTATTTTATTTTGCTGGATGTGACTTTAAATACATATCGTGAGGATATGGGAAGGAACCTTAGACAATGAGGCATGCATGAGGTTGTTAAAAAAAAAAACTGTTCCACAAATGCTCGCGGTCGGTCATGCTGTGCCAACAATGAATTTGACCATTTGACACCGAGCACAACCAGTACAAATTGGTTTTTATTTCTTGCAATTCCTTTTTGTTTTGTCGTACTTTGTTTTTAATTTGCTGTTGTGTTTCTTTAAATCAATGATTCGTCAATTATAAACATTGTTGTTGGCCTTAAATGGTCGGTCTTTGTTTGGCGAATCGTGCTCGTGAGTATTTTTTGGGTCATCGCCTTCGTGTTTTCGTGTGATGCCATCTTTGATAGCAGTCGAATCGCACATCGTCATTCTTTTTGCTGTTTTCAATTTCGTTTACTGTTCATTCTCTTTATCGGATCGGGGTATCGCAGGGGCGGACTCGGACGCCTATTATAACAGTGTCAACAGATAAATGTTTGGTATGCCCAGAGGAGCACTCTTAGAATTAAAAATTATTTTGAAATTTAATTTTTGCTTTCATGTTCTGGCGCCCGTTGTTTGTTTGATTGACGTGCTGCAAAGTTCAGTCGTTGGCAGGTCAATCACAACTATAAATGAGGTCAGCGAAAGATAATTGAAATGTGAAATCGATTTGATATTTTTTGACTGAGCTTTGGATAGAATGTGAAGCGTAGATGTCTGCATTGAAAACAAATGATTAAAAGAACCTCATTCCCACTTGAACGACCACTTAAACCAAATGGATCACTGTACTATAATATTGACGATCATTGCTAAAGCGAGAAGAAGAATTGGCTCCTTTATGAGTTTATTCTTCGCAAAGAGAGCACTCTGGATAGGTCGACTTCGATCAGTTCGTCCTCATAGAGAAAGTGTAGCAATAATACGAAAATTAAGGTGAAATTTAAACAGATTTCGTCCTCCTCAAGGTTGATCTATCTTGACTCATTCTCTTAATACAAATGAGCACTAATTTTCATTTTAAGACAATTATTAGACTGGCTTTGGACGGCATTCAACTGGTCTCTTTGAATGCCGACAAATACCGGGTCTTCGCCAATAATCAACGTGCAATAATTAAATGTAATAAAACTCGTTTCCATAAATGCTGTCTTTGTAGTCTTCAAATCGATGAAGAGTTTGTGGTCAGTGCCGTTTTTTTTTTTTTTTTTGTTCTCAAGAACTACAATCTTTAAGGCGGTATTCAGAAGACATCTGTAGTTGGAGATCACTGCGAAATCATTAATAAGTATATCCAATCCATGCGGTGAATTCTGTCAAACAAAGTTTACATTGTCTTGTGTGTCCTTTCAACGAACCCATGTAGCTTATGTGATAAATCGACTGCTCGCTTAACTGCTGATAAAAATTCGTCTTTGGAAAGCCGCGCAGAAGTCACTTTCTTTCAGAGAGATTTGATCAAGAAAGGGAGCACCCAACCTTGGCACCTTTTCAACCTCAATTATTTCGTCTTACACATCAATTAAATTTCATCACATTGCGAAAAAAGATTGTCAAATCTATCACGTGACACTTAGGCTACCCATTCAAACCTGACAATCAAAAATTGATCAGATTTTTTGTGGACCTACGATTTTAATTTTTTTTTTCACACTTAGTGCAGATATATTCACACTCAGTGGATTTTGGAAACTAGCAAATTCTTATCATTATTTTTTGATTATTTACTTAAAAATAACAGTTAGCAAGGCTACTTTCGATTTTGATGGATGTTTATCTTATCTCAATATACATAAATATTTATAAAGCGTACTTGATAAATTTGTCCGGGAGTCACTGAGGCAGAAACATCAATGTTTTGACACTGATGCACAACAATTATTTTATATTTATTTATAAATTTTTTTCTGATCGGACTCGGGAATGTGGATCTTAATTAATTTATGATGAAGCACTTGCTTGAAACTTTGATAGAATTTGATTAGATTGATAAGAAGACTCTCAAGTAGAAATCGGGGTTTATTTGGTTATATCTGGTTTTTAATTTACTATCGCCAGTTTTGATACATAGAAATAATTTAAAAAAAAAAATGTTTCGACTTATTGGAATTTTAAAGATCTGCCAGTATCGTGATAGAAAATCGTTTCTTTAATAATAATAATTTTTTTCTTTCTTACAAAATGGGCCATTTGTAAACAATTCAAAAATGAAGGCTTAACCACACTAACCTTTGAGCTATAGCTATGCGAAAGGCACTAGATGACAATCGAAGGCAAAACGAAACTCAAGAAATTTTTCGTGATATCTTAACCGACTTCGGAGAAAATTATACGTTTTTGAAGTAGGTGTACGCCACCTGAGTTGCAGTCTACCTCTACAGCTCCATCCCTCGGGGGTAGATTCGAAAACCTTCTGTGCCGGAGCATTTGTGACCACTCGCACTACATCCCTAAACCATCTCAATCGTTGGACTTCTATTCTTTTGGCTGGGTCGGTGTCGGCATACCTCTACGTTTTCTATTTACAATTTTTCCCCATAGTTGCAGATTTTACGTTTTTGAAAATAGGTCATTAGAAAGCCAAATCCGAAATTTGCAAATTTTGTAAAAAGAAAGAGAAAGAGACGTTGTCCATTTACACCACAAAAACTATTATAAACCGGAAGGAGACTTCATCTGACTTTGAAGTCCAGACACTTTGCTGTAAGATGCAATGTGCGACGACTCATCTATCCACATCCTTCTGGACGGTGATTATCGGACCACTCGCCTTTCCTGAACCAAACCCTTGCGGTCGAAAAAGAGGAAAGCCTCCGGAGATCAGCTAAGTGACCGAGATCATTGCTCTTGCAATATGTTTTCCTAATTAGGTTGATCCTATAGAAGATTTCGTTCATGCTTTTTATATGCTCTGGTTTAATGTCACAACAACAAATCAAGGTCTTCATCATCAAACGATGCGTATAAACTAAGGCATGAGTGAAAACGCAAATTGTACTTTGGTCCCGTCACGCGTACCCGTCCTCCAACTTTTTTCACACGACGAACTCAGGAAGATTGCATCATCGTATTCAGGGAAGCTCAAATCTTCTAGAAACCCGATTTCAATTTCGTCCGAAATTCCCAAAAACGATTCATCAGCGCTCTTAAGATAAGCGAAACTTTTTTGCTTGCGATTTTTTAGATCGCCAGAGAAAAGGAAGTGACTGACTGAATCCTGGTACAATAAACGCAAGCTCAAGCTCAATGGGTTATCGCAAAAAATAAACCTAATTAACCTTTCGCCTGTTTCGCGTGTTTTACGATTTAATGATGATAGCTCCGGCAAAAGTGATACGGATATTCTATTAAACGGCAATTCTTTCTGAAGTGTGTTTTTAGATTAAAGGTACTTATTTATTTTTGTTTTATTTTCCATTCAGCTATTCAGCGATTATTGTCTTCTACCTTTTGACCTTCGGTATTTTAAATGTTATCAGCTTGATTGACGAAGTTCGCTATTGGGGGCAAAATAATATTTGTTTATCAATTTTTTTTTTCATTTGGGAATATTCCACTTATAAACATGCATTTTTTTATAGAAGCGTCAGTGAACAGTCGGAAATTTTGTGTTGTTTTAGCATCTTTGTGGTGGTTTATATGGCCTGAGCGTGTGTCAAGACAACTATGTAGATGGAATCATAAATATTTATGCTGAATTATCTATCAATCTAGGGTGTGTCGCATCCTATTATTATCTTGAATAATAAAAGTCATAAAAATATAAATGTCTTTATGACGGCAACACAGCACAGATTGAGTTTAATGAAATCATACAACAGATAAACATTCCTTGGCATCAACTAAATCGTCATTTGCATCACTTTGTTAATAGGGGTATTGAAGAAAGTGTTTGTATATTTTTGTTGACTTCATATGTGGTATTTTTAATAGATTACTAGCTCGGGTCGGATTATAGGTAGTTTATTATTGGAATAAATGGCATGATTATTACACATTACTTAATAAGTTTATACTGTTTACAGATACGATTTGATAGTCAGGAGTCTGCTTATCATTGATCAATATTTGACTTCGAAACTGCAATTAGTTTAGGCAACAAAAGTTAAAATTGTAACTTTTTATGAATTCAAGAC
Organism: Orthonevra nobilis; assembly: GCA_963555765.1. Taxonomy (NCBI): domain Eukaryota; kingdom Metazoa; phylum Arthropoda; class Insecta; order Diptera; family Syrphidae; genus Orthonevra; species Orthonevra nobilis. The sequence continues at coordinate 96,247,276 of OY743224.1, forward strand.
AATTATAAAACAATTTATTTTCGAATCTTGTCCAGTCGAGATTTGCAGTTTGGATAAAATTGACGCTGCTTTCACTGGAGTGGTTGACCAGAGATAGTAACCAGACTAAGTGGATGGTCATGATGAAGTGAGAGTTCCAAGTTCGCGGCGTCAAAAATATTGGTTTGTCCAGATGATCTGTCATTATTATTCTAAATTTAAGGCATAAGTGAAACTGGCAGCACAGCTATGACCGAAATTTTCAGAACACAGAGCACTTTCTGTGTATTTCAACTAATTGTAATTTAAATTCTTCCTAGTTTGAAACCACTACATAATCTCACTCGCTCACTCTGAACTTAATGCTTTATAAGAGTAGTCATAATACCTTGAAAGCAAGCAACTTGTAAGAATAAAAAAATGAACAATCCTTATGAGGAAATATGATTTTCAAAGACTTTAAAAATAGCTGTTAAAAAAAACCTTTCGTCGAAGCCGAATGGCAGCTGTCAAATGTTGAATTCATTTTTTGGCAAGCAATTTGGTTCTCACAGTTCAACAATTAACTATTACAGTTTGCGATGGTGGATAAACTAATGCCAGACTTAAATTTAATGAACTTCTTTTTGAGACTACTGTTTGACTTTTTTCAATGCATTCATGCCGATCACTATTTCCACTGCACTCAAATACAGTAAATATTTATAATTAATCCCAACTTTTAAGAATTATTAATATTTTGTAAAAACTTGTGATTTTTTTTTCAACTGTTAGCACATTAGACCGGCCGATAAGTTGTCCCACCTTATTTAGAAAACAAATCTTTTGACTATTGTTTATAAAATGGGGAGTTTATAATCACCGGCGGTTTCAAAATTTTTAAAAATTTTAAAATTTAATTTAAACATGTTTGAGATACTTTTTGATTTTTCTTTGCTAATTGTTAATATTGGTGAATTGCGTACGTACCATTTCCAGTTGTTATTTGTTTGTTTCACGTCGGCAAATTTAGTTAAAAGCCGACGTGTGGACTACTCCATTGAGTAATGAGAATGGATTGGAAGCATTATCGAAATAGGCTTTGAATGAGGCATATTTCATGAACTTAAAATTTGATGTTGATTTAATGGAAACATGAATACAAGTTTTTAATATCAACTCTACACAAAATCATGACCTGTTAAAACAAGGTTTAGAATTATAGCAGTTATTTCCAAAGTGGAAATAAGACTATGAAAAAGTTCCCTCATCACTTTCTAGTCACAGTCTTCTATCGATTTTGCTCGAAACAGTTAATTTTGTTATGTTTGTTACGTTTCGATCGTAGTTGCGTTGCTAAACCATAGCCACTAAAATCAATTGAGTCTAGTGCAAGCGCACTTTCTAGCGATACGTAGTATTTCTTTAATAAAAACCGAATAAAGTTTATCAGAAAGCTATCACCTCTGATTACATTAACCGCGTTGCATACATCATAAGGATGCATTTTTTCTAATGGTAACAAGACTTAAGACTTCGTTCTTCGAACACCTTAAACTTTTCCATTGAACTTGTTTCGATGTTGAATCACGCATGATATCATCGTGTAGAAGTATGGGCCGAATAGGTTGCACCATCGGTGTATTCCACTGTGCAGGGTAATATGCCTTATTTAATAGGAAATATAAATGCCTACAGCTTTCAGTAAGTAATGTCTTAAAACAATATACTTATATTCCCATAGACTTCTTATTTACATCATTTTTGAAAACATTTGTCAAGCGGGAAAAAAAGGGATACCAATTCTGAAAGGGATACCAATTCTAGCTCCCTGTCTTCACAGAATTATTCCACGATTAACTAATACTAATTTTCCATACTGACTTAACTGATACCCAAAATTTTTCTGTTGGTATTAAAAGGAATTTCAGCTTTCTATTGATTTGACTTGACAACATCTTCCATTATCTGACAGCATTAACCTGTACACTATACAGATATATGCTTTTCAAAATATTTGCAGTGCCTCTGACTCCCGTCAATCAAATCTTATTTTCTTAATTAGTTGCACGCATCCATCTTGCCCTCCAATTCCAGGTAAATCTTCCAACTGATGTATTTCCATTGAATCACAAACATTCTTATCTTATTTCTGTCTTGCTTTGTGTATTATTACTCAAGTGATACTTAGCCGGTAACTGGTTAACACAGAATAAAACCAAATAAAATAATGCAATCATCCACAACAGATAACAGCGTTTACAAGTTAAGATAAGCAAGCTATCAAAAAGTGGAAGCCAACAAAACTTTTAATAAATCAACAACATGCGGAAAGATTCAACGACATTGAAAGCCTTTAAAAACCGGTCGGATCTGACTATCAGATTAGTTTGTTTTTTCGATAGGCCGTGCTTTTTGTTTCGAAAATGTATGAAGGCAGCTATGAAGAACATGAAGGTGGCGCATGTAGTAGCTCGAATAAGCGGTCGGGTATACCTGCACCTTTTTTTAATTTATTAAAAAAAAAAACAATTATGAAGGTGTCCACTACCCTTTTAAATGATTTTTTTATTTCAACAGCAAAGTCCTTTTAAGCTTCGTGATTCCATCTTTCCCCGGGTTGACATTCTACGTTATATTGGTTAGCTCTACGATTGTGCTAAAATTAAGATATCAACACACCTTTTTCGAAAATCGTATTGATTTCTACCAACGCGGTCGCATCTTCTAAGGCATCCTAAAGTATGGACTATTCGCTCAGCAATCTTTAAAGATTTCGACGACATTCGTAAGAATGACTTAGGGAACAGTTTTTATTCCTTTAACCAAAAATCATCTTTAATATTTGTATAAGCATAAGAAATTTCGCTCAACCAATGCGTAGTCCTAAGCGCGTTTTTTAAAGAATAATTTTCTATCACTTTGACTGATAAACTATTATTTAACAACTCTCTTCGGGATTTAGTAATCTTATCAGGAATTGGAATTACGTTGTCAATTAGTTTTACTATCCGCCTTTTAACTCGTTGGCACTGACACTCGAAAAGTTCAAAGGCTGACACATGCTTTTATTTTTATTGTACTCGATTAGTATGTTTTTTTTCAACTTTTCTTTGATAAACGAGGATTGAAATGTAAAAAAAAAACAAAAAAAATATGGGGAGTTATCAGTGTTGAAAAATTGCCTGAACTGCGTCATACAAACGAATCGACCGATAAAGACACTCGTAGTTTTTTTTTTTTTTTTGTAATCTAAGCAGCGAAGCTTTCGGCTATAGGATGCCAAAGTAGTAGTGTTAGCTGCTCCATATGCATGTATGTTCTTCATTTTTCTTTTACGGATGTGTTGTATAATTGTTTGGATTTTACGTTGCTTTTTGTTTTTGGGGCGATTTTCGAACACACCCTAGATTTTTTCTCCCCTCGCTATGGGCAATGTGATTTTAAGTTTTCAAGTGATACCGCAAAATTTAGTCGTGTTTGTGTCGGTCTTTATACGCCAAAAAAAAAAAAATTAAATTTGTGTGGTTTCGGTATGACCGTGCACTTGATATCATTTTTAATTGTTTATTTCAAGTTTCGACAAATGAATCAGTGTTTATTTTGCATAATTCTGTTGCAAGTTCAAGGATATCTCTCGATTTAGTTTCTGTTTGTTGAAAGTTGTTGATTTGTCAAACGTTTCTTCAAGTAGCTTATCACTCAACAGAACGTTTATTTTTTTCAATTACGAAATCAAGAAACAACAAAAAAACAATTTTTGATTCGACCTACGACTGAGGCGTAGATTGTTGATTGTAAATTTTGAATATTATTTTGCTCGAATAATCGATTGTGTTTTTAATTGTGTTAATGGATACTTCGTTCAGTCAAATTTGTGATTTTTTTCTATTTTTAATTCTTTAAAAAACTTAAACATTTCTGTAAAGTAGACTTTACACTCGTCAGTTAACCGAAAAGTGAACTCACAATTAAGGTGCCTGAAAAACTATTGCCTGATTCGCAACAAAGCCAACAAAGGCGGAAAATCATTCAAAAATTTATTGTTTAAGAATTGAAGTTTTGTTAAAATCAAGTCAATCGTCAAGCTGTAACACATCAAGTTTAAAAAAATTTACAAAAAAGTACAATTTTTCTTCCATGATCTATTTTTATGTACATAAAATAAGGTAGCACCCTTCGTTCGAAAAAACTGTTTTCCAGTTCAAGGTTCTTTAGTCTTTTTTAATGACCACGTGTCGGGTTTCAATTGGTTTTCAAAAAACACAAATGTGATTCTGCCGCATTACATATCGCTGATACAATACAAAATTTACTGTTTAAAACATGGCGAGTTTATATTTAACATTTTTATATTGACATCTCTATCGCACTGTTATTCGATCGCTGTCCATCAGTCGATCTTTTGCGCACTTATTACAATAACCGTGTTATCAACGCCGCTGTGATTTGATGCCGTTTGACATTTCTGTAAACGTTGCCGTTTATGATCGATGTTTTGCTAGCACTCCAAAAATCATCTAGACACTAAAATTCAGTATCAACAGTGCCCAAAATGTCCTTCAAGAAAAAAAAATACGTCCATGTCTGTACGAGTATATAGGTTCGTCTAACCAGAAGTGCAATTTTAGTTCATCGATATTTTCTGCAAATAAAGCACCAACACGCACCGCACCATTTTTGAACAGATTTATACCAAATCTGTTCAAAAATGATGACACCAAAACCCGCACCAAACTGACACTTTTTTAGGATGAAAAGGATGTTCAAATATTTCTCTTAAGTTTTCCGTTTTCCGCACTGCTGCTAGCAATTCCTGTATCAAAAAGGTAGAAATATGATGGTCAAAACCATCGTACAAAACGTGGTGCAAAGTGGTTGTGGGTAGGCCCGGTTTCTCTGATCATCTCGAAATGTGAAAGTTGAAGTTGTATGGATTTGGGTCAATCAAATTTTTTTTATTAAATAACTATTCAACAATTTGATCGGTCCTCTGTGTATTACGCCTTAAAGAAACTTTTGCGGTATATGAATACTTTTCACTAACTTAAAAAAAATATGCTAGTTCATAGTGTGTCGAGCGGGAACATCTGACATAATATAACAATCCCACCTCTCCAGAGTAATTTGAAATCCTCTAAAGATTTAAAATGCCATGATAAAGCTTTTGGGGCAATAAACTGAAGGTCTTTCCTCCGTATATGTGCGCAAAATAAATGTAAAGCTAGCAAATATTCCTAAAGGAGCTGTCTTGCCCACATTTTTTTTAGTCCGACATTAAGCATGTAAACCAAGAAGTCTTCAATACAGATTGTGTATAAATTGATGCAAGAGAATCATATGAACAAATCCAAGAAGGAGCACTCTTTGTTAAGCAGAAAATGTTAGGCATAAGCTTACCACTACTTTACATGTTTCATAACAGGCTTTTCAATAGACGGTGGCAATGACACTTCTTTTAGTATGTTCGAATTAAAGAAATGTCTACAACAAGGTGCGGTTAACTCGCCAATACTTTTCTTTTTCTTCTGGAATACAGGCAACTGGCTTAAATTATAGATTATGGGACAGCACAGGCGGTTATTAGCGAATTTGTTTTAAGTATAAAGTTGAAAGACATCAAGCCTTGTTATGTATTTTATAAATTTATTATAAAAGTAAGAAAAGCAATTAATAACAAAAAAAAAATTCAACTTAAGAAATTATTCAAATTCAATTACATGTTTTGAAATGGTTGGCAACCTAATGAGGAACGTTATACAAATGTGCAATTTTACGGAATTGTTATGTCCTGGCTCAATATTTCGTAGGAACTGTCTTGAGACAATCAAGTTTTCAAATTTGTGCGTCCCGAATTCGGCTTGAAGTTCATGCCACATGTTTTTTTAAAGAGTCTAAATCCGGACTACAAGATAACCACTAAAACAACACTCTCACGGGCAGTTCTTCCTTGCATATTTGTATGTAATGCTTCGAATTCATAATACCTTCTCTTCGGTATAAGGGTCCGGTTCCTTTCAATGACATACAGCATAACACTTCATCCTCCTGGCTTAATAGTAACCGTCGTGTTTTAAGAATTAAATGCCTCATTTTGAGGATGCCGGACATATCTTTTACCATCTGATCGCACTCTATTAATTTATGTTTCATCGCTCCATAATATTTTGTTCCATTTAGAAATCTTCTAATCCTTATGTTTTTTCGCAAAAGCCAACCCAGCTTTCCATTTTTTTAAAGAAAGCAATGGTTTTTTCCGTGTCACTCTTCCAAAAAATTGGCTTTCATTTAATCGTTCCCGTATGACTGACCAAAAACTTTCTTTTGAATTCGCTTCAAACTTATATTTGGATATTTTTTGGTAACTCGAGCGATTTTGCGATACTCAGTCTAATTAGTCTTACGCGATCTTCTGCATATTGCCTCCTTCCCCTAAGTTTGATGTTTCTCACTGTAGATTTCTGCATTGTAGGCAATAGTTTTCAAGCCCTAAATTATAAAAAATTAGTCTTACGCGATCTTCTGCATATTGCCTCCTTCCCCTAAGTTTGATGTTTCTCACTGTAGATTTCTGCCTTGTAGGCAATAGTTTTCAAGCCCTAAATTATAAAAAAAAAAATAATTTTATTATTTCTGGTCGCAAATCAAACTTCACACTTGTGCTAAAACCTATATTGAACAAAATGCAATATCATTTGAAAACCTGTTATAAAACAGAACAGACAAGACCAACTAAATAACGAGTCCCTTTTATGGGTTGTCATCTTCATTTTATTGTATTCGCGGTTTTCCTTAATTTTTTTATTGTTCGCCACAACTGTATATGATTTCATGAAAGTCATCTGCTATATGACACCAAATATGTTTAACGGACACGAGTTTTGAAACCCTTCCCACCCACATTGGCCAAAAACACTCAATTCTATCGTTACGACGTCTTATACGATGAGCACAATGATTTTAACCACAAAAGTGTGCACCTTGATTACTTTGTCCTGTCAGATGCCTCCCTTCATTTTGATTCTAAGATTCGCGGAGCCGCTTATCTCCCACGTTGCCTTTCAAAAAAAAAAAAAGGCAATCGAGACATCGCTCGGAAATAATTTTATTTGAGCGTTTAGTGTTACAATAGTTCAAATAAGTATACAAAATGCATTTAACCAAAACTGATTCTTCAGCAGACTCTCAATATTTTCGTTTTAAAGTCAAAGTCAAAATTTGTTTTGAATGAGAGGGTCAGAAATATAAAAGACAAACCTGCGATAACCAAATGTTATTGAAAACACGTATGTAGATACTCGCATGATACCTTTTACTTAGAAGATAAGGATTTGTTTTCTTAAACCTTGATTTAATTTTGTCCATGAGGAATCATAAGACAGTCTTGATTGATGATATCTTATTGCTGGTGGGTTTGTTATATATATGACAGTTTATATACAACGTTATGCATTATTCTTTTGAGATAAGATATGATAACAGATATCGTATTCAGTGCAAACGAGATTTTTCTAACCGATATTGTGCATTAGAACTGGTATCAAGTTGATTTATTTGACAATGTGATAAGACTGGAAGTTTATAAGACCGATGAGCAGGGATAAGATAAAAGTGTTTCTTTTTAAATGAAGAAACCTATGCGTCATGAAACACAATAACTTTTTGGCTTTGAATTGTTTTTTAAGGGAAGTTATCGATGACAGTTGCAAAGTAATTGTTGATAAGGTTTGAGTTTCACTGTTTTTTTTTTTTAATATGTTTAAACACCTGATTGCTTTAAAACCAACAGAGGAGTCAGGGTTATATGGTATGCCATGATAAAAGTCTCTTTTTCCGTTTTATTATCAATTGTTACCTTTAAGGAAAAGATAAAATGCCTCATGATAGGCTTCGTAAAGAGGTATATTCCCTTCTAATGTTATTCAACGGCGAATCAAGTCCCTCTATAAAAAAAAAAACTACAAGAATGTGACCACTTCTACTCATAACTAATAGCTATGTACTTTTTTGATTTCTTTTTACAGCCATACGAGTCCAATTCCAACAACTCCTCATCGGCACATCGTGATCTAAAACCATACAGACGTGATTCCAGACCAAATACACCTCCATCGTCCCAGGGCACCATTGAAAATGGTCATGGGCAGTATCCGTAAGCTTATATTTAACAAATTTAAACCAATTTCTTAAATAAATTATATTCTTTTTTTTCAGTTGCTACATTTGTAAAACACTTTGCGCAACAAACAAAATGGAATGGCTTTCCACCAGTGCCGAGCACATGAACTCCCATGCGATGCATTTTCCATGCCTAAAGGGTAGCAATAATAGTGATCCGGCTGGTAATTCTAATCGAGTTCTAGCATGCAAGGACTGCGTTAATCATCTGGCACGTCAGTGGGACACAATGGATGCAGACCGTGTTCCGCTGGAGCATAGAAGGTGAAACCATTTCGGCATTTGTTTCTTATTTATATGTTGATCTCTTTGAATAGATATAACATTCCATCCCCAATGATGGCATCTAGCTCACCAAATGGCTCAAGACATGGTGGCATGAGCATAAATACACCACCTTCAACACCATCGGTTTCAACAACACCAGCAAGCACCTCAATATATTGCTTCCTATGTGGCTTACATTCAGATTTGACTCTAGCCAGAGTCCTTTATACCAGCAAAGAGGTTGAAAAATTTTTTTATGAAAATATATTTATGAATTTCTTTCCTCAGACAATTTAATATCCATTCTTTTGTAATTTCAGGGTAATCGACCTTATTTCCCGCATTTACTTAAACATAAATCACCACCAAATGCGGAGCAATTGCGCTCCGATTATTCAGCGTTAGTCTGCACATTCTGTTATCATTCTCTGCTGAATCAATGGAGGAAGTAAGCACGCTATTTTCTTTTAACGTTCTTCCTCAACTAAATCTTTTGCCTTTGTAGATATGAGGCACAAAATCCCAGTGTGAATCCGGTGGAACGTAAATACAATTGGCACGATTACATTTGCCATTTGTGCGGGATAACAACATATAGGAAACGTGTAAGGGCGCTGCCAGTTAACGAATTCCCATTCGTGAAGAATCGCAAAAGTGACGATGGTCTCTTGCTGGAGAACGGAGAATATGCCGTCGTTTGTTTGGATTGTTATGAGAGTTTAAGGTGATTATGACGAAAATAGCCAGAAATGCAGTTTCCGTGACTGTTTGCATGGTTAAGTGCAGTGTTTTTTGTGTCAGCTACCTTGAACGAAAAAGCAAAAAACAGAAATCGTTTGCAAGGTCAGTAAATGATAAACGAAGGCGAAAAACATGCGTTGAAGTACCTATCAAAGGTGGTGTCCCTATTAAAGGGGGATTATGGACGTTGCAACTATGTTCAGTTATTCAATGTGTTGTTCGTTTACGATGGCATTAAACCGAAATCGAGAATCGTCACGTTTTTTCGCGCAATTACCAAGGTTGGGGAATAAGTTCTATTTTAATTTCGAGAAGAATCTCGTTGATGTAATTTGTTTAAGTGTTATTAATAGAAAATTTCACTACGAGCGGCAACCTAGAACTCATAATCACGGCCCGACTCAGACAAATCTATACCAATGGTAATGTTTGTAAGTTCGTATGTATGAGCTAGTCTCCAAAACTACCCATCCAATTTCAAAAATTCTTTGACCAGACCTTCAGAAAGAACATCAGCTTTTATCTCATTTAAATAGAAGGGTCTTTCGTCATGACCAATTATGTAACTAAAAAACGTTCGAGCGAATGTGATTTTTGCGAACGGTTTTAAGCCTTCCATAGAAAAAAATTTGAAATTAAAAAGTTCTACAAAAAGTCCGCGACGACACATTTCCATATGCTAAAGTTATGGCACAATACAATCCAGATCTTGATACAGTTCATAGAGTTCGCTGTTATACTTTCTCCTCTAATCGCCCTCCTCGCATGCCGCACTAAATATTCGACGAAGAATTTTGCATTCGACAGAGTTCAAAATCTGCTCTGCCTTCCTGCTTATCGTACAGCACTTGCGTCTATATGGCAAAACTGGCAGGATCAAAGTTTTGTAGAGCGTACATTTGGTCTTCCGAGTTAGGAGTTTTGAACCAATTTGATCCGTCAAACCGAAGTACGAGAGGTTTCTTAATCCAATCTTATCTCCACTAAGGTGTGTTGATATTTACACCTAGGTAGGTTAACTCCTTAACCATCTCGAAATTAATTTTGCCAACAGTCACGCTTTGTCCTATGCGATGGACATTTGCTTCTTTGTTTGTTTATTGAAAACATGTTCTTGATTTTGACCTCGTAAAATTCAAGGCCAACTCGTTTCACATGTTCTCCAATTGCCGTCAAATCCTCTATATCGTCTGCATATCTCAGCAGCTGGACAGATTTTTTGAAGCTAGTGCCTTCCGCGCCTGCACCTGCCCTGCGCACACCTTGTTCCAGCAGAAGATTTAAGAAGTCATATAAAAGGGCATCACCTCATTTGCGGCGAATGTTTGGAACTGAGTGCTTTCAAGCGTCACGCGGCACAACTGGATCAATTTTGCGGCCATCGCCTTGTAGACTTCAAGACGATGAATGTAATTTCAATCTGTCAGGGTTATTATAAGTAGACAGGAAAATGGGGAACATATTTTGGACATTCAGTTCGCTTTAGTGTCACAGGGCGCTGAGAACATTTTTCCATGATTGGTAATTTGAATAAAGGTGGAGAGAATGGCCCTATAAACATATTAACTTGTCGCTCTACATCATCAACTTATTTACAGAATCTCATATTATAGCCTCATCAAATAAAACGTATAAATAGTTAAGAGGTGAGTTTAAATTAATGGCCATTTTGAAATGGGGCCATCTTCGAAATTTAAAAAAAAAATTTTTGGAGACAGAAGCTTATAAATCTCTTAAATTATTATTGTAACCTATTCTCAATTGAATTACATCATTGTCCATGCCAATGTATATGATACCTTGAAATGATTTTTGATAAATTTAGTATATGGCTCATTTTCAAAATGACAGATTCGAATAAGGATTCTAGGAAAACAGCAAAACAGTAGGAAGAAGACAATTAAGATATTTTTCAGGTATTTCATTTCATTTCCAAGCCTTGCATACGATTTCAGCCATGTTTACCTCAGAAAGTAAAAATTGTTTTAGCGGGTTTTGTTGACTTGTTTTCTTCAATCAAAATATCAATAGTAGAAAATTAGAAAAGCAGCGATTTTCTACAGTAAAAAAAGGCTCTTTTTTTCGTACCTTGAATCCTTCAATTAAGTAATAAAATAAGCTACATCAACAGTTTAACGTGCCAAATAAAGCTAAGATCATTTTTCTTTGAGAGTTATTCTATGTTTGTAGAAGATATATTAGTTCTGAGGCAAATGGTCCCTTTAACTACCTCAAAATTGTAGCTATCAATCGTTATGTTTTGGCCGAAATGATGTTTGATGGATCTGTTTCTGGTTGAAAGCCATTCAATCAAAGAGGAACAAAAAACACGCAAAAGAGCTAGAAGCGGAAGAAAGCAATTATACTCGTGTAATTTCTACATGCTCTTTTCTCACATTTGATTTCCTCAAACCGATTAGCACGCTATTATCTGTACATTCGTAACTTAATCTGTAAGTTCGTTCGTTTTTGGTGCATCTACGAGTATATGGTGACACTCTTACTATTTAATAGTGACAAAAATTTGATTTTATTGAATCATTACATACATGAATGGGACTTACCTTTGTACTACGGACAACTTTACTTCTGAATAGGAGGTCTTCAGCCAGAAAAGTTTTCTTTTTCTACTTTGATGCATGTTGTTTCTGAACCTCGAATCGAGTTTCACAATTTAGTTTTATTGTTGAATCCCTGCAAAAGAAGACACAGTTAGAGTTGAATTGATAAAGAATTAGGAAATTTATACATTCTTTTTATTAACCAAATGTTTTTGATCTATAGGCAACAAGCATCTCAGTACGATCGAGTTGGTGTACCAATATCGCGGAGGGGATATAATTGGGTACCACAGCCTCCACCACCTGAAGATAGTCCCGATGTTGCTGTAGCCCGACTGCCCTGTGGTGAAAGATCTGACAAAATAGTAAAACGAAATATTTATTTTAAACAAATTGAATAATTTTAATGAAAACTTATTATTATTTTTAGCAAATTAATTCAACTCTAAGACCAATACCAAATAAAAAGAACAGCTCACCAAAACAATATGCACACGATAAGCCAAGAGAAGTTGGTAAGTACACACACATGTGTTTAATAAAATTATTTAAAACCGAATTTAAGGAAAACATTTGGTTAAGGAAAACATTTGATTAAGGAATCGTTATCTTGATATTTGCCATGTTTCATTATACTTTTTGCTTCATATAATCCCTTCCTCCGAATTTCTCCTATATTGGTTACAGCGGCTTTGAACTTCTTTCCCTAATTATATTTTGAATATAAACGTCGACCGAATTTTAAGCGTTTGTATCGAAATCAACTGGTGTAGACATAGGAAACTTAAAAAAATCTGTCAAGGGAGCGGAGCTTGTACGATACTTGTACGACCACTTAATGTAGTATTTTTATTATCCGTATTGGGCTATGAATTTCCCTGAAGTTGGAACTTTTTGGTCACTGTTTATCAAGCCTAAATATGCATCCTCGCTGGACTTTCACAACTTCAACAAACAAAACAACTCAATATAAGAGCATTTGTTTGTAACGACACGAGGAAAAGTATGAGTTAAGATAACCTAGGCATAGACAAGTCATAGCTATGATGCTGAATGCTGAGCTAAGAATTGTGTAACATTTTGTGATCACCCTGCAAGGCTGCTCATGTTAGCTTTTTCGTCATAAATTGGTGTTTTTTAGCTGTTCCTACATACAAATTATACAACTTCCTCTCTCGTTATATTTCTTAGAAGACAGCTCATCTGACTATTTCATTAAACTTAATAGAGTATAAGTAAAATGATATTAACAGAACAAGGATTTATTTTCCCAAAAAAAAAAAATCAAAAGCCAAGATTAAAGTACCTTAACGTTTCTTTTCAAATCTGTATTTTTAAATTAATTTTAGGATTTCACATATTGGGCCGTATTAATAAAAAACTGACTTTGTTAAAGTAAGAATCAAGTGCTTGAAAAATCGACTAAATGTAGCATTCGGTTGCTTTCATACGATACAAACTAATGCAACCAATTGCTATGTTTTTGTTTTGAAAAAAACATTTTCTCAAATCGGTATGAATAAAGGGCATAAAACTAAGCTATGAAATGTCAAGTCTGCTATTCAGCTGACTGGAAGCATTTGCTACATGTACTTTTTATATTTTTTAATTGAATTGTTGTGCGATTTTCGGTATCCACGCGCTGATGTGGATGCTACTTTATCGTAGCCCTCACAAGAAACTGAAACACATGAAAATCAAGCATACAACACCAAAAAAATTCATTCAAATATTCCTTGTCTGAAAATATCAATTCCAATTTCATTCCTATGTATGTATAAGAAATTTTAAAATAATAATTACTTCTTTTTCTTCCGGGGTGGTAATGGGCCTCAGTCACCATGCCTCTCCAACTAGCATGGTCTTGACCTATATTAAGTTTAGCCTTAAAATTACTCAAATTTTGAACTGCTTGATTTGCTTCCTTAATCGCGAAATTGTGACCCTAAGTAGATGCAGCACATTTTTCCCACGCTTTAGAATCCTTACTAATCCACATTCGGAGCTCACTGATTTTCCTACAAAAAGTAACGACATACCGCATAATTGGTGATTTTACATTTGTTAGATGTAGCAGATTCTATGATTGGTTTGCTTCTGTACTTCAATTGTCCCGTTCGTAGAGCCTTTGCTTTGAAAGTAAGGTGGCTTCGCAATTGATCATTGATCTCAGATATTTAAGCTTTTCGCACTTGGAATGATTTTTCCATTCGATTAAATTTTTATTTACGAGATTGCCACGCTCAAAGGATATAATTATCCAGATAAAGCTTATAAGGGCATTTGGAATTCAGAACAAATTGAAACCCGACCATTAAATGGATAATATAAAGCCTCCATCTATATTTAACACAACATGGTGTCCGAAATTGCTTTTCTTCTATCTTACCATTTGAATGCGATAAGAAAATACCAAGTTACTCGAGGAGTAAAACTGCACTTGTGATTTGTAAATTCAGTTGGTAAATATAAGTGTCAGCTTCAACTCAATCAAGACACCAGTATATACATATACCAGTATATACAGCATGATAGAAGTAAGGTACATTACACGATTCCGATATATACCCGCCTGCATCCAGATACAAAAACGCTTCAGGCGGTATGAGTTTTCTTGACAATGCATTTTTAAAGTACCCCGGGTTAGGGTTAAATAAACCCTGTGTGAGTCTCGTTCAGTTACGCTCATGCAGTATCTCCAGACATTGGCCACGTCTCCCGAGTGGGTCGGTGGCCCTTCCAGCAGCATGATATATGTAAGGTACATTACACGATTCCGATATATACCCGCCTGCATCCAGATACAAAAACGCCTCAGGCGGTATGAGCTTTCTTGACAATGCATTTATAAAGTACCCCGGGTTAGGGTGAAATAACATCCGCCAAGCGCGCAAAATGATTCCTCACAACGCCCAGGATAACATTGTCTATCCTGGGCACACCGGAAGCATCCAATAGTCTCTTGTTGCTGACATAATGCCGAAAGTCGGAATGGGCGCTTCTGTACATTCGCATACAGGCTCGAAGACATTTGCGTTCGAAAGCTCGATATTTTTCCATGTTAGATGGGTTTATGTTTCACCACACTGGACTCGCATAAGTCAGAATTGGTCGCACAAAGGCTTGTTAGTAGATATTCTTTACATCGGATCTCAAATAGTGTGAATAGAAAAGGCTTTTGAATGAGATAAATGCTGCCCTAGCTTCCTTGAGCCGTTGGGTTATATGCTCGTTGCAATAAAGGAATTTATCCAGATGGAAACCTAAATATTTCACAATAGTCTTTGATTCAATGCGAAGACCATCACCATTTTTTATTACAAAGTTTCGCCAGTTGCGCCTCAAGTCTAAATTACCCTGTCCTACTGGGGTGCGGAATGGTTTAACATTTAGAGCTGTTTATTTTGAGCTTCCAATCTCGACCGAAAGCCTGGCGTTGATTAAATTTTAGTTGTAGGTCATTCTGTGTATAGAATGACATCATCAGCGATTGCTATTGAATTTTGTAATTCTCTGAGTATATCTGCACTGAAGATGTTGAATAGTAATGGCGGCGATACTGTGCCCTGTTCCAGACCTTCGGTGATTTCGAATTCCCTAGTCGTCGTGTACTTTTTATTTGTTACCACATATATTTTCTCTCGTAACATTGAAGTTATCGTTCTTAGTAGGAAATTCATATTTAATTAAATTACACACAAGCCCGTCTTTCCAAACTTTGTGGAAGGCTTTTTCTATGACCACGATCTTTCTCTATTTACTACCTAGCGTGTCTCACATGATCTCTCAATAATTTAACAAGATTGATGCAAGCTCATCGGATCGATCAGATTTTTTTTCATTTCATTGTATCATGATCCATATTCTCCTTTCTTTCGAAAGATTGATAATTCATGTGGCAAAACTGATCAGAGCTACGGAGAGTAAGCTCTGTTTTTTTTTGTCTGTTTTTATATTAAATACAAGATGCTCCTTTGACCTATCCATCTCAAAACAACACCATTGCGTCTCTTATCAGCTGTATATTTTCCGGCTTTCTTACGAACCTCTATTCACCTTGTGCCTCTCTAAATCGTATGAATGGTTTATTTTATCAGCCCTACCCATGACGAATTTTATTCGCTTAACGAAGAATTGCATCCGACACTGATTTGTCATACCAATTCCTCGGTCATAGACCACTCGTAACCTGTAATTTTGAAGATTGAGGCGTTTTGTTTTAAATCAAGGCCGTGGCGATGCAGCTCATGAATGACAAGTAAAAACAGCATTAAAAGTGCTTTAAAGTTGGCTTTTTGAGCCTTTTGAACACGCTTCTTTAATCCAGTACACGAAACCAGTACAAACTTGAATTTCATGCTCGTTAATCGGACCGAGCAACCTTTCATATAATTTAAGGATAACATGGACATGTTCCATCTTGGAGACTCACCCATAAAAAACCGAAAATTATTTCATCTCTAGCGTTTCAGATTTTTATGCTTGCGAAGACGAGAAAAGAAATGAAAAAAGGATAATTTAAAAAAATCATATTTCATAGAATTGAACGACCAGGACGGGGACAAAATGATGGCGCTCAATGAAGTTTTTCTTGGTAAGATTGTGCCAAGAAGAAGGATAATATACATAACTGTTACTGTTCGTATTGACAAAGTTTACTGCTAGAGAGAAAAGTGGGAAAAGGGTGGATTTTCCAAGAATACGCGTAAATTCAGTGGTCTTATGAATTCTTCGAGGAACTTTCGCGGTGTGTGTAAGTTAAAGCAGAGGGTAAAATCAAATATTTGGCATTCAGTCAACCATTATTCAACAAGGGGTGTAATGAGGGAACATTTCAATTTCTTAATCCATTTCCAAAAGCATAAGCGGCAAAAATAAAAATGAACAAGAAATGGAAGAAAAAAAGAAATGGTCGACGACGGCGGTTAACAAAAAAGCAAGAAGCATAAGGAAATAGAAAAAGGAAAAGGAAATTTCAAACAGGGATTTAAACAAACCGAACAGTCTGAAGGGTGGTTACCGGGCTTGTAGAACTTATTTATTTATTTCTTTTTCCGTTTTATTAGTCAGGCATTAGTAAGTGGATATCCTTTAGCGCGCATAAAACCCTTCCGATTACTTATGTATGATGAGATGAGGGCGTTCGATGCTTCTCCATGACTTCCAGTATCGTTTTCTGCACAATTTTTGTTGGCAATATGCTTTAGATTTTTATTTCATTTCAGTCATTTCCTTTGCCCGTTTTTATTCGTTGTCTTAATTCCATTTCTTTTCTTTTTTCTGACTTAAAGAAGAAGAAGCGTGTTTGTAGAATTGGGTTATATGTGTTAATACAACAAGCGACTGCCACTGGCATACACATGCAATACTGTTGACTGGTGTTAAGTGGCAGTTGTGCTGATGCTCCTTTGAGACTCTGCGAGCTCATGTTACACATTTTTAAGTTTTCCATGCGATTTATTTTGAGTGTATTTGCTGGTGGGGCGTGGATTTTAAGGATTTACCGCAACACCATACGTCACACCACCCCGAACATAACAGTGAAAAAAGAGTGTGTTTTGTAACTTAAGCAAACTGTTTTCGGATAAGGTATGATTGGGAAAGAATCAGAATGTTATGTGTTAAATCTGGAGGGCTTCAAGGAAGAAAATTGTTGTCGCAGAGTTTTATTTAATCGTTTTTCGATTGGTGTTGTTTTTGGAAATATGAGAATATTAGGGAACTCATCGAGAATTGGAAACCTAAAGTTGGTAAGATAATTGATCGTATTGATGTCAATATTTATGTTTATATAGAACCAGATGCCAATTGTGAATTTGCATATGACTTTCAGATTTTTACCTGACAAAAGGGAGGAAAATTCGTTCAAGACGCGCACACATTTAACATATAAACAAAACCCTGTTTTACCCATAAAAGTTACCCTGCCTTGACTTTGTCAGAAGAAGGGCCGTTCATTATTTGTTGTGTTAGTGAACAGGATCCACAAGAATAATGAGTTATCTCATCAGCAGCTTATTGCATGTACCATTTGATCTGTCCCACGGCAACATCTGATAATCCACCATTAATCTTTTTTACAGTTTTCGGTTACCCTCTTTTATCAGGAACTTTAAGAGTTGCTTAATGTGAATCCTGAATTCATACGATCCGATTTTTTTTTCTGATCAGATATAGAAACCATTCTCACACATTTTAAAGTTCTTCAACTCCTTATCGCTTGACCGTGCAAGGTCTCTGCCTGCTTAACATTTAATATCCTAAACAAGTCTGCTATATAATTTTACGACCTATTAAGAGCATACTGTACGAAGCTGAATACCATTGCCATCTACACCTTGTTTTACTTAAACCTTAAAATTTTAGCCCATAATTATAATTCCGCTCTTTTAAAATCACTTATGTATGCTTCCTTTCGTTGTGAAATAAAAACGGCAAGAATAAAATTATCTCTTAACAACCATTGTCCTGCTATAAATCCGCAAACATAACCCCAAAATACCTATAAAAAGCACACTCCTGGCATTCACCGTGGTTGTTGTTGCTGTTTTGAGTACACAAAAAACAACACGATGACAGTCATCAAATATTTTATTACTGTCCCTAAACACTAAAATAAAAATGCAATTAAACTTAACCACCTCCTCGCTCTTTCTCGTTGTCTGGCTCTATATTTGCCTTTTACATATTCGCACAATCTTCATCATCCGATAATCGTTAAACAAAATTATTTCCCTAGACAGTGCTGCCAAGTACCACGCACACAAACCAACAACAAACAAACAAACAAAACAGAAAATTTGTAATTCAAAGTAGCAAGTACTAAAACTGATTCGTATCTTTCCTTTTTATAATCCTCCTATAACTCAATATAATTTATGAGATAATCATAAAAAGTTTAGCAACTTTTTACAACCCTCCATCTCCCCGAAATACTTAATTTCACTTCACTTCAACTACCACCAGAGCATCCATCCTCGACAACAAAAAAACACCCACCCTCTTCAAATCTACTTTTACCAAAAAAAAAAAGAACCAAAAGGAAAAACAGAAAAATTACACTCATAATTCTTCCGCTCAGCAAGCAAACCCCTAAAAATCCACCCCTACTCAGCAGGGCGGCCGGGTTGTCGAACGAGACGAGAATGAGAAACAAAACGAAATATAAAATAAGTACGAGTATCTGTAGCTGTGGATTTGTATACGAGTACATCACACTCGGCCACACTGCAGGATGAAATGAACCAAGAAAAAAGTAGAAAGAGTAGGCTTGTAGCCATCACCGCCTCCCCCTTAAGAAACATTAGCACCCCCACACCGTGGAAAGCATCATCTAATGAGGTGATTTGCTTTATATTTGAATGAATGAATTGAATAAATGAATGAATGAGTAAGTGGTTGAATAATGGGGCGTCGTTGTCGTCGTCGTCGTCGTCCTTGCTGTTGTCGTTTGCCATTGTCGTCCTCTTTTATATGTGGAAGCGAAGAACGAAGAAGACCGAATCAAGTTAAGCGAAGTGAAGTTGAATAGTGAGCATTTTACGTACATATTTGTAGCCCTTTTTTGACAGCCGCCTGTGCGACGAAATCTAACAAAACGTGAACTCAACTATGCAATGAGTGGTTATTTGCGTGTGTTCAGGAGGTTAAGGGGTTCGATTTCATATGTTAAATGGAATTGGCACTCATTGATGGGGGTGAGTTTCTGCTTGGGTGGGAAATTGCTGTTCGTTGGATTGAATAAGATTTTGGCATACCGATTGGCTTTTTACTACATACACGCTTTGGAGTGCTCTTTTGTGGTGGGGTTTTGTGTCTAAGCTAAATGCGAAAACCGCACGCGTCTAATTTGTGTATCCTGAATATGCTTGAATGGTTGAAAGGGTCTGATTTCTGAACGACTATAGGGTGAATTCAATTTGTTCGAAAGTGAACACATCAAGAACTTTACACAAGCATTTCGATTTTGTTTTAACGAATATTTTTTGAGGAAAACCTTTTACAAAATTATTGCGAACTAAGTTCACCAAAATTTTACTTCATTTGAGCTAATACTGGATCCAAGAAGCCAAAAGCTTTCTTTTCATGGAGGAAAACCTTCGGCAAAAGCTGGGAAACTTAAAGTAAAGAAGTTGTCTAGACAAAGTGCTTGAGAATCCTAAATACCTTTACCCTCACGTATTGATAGGGTTGCCTTGCATACATTCACCCACGAATGTGCTGATTTAATACATGCTCTCTTCCAAAACATCATCATTATATTTGAAAAACACGGCTGGTAAACCACCAGAGTCGGCGGACTTCTTGTTTTTTCCCTTTTTTTAAGCTGAGATTAAGAAGCGGTGCTGATGCGACTGGAAACGGGTTCTTTTGTCCTTACACTCTATATCTGATGTCCATCAAGATTTTGCTGTAAATGTTGCTTAAAGACATCTTCTATCACTTGTCTTCACTTTTTCGAAGAGCCTTCGTTCCGGACTTGAAGCCAGCTTCTTTTTTGCTTTGCTAACAAGACACCTGAATATTGTTTCTATTATGTCCTTTTATGCCACGTTCAACCACAGCACAACTCAACAGCTTTTTATCACGAATATTACACAAGCTACCCTATGGTGGCAGTATTCTATTTGTTTTTCATCGCATTTAACACGTTTTTTATCTCAACATCTTTTCGATTTATTTTCATTGCTATCAATCACATTGATCTATCGAGGACACCCCTTCAAGGCAATATTATTAAACAACAGCAAATGACCAAGCCGACAACTCATCCAACCGAGTTACCATTTTATCCCATAAGTTTGGGGCACTCACTCAAGTGAATTTAATCCGTATATTCGTGTGTACTGTAGCATAGAATGTGGAGGGAATAAATATAAGAATGTCATCATTAAAGGAACTTCACAATAGCGGGTTGAATTTAAAAAATTAATTAAAAGGAAAAAAACATCCACTGAAATTGGCAGCGTAGCTTGCGTCTCGATTTAGTTTTGTTAAAACTTTATCAAATTTTTCAAGCGGAAGCTAAAGTATCGCAATATGGCGGTACACCTAAATTGAATTCCTTTTTTTAGTGCAAAGTGAGTTGTAGACTACACAGCGACAATTTCATTTATAGTTTACAACTATTTTCTTTCTTTGGTAACTCTACCCCACGAAGTTTAGGGGTTATGGTTTTCACCCAGCCTTCATCCTTTGCCATCTGTCAATTTAGTAAGAGTATCGCAAGTACCACCCTGTGAGTGGCGGCGGTGAAAGGAACAAAGTGCTGTTAAAGTTTTCTTAAGATTTTTTATTAGCTTTTCTCTTTTATGAGTCATAAAAACACCTCTTAAAACCAAACACAAAGTTTTTTATGACAACCCCTTTAACTCTGGGGGTGGCCTGTTGGTTATTGTGTTTTTTAATGCTTAACATTTTTTTCTATCTCTTCGTTTTGTTGTTGTTCTTTTTTTAAGATCTTTTTTATTTATTTAAACGCCGTTGGTGTGGAGATTCCTTGTATCCTTGTGACGATACTTTAAAAAAAAGAATATAAAATGTAAAATGGCTACGCAAAAGGTCATTATTTCTTACTTGCGGCGCTAGCAGTCTTTCGGAATGCTATCGCTCTTGTCGTCTGTGGCACGATAAATTGTTTGCAGATAAATTAATTAGTAGATAAAACTGAAAAGGAGGGTATGGAAAAGCCTTAAAGAAAAAGAAATGTTAATAATCGTGAAGGTAAAGGTGAGGTTGCGGTTGATCAAAAGGTGAACATTTTCTTGAAAAGAAGACTTGGTGATTTTAAATGAGAGTTTGCGTATTTTATATAAATTATATAAATTGAATTAAATTTTCTATCTGTTATCTATAAAAATATTAGACAAGATTCCATAACTCCAAAAAGTATTTTTCTATTTGTCCGTTTTCGGTGTAATCTCGGAAACGGTTTAAATCATGAATGAAAATTCGGCCAGATCTAACGCAAAGTTTTACCCCAAGAAAATGGAAAATGCTGCTGTTTACAATTGCTTGCTCTCAGAAAAAAAAATTTCACAAGTCGAACAGAAGAATATTGGGAAATGTCTTCCGAATAGACACAAAGAATTGCATCACACCGCCTTCACAGCAGAGTAAATGGCGTATTCTTTGCAAACCATTTTTGATGCAACAAACACGCAATTTGATCCTGACGTCAAATGGCGAACCGAGTAAATCTAAAAATAGGTAGATAGTTCATGACTTAAACTAGGATTGATCTGATTTGAAAATCTGAAATCAGAAAATCAATGGCAACAAAGAAATAGGATATGGAGTGTTAAACTGGGTTTTCACAAAAATTATTGTTAAATAAAACACTTTCAGTATTTGAATTTTAGGTCCTTGTTATTTTGATTAGCAGAAGATCTATAGACATAGATTCGACAAATTTATTGCATATGGAAGAAGCCACAAGCGTTCATTGTGTGCCTTATTCCCAATTTGGCAGCAGTTTTCGCTTATTTCTTTAAATATGGACTGACTTCTAAAGCTATCAACCGGATAATTTGTAAGTCACGGAGGCGAAAAGTAATACGCCGATTTTCTCAAAACAAAGCACACATGTAATTATAGAGCCAGCATTATTTACCTTGCCAAATTTGAGTTTATTCTGTACGGACTTTAAAGTTTTATGCCCTTTTATTGTTCCATGAGCATACTAAATAATGAAATATTTATATCGGCTCCTTAAACAAGACCTCTTTGTATATCAGTTGAGGTAAAGTACGTAATCAACTCAATCAATAGTCCCTTTTCAAATGAATAAATATTAATTTTAAAATATTACACAGTTTTGAATGAGTGTTTTTTTACTTCAATGCAACAAAAGAAACAATTTGATCTCATATGTCCATACTGTCTATTTTCTAAAAACAATTCAATGCCGAACATCCAATAAAAAGGACGACGTAAACTTCTCAAAGCTCTGCCTTTTTATCCAATTTATTCTTCGTTTACTTTCCTAAAGAAAAATCACATAACTTTTATCATTTCCATTCAATTGATGCTGGTACAAAATCCCATTAAAAGATCAGAAGTATAAAGAAAAAGACAAACCCCAGGAGTACCTCGAAGAACGCTCATTTTTTTATTTCCGCATAACTACCTCTAGCTGCTCTGCTTATAGCTTTCAAAGCATTATTTACTACAGTCGATTAAATTTCAACTAAACGATGCTTCAGTATTTAAACTCTTTCTACTTTCCACCTTTCTGTGCTTGGTAACTTATATTCGTAATCGTTCAATTTTTAATCTCCAACTTACACACATTTTTATGGACTCAAATTGCCCGTACATCCCCTCTTATATGGTATCTTTCCGGAAAATGGCAAGAACCTCGACTCACTCCGCTTGTTAAGTGTGTGAAAACAATAAATTCCCATATTATTGTCCATATTGCATGAAAAGAAGAAACGGATGAAATTGTTTGCCTTCACTTAACCGCTGGTAAGGGTACCCGACCACCCGAAACTCTCTCTTTCTCTCGGAGAAGTTAAGTACCCACTAAATGACGACCCTTGAAAAGTTTGCGCTGTATTTATTTAATTATGGATATATTCGTTTCCACTTTGTGTGTGCAACAGAGGTGTTTTTTTTTTTTTTTTGCTTGTTATCCCAGGAAGGACACTTCGACCAAATTTCTCCATTTATCCATACAAATACACATATTTATTCACGAACACACATATGCGCACATATATAAGGTGAAGCAAAAGAAACCCCCCCAAAAAAAGAAAAACATCTTTTGTTGCATGAAAAATGATTTTCCAAGTTAATCTTGTTGTGGGGAAATCTTTGAGTGAATTGCTCTACATTGGTTTTGGTTTTTCATGTCCTTCATTGTATTTGTGTCGACACACACAGCTATGTGCATGCATTGCGGAGAGTCAAATAAATGTGTTCAAAGCAGTGTTTCTGTTCAGTTGTTTCTGCCTTTTCATCCCATCTAGAGAGAGAGTAAGCGAGTAAGAATAGAGAAAGAGAGGATAGCGAACGGAAAATCTTTTTGCGCCACCACCACCCCCCGAAAAATTGTTATAAAAACATGTGTTAGTCTGAGCATTCGGCTTCGGATTGTGTACTTCGACCCGGGTCTCGGGAAGCTGGGCTGACTGTAAGAGGGTGTAACACGCTTGAAAAACCTCACAGTCGACCACACGGAATTTTAATGCAATGAAAAATGCACAGCAATTTTCCACAAACTTTTCCACAACT
This sequence comes from Orthonevra nobilis, assembly GCA_963555765.1. NCBI lineage: Eukaryota > Metazoa > Arthropoda > Insecta > Diptera > Syrphidae > Orthonevra > Orthonevra nobilis. The sequence continues at coordinate 96,271,218 of OY743224.1, forward strand.
TTTATCACTTTTGCCCTGTGGGTGATGATATAGGATTGAGTGTTGAAACGGATAGGCGGAGGCCTGGCTGAACCCATAAGGCGAGACAGAGATCCAATGAAGTAGATGTAGTTGAGAGTGAACGAGAGGGTCGGCTGATATACAAACCAAACCGCATTTTATACGAGTGTATAAGTGCTGACATTTTGGCACTTTATTTGCAGGATTATTTTCTTTGCTTTTTTTTAATTGTTTTTTTTCGTGTTTGCAGGGAAATTTATTTAAAAGTCGAAGCATGTTGAATATTTGTGTTTTTGGGGGTAATGATAGTGGGGGACTTTGTTTAATGGAACTCAATTTTGGGTGTAAATAGTTGGCGGTTTGTTGTGATATACGAGAAGGGAAGCATTTAGATGCTAACATTGAGATAATTATTTGAAAAGTAAGTTGTTTATGTCTGGTGATTCATATTCGTTACTTCTTTTGAAAAATGTATTTTAAATTTTTTTTTATACGAGCAATGAAAAGCTTCAGTTACGTTTAATAACCTCGATTACTTACTTGCTGAAATGCTTTATACTATATAGCAATATTTTACTACTTAACGTTGTCCCCTGCTGCTGGATTCATTTCTCCAAAAGTTGCAAATTCCGCAATATATATAAACAATTATTACGAAGCCATAATGATGATTTCTTGAAAATCATTTTTGTAGTTGCGGTTGTGGAGATGTGAGCCAGTGTGTTCTCGTTTCTTAAGAAACTAAGGTTTCAATTTTTTCTCGATTTTCCGCGTCAAATCGGCCTAGTAATTTAGCATAGTGAAGTTCGCTGATTATTGTTTCATTTTCCAAGCCGCCGTTCACAGCCACACCTTGCTTATACCAAAAAGAAAGTGAGCCATCACCTATTTAGTCGATGACATGTTGTTTGCCTTCTCCGGAGCAGATTCCTCTGTTAAAATCCACCGTTCCGATTGCTTCTTGCTCTGCGGCATGCGTCGCTTTTAGCCTTAGCAAATTCAAGCACTGCTTTGAAATGATATCTCGAATGCGCAAGTGGTCTTGAGAAAGTAAACGCGGCACCCATCGACGTTTGTGCAGTTGATTCTGCACTCGTTCGTTGTAGATTTCGGCAATTTTAAACATACGCGCGCCCTTCCCTCGTTGGTCCACCGTTGACTCCTTATATCAACTCGTAATGATCCAGGCTAGGAGTTTCACAGGATAATCCTACTTAAAAACCGAATTTATCACCACGTATATACTTTTAATTTGTTGCAAAGTGTCAACATAAAATCATGTCGTTTTTGAAATCTCATTGAAGGTAAAAATTGAAATTTTACGAAACCAGCAGCTAGCTATTGCCTGCACGATATTTTTGGACTTAATTTTCAAAGCAGAATCTCTTAATGTAAGGACATTTTAGTCAAAATCAAATGGAGCCACATTATTGTCTTTGAATTGCTTAAGCGTGTGAACAGAGATATAAGACGTGCATTTTTTCCTACGTGTATCGCGTCCTTAGCTACTTCATAGTGTTTCTTGTTCTTGAATTTTATCGCTGACAACTTGGCCTTTGGCACTAAATATCCTTTAACACAAGACCATCCGTTAAGTTATACACTATACTTTTCAAAGTATTCTCCAGCATGATTTATATACTTTTGCATGCGATTCAAACCAATTTTCGAAACACTTTTTCCTCTCCGATTGAGACACCTCCAAAACATGTTCTGGCGACGAAAATCGTTGACCACGCATTTTTTTTCTTGATGGGCTAGAATAAAAAGAAGTCATTGGGTGCCAAGTCAGGGCTGAACGGCGGATATCTCATCAAATCGGCGTTTTGGCCGGTCAAAAAGGCGCTGGTTTGAGCCGATGTTTGAGAGCTCGCATTGTTATGGTAAACAATGATTCGTCTTCTCTTGTTCGTTTTTCGAATTTCTCCGAAGACTTCAAGCAAAACAAATTGTGGTGTACCACTCAAAATTGACCGCCCTACGTTGCTCAAGCAGAACAGTCGCCATATGACCAGGCGACCATTTGCTTCGAAGTGCTTCTTCCACGAACAACTTTTGTTGGATTTGGCTCGTCTTCGAAGACCCACACGGTCGATTGTTGTTTTGTTTCGGGCTCATACGCATAGATCCATGATTCGTCACCTGTGACAATCTTATAAACGTCTTTTGAAGCACCGCGATCGTTTTTTTTTAACATTTCTTTGCACCAATGGACACGAGCCTTTTTTTTGAGCGATTGTCAAATTGTGAGGGATCCAACGAGGACAAACCTTTTTTACGGCCAGGTGTTCATGCAATATCGAATGTATGCTGGTGGGAGAAATGCCCAATGATGCCTCTATCTCATGGTATGTCACATGACGATCTTGCATTATCAGTTCACGCACGGCATCAATGTTCTCTGACACAACGGCGGTTTTTGGACGACCTTCACGGAATTCGTCTTTGAGCGAGCGTCGGCCATGACTGAATTCATTAAACCAGTTTTTCACAGTGCTATAGGATGGTGCTTCATCGCCATACAAAGATTTAAGTTCATCAATGTACTCTTGTGGTGATAATCCACGTCGTAAGTTGTGAAAAATGAAAAATGAGTGAGTTATTTCCATTTTTTTGTCGAGATGAATTTTTCAAGTCTCTGAAAATAAATCAATTCACGATGAAATGACAACACGTTCTGAGTGATGTTATGCTAAAAAATGTCAAACTTTCCAATGTTAATGTCAGATTGCACCTGGCAACACTTAGTGTTGCCTAGGCCAGAAATATATCTAGCAGCCTACGTAGATTTTAAGCCAGCTGAGGGAGCTTTAACTTCTGCCGCAACGAAACGCATTGCTTAGCTTAGATTTTTCTTTGGAATATTCGAGTGCTTTAACTGACTGATTGTCTGTTATATACATACATCTACATAGATAATGTAAGCTGGTGTCTCGATTGAATTTAAATACAAACATATTGAACATTTCATCGCAATTTTATTATTTATTAATTTTCCATTCTTCCTTCAAACATGAATCCTAATCCCAATTCTCATCAAACTATTATCATGTATAATCCGAAAACCACACAATCGTTTGATCCCATCTTCTACTTCCCAGCACCCTAGCTAAATAGAAAAGCCGTCAAAGCATGGAAGAAAGAATAAAAACTGACAGCATGCCCAACATCACTGTTAATATCCTTTCCACCTGAACGAATTAGTTAACAATAACACAATGTTTTCAAGTAATTCCCATATATTACATTGTTATGTGTACCGTAACGAATTCCCTAATTCCACATAATCTGTCATCTTTAAAACAGCATACACACAGATAAACTCCAATGATACGGGCATAAGAGGACAGAAAGAGAGAACATCATTAAAACCGCACATATTGACAAATTATCCTTTTTGCGTGTGCTTAGCCTAACAATATAGTATGTCCCTTCTACATACTTTTATGTCGTTTTCAATGGCTTTCATTTTCTTTCTTTTTTTTTTTCTTTTGCTTCTCTTTAGTGACTCGCATTTATGCTGTGTCGGTGTAAATTGCTTTTTTCTGACTTATCCTTTTTATACATACTTCTCGATGATTTCTTGTTTGTGTTATATGCACTGTTTGAAAGAGAAAAAAACTACACGTTCCAAACAAGGTTATTATCCTTTCAAATATTTATTTGCCGGTGGATTAAAATGGAAAACTAGGCGGAATGTAGGATCACCAAAATGTAAAAAACATTGTCCAACCATTAACTATAAGTGACATACGAATTGATTTAGTAATAACTTACCATCAAGAGCCTTCAATTCCTGGAGGATCTGACCCTGATGGACTTTCGGGCTGTACATATCTCAAACTGAACAATTTTGCTTGAAAAGTGGCTGACTTTAAAACACATGAAAACTAAAAGCAAGGATTTTTCTGTTGTTATTTATAATGTACGCAGCTAGCTTGTTTTGTTAACAAAAACTGCCTAAAAACTAGAAGAAGCTTTCAGATACGCAAAGGAGTCTGCAGCTTAGTTTTTCGCAAAACTTATACAACTTGAAACACGTTTGTTTGCTTATTTCGACCGCAAACCATTCAGGCTTTGGTAGCCGAAGTAGCATCAATTTCCTTGAATGAATCCTAATTTTTCATTAAAAAAAAAACTTTTTTGTGTTTTAAACCCTTCAGCGCAGAAAAGGTATGAAAAGGAGTTCCTGAATTTATTTGAATTCAATTATTTTTGTCCAAAATTACCACTGACTCTAAATCGCACACGTTCGAAATCAAATTGCAGATGTGCTTTCGAGTTAACCAATATCCAATTATCTCAATTTCCCTTCGCCTTTCAAAAGCACACATATGTATGTACGTCCCAAAAACAATAACCCTCGCCAGAGCAGAGGCGATCACATCTTGCACCTGAAATCAATTAAAAATCAAGCCCTTTCCATCTAGCAAGCGGTTCAAATTGTATGTAACCACAGGATATTCTTTTTCTATTTGAACTTAAATTCAAAACTACCATCATAAAAAGGAAGGAAAGAAACGAGAAGGTAATATGTATAAAGCAAGCAAGGATAGAAAACTGAACAGCAGTAGGATGACAACCAACAACCCACCGACCCTTGCACAATTATTGCAAATACTAAAGTCGTCTCCATTACATATTTTCTGGTCGACCCTTCACCGCATACAACCTTATCACCACCACAAACAATGAATTACAACATATACCTAGTCGATGGATGGATTGGGAGAAAGGGAAGCATTTTTCTTCCCAGTTGTGCACCGCTTCTTAACCCTTGTTTTGGCACTCCGTATATAATTTAACATTGCTCCGGCTTGCTCCTACGCCTTTATTGCGCTCCAAACCAAGTTATTTGGACTACGACTACGACTACAATTGCCGCCTGCAGCAGGACAAACTCACGACACTACACAACTCATCTCGTCTGTTGGGGCTCCCTCTGTCGCACCACAGCGCTTGTGTGTATAACTAAAGTTGAACTGTAAATATGAGACCTAAAAATTTGCACAAGTGCAAAAGAGCTCAAGCGGTATACCAATAAAATACAAAACACCAACGACGAGAACAACATCAAACCCTCGGGCTTCAGGGCAAGCAGGCGAAAAAAAAATATCGCACAAGGATCTAAGCAAGCTAGTTCGCCACCCACCCAATGAAGGTATTTAAATGCAGGGTCACGTATCAATTTACTTGATATTAGTTAAAAACCCCATCTTGCCCAAAACATCCTGCCGTACACTCCCGGTGACCTCCTCCCTCCCTTTACAGAACTTCTTGTTCTCGATCCTTGCCAATCACTAACCCACACCATCCTTCGCCCACCACTACAGTACACCATCTTGCTAACTCCCTTGGGCATATTATAACTTCTTCTCTGAGTGGAAATGATATGCTCTTCGGCCTTTGTGCTCGGGGAGCATATTTTCTTGTTTGTGTTTGCTTTTTGTTGTTTTTTTATATTGTATCCTTTTTGCAGCAGCAGTGTCCCAAGTCTAAGGGGGGCTTGGTGAGGTGGTTAAGATTGTGCTTGTGTGACGTGTCGGTGGTTGTATCTTCTCCTCTCTAGTGGCCTCGATGACAAGCAAAGTCATTTTATTTCCACCACATTTTCCGTTATGGTTTTCAAGCTTTCAAATTTATTTATTTTTTATATTTTGTTCTGCACTCCAACAAACCAATACTACATTAACATGGACATGGCACTAAGCACCCCTTGCCATCGGCATGGATATCGCAGTATCCAGTGGTTTTGTTAGCATTAAGGATTTCACGCGCGTGCTTAGACTTTTACTTGCGAGGCAATTTCCTTTTATACAGAGTCGGGAACACTTAATACATATACGCTTGCGAGAGAGCGACTATATATGATTAAGGAGAGCGACGAACAGAGAGAACAGGATTGAATTAATGGCGTTGGAAAACTTGAGTAAGCTTTGAGAACTTGTAAACGTGGTCGTTCACGTCGTTTCATTGTATGAAGGAGCTGTTTAACTTGACTTTTAAGCAATAGTGTTGCCGAGTGAGAAATATCTGTTGGTACTTTACGTTGTAAAAGCAAAGTGAAAATCTGAGGCTCAAAATTGTTTCATTGTAATTATAAGAGTGAGTGCAATTACATCAGTTTCCTTTAAGGATTATGATACATTATTTATTGTATATGCAGTTCACTTTTGATGAACCTACAACATCAAAAAGTTTTTGCTGTGAGCTGTTGTTGGTGTTGTTGAACAAACCGTTTATCCTCACTTGCATTCCTCGGAATTGAAGCACTTTCCGAACATCACGTTGTACACAATGGGCCTTTGAGCTGCTGCAAATAAGAAATATCTGAAGAAGATTTTTTATTGACAAAAATAAAATGTTGCTTACAAAAAGTTTTACTCAGTAGTTCACACATTTTCCCTATTGACTATTCTGGCCATAAGACGAAGCCACATTCAAAGCGTTTCATCGTTCACATAATTCCTTTTCTTCTTAAGGGCATATTACAGAGGCTTTGACTTTTTACAGGATGACTACGCTCTGTTCTGAAAAATGCAGAAGTTTTTATTTCAGTCCACAGTCACTTAGCTCACGTAAGTTATTAATTTATTTTGGTATGACCGAATAACTATATTTTTGCTAACTATTGTCATAAACAAAATCCCTAACTATATTTATACATAAATGGCTTTCCTCCACAAGATTGCAAAGAGCTTCTTGTAAAAATGTAACCCCACACAAGTATGTGTTTAACACTAAAGAGGCAATTGTCTCAATTGCCCATCCCAATTGCCCTTTTTATGTATTTCTACATACTTTGGAGTCTTTCCTTACTGTATGCTTAAGAATGCGTTTCAAAGGTTCCAAATAAGATCAGTGGACGATGATTATTACAAACTCGTGGTTGCATTATACAGGCAGCATTTCAGGTTGGCGTTCTTATGGGGAATGATTCTGTCATTGATCCTGTAACGGCACTATCCAGCTTTAGATGAAAGAAGAATTTATGTGTTCCTGTTATAGGATCTTAGCCTGATTTCCGTGGAATCAACAGTATTTTTCATTGAGTGACAAAAACATCTCATAGTTTTGTTCTGCCTTAGGCAGTCTTCCCACGTTTTTAGTGTTGATGCTGGCAGCAAATTTCTTTTATGCCAGAGACCCTTGAAGCTTCAGTTTATTTCACATAAGGAAACAAATTTTGAGGAGGCAATCTTATTTTGTCGACAAAACACAAGACCAAAAACGTATCAATACTTACTTAACCTCATCAAAAATCTTACTTTTCTAATACCTAGTCACCATTATAACGCGCAAACACTGTTAAGTACACTTTCAAAGCATAGAACTGGTCACAGGTATATCTACACTCATACTCATGTGACCTCAACGCTTATAAGATGAAATAGTCTCTCCCATGAGAATTGAAATGAATATGAGTATTTTCATATCCTCTCTCTTAACTCGTTCATTTGAATACATCTGATGAGGACGACACCAACGAAACCCATCGAATATCCTTATGTCGGTTGCTTCACTGTCGCAACCGTGTTCGTGTGACACTTTTCATATTCAAATCTCGCGGAGATGTGTCGTCGAAAACTCTACTTGTGCCTGTGCGCTATATTTCATGTAACTCTCTGAGTAACACCCCTATAACGACCACTCTCACACAGGGAACAAAATTCATATTCCCTACATAAACTTCACATCCTGACACAAAGGACACCGCATACTGTACACAGGATATTCATAGGGGTGTTTTACCATTTTGTGTCGTCGTTTATTGTTTTCGCCCTCTTATCTGTTGTGTTCAATGCGTGTTATCCTGTTTCCTTGCTTACACTCGTTTGGTATTTTCTTTCCTGCGTGAGAAACATCGTCCATAGTTTATTTAATGTGCACCATGTCCACGGGGTGGGTTTGAACTGGCTCGTACTGCCACTGGGAAGAATGCGTATCAGTGTGTTGTATACTGTGTATGGTGTACCAACCCCCTGATGGGGTATCGATAATTATAGCCTCTGTGAACAGAAGAACTATAACGTGAACGTCGTGCTTCTTCCTGAAGCAGCATACTGCACCAATCTCCATGCGCTCAATAACGACGACACGGTGTCGCTCTTCTTAAATATTAGTGTGGGTGCTCTTGCCTCTTTCTGTATACATCTCTGCCACTGCTGACACATAAGGAAACCAAAATACACATATATATATATATATAGTAATTTTTGTGTACAATGGTGTGGTGGCAGGAAAATCTAAAGGAAAAACAGCCCAAGATTGATGTCAGTCAGTTTATAGTGTGGTCGTCTTCGGTTAACACCACTAAATGTGTCCACACAGATAGCGAGAGCGCGCAACAAAAAATTGTGAAAAAACAAAAATAAGAAGGATATTCTTAAGAGAGACACCTTTTGTGTGGATGGATATACGGAGTCGAAAAGGATTTAAATCATTAAACCCATCTTAACCCCTATTTAACATCCGGTCGAGATTAATTATAACAAATCGATGGGTATATCCGGTTCCGGTTTCGAGAGATTTTAAACGAAATTCACTTCAAGTACAGTAAACAACATTTTTTGACGAATATTCTTCCTACCGTTGTGAATTTATAATTTGGCAGTGAAAGACTTTTGTCTCACTTTTTTTTCTGTGGTTTCGGCAAGGTGTAGATACGAAAAATCTCCGCGTATAACCCGCGAGTGGCATCGACCACCCCCTCCCAAAAGAATACAGCGTGCATGACGTGAGTGTAACCGAGTTTTTCGACATCGTCGCGTCAGTTTTTCGTCCTTGTATTCGTGTTATTGTCGTTGCCCTATAGTTTTACATATATCAATTCGGGATAGATGCAACGGCAATAGCATCATCCTCCGAGGAAGCAACACTAGCAGTAGCACTAGCATCATCCTTTAGCTGTGCGGTTTTACCCTCTCGCCGTTGTCGTGTATCTTCATTTTGGGTTGTTGGCATCGCTTGTCATCGCCATCGTCAAATGTCCTGGTGTGGTGTTATCCTGGCAATATATACGGGCGCCTTGCACCATTGATCCGATTTTAAAACATATATCTGTGAAAAGGTTTCCACAAATTCTTCTTTATATTCTTGTGAATTTTTTTTTCTTTGAAATATCCTTGGATGCGGAAGTAATAATTAAAGCAAAAAAAAAACTAAAGAGACAGACAGAGAAAATGGTAATGTGAGATATCCTTTAACTGTGAATGTTTCTCTCCGCGAATTGGTCTCGACCGTTCTTTCATAGTTTCGGTGATCAAATAGAACAGTGACTGAGGATCTTTTGTTTATTTGTTTTTGATCCAACAAAAGGATCAAATTTGAACGTTTCTACGATAAAGAAATTTTGTTGTGAACAATTTTCTTATTGGATTAAATGATGGAATGGATACCACGAGGATTACCAAGCATTCATGCTCCCATACCCATTTGCGGTGAGTCTTTGGTACTATATCGACGTTTTTTTATTCCACAAAAATAAACCATTTAATAATCGGCTGACATTCGAAAATATGCCCCTAATTCCTGAGCGCTTTTTGTTTACTCCAAGCTTTGTCTTTACGTTTCATAAGCATTCATTGGTCAAGTGTTGGACCATTTTATTAATGGCTGTTGTAAAGTTGTGACTTGCTGCATTCTTAATTGGACCATTTTATTAATGGCTGTTGTAAAGTTGTGACTTGCTGCATTCTTAATTCAATTCAACCGTTCGTTCTTATTATACAACAACAAAAAAATTAATTGTGTTTCTTCGTGTTGAACTCAACTTGAATCTTTAATCGAAAACGTTATATTTATCTTCAAATCTACATTACAATTCATATATGTAAATATAAACCTATTGCTTTGTCGTCTCATTTCTAGCTTTAGAGTTTAATACGAACTGTCAAAATTTTAAAAAATCATGATTTGTGCCTTAAAAATGCAAACTCGTGAACAGGAAGAAGAATTTATTGAGGAATTGCCCATCTCTTCTTATTTTAATTAAAAATTAGAGTTCTTTTGCTCTTGCTTTATTCGCGGCTGTCTTTTCTATTTATTTTATGTTTTTGTTAGGTCACACCGAAAGATTTGTACTTTCTATATTTAGTTTTTAAACGTCGTTTTAATTTTGTTAAAGCTTTCTAGTTATGGAGTCATTTTTGGTTCCAAAATTGGGTGTTTAAGAGAGGTTTAACATACGTTCGCGCACAAAATTGGAAAACGGTCTCGACCAACTCGCAAATAAAGGCAGCAAGCTGTTAATCGGAGTTTCCTTCTGAATTTTTCGCAGCTATTATTTCAGTTATTTTAAAAAAGCCAGTCGTTTTAACTATCAGCTCTGCTGATGTTATTCAATGTTCCATATGACTGCGACCATATATCGCTCATTTATTTGAAGACAGTCATATTTAAAAAAAACTGTCTCTTCTTTCGCGAAGAATATGCAAGATATTAATATAAAATTTTATTTACACAACTTAAAGCGTGTTAACGCGAATATTTCTGCATCGTTACCTAAAAAATTGCGTTTTTTGAGTTGTGATAGTTTTCAAGTAAAATGAGTGAGATGAAGTCTTCAGGCAATACATTCCGACTTAGTTGAAACCCTTCAAGTCTTCTGTTAGCACTACGAGTATAAATTTGATCCTCTTATAACATTTGAAATAAAATAACTTGGCTTTCTTCACTTAGCATATATTTTTGAGAGGAAGTTCACTTGATTGCCTGTGGTAAAACAATGACAGAATGCTGAAACTCTACATTCGAATTCCATTCCTTATCTTTGGAAAAACACTATCCAATCATTCAATGCTCGTGGTCGCTCTGTGCGGAATATAATTTAAATCTTCATTCTGAGCTAGGTAGGTACAATCATAACGACAACTTATAACCCTAAGCTACGAAAACAATTAATGTCTAGATAAATATTAACAACTGCAGTACTAACAAAATTGTTAACCTAACTTTCTATAAGTGTTTACAAGTGCCAATTTTTACAACATTTCTTCAGTCGATATTGCATTTTTTTTTTCATAAACTAATAAAGTGACAACAACTAAGCGATTTTTTTTAGACACCTAGCATAATTTTAAACGGTAGTTATTCGTATTTCGTCCAAAATCAAGTGGGTTGTTTGTCCTTACGTCATTTAAACAAGTCATTATTGTTTTAGCATTGAGTAAATAAAATTAATTGCTGTTTTAATTTTCTTATACTAATTGGTGGAATTTGAAGGACTTATATTTCTTGGTCACATCTTCCTCTTCGAATTGCCACCCGCGTATAAGGAATCCAAATAAACCCAACCTATCCAAGGCAAACCGACCCACAAATAAAAAAACATGGAAAAACAAAAAACCAACTCAACGTAATGATGATAGTCTATCCTTGCAATGAAATACGACCGCAATAATCCCCTGCTAAAACGGAGCTGCCTTCTCTATTCCATTAAACGAGCATTTCTCATTCCTTCAGTCGAATCGTGTCGTTTAGCAAATTTTCGTTTCAAATTTCCAGACCAAGGAAAAAAGTATTAGAAAAGTAAAACCGAGAAAATGTTTTACGATTGCTTTCTGCTCGATTGAGCATTACTTGTTTTATGCCGTCTTTTACCCTAGCCTAACATTCTCCCTTTTAGCCCAGCACTTTAGTTCAAGCTCTATTATTCCCCAACCCAAACTGTTTATGTGCGTGTAACTATGTTTATATTTCTTCTCAAATGTGTTTTGACACAATCCTTAAATACCCTTAAATACCGGATAAATAAAAGAGGAGGAACAAAAAAAAAAGCCATAGAAGAAAGACGACATAAAACTCAACCCGAAAAATAAAACAATTTACATCAATTTCCCTTGATAATATAATGTAATCGATGTGATATGTTTCCCTCAATTCCTCCGGAGAAACAACCTATTCCCGGGGAAAACGGGGGGAGATGTAGCCGCTTTCTGTCTTCATTTCTGCCATCATGACTGCGCCCTTAGGGGGGTTGACTTGAGCAGCGTGTGTATGTAAGGATTTATAGGACACAATTTTCGGTTTCCTTGCATCTATAAATACAAATCCATGGGACATATTTATCAACGAATATGTGCGTCTATACGAATATATAACACCAACATAATGGCGGTATATACAATGGACTAAATTAGGGTCAAGATGTTTAACATTTTCGAGAGAAATTTATTAAAATTTTATTTGCTAATTTGCCACATTCCATTGAGTTTCTAGTTCATAGACCACAAACAGACCCTAAACCAGAACCCGTAGCCGTAGTGGTAGCCAGTTGTGGGCATTACAATTGGTTCCATATATACAAGAAGTTGTTACCTCATTTGAGATTCTAATCTCCTTTGTTGCTTTTGTTTTGCCCAGAAGCAATTCGGAATGTAACAGCTTATGGAACAACACACAATGGCACAGACCAACCGACATGGAAATTGTCATTTCGCTTACGATTTCCGGCTTTTGGACTTATTGCTGCATGCCTTTGGAATTCCCAAGACTATTATGGAGATTTGAGTTTTTCGAAGTGTATTTTCCTTAATAGAAACAAAACAAATCGTTGAGGTTGAATAGGTTGACGTATTGTCATCAGTGCCAATACCGAAAAGGGTGTGCTAATTTATGAATCGAGACGGTGAGACCGATGAGCGGAAATTGACTTCGTTATTCCAAAGAATTGTCATTTCTGATTGTTTCGAAACATTTTCATTCAAAACGATTTTAAGGACGGACAAGTCCGTAGTTCGTCCTATCTTCATTTATGAGTTTATTATGTAGTGTATGATGGCCCGTACTTACATAAGCCCTCAATATCACAACAACAAAAATATAAACGCTCCGTCAAGGTCGAACGATGCACATAATATGATCCCATTTTGGGACAATAACTACAATATCTACTGACATTTGAAATATGATCAGGTATGTCCTCTTAACAACTAACGTTTCGAAATCCTGCCAGATAATATGAAAAAAGCTAGCCGCTGGCAGAGAATTGCCCAGTTAACTTTAGACTTTTGCTGGTAAACGATATACTAGCGATTGTAGAGTTACAAGTGCACGAAACAAAAAAAACAGTTTTGTTCATCTTCAAGCGCATTTCATAAAACAAACCATAATTTTAAACGTCTCGATTAGGCGTACCAAGGAATTGGACTTATCAATCTGATGGACAGTTCAATCTGATGGACGGCACTTAAGGAGGAATGTTATTTTACAAGTTTCACGAAGATGTGAAGTCTCTAGCGCTGGAATTAATGCTTTATCTAAAACCGATCAATTACTACTGCAGCAACAAAGTAGTGAAAACGGCGCTAAGATTAATATCTATAGGTCTATGGCTAGACAACCAGCTTGATCACGGAAACGGATTACATCCCACATGACGTGAACAAGCAATTTAACATCCAGTGATCCAAGAGAAGCTCCGGGAAAGAAGTTGCAACGTCTTTTACTGAAATCACTGCCATCCCGCAGGCTAAAAAAAATTATCATTGGAGTCAATATAGTCGTAATGTCATAACTATAGCGTTGTGAGCAAGGCGGCCATTGAGGCTCTGCGGTCAATATTGATAGAACCCGAGATCGTTGAGATACTATACATATACAAAAAACAATTAACAACTGCATGAGAAGTCAATTCGAAAGCAGAAGATCTTGCAAAGCAAGGAACAGAGCTGGTCGATACGCTCACCCTCACATTATTAGCAGAATCTGCTTAGAAGAAAAAGTATTCTATACAGTAACTTCTTCCAGTGACTGTAGAAGCTGGATAGGTCTATGTTTAGCCGAGAGCTTTCTTCACTTTTTAGATATACTATATATCAATTCTCAATCAACCCTCTGCAGTATTTGAACTTAAAATTTAAATCACAAAAATGTTACATCTTGTTGGATGCATTGTATATTTCTAAAAGGAAGTACATATTACTAAAAGGAAGTACATATTACTAAAAGGAAGTACATTCATTCCACATTCCACACATTGATATCTATATTGAGTAATTTTTCACTTCAACTCAAGAATGAGTTCCCTCAAAGTCCTCTGCGCACCAAATGTCAAACAAACATCAGCATTTATTGCCCAGAAAAAAACAAAAGTCAATGTAAATGTTATAAAATAATCTTCCACACATGACAAATCGAAGATACAAGTATAAATATACCGTAACAGATCCATGAATACCGAAAAAGATTAATGGAATGTCGAATGCGACGATGACATTTACACAACATCTGTTCAGAGACTACAGACAAGACTGCATCAATTGACATTCGGTGTCATTTGTGTTGTGTTTGAAATTTTATTGTTTTGTTTTGGGGTGCATATGCTCATTTTTAGGGCATAAAAATGTGTTATGCCTGTGTGATCTTTGTAAAACGATTGCGTGACAGGATCAATTACTTGACGTGTTGGGTGAGTTTAAGATATTTATATCTTTTTGGGGTGAGTTGTTGTAAAACTTCAAATTTAGGCTTATTTTTTTTTTAAATTTGTAAGTTGCCTTTCTTTTAATCGTAAATCGATTTAAGATTATCAAAAAAAACACAATTTCTTTTTGCACAAAATGTCTTCACACAGTACCTACATACATACATGCATACAGCAAAATAAATCTCCATCATTCTATTGGTATTTATTTTGAGGGCGGGGGCAGGCATTCTCGTAGTGCTTAATCGATAACGATTGAACTTTATGACCCTGTAATCCCTATAATCTCACCCCAAATGTGTCACACAACCGCACTTTAGGTCACATCCCAACAACTACTTTCCGAAGATTACATAAAGCATTCATCATATCGCACACAAATATAAATATCAAAACGGAGCAAGGGAGAAGGATCTTCTTGCAGATTTGCCATAATTTCAGAGGATAATCCCAAGATTTCATTTTTTTTTTTTAGCTCTTTGAATGAGTTTGTCTGTTTTATTTTTTTTTCTGTCCATCCCTTCTCGGCTGTCGGGTGTGGAAGGTGCCTGAAGAAGGAGGGAAAAAAATCGGTAGATCCTTTAAACACACCATGGCAAAAATCCTTACCACAGAGCATCATAATTATCGTTTTCTCTTATACTGTATCTACCACGCCCGAATGAGGAAAAACCATAGGATGGCGTGGATAAAATCCTTCATTGTGGATTTTTTTTGCTGCTTTTTTTCCTTACAACTGGGATAGTATTTTGGGATTCAGAAGCTATTCAAAGTGTTAACTGCGGCGTCAAAACTACTTCTTTTCGAGATTACACTTTATCCATTTTCTTATAAGCCAAGCATTTCCGGAAGGCGATGGCTTTAAGGATCTCTTGTAAATGTGTGTACAGCACCAACATTCAAACGCAATCACATTGTGTAACGCCTAATTTACTTACTTAAGGGGCGGCCTCTAATCCCCTATTTATATGCTATTACGCATTTCTTTGAAATGTCTTGCCAGTTCCCGGTCTCCTGCCATCCCCTGTAGTATTACCTCGAGAGTTGTCATACTTTGCCACCGTTGAGGTTGTTGCGTCCGCCCGTTCTACTTACCCTGTATTTGCCCGAAAACAAAAAAATACCACCACATAGATTCCGAATAGAACCAATATCTTCTGTGCTCGTCGGCTTTTCGGTGTGGTACCATTTAAGGGATAAGAATACTTCTCAAAGTCTTAAGGATAATTTCTTATCTGTCTTTTTTTCGGCATCTTATACCGGAGGCTTTGAAAAAAAGAAGAACGAATGAACTTTTTTTACTTCGAAAAGTATATGATGGATAAGAAGAGCAAAATGCAAGCAAGAAGGACACACCAATTACGGGTATTGTGTTTGTAATTTGTTTGTCCGATTTTTTTTTTTTGTCATCTTTTTCATTATGCCCACCTCCTTTATACAACTCCCGATGTACCTTATTTTGCTCAATTTGTATCCTTTTTGTTTATGGGGGATAATTTTCCATCACCCCTATTGCCTTGTGGGTGTGGAAATCATCATCCGGCTTGGTGAAAGCCCCGTTTTGATTCTTTTAATTTTCCCTTTTTGGCCTTTGAAGATTTTCCTATTAGTGAGTTTGGGTTGTGCTGTGTTGGTGGGCATACGGCGAGCGTGGGCTCATCAATTTGCACCATTTTGTTGGTCGACCCCAATTTCTCTGTAATAACGGCGGCTGTGTTTATTTTGGAGGCATCGTACAACGGATGGTGTGGAGATGAAAGTGCTGCTTGCCGTTGAATAACAAACACACATACATATATAGCAACCATGGTGTTGGAGGACAATTAATTTTAAGTAAATTAGGACGAGATTTAGCTGGGAGTTGTGTTGTTAGAATTAGTTATTTGCTGGATTGTTGAATGGATTTTGCGGGTTTTAACGCCGGCTGCAGATCAGGATGTTGATAGAATAAGTTCTAATTGGGGGGTTTAATGGACTCCACCATGAGCTGAACTCACTGTTTACATATACGAAAGTATAGATTTAGGGCTGACAAGGGAGGGATATTCCTCTACGTGTTGCATTAGTTACATAATTAAAGGATTTTATTTTATTCGTGTTCCTTCTTTACTGGGATCCAGCGTTACATTTCAATCTTTCCTTAGTACACTTATACTTAAAAACAAATTTGAAAAATCAATTCAACTCCATTGAACATCAATTGTAAACTTGAAGGTTTAAGGCAAACGAAAGATTCACTTTGCAGATTTTATACGCGCATTTGATTTTGATTTACCCAGAGCAAGTTTTTTTATCTTTCATTTGTTCGTGAATCAAACTAAATAAACAATAATAATTATTTTACGATGGATATTTCTATATCTTTCGGCTTCTAAAAATTCAATTATTCCCTTAAGTTGACTGCTGATTAGGAATCAAACATCTTGATTTTGTTTTTGGTTTCTCAGTTCGCAATCCTTCAAACCAATCGCACTTTCAACTCAAGCAGCTCACGAGGAAAACTATTCTGCGAATTGGAACGCATGAAAAAAAGTTGATTTTAAAATTCACCGTTTCTAAGTACAATGTTTGCTACACTTTTTTTTCTTGATACTGCTTGTAAATCAAAATTAATAATGTCATCAGTTGGAAAAGGAACTTGTAACCAAGCTAAAATCAAGTGCCAGAAATTGGAGACGGCTCGCCCTTAACGGCTCGGCCTTATCGCAACTCTTGAACAGGAACAATTATTGTGTTTAAGTCACTCACTCCGTTGGACAGTGACTATGGCAATCAAAGCTGTACGTTTTTTTGGAATGAGCTTTATTTTTTTTAATTACAACGAATGACGAAAGTGTGACAAAAGAGTGAGCTCTAGTAAAATTTTAAGATATATTCAGTAAGGAAGTTCTACACGGGCCCCCTTAGGACTGGACTCATGGTTCACCTAAATCATTTAACATTAATATGAAGGAAAGCCAATTGACATGAACGTAGTATGTAAATAATTAGACAGCTTCTATTTATGTCAGGATGTAAAAAGTGAATTAAGCGAAGCTTCATTCCGTTGACTTCGAAAGATATGTCTGGAGTTATTTTTCTTTCAACTGTTAGTATCATCAAGCTCATCGGCTACTGTATCAAGTCACCTTTTTTGCTAAGCACACTTCATCGATCATATTTTCCGCTCAAAAATATAACGAAAGGATTTGCAAATAAAAAAAAAATAAGTCTATTCGACTTTTGTTGCTTTATAATAAGTTATCCTTACAAACATGTGTAAAGTGATTAGCCAGCAAAATGTACTATATGCACTTAAGTCCTTCAAGGAAAAATAAATGAAAGATGCAGAAAGGAGAATACTGATCATCCACTAATTAAAATCCTTTTCAAGATGTAAATATACCAAAAGTCTGTTTCTACAATACGTCTTCACTAGACTAAACAATAAATACATACAAAAGAAAAAATATTGCAGGCAAATGCATCCATTGGATGAACCAAGGAAGACAGAGTGTTGTGTTGCATGTTAAGCATTCCTTTGTCAAAGCCGCCTACGAAGGATCTAAGCTACAGTTCTTTTATTGCGTATGCAGCATACCAAGAATGTGAAGAACTCTATGCTCATGAAATAGTTTTCTTCACCCTGTCCGAGAAAAAACTTACACTATGATGCTTTCCAAGTGAAAACCTTCGCTCTTGTGTAGAGGGACAACGAGATATACATACACCTTCAAGGAATGGCAAAAGTAAAAGGGAATAACTACTGTTAACTAATACCACTGGTGTTGTTCCTTCTTATTTGATGATAATGGCCAAACGATAGTGTCTAGTGCTCTAGTCTAAAGTCTTAGTTTCGTAGCCTCTTCACATTTTATATCATCATCTTGACGCCTTTTCCCCCTCCCCCCGTTGACAAATAGATATCGGAGTGATGTTTTAGAATACACTGGAATTGTCTCACTCATACTTACCTTTCGTGGAAATAAGGGCAAGTATCACATAACTTTTCAACTAACAAGTGTGTAACTGAAGTGAAACTTGGTTGTGGATGTCATAGAATCCAGAAGATGATGATGCCGACAGGAGGGTTGAGCTGAAATGAGAGTGAATAGAGTACTTTAATGCAGAACTCTCGACCGCACATTCACACATGCTCTGGAATAACGTCCACAAAAATGTGAAAAGGCCACAGAAATTTTAAAATTCTTGGTTTTCTTGGAATGTTGAGCAGCGTGAAATACAAGTAGATATGGGGTTGAGGTTTACAAGAACGATGTATTGCTTGAGATGCCCCTCACTGAAGAAGCTGAACAATTTGTTTTTTTTAGATTGTTTTTTTTATTGCATAGTTTATCGCTTGTGCTTTTCTGGTGAAGACAGGTTTAATTGATATTGAAAACTGGGGCGATATGAAAGGATTGTTTAAGCTCTATGTGGTGGCTTATGCAGGTCAATTGAAAAGTGCAAGTCAATTTCAATTTGAGGCTAAATTCTACGTTGTTTGATATATTGTATGTACATATTTTGGTTCTTTGCATCACATCGGTGTTAGGAAAATCTTAGGCAAGTAGGATTTAAAATTTGATTTTTGAATTGTTGACGAAAAACTTAACGTTTTTTCAATTCACAGCATTGTAAATAAAAAAAATTAAAGTTCATTTAGATATGTGTGATCGGCAGAAAAAAGCATGGTGACCTTTCCCATCTTTTCAAGAAGGCACCGGTCAAGGAACTGGGAAAATATGAACACGAGCTTCATCCTTTACAGTCGCCTGCTTCCACTGCGTCCAATAAGTAAGAACAAGGTTCCTTGTAGTCGAGTCGCTTCTTTCGTGAACCTGGTGAATATAATTCGAAGACATTTCTACAACTCGATTTGGCGCAGCAATTCATTTTATGCGAGATTTTCTTTCCGAGTATGTAGATTCCCATCTCTGTACTGCTTGAAGAGGACAACGTTGGTCCTCATCGTAGGGGATCTGTGTTGAAGCGTCTTCTGTCGACCCTCCGTTTTGTGGCCTTCTAAGCATTGGACTGTCGAACTTTGAATCGAGCTGATACTTGAAAGTCGAACGGCGATTTCAACCCATCGGCACGTTCGCGCATCTGGAATGTTTGCCAAGTTGTTAGTCTGATTGACAGTCTCAAAATTGCCCTGAACGGGCTGACAATACCATATAATCGATTGATTTTGGACAATTTGCAAACAAAACAAGTACAATGCTTACCAATTTTTCAACCCACTATAGAGATTAATAACTCGATATTGAATCTTCTCCTTAAATCATCATCAACATTTATTGTGCCGATCTCTTTTAAGTCTATCTTCTTACATAATCTTTTCAAATAAATTATTAAAACGATTTGCATATCCAACTCTCAACCTTAAGTGCAATAAAATCCCCGACTTACACCACCAAACCACCCCCTAGAGAAATCATAAAACCTCCATTTTCTTTCTCTCAAAAAGCTGCACACAACAATAATCAACCCTCCTTAGTTTTCCTGTGTGCGACGCGTAATATACGAAAAGGAAAACGCAAGTAACAATCCGCACACAAGTAAATAAATTTTTCACATTTTTGTTTACAAAAAAAAGTACAAACACAAGTGGGTATGGTACTAAAATAAATATAACAAAACGTAAAGGAAATAATAAAATCCCCCTTTTGGAGTAAATTTACAAAAGTTCTCGCCATTTCTTTTTTTCTTATTGTCCCCTAGCATCCTTAATGGTAGTTGTTACTATTTTGGTATTTTTCTTTCATACCTTTCTATCCGCTAGACTTTTCACCATCACTGTGCTTCTTGGTTTGCAATGTACAAGCAAAGATGTGAAATTGAAAAGGAACAAATATAAAAACCGCAAAGCGCTGTATACGAGTGTGTGTAAATTTACGAGTAGCAACGAAAAGAGGTTCAAAATAAATTTAGCAGGTAAAAGCAAAATGTCGGATTCAGCTACAGATTCAGTTAAGGATTTGGATTCTTAACAATATCCTTGTGAGCTCTGATACCCAAACCAACATTATTCCACTCTAGTCCTTGGGATTAGGGCATGAAAATAACTAACGGCAGGAGAAAAAAAAATCGTTATCTTTGGTTTTTTT
Source organism: Orthonevra nobilis (assembly GCA_963555765.1). Lineage (NCBI taxonomy): Eukaryota > Metazoa > Arthropoda > Insecta > Diptera > Syrphidae > Orthonevra > Orthonevra nobilis. Next base: position 96,291,735 of record OY743224.1, read on the forward strand.
CATCACTTTAAAATCTTGGTGTATGTTTCTGGATTTTCCAACCCCTCTGCCCACCTTATATTGAATTAAAAAAAAAAAACTGGATACAAAAAGATCCCCCGGGGGGAAGTTTTGTGTTAACATCCTCCCCCAGGAAGCAAACGGAAATAACGTTTCGCGGTAAATGATACGACTCTGGGCGGAAACGCCTTGTCCTCGTCGCCACCTGAAAGGAAACATCTCTTCCTTTTAGCTAGTATATCTCACCTTTCCATCTCTTCACCATCCTCCTACACATTTTTATCACATTCAATATTCATAGAAAAAAGAGAGAAGCAAAACGAATACTTGGCAAGAAAATGAAAAGAACGAGTACTGGGCTAAAAAAAAAAGGACTTCATACATACACACATACTGATTCTGAGACCGAGAAGCTCGAAGGAGATGCAGAAAAAAAAATAGTGGCAGGTCATAAAAGAAATTCTGTTCTGGTGTGGAAACGCCAACAGATGACGTTTTTATTTATCCTATCTTCTTCGAAGTGAAATGGTAAAGGGTGTTCCTTTTGCTTATATCTGTTGTTGATAGGAAACACTAAGGAGAGAATTTTTATGGCATGCCTAGAAGCTCTGTTGGAAAGGACGAGTAGAAAGTTTTATATGAATAAGGGGGCAGCGCGTGTGTTTTGACATCAACCAGGCGACTTTGCAACTTAAAAATGTCTTGTCGTCCACACCACACACATGTTAGGGTTAGACAAAGGAACGGCTGCTGTTTCTTTAAACAATATATTGTTTGATTATGACAAAACCGTAGACAGGTGGTGATGGAATCATATGATTTATGGACATATGAAGTAAAAAGTGGTTCATAGGGTGAATATGTTTAGAATTTAGAAAAGACTGTGGTAAATACGAGATTAGCATCTTTATTTTTCTATTAAGAGAACCCTACGGAATTTTTTCTACAACCTAAATCATAACCATAAAAATAAAACTAACTAGTTAATTAGAACATGAGCATACGTTTAATATCAAACTATTATTCATCTCATCAATAAAAACCTTCAAACCAACGTTTTCAAAGTAGTTGATCGAATAGTCCTTTTAGTACTTTTCAAATCCAAGTAGACTGGTAATAAAATTGTTTTAGGTCCCGCTCTTGGCAAAATCGGACCTTCGTTTCAATAGTCATTGAATTCATCATAATCAATTGATGAAAATGAAAACTTAACATGTTCAAATTATCAAATGAGTCTCAAAGGTCCATTCAATAGCATACTTATCCCCATTACATACTTTGAAGATAGATTTTTGGTACTGTCTATATATAAATCCACTTGTGCTCCTTATAAAGTTTTTCAAATCTTAAAGTTGAGCAAGTTCTGCATACGTTCTGGTCCCGTCGCACCCGCTGATAAGGTCCTTTACACAAAATGTTTCAGGCACTTACGGCAGCAATGTGCTTCGGCCTATTGTCGAACCATTTTTGGCAAATTGATTTGTCCTTTCTTGTGCCTGATTCTTGCGGAGGCGAAATTTTTTGTTGCTACTTTTAAATGGCAAATATTTCTTAATGTAAGAAAATGCATTCACTTGGAAGTCTAAACAACTTATACACGAGTAAATGCTCTCGAAAGTTTCATCTTCGGTCACTCAGTAAATATTCGTGTGGACATATTGGTTGGAGCGCCAGATTCCCAGTGTTTTCTCTGAGGTAGGAAGATGTAGTATTTCCTTTCAAAATTATAAAAAAAAGGGATTGCAGCATATGGTATGTATTTCCGTAATAAGAGTGCTACCAAAAGAACTTCACTTCAATAAGTCATAGGTGTGAGGAAGATTACTGATCCTGTGATAAAATCAGTAAATTTTTTTTGCATTCCCAAAGTCACCATCATCTTCTCAATTCCGAAACGTTCTTCTTCTTGAATTCAAGCTCGCTTACAACAGTTAATAGTCGACATTGGGGAGGCTCAATATTGGACGTCTCAGAACACCGGGAATAGCCAGAGCCTTCAGAGAGCATTCAAACGAATGACTTTCCAATAAGGCATTGCCTGCCACAAAAATAGGGAATAAGTGCTCATAATACCGCACTATAATACAGCATTTGTAGAGAGATATAATGCTTTAAAAGAAGAGGAGAAAAACTAACTAAGTCGCAGTCTCCAAATAGACATTTTACGAAGATGTCAAAAGTCATGTTGATAGGCCACAAAACAGGCCTTTATACTTTACTATGTTTCCGGGCATAGCTGAGTGTTTTTCTGCTTTCTACGATGCAAATAACTTACACAATTATGTACACACGATCTTTGTATAACATTCTGTGTAGTGCTCAGTTAAGAAAGAAAAGAAAATTTCAAATAATTAAACCTCAAGAGTGCCACATATTATAATCATCAGATGAAACAAAATTCCAATTTACAACCTTCTCCTATACTATAAAAATTTTGTTTGGTCTTGTCAGAATAAAATGTCAAACAATTCAGAATTTTATTTATTATACCAGAAGACAACGCGTCAATTTTTAAGCGCATTATCAGTTGAATGTTTCCAAGTGTTGGAATTTAAATCTGCAACCTTAATTCATAATGGTGGCGGAAAAACAAAATCATTTTCATTTTCCAATGAACATGTTTCAAATATAACGTCCTACACATCAACATATTTGGTAATAAGTTAACGATGAGTAAATTTAAGGACCTGACCAGTGGTGGTGAATAAATTGAATAAATATTTTACAATTCAATCAGAATGAATATAAATGGATACCAATTATGGCCAAACACATCTCCATCATCGCTGGTGGTTAAATCGATAGCTATGCAGTATGGTGTTTGCAATTGGAATGATGAATGAGCGTGCGGATTTTGAATAAAGGACACTCACTTGTTTGTAAATGTCAACATTATCCCAGTATGTTGGGCCTTGTATTGAATATGAGGGAAAATAGCCCTTCTCGAACCGTACCGTACATCTCATGCATGGTAGGTTGTGGTTGTGGGAACAACAGCATGTTCACATTTTCACAGAAACACACATAGTGCGTTAGCTAGCTAACCAACAATTTCTGTAGCACAAGCTCTAACCAACCAAAACCAAAGTTGACATATGAGTCTAGGGCAAATAAGATATTTTGAAAATGATTACATGAATTATTATCGTCTAATATTGACAACCTGCCTAATTATATAAACATTTTTTCACAGTAGCATTGTGAACAAACAGTAGTTGTATACAGGGTGTTTCGCAATGCATTTTAATTTTTTTGCATTCTTTTGTGATAACTGGCACTAAAAAAAAACAAATCTGCTTTCTTTTTTTCTTTCTTTTCTTGAATTAATGAAAATAGCTTGATAAAGTTTATCTTATAATTTATAATAATTTGGCCCGTCGGTTTCTATATTGATGTCACAATTACAATTTGCAAATACATATATAAATAATACTTTAAAAAGAAATAATTCTAACTCAAAAGTTCTATTAAAAATCAACCAAAGTGTCCATTCCTTGCGCAAAATATTTTATCTTACTCTTGTGTTTTGTTTAAAATTTTGTGATTTTTTCCCATGAAACTGCGAACTTAAAATTAGCCTGGATTATCGATCAGTTGTTTTTTGGTGATCCATTATCAGCGAGGATCTAACGTCCTAGCAACGAGCACTTGATGTTGAAAGCTTTAGAAAGATATTGAGAACCTATGAGGCCCATTCTCTGATCCACTTCGGCCTATTCAAGACAGTAATGGAATAGCAAAGTGCTTCCCAAAAGAAAAGTTATTTTGACGACGACATCACTCATGCAGTCCGCTAAGGGTGGATCAAAATCAATTTCTTTTCTCAACTGCCTTGCCTCTGCACTACACTGAAGTTGTTTTTCCTCGCTTAAATATGATTCACAATGCTGTGGCATGTAAAAGACATTTGAGGGCCAATTGAAGACAGCTAAGATTTAGATTCCTCACATGACAGCTGAAATAACTTTGAAAATTCGAGGACGCAATCACATCAAACAACCATGATTCTCGATAAAAGTAATGATTATAGGAATTATGTCAAAAAGAAATTACTGTCCTCAGTGATAATATGATCTGCGAACGAGAAGCATTTTTATGTTTCTAAAGGCCAAATTGGCGAGCCCAACATGTACAATACAAAAGAGACCACAAATGGTTATGAAGATCAATAAAATTCAGATCATAAACTGGCCCTAGAGGAAGAAGTAGTTGCGCAGTATTTTTCCATCAAGAGAAACGTTGCTAAATCCGTTTGTGTGGAAATATCACAAGAAGGTTTGAATCAATTTCAATGAAAATCTTGACAAATGGTGAATCATTCATCATCGTTTAGAACGATTAGGGCTTCGCTTTAAGTGAAGTTTTCTCGCGGTAAAAATGTCAAATAAAATAGTGTTAAGCTCAAATATATCGTGTTGTAACTATTTCTAGGAATAGTTTATAATATAAACAAAGATCTAATTTCCATTCAGTACACCAAACTTCCCCAACCTTCAAATATACTATAACTTACAAACTTACACCCTGAAACAAAACACCCTGTTTTCGTATATCTATTGTAAGTTATGCTTATGAAATGGTCAAGTTTGGTAACCTGTAACTAAGCGCCCAATATTTGTGTGTCACCACAGGGAACCCAATCGTCCATTCTCTAACTCCCTCTCACTCACTCTCTCATCTTGATCAACACACAGAGAAAACAAATATGCGAAGCATGCTTAGACTGTATTGCATACTCAAGGGAATTATGGCTACCGAACGAACATTAGGAAGGACTATAGAAAATGGTGCCCCCAGAGTCGAGGACTAACATCACTAATGACAAATTATAAATAATTATTATGTGGTCGTTATGCTTGTGAATGTAGTTCGCTTCTACAACGCTCATCCTTTCGGTCCTGTGCCTGTGTTTTAGGAAAGTGTATTTTAGCTTGGTCTGGGAATTGTAAACTCAAAGTAATGGTATATTGTCGTTGCGGTTGAAAAGGTTAAGTATTAAATTAATCGAGGGGTAAATATTATCCATTTGACCATTGACTTTTTTTCAATTGCTAATGAAATATAGATTAGAAATGGAGGAATTGAAACATGTGTTACTTTGTGTGGGGCGTTGTATTCGAAAGTGTCTCCAAATTGGGGGCACAATATAGAATTAGCTTAGAATTGGTTCCACAGAAATCTATGTAAATTTATTCGGAGTTGATTGTTTAATTTGGTGTTGTTTAGTTTGTGGGTGTTTTAATGAAAGTTGGTTTCTAATTTTCTTAGTTGTAATTGGAAACTGACCGCAGTTTCAATTTTAATTTATTGCATTTAAATATTGTCCTAGATTGATTCAGAAAGTAAAACGAGTAGTTACCTTTTTTGACTTTTTTTGATTGCCGTTTGAAGTAGTCTTGAACCATTAATGTGTAAACTCGAAAATACAGCTTATTTTACTTCATGTAAAAACAAAGTCGAAAAAATATTAAACTTGACTTTTGTAAAAAAAAGTTACAAATAATATGAAGAAGGATAAGGTAATGCCATCGAAAAATGAAAGTAAGGAAAAAATACATGATTTTAAAATATTATTTTGTTAATTTATGATTCCAAATCATTTACCCGACTGCTAGCAGTTTGCTTATTAGTTTTTCATTATTTAGCCTGATATATGTAGGTACATATTTTTATTTTATTTTTTTAGTTTCTTGACTTTGTTGTTAAAAAAAAAAATAAACAAAAATGTAACACAATGTACTCGACAATTGCCTCTTTTAAACTAGGAAGCAATTCAGATTCGCGATAGGGTCGAGTTTACGGACAGGAATTTGACCAGAAATTGCGATGTCGTAGGCTTAATGGAAGACATTGCACATATACTATGTAAATCAATGGGTTTACCCGAACCCATTTTATATTTAAGGGCAAATACTGTTTTTGAAAACCTTTGAGAAATATGACGAGTCGAGTAAAGAAGTTTTCTGCCTAGTGCCTTATGGAGCTTTGCTTCTGGCCTGACAAATCGAACATAGAACAAATTTTCATATTGCACTTAAGCGCAGAAAAGACCAATAAATTTCAAGTTCCCCCTTCATTCTCTAACGTCAATATGACAAAATTGAGCTATTTGTACTAAGAGAAGGCAAAGGAGCTCCGAATTTTTCAAAACTTGTACTTGATTCCATCAAGAAGATGTGCTGTCGTGTAATTTTTTGAACATACTGCTACTGTGAGCTACTGGTTCAAATCTGACAAGGACCACTTGGCATTTTTAGCAGCCCTACCTTTCGCTATGGATTGACAATCCTCCGAAGAAAACAACTGTCACAATAAATCGTCTGCGGGCGTTCGGAGACAACAATGAACTGTGGGTCCAACCTTTACCTTTTTATGAAAAATATAGGGCGCACAATCAAATTGTAAAGCTAAGTCTAGTTCCCAAGAGGAGTTGTCACGCCAAGAACAATTTAAATCCTTTCAGTTATTCGAATGTGCACATGAGGTTCGGCTCAAGAACTGAAATCAACGTGCTCAGGACCGATGAAAAACAGCTATAGCTCAAGCTCAGACTCCAACGTCAGCACAAATATGTCCACGTCGATGAATCCCTTATATGTTAAAATGCAAAATGCCCAACAGGAGAAAGAAAAATTAAATTCCTTGCATTATAACTTGGAAATGTTTTCCGGTGTAAACATCAACATGTGCATGAAATGCTTATATTTTTACAGTTCACTTGAAATACCATCTCACTCTACCTGAAGGGCACGCAAGAAAAAATCTTTACACTTCAGTTTTCGTGGAAGGGGCATGGTCGTTTAAAACTTACACCATTGCAATGATAGAGGAGGAGAGGAAATGAAAAAAATGTAGCAGTAGGTTGTTGGTGGGTACAATTTTTTTTTGTCATCCTTTGATACAGTAGAAAGGCACGTATTTACAACGCGCACAATGCGCTGATAGAGTTCGAAAGCATGCAGTGAATTTTACTCGAAAGCAAATATGGTGAGAAGGATATAGAGGAATATGGAAAAAGGTTTCGAACTATTTTGTACTGAATTTTAATTAATTTTTATTATCCTCTCGGTATATGATACCGTATTTTTCGCATTGTTTCTAAATGTTGAGGAAAGCTGGAAAAACCGATTTTGACAAGTGAAATTTCTCATTGTCTTCTCAGGACACAGGAGCAATTTATTAATATTTAATAAAATAGCAAATTTAAAAATTGTAAGCTACTCGTGATAGAAACCTTGGTAGTATGATGATTCAGAAAGATATGTACACATTTACACAAATTGATTCATACGGTTTGAAGTAGTTAAAGAACTCCTATGTTGTGTGATATCATTTATAAAAGAAAAGTTTATGTTTTAGTTTCGTATAAAAAAAATGGTTAAAAAATTGTTTGACATAGTCAAAATAGGTAAAGTAGATGTTTTTTATTGGAAAGAGTTTGATTTCGCTTGTTACATAAATGACAATTGAATGATTGACGTAATAATTTATGGAGAAAAATTACAAAGAAAATATTTCGACGGCTTTTACATAAGGAAAAAACGAAAACTGACAGAGCCTCAAATTAAACATTTCTACAGCTTAGCTTGTGTTAATGATAAAAATAATAATAAATCTGTTATTCGCGAAAATGTAATGACCTGAGAAGTGCAATACACAGCATTTTGTATTAATTTAGATGCACCGTATGTTTACAATTATTACTTTTACGACGTTGGAGAAGATGGGCTTCAATTAAACCGCGATGATATCCACTAAGCGGTGTTTTATTCAGTTTTTTTTTTCAAAAATAAACGATCTATTTAGTGCTAAATAGATGCACGCAGCTCTCGTTGTTATATTATACGAGGGTGAATAGAAAAGTTCTTGGCCTGGATTTCGCCAGGCGAACTTGCTACGAAAAAATCAAAAAAAACGTCGCCGTTTCTTTTGAATTTCGCAAGGTGTGATTCTGATCGACTTATTCTAAAAACTATAACCAGGTACTACCGGACTGAATAATTGTGTCGAATTGGGTTACAATTAAAGATAAAACTGCTTGCTTGGGCAAACAAGCGACAACACACCTTCTCGCACTGCTTATATTATCGAAATCGTACCTAATTATCATTAATTCGTTAATGATTTCAGGCCAATTTCGGAGTTCACTTCTATTAGCTATAGTTTGGACCTATCTCGTGTCAAAATATCATTTGGAAACATTCCTATGCCGAAAAATTCTCAAAATCCCACAAGGACCACCAAAATCTGCGCCGAACGAGAGCGTTACGCCATCGATTCGAAACAGGCTCAGTTTACATAATATTGCATTCGAATGCGAGTGAAACAATTTAACATATATAAACTCAAAGTTGTATCTGCGCCTGTAAGTGTATTGGCAAATGTAATAACGAAATAAACGAGGTTGTTGAAGTGGCAACCATCTCTCTATCGCCACAGTGTTCGGAGATGAAATTTGACATCCTGCGGTTTATAGCTCATATAAAGTGCACTCACTTTATTCAAGAGCGGCAGCAGGGGGAGCAAAGCCGATAGTGACTATGGTTAATATTTCATTCTGATGGGTATTTGCATGCATTTAGCCCACATATGTACGCATACATGCAAGAAACGCATTTATTCCACGTTAGATGGAATCTAATACGAAAAACTATCACTATCGAACCTTGGCAACCAGCATTCGATATGTACAATATATTCTTTTTTGATGAGAGCAATAGTCCAGTTCAGTTCGTAGGTATGCTGTGTCCTTGTATACGCACTTGTGTGCCTTCTCTTCCCCGGTGTTAACAAGGAAAATATCGACCAACAATCGAAGTTTTGCAAATGTGGGCCTACTACCGATTACCACCACTGTACATGCATGCACATCTAGGATCATCACAAAAATCTCTCCTTGCCTTCACATCCGAGAGTCCGTTCACAATAAAAGTCCTTCCATCGTTAGTGGTACAGCATTGGTAGTTGTTCCCCGGCCAACGCGCACATTAGTATACACGAGACCAAGAAGAAACAAAAGAGGACGACGAAGTTGCTCTGTATGGGAGGCACCTGCTACACAACTATTGAGAGCAACATTGACGTGGACGATGATGGTGGAGTGTGTGGGGTATATAGTGGACTATAGTCGTTTCTGTAAACGAATAGGCGGCGCCCGCTTTTGCATGTGTACTCACAGAATTGTACAAAAACAGTTGTATCCTTTTAAGTTCCTCTCTCCAGTCAAACATCCACTCAAATATGCAAAGTTAAGGATAAAGGATAAGCTCTCGCCCGCTTTCCAGCACCACTCGAATACTACCGTCATATTCCTTTATTCCTTTCGTATTGCCCCTGCACTCTTCCATCTAACTGAAGGTGCTTGACTGGGTTTTGTTTACTGAAAAACTTGCACTAACTGAAAAGCTGTGGAAAGAGAGGCGAATTTTAGAAGCTCAATACTGCTGTTGTTCTAGTGTCCCGTTTTGCCAAAGTCTTTTGTTGTTTGCGCTGCTTGCTTGTCTGGCACTAGTTCTGTTATACATGTATACAATTCTCTATGCCCCCTTCTATTTTTCTCACTCCTTACTCTTTATATCGTCCTTTGCATTCGAGATTTATATAGTGTAGAGTAGGACCCTACCAGCCGGAGCTCAACGGGGCACTACAAGTGGTATTTTCAAATAAATGATATTTGCCGAGGAGGACTAGTGAAACCCCCTCTGAGTGTGCCTTGTCGGAATGGCTGGGGGACGCATGAGGTACATCTATAAACCAGCATGTTGATATCCTGTCCTGTTGTTTCGACTACTTCTCGGCTCTTTGCATGTAATCGAAAATGCAGATTTTATGTACCTGCTCATACCAAACTCTTGTATAGATCGAAAGCTGCTGGAATGTTGCAGCAGCAATACAACGAAAGGACGGGATGCAAATATTTCTCGACCTGGGTGAAACTGAGGTGAGTCGGTAACTAGTAACTTCTCGATGGAAGGACGCAGGTTGTTGCAACAATTTGATTTCAAATTCTTTCATATCACATTTCTACAAGAGAAAAGTTTTCTTTCGAAGGTTTCCAACAATGATAGTTATTTTTTGTTCTGTTTGTATTGAAAGTAAATTAAGTTGAAGGTTGTGATTGAGTATTTTTGAAAGAAGAAATATAAAGGATTATATGCATTCAAAGAATGATCAACGTTTACAGTAAATGAACTGACAAGTTAAGATACTCTGTGAAGATAGTAATTTTTTTTTAAAGATAAATAACTAGTCTCTGCTCTTAATATTTAAAATCTTTAAGTTATAAATGGAGTTGTCCCGTATCATCATTCCAAAAACAAAATAGACTCGACCGATTAGTGCCAGGTTTAATTGCATAGCACCACGGTTTGGGGGCACCGCCTAGATGACGACAAATTGATCAGATCCTTGACTTATAAAAAAAAATTTTAAATTTTAATATATGCATTTCAGCTGAATAACTTGCGGTCGGTAACTTTTTTACCTTGTCTTCCTTACAAAGCCTTGCTTTCTAGGCATATTGGCCTCTTGTGAACATCTTTCGGGTATTGTATTCGCTTTGCTTCATTCGCATTGTAAAGAATCGATCCTCCGGACTATTATAAACTGTTGACGAATGGTGTGTAAGAGTTCGACAATATTTATGTAGTGATGGAGCGGTGCATTAAACTATTCGGTTCAATTAAGTTCTCTTCTTATTATGGCAGATCATGACAAGTAGTCAATACTTTTCTTCTTTTCATTTACTTTACTCAAAGTATTTCAAGTTTTTTTCTACAAATATACGAACTTTAACACCATAAATGTTTAAATCTTCACACTTAGCATAAAGTTTAAATCTAAAATTGTATTCTTTTCTTTTTCATTTCAGTACCACCAAAAACAGGTCAAAAGCGCCCGGCTACTAGTCCAGCGCCGCTTATACAATCTCCACATCACTTACAGTCACCGTCAGCGGCAGCTGTTGCCGCTGCCGCAGCAGCCGGACAACAAAATTCAACTCATGGACTTAGTAATCATGCAGCCAGTAATCACATTGGAGCTCAATCACCTTCAATGCAGGGACAACAGCAACAGCAAGGTCAGCAGGTATGCGGCGTACCTGGTGGCATAAGTCAACCGTTCGCATCGGCTTTACGAAACTTAGCCAAGCAGGCTGACAACAAAGAAGATGAAGAAAGTGTTGTTCGAGACCGTGGTGGTACACAAGGTGGCGGCGGCGGTGGCGGTGGTGGCCGTGATGGGTCATCATCTTCATCGGTGGTACAGAATTCATCTACGTCGCGTGTGCCTTCGGCAAATGATTCCAGACTGGTGGTGGATAGTCGTATGGGAAGTAGCGCTGATGAAAGATCTGTGACGAAGAAAAGATCAGCTCCATCACCTCAGCCAGCGGAAAAGATAGCTCGCATGAATCCCACATCCGGATTGCAACCAGAACTATTGGCACGCAGTGGCTTTCAGCCATATCGATCGGATGATCGAATGTTACATCCCGCTGGAGCGTTTTCCATGGAAGCATATTCCCCGTTCGCTAGCTTACCCGGAATGGCAGGAACAATATTTAATCCAGCCGGTCTGCAGTATTCCGAGCAGTTTTTGATGGATCAACGTCACCAATTGCTGCGAAGTGGAGTACACTATTCTCATCCCCATGCACACTCGCTATACGGTCCGCTGGCATCGCCGTACTCACAACATCTTTATCCTTTTATTTCTGTCCCCGCGCTACATGAGCGCATGAAAATGGAGGAGGAACACAGGGCAAGATTAGCCCGCGAAGAGGAACGCGAGCGTGAACTACAAAGGGAAAAAGAGCGCGAACTAAGGGAGCAAAGAGAACGAGAAATGCGCGAAAAGGAACAACGTGAGCGCGAACAGCGTGAAAAGGAACAACGCGAGAAAGAACAAAAGGAAAAAGAAGCAGCACGCGAGCGCGAGTTGCGTGATAAAGAACGTGAGGCCAGGGAGCGCGAACGTATGATATACTCTAGTCCGCTTTATGCGCCTTTAAATCGAAACTTACTCGCTCCAATGATGCCACATATCGGTTTAAGTCTTCGTCCACCACAGGCCGGCATGCATGGACTACCCTCAATGCCACCCTATCATTCCAGCAACCAACGTCAAAGTCCACATGCTGCAATGAGCCTAAATTTAGGTCTGCCATTGCCCGGAGTACCTAATCTCCCGCATGGGCCAAATATACCACACCATTTGCAGGCGTCAAGCCTAGGACTAGGTCACCCTGGTGCCGGATTGGCACACCCAAGTTTCTCTGCGTTGAGCCTCTCTCATCATGGGTTAAATTTATCTCATCCTCATATGTCACCCCATCATCCACCGATCAGTGCAGCTCATCAGTTGCCACCGCATTCGACTCCACATTCACATGTGTCGACAAACAGCTCACCACACGGCAGCTTAAATTTGACACAAAGTTCCGCTGGTAAGCACTCTGACGCCACAATAATCACATCCTCGGCATCTGCGCTCCAGTCTCACTCATCGCACAGTATAACTTCACACCCGCCAACAAGCATTCCGAACAGTTCGTTGTACTATGCCCATCATCCAGGACACCACACCTCATTGCACTCGGTTAGCTCAATGGCACCCTCTGCCGCTCATCAGCAGTCCTCCTCGATTTCGATGTCAATGGCCGCTCATAACCACCATTCTTCTCCATCGGGTGGCATGAAGATACCAACACCCACGTCATCAGCTGGCCAACAGCAATCAATGCCACCAAGTACGCACAGTCAAAATGGCGGTCGCGCATCTAATAGTCCGCGTCATTCCCTAGAGAAACCATTATCTGGAACCGGTGTCCACTCTACAGGAATAACAAGCAATGAGCCAACAACCCTTGATCTGACGGGCTCGAATTCGAATCACGCCTCGAGCATTGGAGGTGGCAGCAGTGTTGGAACACCAGCCAATAACCGCACTCCACCGTCTCATGAACTGAATGGTACCGCTACAACAACAACCACAATGATCAGTGACGCTTCTGAGTCTAGCAAAGATGCAACCGCTGTTAATATAGCGCCATCGAGTGGCATGGGCAATACCTCGAACAAGGACACCGAGATCGCCAAAGGCTCACCTATTGACGACGCCCTTAAACAGAAGCCCACAACACCAGTTACGGCCGCACCAACCACAACGACGATTGTGAATTCATCACCGGAAGATGCTCGACGCAGTCCCGATGATCAGGCATCCGCTGGTGTTAATCCCTCTACAGGTAATACTAACAAGCCATCCCCTAATAGCACTGTATCGGAGGGCATCACACAATTATCGCCCCCAACTGCAAATAATGAGCAGACTTCGCCCAAGCCCTCCGATGTTACGGCAGCATCAAAGATTTCTCCCTCTGGCGATGCGACCGGTGTTACTTCAACCACTGGCGGTAGTATAAGCCCACCTGTGGTCAGTAGCAGCACAAATATCTCTGTAACACCCTCCTCAGAGGAGGTAGTGTCCAGCGCAACCGCCAACGAAGTGTCTCGGTGAGGAAGGGCCGCCAAACCCCGCAAAAAGATTACATTTTTTTGTAAATAAATAAAGTAGAAATCTTACAAACCAAGATAAAAACGTCCCCTCCTCACTGTCGCTTTATTTTATTTTATTTTTATTTGTCATTATCAAAAACTTAGTTTTCTTTTTTAATTTAAACTTAAATTCACATTTAACTAAGAAAAATAAAAAAAATATAAAAACCACTTAGAAACTTGTGATGCTTAAGAATAAAACAAAAATAAATAAATAAATTATTATTTTCTTTAAACGAAGGAATTGAAATAAATTCACACAATCAATTTAAAACAAAAACTGAAATGTATTTAACTATGAAAAACGGTAAAAAAATATATATATTTATATACACACATACATGTAGCATCGCTCACATTTATTCAACACCGCATGCGCCTTATTCTTTAAGTTTGTGTTAAATTTTAATCATTAAAATCAAAAAATAATATAAAAAATAAATATATTACTAAGCATTTTTTTTTCTTTTGTTTTAAATTTATTTAAATATTCCTTGTATATACAGAAAAAGATTTAACGAAGAAACAATCTACATAAGCAAAAGCTTAAATGTTAAGAATTCTTAAAATAAAAATTAAATATCAAATTCACCCACAATAAATTTTTAAATTTAAATTTAATTATAGCTTTCTTTCCCTTTCAAATAAAACATTTCTCTTTTGAACATTTCTGTAATTTATATTGTAAGTTGTTTCTTTCGTAAATTACATATTATTTTATTATTATAATATTATTTGCTTTAAAACCGACGAATGTAGCAAAACAAAAACAAAATAAAAAAAAACATTATACCTACCTACCTACATTTAATAAAAATAATTAATCTAAATGATTAAGACAAATATGCAACAAAACTATTATTATTTTAGTTCAATTAAAGGCAAAAATAAAATTTATTTGATTATTTTTTAAACAGAAATATATTTTGTGTTCTTTTTTCTCCTCGTTTTGTGATTTATTTTGGTGCTTTTAGATTGTTTTTTTAATTTCCTGTCCATGTTTTTTATTAATTTTACTGCTGATTGTTTTAATAATGGAATTTTTTGTTGGATCTTAAACGTTTATTACTTACTTATTTGGCAAAACTTGACTGTATTGGGCAAGCTGCTTTGAGTTTGATACACAGTTGATAAAAGATCCAGGATTCCGATTGCAACCATGGAATGATGTCGGTCCTAAGAGATTACGCTAGTTCATATCAAAGTAACATATCAAAATGCACCTGCCATTCAAATTATACAACAAAAATGAAAAATGTTCATCATCACCCAGAAAAGACATCGTTCATGCTTCCACCACAATCAATTACAATCCCTCAATCTTTGTAGTGCGCGTTTAGTGTTGATTGTGACAGGCAATATTTAGGACTCACTCGTACTCCGATCTGCCTTGTCCATATTCCCTTGTATGTAGTCGAATTTGTCTTAGATCTGGTTGCGTTTCGTTCAACATTCGGCTTCATAAAACGGGAGTTTCTTTTTAACAACCCGAAGAAGTGTCCAAAGACGTGGAATGTCCTTCGATTCTGATGTTTTGTTTTAGAAGGTGTTCGACGAATTGATTTGAAGACCACTTTTTCTGTACACTTCTTTCGACATCAGCTGGATAAACTTTAGAAGTTATTGTCCGTCATAGTATCTGGTCAAATTCTCTAAGTTCTCCTGGGATCCCATATTCGCCATGTTTACCCACAATTAAGATGCTTTTTATGAAAAGAGAGATATTTCAAAACAGTTAAGAATACACGCTCTAATAAAATTTAAATAATAAAAAGCAATATTTCGCGAAATGTTGTGTCTTATAATCTTAACAAATTTTCTAATGGGGCACTCATCAATAAGATGGACCCTTAAAACATTAAGACTATCTGAAAATCATTTTAACCTTACAGAAAGATAGTCAAGAATGCACACGCTTACAGTGCCCATATTACAAAACATATGAAATTAAACCAATAAGGAACTTTTTCGAATTCAGTTGGTCAGTAAGGTCCTTCACTCAAGTTATCTTGCCAAGGGTCTCTCGCGGGCAAAGGAGTTTTCAGATGAAAACTTAATCAGAAAGAGTGAAAAGTTATCTCAGAGAAACAAACAGAGTGGATGTAGTAGCATGTTTACATTATTTTTAGAATTATACATACGAACGTACTACAACTCACAACTAAGATTTGGAATGAAACTCATTCTGATTCTGTGACTGTTTAGTTTTGTATTCAGAGATGAAAACAAAACTGCAGACTCTAAGTTATAGAATTTCTCAATGCTGCCTCAAAAGTAGGGAAAACAAAGAGGTCATTTAGTGTTATAACTATCTCATGTATGCACATTTGTCCAATTGTAAAAAAAAATAGAGAAAAAACTTAACTAAAATCGATTCACATACAATAAAATTAACCTTCGTCGAACCACGTTTGTATCAAATACTAGTCATATATCAATTGAATAAAAAGAACCAATCATTCATTCCGTTCCTCAGAGTTCTGGCCTGGAAACATTTTAACTTAGGTGTACATTTATGTACAAAATTAAAAAGGAATCAATTCAGCACAAAAAGGCCTCTACTTTTTTTAAAATAGTAACCGTTAAATCAAAGCGACTAAGGGATAACATTTTGTTTTTCAAATTTCTTGAAAAACTTGTCGAATTACGCATGCCTTCGTTCTTAGTGAAATCAAACGTTTTTCCAAAAGAGCATTTCGGACTGAGATCAAGTATAGTACATCTATCTACACAAGATGCAATTCTAAATTGTGATGAAATTTGTGCAAGGGTATTTATGAACTGTTGGATCCACTTTTCATGTCGCGTGAATGCTTGGTGCAAAAAAGGTTTATTATGGTGCCTTAAGTCTGCGATGCATAGGTTTCTAAGTCGAGACTTGAAGTTTTTGTAACTTGCCTAATTGTTACATCTTCAAAGGCATCATTTTTTGCTTTTCGTCGCCAGAGACGCACTGCAAAGTCATAAAGGAGGAGACTCCGAAATTGTTGTCGCCAGAGTGATAACAAATTCTCAGAAAAAATACTTACCTAACCCAAGTCTCACACTTCAAACAAACTTTGTCTTATAAGTAATAATTTAACCTTGTGATTAAGATATTAACTCTAGATCGGAGAGTGAAAATTGAAATGTGGTTAAATAGAAGCTGTTACTTCTAGAAACTTTCATTATTCTGGTATAAAACCTCATTTCAAATTTATACAAAGAATGATTGAATCTTTCCCACCTTATGATTCTGGAAATAATAAGCAACTCTTTGAAATATTTTTTCTTCCAGATGACAAACACGCCAGGCGCAACAGTGGCGAGGATTCAGCCTTATGACATCATCTCTTCAATAATAATAATAACAATTAACTAAGACAACAACAATTTAGTAATTTCAGCATGCGTTTGCTGACCGAGAAATTTTATGATAAAAATCATCTTTTCGCTCGAATCCTTAACTCATAATATATTTAAAACAAATAAATACATACACAACTCCGCAAAAGTTTATTATAAATATTATACAAAATAAAAAATAAACAGATTTTCATTATGCAAAATAAAAAATTGATGTTCTGTAAATGTTAATTAAAATCTTACGCAACTGAATTGAAACTCATTTAAAAAAATAACAACAAAAATTAAATTTATAAAATGTGTTTTACGCAGAATAATCGCTAGTTTCGTGTAATATAGAAAAACACATGTAAAATAATATGATAAAATTAAACCGTTTTCTGTGAAGCGAATTTTCAAGAAAAGACTTTTTTTAAAAAAGAATTAACGTTTATAAAAATAATTATAAAGAAAAAAGTAATTACAATGTAAAATTAAAACAAATTATTTTTTCAACACAAGATAGGAAAAAATATTAAATTGAATTAAAATAAGAATATAAAAAGAAAATTAAATGGACTTTAAAAATTGTGATTTGGATAAAGTACGAAGCGGAATATGAAATGGATATCGGATTAAAAATTAACGTAAACATTAACTCACTCAATACAATAAAATAAATGTGTATATGTATTCTTTATAAAACAGACAAGAAATATTAGATGTTCACAACGCCCAGTAAAAAAGAACTAAAATATTATACAATAAGTTACAGATTAAATGTAAATTAATAAAATAAATAAATGAAACAAAATATTTCAAATGTCTTCAAATTGTATATGTAAGCTATTGAATCATAATAATTATTTAATTTGACGAGTTTTCTTATTTATATAAACGTTTCTTTTTAAAACCTTTTAAACCTACGTTTTAACTCAACAATATATATATATATAAATATATATAAAAGTTTTTCAGAAAATGTCATGAATGAATTTTTTTTCGAAAAATCTGTGATATGATATAAATAAATAAATAATATAAATATAATGTGTAAGCTATGAAAAATTAAATTTTAAAAAATCACTAAGAAGTTTTATTTACCGAAATTATTTTTAATTGAAAAAAAGAAAAATATGTAATAAAAATTGTAGTGACTATTAAAACAAAAAAATTAGTTGATTAGTTATATAATTTCTTTTCTATGAGTTCCAAGTGATAATATCATAAATAAGAAATATTGTCCTTTTGAATTTAAAATATGCAAAAGTAATTTGCTGTACATGATGAATAATAATATATGAAATAGACTTAAGAACCCGAATAGAGGAGAAGAAAAATTCAAACAAAGTGACGTGAAGAATAAATAAATTGAAAATAAATTTTGTTTTTACTTATTTTATGGCAATGAGCTTTTGGTTATATATACGTTGTTAGTTGGTACGCCCAGACTGTACGCTATCGCGAACCGATTAAATATTTCAGGCTGAACTGAAAGTTTCCAAAGTGCAGAATGTGCGCAAGCTTGAATTTGAGGAGGAATTAATCGTTGGACGTTACGTCAACAATTCAAAAACATTAATTATATATCCCAAGAAGGATTGGATATATAAATATGTAACTGTCTAGGAAGTTATGCCGCACTTTTCGAATAGATAGTTTTTAAGTTAAAGTCAATTTTTTCTGTCATTTGATAGCTAAGGCTGCTTTAAAAAAAAAAAAGTGTTTTTAACTGTCTGTTTGTTTTTAAGTTTAGTTTGAAGAGAGTACTTACGACAATAAGTTTCTCAAGCGGTCATAAGGAACTATCCATCAGAAAAAGTTCAATGTTTTTAAAATTTGTCCAATTGCCAAATCTTATTTTTGAATTCAACTTGTTTGGTTTTCTTCGAAACTCCTTGCGGAAGAAGTACTCCATTAAGATGATTCTATTAATCAGCAACTGCTTCAGTGAATGATTTCTAACATAATCAACATATAAAAAGAGTCCAGCAAAAAGTTTTCATGTTTGCATTCCAATTGGTAAGTGAACGAAATTCCCCTGAACACCCTTCATGTACAAAGCAAAGGAGAATTTGAATTATAAGCTGTTATTTCACAGACTCTGTTAATTTCGCTTATATTTCTTAACTACTCTCTAATGGTGCGATTCCTGTATACATTTTTTAAGCTGCCATCAAGAAAATCGTTTGCAGAACCTTCCCAACCAAACGGAGTGTATGCGTGTTTTGTTTTCGTAGCGGCACTTTTCTCAGTAAAAATCAATTACAATACCATTTTTTCAAAATGAATTATCAAACGATTATATAATGTGATTTTGATGTTTTGTGTTTTTGAGTTATGATTATCCAAATATATCAAAAACTCACTTAAAACAGACGTTGGAAAATTAAAGATAAATTTAAGCATTGAATGTTGTTGTGTGTGATAATTACATTTAAGGCACGCAATGATACTCAATGTTTTTTTTTTTTTATTTTTCAATATTTTTCAATCTCTTCTATAAAGCAATTTCTTGAATATATTGACATCTTTTACTTGAAAACACTTCATTTGTCAAGTGTTATTTATTTTTAAAAACTACCATTAAAATCAATATCTTTAGTTGCGACTGCAAAGAACGTTCACGGATGTGACACGCGTTGGTTAGGAAATTGAAATATGCATATACACCAAAACATTTTCAAATAATCTTCTAATCTTGTAATCGCTTTGAATCCTTATATTTTTAAACTTTTTAATTTCCCATCTGGAAGTTCTTTTTCTTATTGAATTTACATAGCATCCTACATATTTATGGGCGATGCTATGGTAAATCTAAAATTAAAGATATATTGTGTTGCATACTCTTATGAGACGTGGAACCCTTGGTGTGAGAATCAACTCTCTCTTGGCTACTTTTTTTCATCACCTCTTTCATTGCATTGGTATCCGCTGAGCAATGGTACCAAAATGGAATTGAATTCTGTTTGTGCTGACCAAGATTGGTTGCAGTTGGAGAAAGTTATAGCGAACTTAGCATCCGCAAGCAATGCGGCTTCGTTTTCATAGAGAACCCAGTTGCAATTCGCTGTTAAGATCTGTCTTTGTTCTCCTTTTAGTAGGGCAATTTATCCTATCGCTATTGTACTTATTAGAAACATTTTATGAGCTAAGCATTCGTTTCTATTGGGCTTTCGTCTGAAACATCTTTTAATTCGACAGGAATTTATGTAAGCTTAGTTGCCAGTCGGCTCGTAATTAAAAAAAAAACAATTTCCCCGCCTTTATACTGGAAATGAGCAAAAGAACGGTACTTTTATCATGGTCCTAAGCCTTATTTTAAAAGCAAGTGCTGCGATTTAACATATAAACAAAACTCTTACCGCTCACCCTGTAAATGTATACCGAAATATAGTACTTATCAGACTCAAGCACAAAAACAGATGATTTTGACATTTTGCTTTGAGAACATTCTTTACTTCTTCGCATTTGTAAGGACGCATTTCCCACGTGTTAATTTCAGTACAGCGTTCATTATTTTTTTCGGCATAAATAGTAAAATTTAACCAGTTCGAAAGTATGGTCACCAGGGGCATAGATCTTATTGCCACAATTGAAGATGATGCAGAAGTAGAAAACTTGTCCGAGGATTCCGATGCCGAAATAGAGGTGAGTTTGCCCGGCCGATAGCCTGCAAAGCAAGGCACTTTATAAATTTATTCGAGTACATGAAAAATCTTTTGCACAGTATCAACCAACAAAACTGCGGCATAAAAAGATAACGGAGTTCGAGAAAGGTTTCGAGTTCGTATCATCAGTAAAGGAATATAATCAAGACACATGGGACGATCTTATGCGGTATGTGAAGCGCAAGGCCCGAACGAAGACCGATGACAAGATAGCCGCTCGCCTTCAGAACCGTGAATTAAAGAACGGAGTGAAAAGTGACGAAGACGACGATGAAGTTTGTTGGAGAATGTCCATATACAGAATCCAAGAATAACACATCTTCACTCTTTCCAGATTGATTTATCAGAAGATGAACTGCAGCACGATGGCCTTCGTATGCGTGAAAAGAAACTGAAAAAGAAGAAGAAAAAGTCTGGCGACGACCATGACAATAAAAAAGATGAAGAAGACGAGAAAATGGCATTCGAGGAAATCGAATCCACCGAACAGATAACTTCGTTCTATCAAATGAATCTGTCCCGACCTCTTATGAGAGCAATTGGTGTATTAGGCTACATTTATCCAACTCCAATTCAAACAGCAACGATACCCATTGCACTTCTAGGACGTGACATTTGTGGCTGTGCAGCTACAGGTACCGGTAAGACAGCAGCCTATATGCTACCTACACTAGAACGTCTCTTATACCGTCCAATGAATCATAAGACAATCACAAGGGTTCTGGTTCTGGTGCCAACTCGCGAATTAGGCGCACAGGTATATCAAGTAACCAAGCAACTTAGTCAATTCACGACTGTCGAAACTGGGCTGGCGATTGGTGGATTGGATGTAAAAGCACAGGAGTTGGTACTACGGCAAAATCCTGATATAGTTATTGCTACCCCGGGACGTTTGATAGATCACATCAAGAACTGTCCCAGTTTTAGCTTGGATTCCATTGAGGTGAGTTTCATCATTGTTAATCGATTGCGTATGCACGAAAAGTGATGATATCAATCCTTGCGCTCTGAGGTTGCTGTCGCGGCCACAAGAGGACAATATTTTGGCGACGTTCTTCTGCAAAGAGGGGCGTCCTGATAATTTAAAGCTTCGTGTTCTCACAAATACTCATGAAACCTAAGTAATTATTATGCCTCCTATTTAGGTCCTCATCTTGGATGAAGCCGATCGTATGCTGGATGAATATTTTGCTGAACAGATGAAGGAAATCATTAACTCGTGCTCAAAAACTCGACAGACTATGCTTTTCTCCGCAACAATGAGTGAACAGGTCAAGGATCTAGCCGCTGTCTCCCTTGACAAACCAGTGAAGGTTTTCGTAAACACCAACCAAACGGTGGCTTTTAACTTACGACAGGAATTCATCCGAATTCGTGAGGACAAGGAAGCCGATCGGGAACCAATTCTGGCCAGTTTGATCTGCCGTACTTTCCATGACCATTGCATGGTTTTTGTACAGACGAAAAAACAGGCACATCGCTTGCATATCCTGTTGGGCTTGTTAGGCAACCGTGCGGGTGAACTTCATGGTAATCTTACACAGCAGCAACGCTTGGAATCGCTTAAGAAATTCAAAGAGGAGCAAATTGATGTTCTTATTGCCACGGATGTAGCTGCTCGGGGTCTGGATATTGTTGGTGTAAAGACTGTTATCAATTTTGTAATGCCCATCACAACAGAGCATTATATCCATCGTGTAGGCCGTACGGCGCGTGCAGGGCGTGCCGGTATCTCAGTGTCACTAGCCGGTGAAAAAGAGCGTAAGATTGTTAAGGACATCATCAAGAATGCCGAGAACACTGTGAAGAATCGCATCATTCCCCCGGAAATAATTGAGAAGTACCGAAGGAAGTTGATCGCATTGGAGCCAGAAATTCGTATGTACATATTTATAGAGGCATTGAATTCAGGAATATGTTTTCTATACTTTCCTTTTAATAGAAAACATCCTTGACGAGGAACAAACCGAACGACAATTAGCGAAAGCAGAGCAGCAACTGTCTAAAGTGGAACGTAAGCTTGCAGGTACTCAGAGTGATAACCGCTCATGGTTCCAAACAAAGAAACAACGAGAGGAAGAAAAAGAACGCCTGTCTTTGACCGAGAAAGTCGAACAAAATAAGGGTGCTGGTGCTGGGAAAGGCAACAAACGAAAGCGTCCTGAATATGGAGGCGATGGTGAGGATGGCCCACCAGTTAAAGAAGTGAAAAAGAAAAAGAAAGAGGAGAAAAAGAAAACACCCGAACAGCTGGCCAGGGAAAGGGCAATGCATGAGGTGCAAAAAGTTTCTTTGGTCCGCGCAAAATTTGCTAAGATCCGAAAGAGGCCTGGAAAACTAAGTGCGGTGTCAGATAACGTAAAACAAATTCGTGATGGTCCTAAAAAACCAAAGCGAAAGTCGCAGTCAGCGTTTACCAACGACTTAACAGATGTCAGCCGAAGTGGCGCCCTCAGATTAAGGTAAGAGTTGCGCTATTGGATGAACTTTTTTAGACTTATGTACATCATTGACAATTTAACAGGTCGGAAGCGAATCGCCATAAAAAACTGAAAGTTAACTCGAAGAAGAAGACTAGCGCAGTTAAGATTACCAACAAAGCTGGAAAGAATAAGTTCAACAAAGGCAAGAGCTTCGGTGCGCCGCGGTTTTCAAAAAAGCGATGAATGAATTTTATTTCTGTTAGCCTTAAGGAAGCTTTGAAATTGTTGACTTAATTTGTTTAATTAAATATCTTGGTGTTCTTACCACATACATTTCACTTGGTTTTTCAACTCACAAACAGAAAAAAACAATTCCTTTGCTTAAAGTCGCATCATATGGCTAGTCCACCCTTTACATTTTTTTCTTCAAGGTTCGCACTTTGGATGAAAAAGGACGAGCTAACATAAACTAAAAAATCCAGAATGTCCTTCCAAATCAATATGAGCCATGGATGTTTGTCATTTAGCCACGCATTTCTGTACAATTTGAACAGGTAACTACGTCTGTGTTAAATCAAAGCCATTCTCCCCTATTGCTCCACACTTAGGCCTCTGATTGGGACCGTTGTGCTCCCCTATTTCCTGTATGGAAAAGATTTTCGTTAAGTAGGGTGTTTTCGTGAAAAAGGAGGGGGTGTCAAGAGATTTTTATGGAGCGTTCGTTTTGCGAAACGCATTATCTCACCGGTCCCTATTCCTTTTAGGTGCAAAAGTTCTGTTATCAGTATTGACACCAGTATTTAATGTCGCAGTCTCCTATAATAAAATATGATTTCCTGCTCCTTAACATCTTCGTGTTCCAATACCCATGTTAAGACAAGCGACGTTTAGTGTTGCTAGTTTGTTTGGTTTGTATTTGCCCTTTCATACCAGTGACGATACCGATAAAGAGTTTGTAATAACTTTGATTGCTGCAATACTGTCGGAGCTGATAAGTATTTGCTCTCACGCATGTTAAGGTCGTAGAGCGTGATTCTGCTCCAGTAAGTAATGCGAAAACTTCTGCTTGAAAGACCGTGACGAAAGGTTCAAGATGCCTTGAAATTTTAATTAATGGGTTTGAACAGTAGATCCCTGTTCCCGGTTCGGACGATATGTTAGAGCCGTGAGGTAAAGGTTTTCTATACTGGGTCGCTTTGGCGGCCAAGTAATGGTGTCATCGCCCTTACACCGTTCACTTTTATACTATGTCCGGTGTGTTTCCTGCCATCAAAGTGACCCAGTGCCTTGAGTCTTATAGCTGAGAGCCCTACTTGTCTTGTCACTTCCAGCTGTACCGGTATAATGTTTAGAATTGCTTCGGTGGCTGCGAAGGTTGTCGGCTATTCTGTGTGTCGGTCGTACTGTAATGCCGTAAAGAAGGGTTGGTTTTGATTATACGGTTGTATATCCAGTGAACTTGTTTTGGTTTCAGTCCCCAAGACTTCCACATGCTCCGCTGCATATCCAGCTTGCCCACTTAACAGTACGTTCTTCCAGATTTTTCTTCCAGTTGAGTTTCTTATCGATTTTCAATCCCAAGTACTTCACACTGTTTTTGGTTTCAAGTTTAGTACCTCCAATCTCGGGGATATGGAAGTCAAGTGAAGTTTAAATCTCATACAATGTAAAAAGCAGGATCAAAGCAGTGATCGCTCAATTCAAGTCCAGACTACCTTTAGAACTTCAGTAACCATTCAACAACAAATAAAAAATTCAAAAAGTGTAAAGAAGTTATGAGTTCGATTGCAAAACTCAACCCTTTAGTTCTTATTTGAATCTCAGTGCGCGGGATCACGAGTATAGAAGAAAGGAGAAGGTGCCTTGGACTTTTATAGACCCAGATTAAGCATTGATTCTTTGAAACGCGCTTAAGTCTTGGTCCTAAGACACAATAAATACAAATTCCAACTTTTTTGAGAATATTTTTGCAGATAGACGCTATAGTACATCCAAAACAAAGTAATCAAAAAAAATTGTGGATATCAAGATGTTGTATCCATTTAACGCTCAATTCAATTAAACACAGCCTAAGTTAGTTGAGATATAATGTGATCGGCATGACATTTAGCTACCAAACACCACATATTACCATGTTAAATCTGCTACTTTCGGGATTTATAGTAGTTTATAGATCCGTAGGGTTCATATTTTGATTAAATAAAAATTTAACGAAGAAATCTATATCTAAATATTAATGTCCCATAAGGAAGGAGGAGGCGATTACACACCATTCGTTGGAGTGTACAAAAAGTTAGGGAGCAAATTGACTGAAGCTCGATCGAAAGAGAAGTCTTAAGGTTTGAAGGGCCCAAATTCGACAAAGACGCAACATTGTGTCTTAAAAGCATTAAACCAAACACATTCGCTTGGAAAAGAGGACAATTTGAACTCGTCGCAGAATAAGTGGATAAAAATACTCTTTTTCGGATAAGACAATGTGTTATTGGGTCTGGTATGCTGTTCTCCTGCAATTGACGAGTTTACCAGAGTTTGTTCCACCAATATTTTCTTCCTTCACATTTACTTTTAAAAATACTGCTTACCAAGTTTGACGAATCTACTATTACCTTCAAATTTGGATGTTTCCGGAACCTCTTCTATATTAAGTTTGTCATCGTCAGCACGGGTCGCACGTGTTCGGCATTTCAGACTTCTAAATATCCTGCAATTTCTCCAAAAACAAAATTTTTTTAATCGGTTTCAATTATTACAGGTGTTTCTTTATTTCTTAGCACTTGGTAGTACAATTTCTAATTAAAAAAAAAATGTTCGGCGCCTCGCATAAATTTGATGACCACATTGCTGCAATAGGCTGGGGCTCGATGCTTACAACTTCAACTTGGTACGCCTCCAGTGACGCCTCTTAGCGTTGTACCTGATGGTGTTTCCAGTACGCAGACGGACCCATTGGGGTACGGATCTGTTCTGTTTTAGCTTTTTGGCCAATTTTTGTTTAATTCGGAAAGATTTGTGGGCAGCCATTTCGTCCGCTCTCGGTTAAGATTGGAAAAGAAAGAAAAACTTCAGCGTTCAGCAAGACATACACGAAAAAGCTGCTTGAATAAGTGCGTTTAGTGAAACTGCTGGAATGGGTGTAGCTAGAGAATGATTATTTAATGAATGAGTAATTTTAATATGTATGCTGTTAAAAAAAATCTGTGAATGTTAATTATACTTTTCATATTCTACGCTTAAGAAAAATTTCATTTTGCAAAATCATCAAGCTCAAAGTAACTCAAAGCGACAACGGCCTATAATGTGCACATTTCAATTTTTGCATCATAGTCAAAATATTAGTAATATCAATTATATAACTTTTTTGTATACTAATTGGACCATTCGTTAACACATTAAACAAAACCTTTCTTTTATTGATTATTCTACTGCCACTTCGTAAATAAAGAACATAGGTATATTAATTACGCCTTTAACAATAAGTTTGTTCCGTAAGGGACTTTAAATTTAATCAAAGCGAAAATGTTCCAAACATAAGATTTTCTTTAATAACTAGCAAAAGGCTTGTGCATTTATACTATTTATATATTGATTTGCCGATAAATATATTATAAAAAATCGCCAAGCTTGTTGTATCGTTTTGCCACTGCTTCTTCTACACGCGTTGGTTCATCGTTGTAGCTAGCTGATTCGTAGAGTATACTTGTCTGTTGTTTTCTACTTCGCTTAACCCAGCTATCGGATGAACTTCAATTCAAAAATATTCGTTCTGCCGACGTGAAGCACAAATGAGGAAATCTTCAGTCATCAGAATAATGTTGAGCAAAAGATTTGAAAATAAAATTTTTGTTTTTAATATTAATTTTTCTATGGTTTTCTCGTCGTGAAACATGTACCTTGAATTTTCCTAAATATTTAGTCATGATTATAGATATAGTCGCTGAACGAGTTGAAAAAACGATTTATGAATTTTTACTATTATCCGCTTGGAATCGCTGGCTACTCGCAGAAAATACGAGTCTCGCTATCACTAGCCCCGCTTGACATAATCAGTTGTCAGATTCCGCTGTCAGTTTTTAATCGCCAATTCGAAAATTCGCGTGTGTTGTGTTGTTACGTTCCATACGGGTCGTTAAAATCGGGCTTATTTACTTAAAAAATAATGCACTTTGGAGGACTTTTAAGTTATTAACCAAAAACCAACTCAATCGGCATCATTACTTACATCCACAAATCATTTATAATTAAGTGTAAGGTTTGTACTCACATTTTAATTATGTAATCTGTTGTGACAAAAACGTGTGAGCTCTTTATTTGGGTTTATGGATTTAAGTGCTTTATTTGTGATTGCATATAAATAATAAGTTAACGAAGGCACCATCTCATTCTTGAATTGTTGAAGAGGAAAATCGAGATGTTTCACAAAAATGACAGTGGAAGCAAAGCTTGGTTTTTAAAGTTCTAAAAAAGAGGGTGTAAATCTAGCTCCTGTGTTTGTTTTTATGATTAACATACCGAAATATGTTATGTAGGCGCCTGTAGCTGTAGGTAGGTTAAACTTTATTTTAAATCCTGTATGATGTCATCGAAGACAAAAATACTGTATTTGCTTCAGAAAAGCAAGTATTGGCGAAGAAATGAAAATGTTATTTCATTCTCTATTATTAACAAGGTAAACCAAAACATTGTAGAGTGCGATTTCTAGATCTGCCTCAGTGTTGTCTCTAAGTAAATATAACAATAATTCCATTGCTTTATCGACCGTTCGAATACAAGTGTCTAGGAATTGGAAATCCTTAGAGCTATTCTCGATATATGTTTACTCTTTAGCCGGGGGACTGCTCGAAAGGCTTGAATCCACTTTTTTCCATATAAAAGGGCAAAATTGGCTTAATGTTTTGTGAAGTATTTTCCAGATATTTAAAAGCGTAATGACATTAATAAAACATTTAATAACAAATTAAAATACGCGGCATGATTTTGAAATTTTTATTTCCTCAGATGATATCATCACTTTCAACACAGAGTGTGTCGGCTGTTTTCAGGACACAACGATTTAGTATCAAGTAAGCCTTGAATATGACGGAGACTATCATCGATGATTGCTTTATGTATTTCATATACTTGGATTGAATTAGATCGGTGTCAGCATAAAGTTGAGTCTTATTGAATTTTCACATTGAACCGTATTTTTGTAAGTCGTAAATGGCAAATACTCTTCTATATATCATAGCATGTATGGATAAATGATAGTAACCAGTCATGAAAAATGTAACCAGCAATCCTTGACTTGATAAACTGAGTCCTTGAGTCAGGACCCTTTTCTCTTTTTCGGACTGCAGATGGGGTATTCAAAGCCACTGTGTTATATATAGAACCTTCAGTTAAATCGGTTGATAACTCGATTACTAAAAATAGTTCTGAAACCTCTTGAGAATTGCAGTCTTCATCGGAACTGACCAGTAGAGGATCGTGTTTTGCAGTGAGGAGTTTCGTTCAACCCCAACAGTTTCCACCACTAGATTTTTGCCTCCACAAAAGCAAAGCCTTGATCTTTTGAGAGGCAATGAGGCGAAAATTCACAATATTAATTTATGTTTTTTTGCAATAGTTTGTATTAGAAAAGTCTATCGTGTGCAGAGTTACACGCTCGCGGAAAATTTAACTGATTGCCCGAATGCCGAACCCGAACCGTCGACAAAATTCAAATTAAACAAACACCATAAAAACAAAAAACACCACAAATACTAATTCGTCTTGAATCAATGAAAAAAAATTAGCATTATAATTACCACAAACAAATACACATCCAAATTATGATTTTAAACACAAATGCAAACTTTTTATAAAGCACAATGTTTTTTTTTTATATAAATGGAAATTGAATTTTAAAGGGACAAAAAAAAACTATAAGAAACATTAATATACTTTTCTCTTATCACTTATTACGTTTATTAAAAATTTTTTTTCTTTACTTTTATGCAGACATAAAAGCAAATAAAAAACATATCCTGCACAAAAACACGAGTAAAAAGCTTGAAAAATAAACACATGATCAAACACTATTGATTTTTTTTTTAAATAAACAAAAAAAATGTAAGAAAAATCGAATCGAAACATATTCAAATCGACGACGTAAAAATGCATCCAACTCGGCCGATAATCGCAACGACACTGAATTCTGATTGGCCTTTCTGCCAATAATTGGGTCAAGGTGAGTGCGAAAGTGGTAAATTTCACTCAACGCACCTTAAAGAAGGCAATTAAACCAATGAACTTTCAAGATAAATTGTAATATAAATTATTTTTTCGAATTTATGTTGGATATTAATTGTTTCTTTAATTTTCCTTTTTAAAAATGTGAATGCAGGATCTAACAGTACCCTCATTGGGTCACGAGATCTGCAAGAAACCAAATCTTCTCACTCAGATTTCGGAGAAAAGCTTGTACTATATATGAGGTTCATGACTTAATTTATCTGAAACTCTGAAAATCCCATTCGCCTTCAACAGTTTTGTTTATATGACCCTCGAATTGAATTGTATTTAAGAGGCGCAATAACGTGGTTGTATTTTGGTTTTGGGTATCTTCAAATAACATACAGCAGAATTTATCGAACCAGGAATGCTGCAATTCTAGTGATTGTTCGTCGAAATCAAATAATAAGATTTAACGTTTTGTCCTTCACTTTGGAAGTAGATGTATGTCTTTTTAAACATTTTTTTATATCTGACAAGATGTGTTTTTAAGTCATATAGCGATTGTTGTCTAGGTATCGACGTTCCATGTCCGGTATCAGCTAAGTTAACCTACATTTTTCCGCAGCATAAGTGAAGGTTTTAATGCTCTGTTATCTGCAAGAGACGATTCGAAAATCCAGAGCTTCATTTACAAATTTTAAAGATGCTACGCACATTGGCTTAGACACATGAATTTGAAGAAGTGATTTTTTCAGAATAACTAACTTGGAGTTGTTGGTTAATTTTTCAATCGGGCTTAAACGCTTACTAAGACATGAATTGTGCCCATAAATAAAAGAGTTTAATTATGGAAAAGACCTGTAAATGAAATTTGCTTAGGGCGTATCACAGTCGCATCCAGATATAAGAATAAATATCGCAGGTTGCCTTGATTATTTTCTTCAATGATCTATGATACTATCAAGAGAATTCATTCTTTCATAAGCTTGCGCGGGACCCACTTTAAACAGAAAAAAAGACGGACAGAATTCCTTTTTTGGTCGCTTCGATCCTACATAAGTCATTTTGGAGTGTCCCAAAAGTTTCATGGATATCAGTAGTTTAGATATTTTTCGACGATTATGATAGATACGAGTCGGTCCAATTTTATCAATGATTAGCCAGAGATAATGAAGTTATTTTGAAATTATATGTGGAGACGACTACCAAACTTTTTCTGAGCTAACATTTTATCAAAATCAACATTTCAAGACGAAAAATATTTTTTCGCGGCCTTTAAGCAATTTTTCAGGTTGCCACTACATTCAGATGGCACTGATGCGAAAAAAGATTTCGACATTTAGGGATATAACAAAACTGGTTAAATATCAGGATTTTTTTAAGTTTTTATTTATTTATATAAAGAATAGCTTGAGTAGCTTCAATATATGTTCACTTTATTACTGAAGACCAATCGGCTTTCAAAGTTTCAGATTAATTTAATCATGAACCCAAAGCAATTTCAAACCTTAGCGGCACAAGGTTTGTCCGAGTTTAGCTGATTAATTTATTTAAGATTTGTGAAAGCCAGAGATCGCGTGAACCAATCTTTACACAGATTTCGAATATCTATATCATTTAAATTGTTTTTCCATGGCCTTTGCAATGGGGGTACGCTTATATCAAACATTTAAACCTTTAAAATCGAACATTAAAGAAACAATTAAAAATCAACATAAATTCAAAATAATTAAAATTACAATTTATTTTGACAATTCATTGTCTATTTACCAAATTGAAACCACTTTTACACTTAACTTGACCCAATTATTGGCCCAAGGGCCAATCAGAATTCAGTTTTGTCGCGACCGCCGGTTTAGTTAGGTGCTATTATGGGCGCTGCGGTGAAGCATCTCTTCAGTTCAGTAGTTCTTTGTCGTACCTGGGTGTTGACGGCACAGTATTAAATAGGCACGTAAGAAACCGAGAGGATTAGACATTTAACAATGTTAGTGTAAAAGAACTCGGCTGCATGGTCGATTGCTCTGTTTGTGTTCTTATTTAAGAATAGGATATTTACAAGTTTGTTGAGATGGCGTTTAAAAAGTGTGCCTTACAGCAATTTAACTGACAAGAACTCACTAACATTTTGGGTTTTTAATTAATAATATGTTATTAACGATGGAAATGATTTCTGACAGGCCAGAGTCAGTGAAAAGTATTTCTTTTCCAAAGTGGCGTTGGTTGCAAAGATCGAAACCTTTGGACATGTGGAATATTAAAGTGACCCATAACAAAAAGTTCATTGTTCGAATAGGCTGCGTTGATAAAAGGCCAAATCTTCAACCGCAAGTTGATAGTCATTAACAAATTAGAGGGTTGAAAAATCACTTGCTTTATCTTTCGGTGAGATATCAACTTCCTGGATTGGCATCATGACGTTGTTTCTGGTAGTTTCATCTATGCATGAGTAAGGCATGCAAATGGGCAAGGTGATTGCAAAAGTTTTCGTAAATCCAATGGTCTCTCCACCCAGAAGAGATGTTGCGACCATGGTCGACGAGTTAAGACAAATTTTAAAACCAAGAAATGATACCGATAAAAACCGAATCGGTTTAGAACAATCCATTTGCTGCTTTCACGTGTTTTTTTTATATGAATGAAAAGACCAGCGCGACCTGATTTCGGGAAGAAAAATAAAAAAATTGGGTTGTATTACAAAGTGAAAAATTCCAAGATCGCTGATTGCATGACATCATATGATTGATTTCAATGTACAATGGCAATGCACAGTTGCCTTTTAAAAAAGTAGAATAGAAAGAAGTTAAGTAAGCTGATCACTGAACTAATATCCTTCGAGCTGCCAATGATGGTGCACTACGCACATGCCCTTCTTAAATTTTTTGTTCTCTGTAAAATTGAAAACTGCTGGTGGGAATCCTATCCTATCCGTGTATCCAAAATCAATAAAAATTGGCAAAAATTTCGTAATATCGAAATGTTTCGAATTTATTTTAATTTCAATTAAATATATATATTTATGTGTGTATACACAATTATTTATCTACTCCTATATATTTAAATTTTATTTCATCATACTATTTACCAATAAACTAATGCTTTCTCTTTGTAACTGTAATTTAATCATTTATATATTTATTTCTATCACATAATTGATCTCAAGCATACTCTGTGTATGTTATGCTCTTATAATAATTTGCGCTTGATTCTGTTTCCCTATTTTTCCAAATGTAAATTACAAATACTTTACATTTATTTTCGTGTTCTCATTGTTATTTTAAATAACAAGAGACAACATGAGACAGTAACAGGAAATCAATTTCAACAATACTTGTAATAAGTTCTTTTGCTTTTTGAAACTTATTTTTGTTTTTTTAATTTTGAGTTGATATATTTTTTTTTGTAAATATGAATTTAGTGGTTGAAAAAAAATATACATTTATTAATTTTTTCTTACATATATAAGTTTATAAAAATAACAAATATGTTTAGTTAGGTTTTTTTCTGTGAAAAATAAGAAATATGTTCCTTTAACATCTATGAATTTCATGCAAATATTGCAAAATAATAACATCAACAGATTTTTCTGGTTTAAAATAATTTGCACTGCCTTTTTTCGTGTGAGTAAAATAAATATAAATGGTTTTCCGTATATTTGTTAACAACGCACATTGCATTCCAATGGAATTTAACGAACCGCCTTCACATTTAAGGGGATAGCTACAAGTTTGTCCTGGCTTACATTAAACTTCTAAGTAGTCATCTTTTGTGTGAATCAAAAAATTCTTGAACAGGGGAATAGCTAAAGAAGTATCTCGTCCCCATTTAAACTTATCGAACTTAGATATAAACTTCCATTTCTAATCAAGCGATCTTCGCCGCTGTCTAGAGTAGGAGAACCCACTGCTATTACTAGTCCGAGTATCGAGACGAGCGAGCAGTGGTAGCTCCCGCATTGAAACATTCACCGAAGGAAGTGGTTCGAGTGCTTTCAATTTTTTTATGGCAACAGAATGTTTCTCCGGTGTTGCTGGAAGGCTAGATACAGCTTCATTTAAACTGCCATCAAGGTCAGTTGCGGAGATTTTTATCAGAGGTCCCTTTGCCTCAGCACCCAGCACTGATTGAGGCCTTAGCTGCGCTGATTTTATGTTTGACTTACTATTCATTGCAGCACACTCTTTCATCATCATGAGATGATCCAATTTATCAACTGTGGCATTAAGTTCGCTCTCCCAGACGTCTTGCTCCTGTTGACCATCGCCACCTTCGACTGGGCGAACGGCTAGCGTTTTCACTTTCTGTCGCAATTCCTCGACTAGGTCCTCGTCGATTTTTTGATCATCTTCGTTGTCTGTTTCTATGTCAACGCCATCGCCGCGTTCGCTGCGCATCGAACTGCTTGTGGTAAGCGACATTTCACTGCCCATCGATGGAAGATCACAGCGTTCGAGTTCTAGATTGAAGTCAGGTAAGGGTGCTAGCTCAGCGCCAACACCTGGTTCACGTGGACCCGGTGGAGGGGTTGTCATTTCAACAAAATCTCCACGCTGCTTGTGGATTTCGTTACTGATGCGCTCGAGATTGCGCAGTGCAGTTGAGTATGTTTGTTTTGCGGATTGAACTTGTGCTTGCAGCTCCTGGATTCGGTTTTTTTGAGTTTGTAACTGATCCTGACATATTTGTTTCTCTTCGAAGTATGGGCGAGACTTGGCTATGCTACGGCGCAAGCGCTCTTCTAATTGTTGGACCTAAAAAAAAAAAAGGACAGAATGTCAAAACTTCGTGCAAAGAAGTCTCTAATCAATAATTAACCTTCAATTCGGCAGCGTTGAAGATCTTTGCCTTGAGCTGATGCTCGGCGTGACTTTCGGCTTTTTGCTTTTCGGCATCCATTACCTTTTGCGTGGCATGGTTGAGCATTTCCTGCCACGCATTATCAAACTGCCATTCGTGCGAATTCGACATGAAACGTTGCTCAGCAAGTGCCACGGTCTCCTTAGCTGCCGCATGAATTTCTAAAAACAAAAATGCAGATTTAAATTAATTCTTCAGGTAGATAAAACAAACATTTTCTTACCATTTGCCCTTTGGAACTTTACAGCTGCCTTTTGGCATTCGATTTGTGCTTCGCGCGCCTTTTCCAATGCATCATGATAAGGCCGGGCCTTTTCAATACAATTGCCTAGTTTCTTTGATGAGAGTTTTAATCGTCGTGTAGATTCATTTAATAGGATACGGAATGTAGAGTTAGCTTCCTTTAAAAAGAAAACATTAACATTAATAGGTTTTACCAAATGAGCACGTAAGAGGAAGCGAAGCATGTTTTAATAACAATCATTTTAAAGAAAGTGAAAAGTGTTGTGGGTATAAAGAAACTTACTTCCAATTCAATTTCAACCTTATTAATTTGATCTGTCGCTGTATTGAGATTCTCTAACTCGATCTGAAATGGAGAAGAAGAAAGAACTTTAGAAAATAAATGAAAACTTTGTGGGCAAAAAAAGTAAGATATTTAATTAAAAGCAATGAAAAAATACTTGGTGCTCATTGAACTTCAGTCGATAGTTTTTTTTTCGTTTACTTTCATCCTAGATATTTTGTTTTATCTCTTTTTGTTTGTATTTAATTACATATGCAGGCAGTGTGTTGGTTGCTTATCAATGTAAACGTGAAAAGAGGCAAAGAAAAATTACGTGTTTGAAAGGAAGACTTGACCTTTTGCTGTAGAAAGTTTACCCAATATCCCTCGGGTTTAAGTCATACACACTAACGTCGTTTGCATACCCATCTCATATGATGAAATAAAAAAACTACCGAAAACAGTTGTTCAATAGGAAATTCTGTTCTCAAAAACAAGACAAATGCCAAATGTCAAAAATTGCTCTTCCATCACCAGATCATGAAATCACGCGTGATATCTATTCCGGTTACCGGGCGAAAAGTTTCGTTGTTATGGGTATGGCCACTCAAGCTTCTTTCTGGATTGAGTTTTGAGTCTTTCAAATGCTAAGATAAACGCCGATAGCAGACAGTGCGAAAGTAGATACTATACATCTTTCGCGGTGATGCCATGAGAATAATCCAGAACATGGTACGTAATTTTAAATCTTGAACGTTAACATTGCATGCAAAAGCCACACTTGTTCGCAATTTCGAACGACAGCTTGAAGCCTAATACAAATTGACAGCGTCTTTAACGAGGATCCGGTTAATGCGTGGTACAGCCGCGAAATTTGTTACCTTTGAGGAAACATAGTAGTCACACGATTGTTAAATGGCACTAGACTCTTATTCATAGTTACAACAATATCTGTCCTAATAAAGGTCTAATTCATTATATTTCTAGTCAAAGCATACAGTACATATATTTAGTCTTAAACGAATTAGTATTATCTCAATGTCTCATTTTAGTAAACAGGTGCTGCAGTCTATAAAAGCTTGAATCTCATTGTCAGTCGTTACATAACGTCTTTCTTTCGGGATTGCGTAAACTTGAAAATTCACCCATCAGTTCAGTTTGTTCTAAAGCTTTATGGCTATACAGCTTTTCGTTAAACCTTTATCTACTATAATTTTTATTAAATGAACGTTTTTGAAATAAAGTAGGTGCTCAAGACTTACTAACTCGAATTACAGTATAGATAACATGGTTGGAATTGACATTTCGAGCCAACCACGAGGGGTTAATAAAATCATGAATCAACTTATAATAAAATAATGTTATGACATTATTTCATTGACAGGATTTATAAAAAACAAGTCACAAAAATATGCCACCAAGGAGACAAAATGTACCTGCCGCCGACAATAAAATAGATCTAACTAAACTGCCGGTAATGAACAACAATATTTCATATATTTGTTTTCAATTGATTTTTTTTTATTTTAGGCCCGTGTGGATCGTGTTATCGTGTCAGGCTTATCGAGAACAAAAGACGATTATGTTAAGAAAGCTGCCGAAGGTCTTTTTAAGGCGACAAACTTTCAGGATGTTATGCTGGAGTGTATGAAGTATGAAAACTCGTGTCCTTTAATTTATAAAAATAAAACAAAATTCCTCGTTGCAGCGCAAATTCATATTTGCAAGAACTAGGCATTTTTAAAGATGTTGGTATTAAGATCGATGTAAGTCAGGGCGAAAATGCGAGTCCAAATGGCTATGAGGTGACTTTGAAGGGTCGAGAGCTCTCTAGACTAGTTGGATCAGTTGGAACCGAAGTCGGTCAAAACGAAGGTTCGTTGCGAACGGAATTGTCAATACCGAATATCTTTGGGCGAGGAGAAAGCATCTCACTACAAGGTTCATACAGTAGTACCAGAGCAAATGATGTGACGTTAAAGTTTTGGAAATCCTTCTTTCACACGAACCTGTTTCAAAATAGACCCGAGTGAGTAGACACGTTAAAGGTATAGAAAAACTGACAATAAACGATGAATGCTTGCAGATTTTCACTATCAGTATTCCGACACATTGATCGCATGGACATAAGCTCGATTCAAAATTCCAATTTGGGCTTGATGGGAGACTTATCGGTATCAACGTTTCTGCCAATTCGGGTAAGCAATGACACGCTCAAATTTTCAACGTGCAAATTTAAGATTTCTTCGGATGCAGCTTCGTCATTCATTTCAATATGAGTCTTCAGTGCGTGAGATCTCACTTCTTGGCAAAGTTGTGCCTTTTGCAATTCGAGAGCACTGTGGACCTCGTCTTGCGTCGGTCCTTCGGTATATTGTCGCCTATGATCAGAGAGATAATCCAGTTTTTCCCACTCAAGGAATGATGGTTAAATCGACATGTGAATACAGTGGACTTGGCGGCAATATTTGTTACGTGAGCAACTCTACACACGCTGAAGTCAGTATGCCTTTAATTGGTGGCATTGTGGCACAAGTTTGCGGACGAATAGGTGTGGTAAATCCAACAAGATCACCACATGATCTTCCGATTAGTAACTTGTTTTATGTGGGTGGACCACAAACGTTAAGAGGCTTTCGATACGGTGGGGCAGGACCACGCGTGGATGGTACAGCAATTGGGGCACAAGTAAATTTCATTTATGCATACTTTATGTTTTCTCTTTATAATTTGTTTTCACTTTTTTAAGAAATATTGGTCAGCGGGATTCCATTTGTGGAGCCCACTACCTTTTAGTGGCATTTTCAAGGGTTTATCAAACAATTTCCGAACGCATGCTTTCTACAATGTGGGGAATTTCAATTCATTCACAACAGGTTTGACCTCGTTAGCAGTCCATAATAACTCACTGATTTCATTTGAATCTATTTGTTTCAGAAAACATGCGCAGTGCTGCCGGAATTGGACTTGCATTTAAATTGGCCGAACGTGCTCGGATCGAACTAAATTATTGTGTTCCAATACAGAAGTATGAAGGTGACAAATCAATCAATGGCTTTCAGTTTGGAATTGGTTATGAGTTTGTTTGAAGCTCAAAACAAAAGAAAAATAACACACACATAAAAACACTCTCCGAATGTTCTTCTAATTGTTTCTGTTAGTAAGCCATGCTTAATTGTACACGTAATAAACATACACACTCAACCGACTGTAGAAAAATATATTGTTATGTTTTTTTTTTACCACAACAAAAAAATTCACTGCATTTTTAGATAGATCAAACTAAGTTATTCGCTTCCGATATGGATGTATGCAGTTGTAAATAGAAGTACAAGAAATAATAAATATCAAAGAAAAGTAAAGTTGAGTATTTACAAATAATTTTATCACAACCATGAGACGTAAAACCATTTTAGTCTAAACATAGAATCTTGAAATTTCAATAACCTTTTGGGATTTTTAAAAGTCCCTTTACAAGCAAGTATCCAGCAAAGGTACTTTTCAGTCCGTATGATGTGAAAACTCAGGAACGATTTCAAAGTTCAACCAGTCTTCAAAAATCGAAAAATGTTTCAATATTGTTTTTTCTTCGCCAGTTAAGAACAGTAATTAGCTGCGTATGACGCCCGATCGTTGTAGAAATGAGATGCTATAATAAACTGGAGAAAGCGGAAATACCGATTTCGAAAAAAAGTGTTATATCACACTTTGCCATCTTCCTACAGAAATAGTGATTGTTATTAAAGCATTGATATTTTTTCAAAACATGAATCGTTGACATTATATTTATGATAGCGTCAAAGGATAAGCGCGCGATTTCGGCGCCTAACTGAAGTCTCCATGCAATAGAAATATCAACATCACTGCGTGGCAAAATCGACATCATCGGATTTGCCCAATTTATATCATCTCGAAAAAAAAACACCTGTGCTTTAAGGCAGACTCGCTTGTACGTCGAACACGAACTGGAGTCTTCACTTCACTTACAAAACCAGTACGAACTTCAAGAAACATTTCCATATTTAGTAACGTTGTAGATTTGTTTATTACAAAAACAATAGTAAAATTTGACATTAAAAATCCCTAGCATTCTAATTTATGTATTTAATAGAACTATAAAAACTTAAAAAGAAACGATCCCATACATCTCGAAGCAGCGAGACTGCTTCTTGTGTTTAGTTATTGCTTAACTACACTGTTCAAAAAAGTATTCCTCCTGGTCTACTAAATTATATTCACGTTTTGTATGTTCAATTGCACGTGAGAGTATCATCAACGTTGAAGTTACCCAAGAGAGAAGCATCAATCAGACA
The DNA here is from genome assembly GCA_963555765.1 of Orthonevra nobilis. Classification (NCBI taxonomy): domain Eukaryota; kingdom Metazoa; phylum Arthropoda; class Insecta; order Diptera; family Syrphidae; genus Orthonevra; species Orthonevra nobilis. The sequence continues at coordinate 96,330,585 of OY743224.1, forward strand.
TTCACTTAAATTAAAGAGGGAAGAAATATTCTCATATTCAAACCAATTCAAGAATACAATAATAAAAAGGAAATTGAAATGAATAAATGCAGTCGTTGCAATCCCGCTGGCAATTGTATTTTAATTTATTTAATCAAGTTAATGACCCCAGCTTCATCAACAACAGAGGAGCAATGCCTTTAAATAATCCGGTGAAGGAATAGATATACTGGAAATTTGATGGTTCATCGTCTTAATCACAAGGCGGTTTTTGCTCAAAAAATTCTACGAACAGCTAGAGATTAACCTAATTTGGAAAAGTGTAGAAGACATGTGCCCATTACGAAGAGAATAAAAATAAATCGGATTTAGTCATAAAATCAGGTGGAATGGAAATAAAATACGCGCGTTGCCATGTTTTCCAAGAAAATGTTAGAAAAATAAACACGTTGTTATGGTTTGGCTATGAATTTTAATTATGTGCTTTATTTTGGCATTAACACTTGGGTTGAGAAAGATAAAAGGTGTATGCACGAAGCATTTTATTAAATTCAACCATGTATTAGTTTTGGCTTACTAAACTAGCTATCATTTTCGGAAGAATTCACGAACTTAATAGAAAAGTAGTTTGAAGGCATTTTGTTGATGCAACTTTTGCCACGATAAAATCCAAGTTGGTTAAAGCAGAGAAAATGCTTCCGTTCCTGATACTTGGACGAGGGCGGACGAGCAAAATAACAAGTTTATAGAATGAAATATGATTCAACTAAATATCACCATCTCTTCGTAAGGAATCCTCAATTTGAAGAAAAAAGTAAATTATAATAAGTACATACATATATTCAGTTCCATTCAAAGAAGTTTGCAGGCATCTGCGGGGGCCTTTGTCTTAAACGATTAGTAGGCACAAGTTTGGATTTTCCTGCAAAGGTCAAGAGAGGAACGTAAGATCAATTGCCTGGAATTATTGAACTTGATAATATGAAACCCAGCAAGTCCCTTAGTCATGCCAATCATCAATAGTAGAGGTGGAACTTGAACTTGAACTTTTCAAACCAATGGTTTCAAGATACCCGTTCGCGGAACAAAACCTCGTATCTATGGCTAGAAAGAAGTCAATCCACTTAGTGATTTGGATTGTTGACTAGGACTACCGGTAAGTTATTTGTAATCAATTGAAGAAAAAATTTTTCGTTTCCAAAGTATTTGCAACTGAAAGATGCAGAAAGTGGTTCCACTTTTAAGTGAAATATGGTCAGATGTAAACCTTTTGCTGAGAAAAACATACTGTCGGTCATTAAGAAGGGTTATTGAAGGATTTGATTGATGTCTTATCATTACACAAAGCCAATTTTCATTGTAAATTTTTTCTGCATAACTAATTATTTATATTAAATAAAAATGAAATTTATGTTTTTAAACTCTCCTTGTTTATAATATGATTTTTTTTAAATAAACTTAGGGTTTAATCAAATCTGATAAATATTTGAACTCAATACAAAAGTGAGAAGCAATAAAAAACAAACCTCTTAAAATAATTAATAAACTGAATTGAATATTTCATAAGCCAACGATTTATCGGAGTTCCCATGACCCTAGAAGAAAGCGCATTGCTGGGTTAATAGTTTGAGAGAGAGAAAGAATCGTTTTTTATAGGGACGGGTTGAAGTAATGAACCAGAAGAATACTATGGATGATAAAGCTTTTTTTAATTCTTAATTAGTCTTACTGCAGTGCAAGTGCGAAAATAAATCCGTCCCAAAAAAATATTTAGCGCGTTCAAGTGCAGAAGACGGCAAGGCATAATCTGTGAGTTCAAAGCACGCGGCAAAATGTGTCCAAAGCAGATTTGATTTGTCCGCAAACATAAAGTCTGAAAGTCTGTTCATATAAGGTTTTTAACATCATGATATTTCTTCTGCTTGAACGAAGGTGTATGTGTATTATGGCCAAATACGCTTAAACGTAGAGTTCCAAAACAAGGCAACGAAAGTATATGAAATAAAATTCTTAAAAACAGAGAAAAATAAGTATAAGGTAATTTAATTACTTATTAATAAAGAATTAATAATAATAATACATTTAATAAACAAAAACAAGTTTTCCATCAATCACCAAAATACACTTACTCCTAATCTTAATTCTGTGTTTTTTTTTATTTAATTTATTGTATTTCATTTATAAATTGTGCTTCAGGATAATCTTTTTTAGTTGTATACGAATTATCCCAATTGCCATGCCGTCTCAAGATGGCAACTATATACGGGTAGAAAAAAAAAACAAAAAAAGGTGTCAGGCTCGGATTAGTAGGGTCCAAGACAATATTATTATTAATTCTCAACCCCGTGGAGTGATAAAGCCTTTTTCATTCTAGCCCCCTATCACACAAAATCGCATACAGAACAACGATTCATTGTTAAAACTCAGAGGGCAAATAACATTGTACGAAATAAAATCACTTGTAGTCTCCCGGACTCGAACCCAGACAAGAAAGATCGAAACAAACGTGAGCAACGCACAGACGCTCACGGCCACGACTATATCAAGCATTGCTATGTCCATGGGGTTAGTTTATTTTCGACAGGAACAGAGAAGTAACATAAAAATGAACGCGAAAGAACAGCATCAGAAGAACACACGAAACTCGAATTCGTGTTCCGTGATCAAAGTTAATTTGGAGCTTGTCGGTATTCGGATAACCCTTCACAATTTTCAGAAATATCTAGGTTAACTGTTGGCATTTGTTATTATCATCCTATTCGTCCCAGAGTTACAATAATGAAAATAAAATAATGATACCTAGGGAAACCAACACTTGGAGTTGCGCTGATGATGATTTAAATGGAATGAACAACTTGTGGGCTGAATAGCGGAAGCGTCGAATGAGGGCTAAGGCGGGAACCGACATGAGGCGATGACGAGGCCGGAGAATAACTTGATGAAGAGGCACACATTCGTTGATAGAAATGTTTTTTTTTGGCCAAAGGAATGTGTATAAAAAAATATGAAGTCATTTTTTTCGATCTTTTGTTTATTTATCGTTAAGAAATTCTGATACTGGAGTTTTTAAGAAAAGAGAAATGCTCTGATGATGTGATTCAAAATCACATTGTACCTTAATCCTGTGCATAAAAATGTTTTACAGCCAAAAAATCATAAATAATTTCATTAATCGCTTGATCCGGTAAGCCAGTCGCATACAGTATCAGAATGTCCATCAAATCAGGTACTGCCGAAAAGAGCTCTTGCGATCCACTCTTTATTTATTTTTTATTTCTCACTGAATTAAGAGTATTTAAGAATCACCCATTTTTATGAAAAGTGGTGAAAGGTTAAAAATGGAGTACAATATCCTTAAATACTCTAATAGTAATTTCTTTTTATGTAATTCTTCATCATGTTCTGGTTGTGACAGCTCTGCTCTCTTTAATTCTCAAAGCACTCGTTCTGGAAATTTCGGTTATGATTGCAATGCGCTAGGCAGCGATTGCAATCACTGTAGAATTAGCCAGCAAACGACTGCATCCATTACGAAATAATAGGGCAAGCAAAAACTGAATGGGCTATAGCGTCAGCTTGTAACCAGTCACCCAGCTCCGGTACCGAATATTAAACATTTCGAATACTGCCTATGAAACAAGCAAAGTGATGCCTAAAATTTATGTAGTGTCATTGTTTTTGCTTCTGATAACGACATTATACAAGGCGAGTCGGTAACTTTTTACTGAACAAAATTAATATCTGCCAATTTTATTTCTTATTTAAAGTGTATGCGAAAGGAGTCGAATTTTTTCTTTCTTGTAAAATAGTTTTAATATTTTTTTAGCATATTTCCACACAAAATAGTGTTTTCAACAATTGATGTTGCATAAGGCAGGCACCAGACCAAATAATAAAATTGTTTGAACTGGTTCCTCATACTTAGGCTGTAGACTTCAATAACGAATATTACTATTAAAAAATTTGTTGCATAACACACAATATTCGGTACAATCAAAAACAGCGGTGGTTCCTGTCCCTGAAAAGTATTTAACTTCCAAAGATTTATTTACCATTTAATTTAACACCACGCTGTCTTAGTATTTACTCTACGGCCACCAGAAAAAAATAATTGAGGATAAGAATTCCGACTTTTGCCGCAATGGAGGTTCACTTCGCTTGAAATTTTATTGAAGTTGGCTATAGATCCATCGGACAGATCCAGCTGCCGAAACTCGGGAAAGGGTACCGTGATAATAATATGCTGGCTTGAAGTTCTTATTGTGCAGAAAAGCCGAAAATCTTTTATTGTAACTTCGTCTTACGGAGTCACTTAGAGCCGCTTTAACAAGATATATTTTTGATTTGATTTGATGAATGAGGATATTAGAACGAAAATCCTACTATTCTGAAACTCATTTGTTTTGTCATCAACGTTCATTTAAAATATGTTAGTTAAATTTAACGTATAATTGTTTTCCGACTCTGTCTTATGATTTAAATCCTATATTAAAAGCAACATCAGGAACACCGTCCTTTGTACTTTCTTTCAAATCATTTAAAACCCCGAGGGGCATATAAAAAATACCCTTCATTTAAGTTCAGATAAACACTTTGATGTTACCTAACAATTACTCGCCCCCATGAATGCAATTAGAATAAAAAAAAAACACTTGGGATTCAAGCAATTCTCCTGAATTGGTTTTTAAAAGTAATAAAGCACGTTTTCACGGTTTTTGAATAATATTCAAAACAAAACTGTTTTCATATCAAGATTTCATCATTTGGTGACATAAGTATTTTGCGAATTATAAGTTTCGTATATACATATATATATCTAATAGGATTTGGATTTAATTGCTTTCTCCCAGCAAACCAGCGATCAGATGGCAGAGAGTTATAATGAAAGCATCATTTAGAAGAACGCCAAAAGTTAGAGTCATTTCACTCGTCACAAACAAAATTTTAAGAACTTAATTAACGGAGTAATAATTTTTTAGTAGTACTGGAGTAAAATAAGGTCCTGCCGATTTAAACGGTCAAAAGAAATCTATTATCTATTCTATTTTGTGTTGCGGTAGACTGGGGACGTCAATTTCCAGAACTTTTCAAGTCTTATGCCAACCATCAACTTTTGATGACTTTTTCTAATCCCTCGTAGATTTGTTCAAACATACTGTGATAGTACAGCACAAATATCAAGTACGCCGTTTCGTTACGTTTTCAAACTCTCTAACAGAAAGAAAATATGTTAAAATCAAGAATAATTATTTTATTCTGATATCATTCAACAAACAATACGAGTAAAAATTTATTGATTCGCCAACTTTTTTGCTTGATTCATTGCAATTGGAATTCGTGCAGTAATGTTTCCGCTCAATGTAAATTAAACTATAGAGTCATCACAACTACAGGCGATGATCTAATTAGCTTTCCGCTTCTATGGCTGGCTTCATGTTTTGTTTTAATACCACACGAAGCAATAAGCACGAGATCAAAACCCGAAACCTTGACAAAGACAGAGCGACGTAATTGCAAAAATATTTACGGAATGAATTTCATATAATCGATTTTGTTATGGAATGTTTGTCAATACAAGAAAGCTTCTTTGGGTCGTATCGTGTGACATTTGATCTTTACTCTGATAATCGACATTGTTTGTGTTAAAATTGTGATAAGAAATTGATTCGCAAGCATGAAAGAAATCTACAGAAGCTGTAGCGTAGGTTTCAATTGCAATTACTTTGGTAAACATTTTTTCAATGAGTTAATTAGTTGCTTTGTGTAATTTTGCACAATATTGAATGTAAAAGTGATAAGGCCAGGTATTTACTGATTTTATTGTTAAATAATTATTTGCAATCAGACAAAGTCAACAAGTTGATCATATCTTAGAGAGCGCTCGTGGGGTATGCTAAACGACTTCCGATATTGTCATAAAGAAATTGACCTTGATAAACTTCATCAACAGACCGAGAGGATGTAATGTTGCGAATTCATTTACATTTTAATTAACAAAAATATAATTTGCTAAAAAGTCGACTGTTTTGGCCACCACAAACATTTTAAGCAAATAGTGAAAAATTAGTTGCGAAATCATTCAGGAAAGTAGAAGAGAAAGAAAGTCTGATAAAGTTTGATAATACATTTATAATTTGAGAAGTGAAAGAAGGCAAATTGCAGTTTCTCAACATTTTGCCAAAAAAAGGTCTTTCTTATGTACAGACATTAATGAGTTTTAACAAAACAGCTACTTTGTCAAAATTATCAATTAATTAAATGGTTTTTGAATCGCTTTTTTGGTAAGACTTTTATTCCAGATTATAAGCTAGTCTAGCTCATATTTTGACGACTGCCAACATGGACGCAATATTGTGAAGGAATTATACTGGCGGCACACTGTTAAAATATATTCGTAACATTATAAATTTATGGAGATCGTCTAAATCCAACACTGAGATGACTTCTAAACTCTTAATGTATAACTTTAAATCGTATGAAATCAAACTGAAACTTTTTCTCCGATCAGAACCCTATAGTAAACTATAATAGAGCCCTCAAGTTGTGAAGATTTTTCATTGCCAACTTCGCCACGCAATGAAAAATATAAGAAGCTTTTACATCTTATTAAATGGTAACTTTAATAATCCAATTAATCGCAATTGAAATACATCCATCCTCATTGATTATGACTGTTAAAATAGGTAAGAAAACGCTCGATTACAAACCAAGACTCTTATACTCAATGCTTTTAGTTAAATCCACCTGAATATCTTATGAGTTAAAGAAATCATGACGCACCCCGCTCGATCTCTATAGCTTGGAAAATGCAGATGATCAAAATCGGCATCAACAATGAGCGTAACATAAACTAATCATTTTCATCTGCATTGCCACCATTATTAATTGTGTTTAGCTAAGTATTTTAAACATCAAGGGGAATGGATACGAAATAGAACGAGAAAACCTAATTTCCTTTCAAATATCCTTTGCTCAAATATCCTTCTTTGGATACAATAAAAAAATAACCACTTCCGCGATATAAAAAAAAAGCGAAATGTATTTCAGAGGAAACTTAAAAGAATAAATCTTTAATTCGGTCTTGGAGTGCTTTCCGTTACCACTTTCTTTCCTTTTTTCTCACACCTCATGTTCCACCATCAGTCAACTATATATTTCTATCAACTTTCAAATCTATAGCTCTTTGTTGAAGGTAGGTGAGACATTTTTTAACCACCACATGTGCCCACTCCAAATAAGTTTCACTTTAAGTGAAGCTTGCCAACGGGCAGCGTAAATCGAAGAATAACTACGAGTACAGCTGCACCTTTTTTTAAGATTTAGATTCATCATATTGACGTCATAAGATGGTGTTTTCAGCTGAGACTGGCACTCGGTCTGAGGGGTGGAACTAGTTGTTGACGAGCGCGTTTGCAATACTTTTGCCAGAAGCTGAAGTTTTAAAGGCCATCGTGCTATTAAAATGTCGTTAAGTAATATTTTTAAGTAAAACTTAATTCAAATGACAGTATTGTGGAGACAACTTAAGTGCTGGTGCGGTACTAGTCACTGCCTTGTATTTATTGTTTAACTAAATGATTATCGGTTGGAGTAATGGATTTAATAAAATTGTAGTCAATGAACCGGACTTAAAATATGTGCATCGTATTGCGGTTGGAGGTGGGAATACCCCTACAAATTATCTGGCGCGAATTGGGAATTTCTGGATAAGTGTATTTACATAGATCAAAATTATGAAGCACTTCATTTTTATTGCTAATTATTTATGCAGATTGGGAAGAGGACGAGTACGTAGAGTCAACTGTGAATAATGTATAGAAACAAGATTTTTAAGCGTGTCAATAGCAGACGCAAAGATAAAAAACTGGATAGGGAGAGGTAAATCGTTTATTTCTTCTTTTCATTAAAGGTATTTATAATATCAGCAACGGAGAATTATATATTTGTACATACTTTTTATGGATGATGGGTTAAACGACGGATGACGATAAAAATACACTGGTGCAGATGTGATTTCACCTATTCCTCGGTAGAAGTGTTCTTCCTCACTGGCAAATCATTACATGAAAAAAACGTCCCTTATGTTCTTCTCCCTACAACTATCGACTCCCAAAACTCACGTCTGTGTTGGTGGTCGTCTAAGGTATCTTATTCAAGACCAAAATATAGCCAAATCAGTTGCACCACCTCTTGCTTTTCCCGATTTTATCGCTAATTCTATGAACGGGGCTCCTGCGAAATAGCCAGATTTCGGACGTGCGGTTAAATACAGAGCTTTGTTTAAATACTCTCCAATTTTCTGTGATTCCGAGTCATTACAATCGAAATCAATCCAAAAACTATGCGCGTCAATACCACTTGAACCCCAAGGATTTTTACACATACGTATATATAGGAGGTGAAGCCCACAATGAAACCTGAAGGTTCAAAATCTAATCCAAGTCTGTTAATTCGTCGCAGATACTTAGTTATGTTTGGTGTAGAGTCGTCTAGAAAGCTCTTTGGTAAAGGGTAGACCCCTTGCATTAAAAGTCTTTAATTCTTTTGATGATAATTATGTTATTATATTTAGAAACACAGATCACGTGGTTGTCTAAGGCTGATAACCGACTAAACCATTTAGAAAAAGTGCACCCAACCTAACTTAACTATTACCTAACTTAAACTAAACATCAATCAATGTCACTCTACGGTGGACTTACATTATACCACTACATTTACTTCAGCTTACAATGGCAAAACTTTCACCGAAATTAGTCATTTTTCAAATCAGTTACATAACCTTTCTCCACATCACATCAGGCATGAAATAGCACTGCCGCCAGAGCAAAGTCATAAATGACGTACGTGAACATTGGTTCTTTTTTTTGTTTAAGAGAGAAACCTTGTCCCTTCCAAATGTTTATTTTATAGTGTTTTCGGTCGACATTCTCTAGAACTTTTTGCTCTACGAAGAGTTTATTCCAAGGATACTCCTTTCTAACCTTTTCATTTCGACGGCAGTAAAAAAGAGGCAAACAAATCTCCTATCCATATGCCAACGAGGTAACCTTTTCAATAGAAATGGCCATTGTTGAAAGGGTGCCTCTTTTCTTCCTTAACAAGGATAACATGTCATATTCGTACGATAGAAACTATACATATTTGCAAGGCAACCACTTCATTGCCGATTGAACAGTTCCTCTTGAAGGTAAAGTGAACAAAAAATGAGGGTTTTTGCCGCATTAAAATTCTATATTCCATTTACAGACACGTAATTCCAATTGCGCTCAAGTGCCAGATAGCGTTGGCACTAAAATAGATCACAGGACAATTTGCTCACAGCACATTGAACCCAGGTGTCACACTAGGAAGATTCAAATAAATTTCACTCGCGATGTGTAAATATTGGCGATGAAGATAAGGACAGGTTGAGCAATGTTAAACAATTCTGAGTTGAAATTTGTATCTTCGCCCTGCTCTACCTAAGAAGTATCGATCCTTAGAAGCAGTGTTGGTGGTGGAAAGTGAGGAGTAAGACTGCAAGCAAGTTACTCATGGGATAATGGAGAAATCGTAAATTTGGCTTTAATGTGAAAAGGTATGCATTGTGTTTTCTGCAGTTTTGTTGCCACTTTAACAAGAAAAGTGTTCGTAAACTATTCAGTTTTATTGTAGTGGAAGTGCGACATGTTTCTTCCGATTTCGGGGAGTTTTAATCACTTGTCATATTCTTAATTTGCGGTAGTAAGCTTGGGTCTATGAAATTATTAAGCACTACTGAGTCTTTAGTAAACACGATATGAATTAATGGCCAAGCAGAACAGTAAAACAAAAAAGCCGTAGATCTTTTTATCGTTAAAACAGTTGCTAAAGATTTGACCTCTACTCTGATCGTCTAGAGGCAACAGAAGAAGCACCAAAACAAACGAACTTCGAAACAAACTGGAAAGGTTTCAGAAAACAGAATAGAACACCATTGTAAAGCCTTGTTTAAAAAAAAAACGTGCAACATTGAAAAGAACTCGGTTAATTTATTGAGCTCGTCCGGACTTCCACGGGACATCAAGCTGAAATTTAAAGGTTTATTTCGTGAAAAAAGGAGACCGGTAAAAAAAATTTAGTTTTCTAGTGCAACCCCAAACGGAACTCGTTTAACCGCACTCAAAAATTTGATATTTCGTCTTGCGCTGAAAAATGTCCAAACTTCTCCCAAACATAAAAGGCTGATTGGCGAAAAAAATAAACATGACAAAGGTAAAAAGAAATTCTCGATGCTCGATTAATTTTGTCAACCCATAATAATTTCAAAAACCCAGTGCGAGTCGGACTCGCGTAACGAAGGTTTCTTACAAACTTGTAGGTTCGTACATCACGGAAATCGAGTCTCGAAGAGTTTTTCCGCTTTAGTTTCTAGGTAGTACCCTTAAGGTTTTATATCCCTTTATATTATTGCGAGTCTCAAAATATGCGGCATACTACACATTTTTCTAATTTAAAAATTTCGTTTCCCTAAACCTGGGCTTTAAGACATTACTTCTTGTTAATTTCATAATTCTAGATCAACGGGAAAAACCCAATAGGTTTTGTTTTCCCTTACGAACACCAAAATATTCGGCAAATACAGCCATATCTTTTGACTGCGTCGAATTAGAAGCTTAAGTTTCTTACAGACAGACGCACAGTAAAGTGATCATATAATGACTCCGTTTTTTCTTTTGAAGAACAGAAACTTAAAAATAACAAAATTTTGCAAATATTTTTTTAAATTGATTGATTTTTAAAAAGCCACTGATTAAATATAAATCGAAGAAGAAAAACAAGAACCCAAATTGGAAAAGAAAAATGAAATGAAATAAAATTTGTGGTATTTGGGTTTAGATCTCGTTTTCTTAAAAATGTACGATAGACTTCAAAGAAAATTCAGACATTCCTTTAAAAAAAAAAACTTAGTATTTGTAATTAAGAAAAAAAGATGATTTAAATTTATAGCTTTTTTCTACAAGCTACTTTTTATTTAGCAATGGACAAGGAAATTTTCGTGCTTTATTTTATTTTTCTTCTGAAACCTTTGTTAGCAATTTTCTTCAGCCAGTTTTTGTGCCTTTTTGCCACTCATTCTTTTGTTAACTAATGAATGCTTGTGATTCATTCATTCACACCCTTCATTTGGTTCTCTGCCGACGTGGTAAAGTCCCCAGTCGGAGTATGCATTCACATAACTCGAAACTATTATCCTTTGTCCGCTGGCGGTGCGGATAACTCTTCTCTCTGTCGTTGGAGTTTTGGAAAATTCGCACGTTCTGACTATGCACACGAATGACTTCGAAATGCACTAAAAGAAAGTTGTATTTTTCATACACTGGGTAAATTGCAAAGGAAAATGAATTCTTTGTTAACAAATAAAATTAAATGCAAGCAAAATGAGAAAAAAAAATAGAAAAAAACAAATACGGCAAATGCAAATGTTTGCACCTTTTGTGCCGCACTTGAAATTGTATACAAACAGGCACGGTCGTCTAGAATAGATACACAAGTTAGCACAGTCGCTATAGTCATGAGTCAATGCTCTCGTCATGCTTTTCTAAGGAAGCACAACGAAGCAACATCTACTGGGATTGGATTTTTTTTGTCTAAAAAAAAAGTTGTTTGCCCTTTTATGCAATCTTGTATGTGGTTTAAGTTTGGTATTTTTCAGCAGCATGATGACCATCCAACCATTCACGTCCAGTTCCAGCCAAACAACCGAACCATAGCGCGTCTATTGGTTCAACTTGACTTTTGATCGGTGAACACCACGTAGAAACTCGTCGAAAACAATGAAAACGACTTTTAACCGGTTCCCATGACATGCTCCATAGACTGCAGTTTGAAGTATCTCAGAGTGCAGAAGAATGAGCTTTTTTTATCTATTGGATGCAACGCACACTGTTTTTTTTTTCTTCTCATTCCGTTGCATTCATTTGTTGGCCTCTAGTTGATTGTAGACAGTTGTATCTGCAGATCGTGACCTACACAGACGTCCATAAGTGTCCGGACTGTAGAAGTTCATATAAAACTCTTTCTCTTTTTCATTCTAATAGTCAAATATTATGCATAATTTAGCTAAATAAACAAGTAAAATTAGTACATAAAATAAAATGTCTTGGGTAAGAAAATGGAACTATTCATCGAAAAATTCATTTCATATCGGACACAAGAATAACGTTTCAGATAATAATATGTTGGGTATCCCGGGGGCATCATTCGAAAGCTCGATGGTTAGATGAGGTCTAATATTTGTTATGATTCCTTATTCCAGCTAAACAGTACATTTTCGTCTTTAATAGTTTCAGCTTATATGTAATATCACGCACAGAAAGTGTCCATCTTCATACAAGGTTATTATGTCACTTGCTCTTTTTGGTTTTCTGATTTGCTACTTATGTGTTTAACGTTATCAGCACTGCTAATAAAACAAGCATTGTAAGCAACAGTGTTACTCATAGAGTAATTCCATCTTGTCACAGCCATCATTAAGCGTGGTGTTTCTGCAGGGAATCAAGGTCGATATGAAGAAGATAGCCCTTTTAAGGTGAAAGGCAAGATCAGTCCCAGCTCAAATGGCGAAGGGCAAAACCAACAAATTTGCGTTGTACGGACTCGATACGGTCAATATGTGTTAAGAAATACGGTGACCACACATTGGATGCGTACTCAAATTGTGGCCGGACAAATGAAGTGTACAGATTAACTAAATTGAAATGTCAGGACTATCAGGAATATTCCAAGTCAACACATAAGACGTTTGCAGTATTTGCCTAAAGCAAATATCGACTTTTATTGGTCCTAACAGCGTTTGAAAAAATGTTGCTCATTCAATTCCTATACAATCAATATAACTGTGAACAAAATTATTTGTCCGAATACTTATGGACGACAGTGTATGTCAGAGTAAATATAGGATTTTTCTATACAAAAATAAATAAATAAATGAACAACCCGCTGTTAGACCGGTTTTTTGTGATATTGACCTTTTCTGGTGCCGTGTTTGGTATTTTCAGTTCCTTCTTACTCCGGTCAAATGAAATTTAAGATTTTTGTTGAAAGACAACGCAAAAAACAACTATTCAATCAAAGACATTTAATTGAAAACGAAGCATCATAAATCCGGTTGAATCATTTTATTTACTTATTTTTGTTAATGTGTGATGAGAGAAAAAATGTTTCAAATAATCGTGAAAAGATCAGTCACGAAAGCACCCACTTAGATAGCTGATTTTATAATTGTTTGAGTATTACGTTGATGTTAACAAAGTAAAAATAAACTAATAAGAAATTTATGGTGAGCTATGTTATAATGGTGAGCTATAAAAGAAAGCATAATACATTTTGGAGACGCAACCTTAACACACTTTTGAGGTGTCATTTTAAGTCAACAGGAAAAATGTTTAAAGTGTCACTCGAATCTGAAGTACTGAGAGGTTATACATGGGAATTATAATCATTCTTCTGATGAAATTTTCCATCACGTATTCGTTGCTTGAGTCGTTGGTGGACCATTGGCGAAGATTTTATGTTCAACATAAAAACAAGCGTAAAAGTTTAAGCTCATTAAATCAGATGAAGTCTTGGCTGAAGTCTAAATTTCGAGAAGTCCCACTTATAGTAAATTTCCCCAGGCAACAGACCATTTTTTTCAGCAGGTGTTAGGCATAGGGATGCTGAAAATAAGAATAAGTCCACTTTCATAGAAAGTAGCGAAATGACAAATATGTAAAATTTGCAGCACTCAAACAGCTAAGGGCCGGTTTCAATTCTTCAGTCAACTCAACCTTAAAAGCATGTTAGCCAAGATTGTGAGTAAATTCCTGTAAAATTCGCGAAATGAACACACTTGGGACGGCGGTGAAATTTTCAGTAAACCTTGCCCGGCGAGCTGATATAAGAGTCCTCATCACACTAACCTACCCGCGACGATCCATTCAATTCATTTAGAAGACGCTTGGTGTTGATTAAAAACAGTTCCTTCACCACGTGAGAGTATATGGACACGTATTTATAACCTTCTAGCTTGCTACTCGTAGAATAAGTTTTAAACTAATAATGTTCAACAATGAGTTCTACAATTGGTTTTGATTGCAACAAATGTAGAGCCATTTTGAGTCGTTTTACAGACAATAATAATTGATTTGCGAAGATGTACGAGTAAGTTCAAAAATTCTAATATCATTGGTATAAAACGGTAAGTCAGATTACTTAAAGGTAAAATAAGCGTCATTAATAGATAAAAGAAAGATAATGGGTCTTAAAAAACTACCTTAAAAGGCTCTAGTAAGGGGAATTGAGCAGATTTCGGCTCTGAAAACCTTAATCTGACACTGTCGATTTTCTAAATCATATTGTGTACGAGAAGAAGGAAGAAGGAGGCGTCAAGTTTCTGGCTATAGATTTTTGAAAGCTATGCCGACGTACTCGCAAAGCTTTAAATACGAACTCGGCGAACTCGAAGAATTGAGTTTGAAGAGTTTAATGAAGGCGCTTCACTTTTTTTTGATTCTTTTTATCTTTCTAAAATTGTCAAAAACAAACGGCTCATAACTAAAGCCTAAAGCATAATAAAAATGGTTTATGACAGAAAAATATTCGTTATTTCATTATCTCCTGCTTTTTGTCGGCATGTGAACCTTGTCTGGAACGAAACAAACAATAAAAATAATTATATTGCAAATGCAGTAGCAACTTGTAATTGCAAATTATAGGTGGAAAAAATTTCTCATCCTATTAGCGGTCATAAAATTGCCTCCGCTGAAGCATTTCCCTTTCCTTAAATTTTATTATTCGTTGGTTATTTCACTTAGCAATGCAAACACGCAATGTTTTGCTGAATAATCATAAATTTTAAATGCAAATCACTGATAGAAATTCCACCGAAAAGCGAAACCAGAAGAAAGTCAACAAACCTTTTTCCACTTGATTTTTTCAAATGTGTTCGTCGTCATCACTGCATTTACATCATTTTCACACGGTGAGTGTATTCATTAATACGACTATCAGAACAGACGTAAATCTGTTGTTTTTTTTTCACCTGGCTACCTTGATATGATCAATTATTTTATTTGTTGGGAGTGCATCACCAGCATGGTCGAGACAATAATTGGAAGTCATATTCTCCCATAGTTCTCTCTATATGGAGAACGGCAGGTGCTCTGGAGGCAAAGTGTGTTGGGTTCGAAAATTCTGCAAGATATCGCGATGTCAGTGTGTTTTAATTAAGCAAATTAATTGTTTTAAATTTTCAGGGGTACACTGCCGTTAACATTCGTTGCGATTCCCTTTTTAATATATTTTCCGAGATAATTTCTTGACAGTAGATATAAGCCATCTTCGACAAAACATCAAAATGGGCAGGTATAACATAAAGGTTGAAAAGCAATTTACCTACTCGAAGTATAATTTAACTTAACAAATGAAAATCATCGTTGGCAATCGCTGCTATTTCGATTTGCTCGAACTAGGCTCAGAACACTTAAATCGAAGGAACCAAAATCAAGCTCTACAAAGACCTCCGTCGATTCCAATGGCTCGACCACATCTAAAATCATCATGGCTTAAATTTCTCAATGTCTAAACAATCGATGTATTCCAGTCTCAAGTATGCGTCACATTGATGTTTTTGATGTTTTATCAAAAGAGTAACTTATTTCTTACAAGAATTTTTTTTAATTACTTCTTGTTTTTTGCGAAAAAAAAGAAAGCTCAAGCTCAATGTACGTTTTTGAAACCGGTCTAAATGTTAGAAAGCTTAAGACCCGTGAGAGAGCTTCACCTCTCAACGGGAAGAAAACCTAGACAACATCATTCCAAACGAGCCAAGTGATAAAAAAATATACACGTTCTGTTCTCCTGATATTTATGCAGTAAACAATGTTGCTTTTTACTGCTGAGCACCACGAAATAATTTGGCTATAAATATCCACAATCCAACTAAAAATTCATTTAAATTCAAATCAAAGTGTTTTTGTCGGTGGTCAAGTGCACCTGTACGAGCTCTAACTGTGTGGTAGCGTGGCCGAGCGGTCTAAGGCGCTGGTTTAAGGCACCAGTCTCCTCGGAGGCGTGGGTTCGAATCCCACCGCTGCCAAGAGCTTATTTTTGTTTTCAAATGTCTATTTTTTTAATTTGAATAAATTTCAATAACTGCATGAATTGCTATTCAGACGGTCATCAGATGGCTCAACGTCGAGGTCATTTAATTAACCGAAACATTTTATGAGCAATCAAATCTTAACAATTGCATTTTAATCGCGTTATGTAAAAAGATTGTTATTTCATTTATTTAATTTATTGTTGCATGTTTAATCTATCTTTTGATTAATGACTTGGCAATAATTAGAGGTTATTTCTTTTTTCTTAATTTGAATTTGCCAGCAAAACAAATCAATTTTTGGAACTAACTAACCTTAGAGGAGATAGTAAACCCAAAACTCTGGTGATTTGAATATGTAAAATGCAAATAATAAAAATGCAGAAACATCATCCCCATCATCATCCACTTAACTAAAGTAGTCTGTTTCGGAAGACTGATTGATGATTGACTTAAAAATTGCCTGAAATAATAGCATTGTTCTGGACATAAAAATCGAAAATGTATTTTAAGTTACATGGTTAGACACTCTAGAACATAAAGTTTATTAACATCATTCTCCGTTTCCAAAAAGTTGTAAGGCATTTGGAGGTAGGTAAGCATGTCGTAAAAGGCGACTAAAATACATATGCCCTATGCCGAGCTTGTAGCTCGTTGTGAAGGATGCTTTACCGGTTCGGCTCCGATTCGACCCCCCCAGACTTCTTTCATTTGGTTTCTTATTTTTTGAAGTACATTTAAACAATTAAAAAATGTTGCTGTTGTTATATTTATTACGGATCGAAAAAAAGAAACCCAAATAACGATTGGTCTGTGAAGGTCCTTTGACATTTGTTTCATGAGTCACGAAATTGCAGCATTTGTATTCAGGTACTATTGATTTTCTTCAATTTCAAAATACAAAAATGTCATGCCATTTACTGAATGAGAGTCAATACTCCATACAACCACAAAAAGCAACAGCCTTGAATGTCAGTTACCAACTACGTACATACTACTACCCATATTTGGAAGAACTGCATAAATTTGTTTTTGAAAACTTCACTTACATCGATTATTCAAAACAGATTTCAACTTTCCAGGCATTGACGTAGGTGCACTTTGAAACGTGAAAAAGTTTCACGTTTTTCAGAAAAAATGTGATGATAGGTTAGTTATACTTGATTTCATTTGCTTACATGCAAATGAGATGCAGATTAGCCCATGTTTACCTTGGAAATGGATATGTGGCGTTATTTGGTTGACGAAAGGACGTAAAAGTCCGCCTTCTCCCAGAACGGCAGGTATTCGAGCAGCATTTCGTTGGTATTCAAGCTTGTTGACTTTTCAAAAGACATTCGCGTTCCTTTTTTGCAACAAGTAATATGTTGATGTAGTTGAATTTTTTCTTTCTCTTTTCTTTTATAATTGGCTCGCTCTTCAAGAGTATATGAATACTCAAAAAAAAAAATACATTATTTTATTTATATTTTAAAATACAAATGTTTCTCTTTTATTTTGAACTGTATAAATTATTAAGTAAATTATAAATTATAATGCATAATATGAGAAATAAAAAAATTAATAATAATAATAATAATACTTTTATAATGCGTGAAGCATAGAGTGGGCGGAAAAATGAAAGATTATGTAGTTGTTTGAAAAACTCAGATGTAAATATTTTGGAGTCAACTCACTTACGTGGAGTGAAAGTGCCATTAACTTAATCCCAATGGCAAATGGTAACTGGACCAGATTCGAAAAACTAGACCCCTCTAGGAATCGAACCTGAGACCTATCAATTAAATCAATTGGAAGGCAAGCGCTCTACCAACTTCGCCACCCATAAAGTTGTCTTGTTGAGTGGTCAATTTTCAAAAGGTTATCACCGAAAATTTTTGTGGCATTGTTGAAATGCTTCCTGTCGGATTCAACAATTACGAATTGAATGACATAACAGGGTTTATGGATGGTTCTAAGACCTTAAACGATCATAAACTCTAAATCATGTTGTCTCTAAGGCTACCCATGTAGCGTATTTCAGCTGCTGGACCTCTTGAAATGAAATCGTTATTAAACAGTGATATTGTTGTTTGCATATTCAGTCTGGTTTCGATAAAGGTGCCATCTTCTTTAATATAGTACATCCTCTTTAATATATGAAGGCGGCGGAGCATTGCTTTCAGTGTATGGCACGTTTTGATGACCATAATGCTGCAGCTTACGTGTACTTAGTATTTTTGCACTTTGAGCTGCTGTGGCTTAAGCTGAGGATTTAAAAATTGTGCAGTGGTTTTGAAATGCAGATGTATGTTTCTTTCTATTGTTTTATCTTTTTTCTATTAGCTCAAAGTTCATTTATTACGAGTATACTGGCAAGTACAGTTTTTGTTTTTGGAAGGTTGCATCATCACTATGCCGTCAGTGTAGTGCCTTTACAGCAAAACTAATCATATAAGCTTACTTTTATTTTGAAGATGCTGACTTGTTACTCCAGCATAACAAGCTGATGAACACCCATAATTTCGACGTAACTACGACACATAATGATGCAAACTTTTAAGTAACCTTAGAAAACGTTCCCACAAGTCCTGAGGGTAGAAGGTAAAAAACAACCAAGACGTCTTCTCCATAAATTTTAAAGATAGTCATGATTTCAAGTTGATTTTCGCTTTAGGACTGTGTATAAATGCTTCGAATTTTTTAGATAAAAGGACTCCAAATAAGATAAACGCAAATTGGAAAACAAAATTCAGTTGAATACATAATTCTTGCCAATTAATTCGAAGAATTAAGATGAAAAGACGCAAACATTCGTGCAGGTGAAATGTGTCAAAATTGATGGAACGCTCACGGAATAATAAATTGAAAAAATAAATCAGTGTCCAAGGGGATGGAGCAAACGCAAAAGTAATTCAACTGAGTGTGTTTACACAGCGTAAAGAATTTGTTGCAGAATTTCTGATGGATGGATATCTTCTGCGATTTATTCTGGAAATAAACAACGTTACCATTCATGCTTTGGGGCGGAAAGAGGGATGTTTATGAAAACATCTACAACAAATTACGAGAAGTTGGCCTTCGTCATCAATGTGAGTTTTGTTAAACTAACTATAAACATATTAGTTAGTTGAGTTTTTTAAAGTCTAAAAATTCAAGCCAGTCTTGCCAAAACTACAATTCTAAGCAATTAATATTAATTTTTCTAAAACTGATGCATAAAAAAAAAATCCGAACATTTGAAATTGAAGAAATAAAGTGCACACCTGATTACATTATATAAAGCATTTGCTGCAAAAAACACATAAGGAACTTGTAATTTCATGGAATTGACTCCGTTTTTGCATCAATTATAAAACATTCTAACCTAACCTCATTTCTCTAAGTACCGCGAATGTACTATCTTCTTGTGACAGGAAATAGTAAAATAATTTTGATATCACTTTTTGTCGATTTTGAAAGGAAGCGTATCATACCATATCAACGTTGAATAATAATAAAAATCTTTATTTTGTAGAAAATTTCTGCCTTAAATTTTGGGAAAAAAATAAATGATGGACCACCAGATGCTTACTCCATCAATAGCTCTTATGTGCAATTTCCTGAAATTGATATGGATTTAACGATTCGAAATTGGGAAATATGTATTTTCGCCACCTTCGAACTCTGGCTAAACGATATATATGTATAGAGGAAGCTTACCATGTCATTCAAATTTGGCTTTGAGCGACGTTTTAGATTTTACTAGAGTACCATTGTCAGAACAGTATTTTCTGGGAATAAAGCTGTCGCTTTAACATATCGTGCAGCGAATTTCAAAATTATTTAAATAAAAAGATTGCTTCTTTAGAGTCTGTACCATGATCGATAAAGCCTAAATTGCATACTATTGAAACAAAGTTATTGGCATCTTTCGAATTCTTTACAAAAAGAAAATAAACTATACCCAAAAATGCACACATACTTTTGTATCCGCACCCTTAAAAATCCAATTGTTATTTTATGTTCACATACACTTCCTCCATGCCATGCCATGTCTAATCGCCTTCGGAGAGCTTATTCAGAGACTATTTCAGTGGTTCCACGTGTGATATTCCCCCGTTTTTGCTTCATGTGTTTGATGAGCGAATAGACATATTTGCACTCAAGAAATGAAAAGCTAACATCAGAATCCATTTCCTTTTTCTGTTCCGCGGATTCATTCGATATTGATATCAAATCGCGTTGACGTTGTCGTAAGGGGGTTGTATCGAATTGCGTGTTTTCAAATATTTATATATGAGGTTTCAACCTTAACATACAAAATGCCAATATGATACGAAAGTTCCCATGACACACAAGTTTACTGAGGGTTTGGTGCTCATTGCAACGTGCTAGCATAGTGCATAGTTTGCACTAAATTTAGCTCGAACAAGACTATTAACCCCAAACCTCAACAAGAAGAAAAAAACGTTTTGTTACACGTTTTACACACTCCACGCCCTTTACGGCTTTCGTTCGGAAACAAGAAATAATGTGTGTACATTTTTTGGGTTAATGAGAAGTGATACTGGTGGAAGTACGAGTATAAATGTATGAGGCGGCTTAGGAATGTAAGTCAAGCGGCAAGCCAAGTTTAACCTGAAAAATAGTTGAAACTATTGTTTGACGTGAGGCAGAGTGGAACACACATAAAAATATTTTAATTAACTATATTTCTTCTTTGATGTATCTCTAGGTACTCGTTCGAAAATAGGTTTAAATAACTTGTTCTAATAATAATTGTTTTACATCCGCTGGCTGATACATATTTCCATAGCATTGACAGGCTTATGGATATTAAAAAATAATAACAAAAATGAGATTTGACTTTAAACATCTCAGCACATCGGAAATAGTTAGAGCACATAGAGAGAATGTAAGCGAAAGTCTCTCAAATGAGCCATTGCTTACCAAAAGCGTTGATAATATAGTATGAGGTCGCAATACTACGCTATATTTCAGGAAACAGACGAGACCATTTAAGACAACCAACAGACCCCGACAAGAAGTATGGTATACGATGAGCATTTCGTGCAGAGGAAGAAGCACTTAAGAAATACTCGTCAGCAGGGCAAGAGAAGAGAATAGTGAATAGATCAAAGTAAAAAAAGAGAAAAGTGCACAGTTTCCAAGTTCAAGGATATCAAAATGAAAGGCAGAAAGACAGAATCCTTGCCACAGGTTCCTAGTCAGTCTCTCCCAACTTGTGAAGGCAATCTTATTACCGATCTCCAGGGAATTGTGTATTGAAGCTGCTTTCCAGCAACTGATAAACTTCTCCAACGTCACGGCCTCATCTTGCGAATCGATAACTATGCTTCAACTAAGAGAATTTTCGAATTCCCTGCATGAGGTTTAAGTTAAAACGGGAAAACCGAATCTGTGATTACAGGTAAAAGCCATCATGGAAGCAAAAAAGCTGGAAACTGGAAGCTGCGAGGACCATGAAGGATAGAAAACATTCATATGTGAAACTCATTGTCTCCATTATTTTTCTGATTAGTAAATTAGAAAGTTGAAATTGGTTGCCCCTTCTTCAGAAAATTAATCAAGCCAGCTGTGCGAATTCAGGAAATGTTCGTATATCTATTTCATAAGAAAACAATTAAAAGAACTAAACTCAAAGAACTAAAACAAAAAGTGCGAATTCAGGAAATGTTCGTATATCTATTTCATAAGAAAATAATTAAAAGAACTAAACTCAAAAGTGGATTTCTTAACTGAAAATAAACTAATGGGGAAACGGAAACATGCGGAATGAATAAAAGTCTTATAGTTATTGCTTGAACTACTTCTGAATCTGAGCGATCAGAAATCAATTGCATCCATGTAAATATCATATTTTTCATACACATTTTAAACATAAAGTACTTTTTGAAATATCACCTCACTTTTCCAAACGCAATCAGAAGGAAAAAAATATATGACATTTTTCAAGGTCCACACCTCCTAAAAGTGGTTGGCGATATTCCGAAAAACACAGGTATGATGATTAAGATTTATGGGCCGTCTTTAAGAAACTGATATCGAAAAATGACACGGATTTTTCAACTTGCAATTTATTTTCTTCTAGAAAGAATTTAATGAAAAATGAGTGATGCAAAATTTCCTGGGTTGGGCTCTTAAATTTCATGAAAAGTAGAGCTTATAAAATTTCACAATTATTTTTACGTAAATTACATTTTAAGAAAAACTTCAAAAATGATTAATTCATGTCCCACTTCATCGCCCACTGTTTGCTTAACTTACATCAAACTGGATACATTTTCGTTATCATTCTTCATCTTCTTCCAGTAAATCAGTAAACAATGAATAATAAAGGAAGACGCCACAACAATAAATTTCAAATTGTGGAGCACCATATTTCTTCGCATCCAGGTGCGGATACACCTGTTCCGTGCTGCAGACCCACCTGTTTGCGTAGGATAAACTCAAGGCAATCGAATGCAATATGTGGCCGTTTCTCCGTGTATTAACTTTCGCATGTTTCCGTTGGCAATAATATAGTGGTTTGTCTACTCCTTAAAAAACGAACGAGTATGAAAAGGAATTAAAGGAGATATGTGATTGCAAGGGTGGAGTCATGGCTAAAATGAAGTTATACATACTTTCTTTATTTTTTTCCCGTCTGCCAAATCGGAAGTAGTACAAAAGGTTAACCGTAGAGAACGTTTTGTAAAAGGTCAGATAACACCACACCTACGTGAGGACAAAATGGGAGCCCAAGCCTTGTTGGGATAAATTATTGCCATTGTTTGCTTCTGCCGTATTTGTCATACCACAAACAAAAATACACTGAAATAATTGATGTGAAATACCAGCAAAAAGGCACGGTGTGATTGTTATCAATTTGCTCATTCATTTTTTTCACCCACTACTGTCACTATCTTCTTTTTTTATATTTTTAATAAAAGTACAAAGCCTATGAACTCTGCGATATCTTTCGAGAGTCAATAGAATTTGATAAATTGAAAGAAATAGTTAAGATCTGTACTTCAGCCGAATTGATATCAGTCTTTGGTGAAGATTTAAATTTGACAAGTTGAATGCGAGTTAGAGTATTTCTTTCGGATTTCACCTTGACGTGTTTTGCGTAATAATAACAAACGATTGATTGTACTTTGACAGCAAATACAATCTGAAGTGAATACGTTGAGGTATGAGAACTCAGGTGTATCTACATATGACTGTTTTGCCAAGTGAGGCGACGACTTGTTACGCATACTTTTGGTTATATGATAACAGGCATGGCTTGGAAACACGAGCCACTGTTCATTTCATGGAATTATTTTTAGAAAACAAAGAAAAGTATTAAGTTCATGATTTTATCATTCATCATTTTAATTGTAAAATTTTAATTTAAGTTTAAATCAAAAGTGTCAATCAGTATAATTATGAGCAGCAGGCATTATTTATCAAATATAAAAACAGGGTAAAAAAAAGGAATAAACGATTTTCTCGTTCATTCACGGTATATACAGTATGGATAAAAAGTATTGAAAAATCGAATAATTTTCAACAAATTTTCATTTTGGAGTTAGAAAAAACAATCATGTAAACAAACGATGCTTAGCTTAAACCGGCCGATTGAAATTAACGGATTTGTGAGCGATTTTCCACGCGCTGGGATGCAAGTACAACCAGCAGGATTTTCAACACAGATCCAAGAATTGGTAAGACAATGGACGTAATGGACGATTATGCCCAAATTCACACCAACCAAAATATGATTAAGGGGTACAGAATATCCAGGATTTTTCCACCAAGACAATGATTTTTCCAAAACTTAATATAAAATGGGAATTAATTGAGGGAGAGTGTAGAAAAGTTGTACTCCTTTCTTGGTTCCTGAACGTGTCCAAAAGTTTTGTGTGTTGAATGTACTGCATTGTCTTCCAAACAAAACTGCTGGAAGAAAAGAAAAAGCAACCACTAAATCCGTGGTCTTAACCGGATTAAACTTTATCCAAAAATATTACGGGGAATAAATTGCTCATCAGTTGTGGTATAGTTCGCGAGTAACTGACTTGGAGCGGGCTTTATCTAACTTTAAAAAAAATAAGAAATAAAGAATGAAAATGTAAGGAACATACGAGACTGGTTGGCAGTCATAGGTCGTTAACTAGTTAAAGGAGAACCCGGCGACGATGTTCTGGCTTTCAAGCCAGATTTCCAGAATATTTGCAGGCTTGAATGAAATATCAACAAGATCCGCAGAAGGCAACTGGCAAGACATCAAAGCAAACGCTGAACTAGCTTTCATACTGCCGGACATTGATACGTCCTGATGTAATCAAATTCCATGAAGAACGGCAACATGGACATGGATGATTCAGGGTAAACATCAAATCACGCAGCGGAAGTAAAATATATACTTATCCTTCTCCTAGCCGGATAATCAGAAATATATGGTCTCAATTCTGACACGCAAAAAGTTAATGTCCTTTATGAATGGTTCACGTATGGTTTTAAGAAAGACACACAAGCAGAATCTGGAACGAGAAGAGGGAGCTTGAGTGGGAAAGTCCTACAGGTCAGATGAAAAGTGATTGAATATCACGATTTTAAAGTTTAAAATTCTATATACGCCTTTGATTCTTAAGGGTTGAGAGTTACATTATTTCATGACGAGAATTAAATCAGTCTAGATGAGCTATCTGAAGAAAGGTGTATTGAAGTTAAGCGTCTAATGGGAACGGGAGTGATCCAGCTTGCGAAATACAGAGTTTGCATCGAGAAAAAATAAAAAAGTTATGTATATTCAATATTTGTAATTTAAATATTCATGTGAGGACAAACGCAATAAATTATTTGCACACATTGAAATCACATCGTATCTTTAAAGCCTATGAATTTATCGCACAAAAAGATTCTGATGATTAGTCAATTTTTTTTCTATCTGGCGGCGACAAGACTACCATCTCGTTTTTGTCATTCATATCTTATAATACTTATTAGCATCGACTGTGTATATATGAATTGGTACATGCCAATATACCAATTGCATGTCACTTTAAAATTTGCAAAACAAAGGATGTTATAATTTACTTTGTTGCGAGCAGAGTTAACCAACCCGTACCGAAGGCATAACGAATTTTATCCAAAAAAAATTATACATTTAAGCAGATTAAGATTCTTAAAGCATGGTTGAAACGGACTAATGAAGGAAATTACCGAGAGGTAACTTTGAATATTCTTTCCTAGGACTCTCTCAAGATGTGTATACTCGCTGGCAATGTTCGAACTCGACTTCTAAACAAGTGCTTTGACTCGTACATTAAAGCTTATGGAAATGTTCCTGTCGTTATACATGAGTTATTTATTATGTGCTTTAGGTCGATTAAAAATATGGACACGCTATCTTCACCAATATCATTGGATTTCCATGTATGAACCAACACGCTATTCAAGTCTCACAAGCTCTACAAGTTCTATAATAAACCATGCAACCTTCGCGTTGGGCGGACTTTATTTTAAATGCCAATACAACACCGCATGGGGTATTACACATGCATCGACCAAAAAATCCGGACACTTACAATTCATTTTCAAAGTAATGTATGGTCTTGACACTCATCCCAAAACAATAACGAAACAACACCCGACTTGCGGAATACACAAAAAAAAGTCCGGATTCAATGATGAATTTAAGTAAAAAAAAAAGACAAAAAAATACGGAAAAAATATTTCTGCCAAATTTCACTACAAAGATCGGAAAAAAACGGAAGAACCTGAATTTCTGTTTATAATTAAATGACCAAATAATAAACTGAAATTGATTTGACTTACCTGGATGCGAGGATCTAGCTCGCCGTCGTCCACCTTCGACATGTTGCCTTCTTCTTGTACAGGATTCCGTTCCTCCTCTTTTTGCTCTTGTTTATCCTTTGTTTGCCTTTTTCGCACCCAAGCACACCTTTGTTCATCACACTTGTTTCAACAACACATTTTCCACTCAACACTGGACCAAAATATTTTGCGATAAACAATTTTTGCTCCAAATTAATAATTTTGCAAACAAAAACAGCAAATTCACTTTTCACCGTTACGCACTTGTCACACGATTGACTTTTCCCAGTGAAATTTTTGACAAACCACTGGTTTGGAGCACAAAACTCTCGTATGATTATATAATTTAACTGAGATTCAATGAAATTACAGGCGAATAATATATTTTATGATTAATTTGAGAATACACTTTGCAATTAATTAAGAAGAAAAAAAAACGACAAACAATTGACAACAGACTGAAAAGAGAGGGACGAACTAACACGAGCTGTCAGTTTTAGCTCAAGCGACAACGACACAGAGCTCTACGAGAAGCAACCAACGAATGAAAACAAAGCGCAGAGGAACTTGCGATGAGGTGCGTTTTATTTCTCACCACTGTGCGGTTGGCATGCATGATGTGCCCGTTACAGCGGCTCATGTTGTATAGAAATAATGATTTATCAGATTGAATTTTTAAAACAAATATGTTTACATATTATAACAGATTAATATAAATGTAAAGGGCCGAACAAAAGAAGAAGAAAAGGACTACCAAAACAAGCTTTTATGAGCTCCTCGACAGGACCTACGAGCAATGTTATAATAGTAATGTTAACATTGTAGTCGCGAATTTCGATGCAGATTGAAAAAAAAAATGTTTTTTAACCGACTCAATATAAAACCTTCGAAAACAGCAAGCACACACTTTAGCATACACAAGTAGACCTCGCCGTCTCCAAACTGTTAACCAAATTGGTCACAACACAGACTCGGAACACAGCAAGAGTTCGAGTGAAAATTTCGCGGACTTCAACAAACCAAATAAAATACATGAATAGCTTCAACAACGCTGAACTGCAACATCAAGAGATGCAATGAATGCCATTTTCCAATCCCGCAGACCATAAGTTAAAACTGCCAGCACGACAAAACGAAACCTGTGGTTTAACGAAGAGTGCAGGCAAGTGTACTCAAAGGTGTGAGTTCATCGCAAGATTTTTCTATGATACAAGAAGTAGGCTGAATAGGATAAGGAACTTTGAAAAAAAAAAAGAATGCGACACACTTTACATGTAAAGTTTTAAGTTGCCTTCAATGTTCGAAAGAATTACAAAATATTAAATGGAAAAAAACTTCAGCAGAATAATATTCATTGTGCGATATCGGTTGCTATTGACGGTCTCCTCATTTTTTAACAAATACAGACTGATTGTTCCAACAGCCCATAAACCAAATTTAGCCGCGCACGCAATGGTTTCTGGTTGTAACAATTTGTCAAGTTTACTTATTGACGAATACAATGAGCCATAAATCGAGGTCTTGCCAAGCGAATCCACTGAAAACAAGACGCATACAGGCTTCATTTCTTGCACATGTTGGACTAATTATTTATCAAGATCCGAACGCAAAATTTGCATTAAATCAACTTAGCTGCTTGTGGCCATCGGCATACTTTAACATGGGCAAAAGGACGTTGAATGGTTTTATTGTTAGCTCACGATGAATCACCCGTTTTAAGCTACGTTTTGAGGGTTTTGATTTTGTTTCTAAACAACGATTGAAAAGACATGCGTTTTGTCATATATTATAGAAACTGTTTAATAATTCTAATACATTTCTCAACATTATGATTAATTTACTCATTGTATATATAATTTTTTTTTATATATATAGCATGGTAATAAAAATAATAGCATTTTTTAATAAGGAGAGGATTATATTAAAATCTGGATCGTTACACAGTGTTTACTTTATTGTATTCTCCTTAACAACTTAAAACAAAAACCGAATTTAACTTAAATTACAAACAAATAAATGGAAAAAGTACAAATCAAAACAAGTAAAAAAAGAACAATGATGTTTAACCGAAAACGAAATTAAGTGAATGTTTCTCATTCACTATCAATGTTCAATCCTACTCGTTTCTCTTCCTCTAACATGGCATCCAGTTCGTCAGTTAAATTAGCTAGCATGTTGCCAATATCGTTCAAAACATTCACCGATACATTTTTCGCTGGTGGAACAACGCCACCAGCCTCAGCACCATTAATGTCAGCCGCATATATTATGCCGCTTGAGGAGGAACTCAAATCGGAACAATCCGGAATAGCACCAACCGACATACTGCCGATACCACCGACAACTGGAGGATAGGTAAGTGTTGGCGATCGAAGGTGTACAACACTTGAAGCTACTGATCCTCCTCCTCCCACAGCACCAGCAGAAGCAGCGGCACAATCAACAGATGCTGCATCGTAGGGCAGCGCATTGCCGGTATTTGAACCGGTACTATCGCTGCGAATGAGTGTGGCATCGTGCAGCGACGATGATGATTTTAACGAATGGAAAGAATGTGCGATATTGGCGATTGTGTTGGTCGACGATGATGACGATGATGAGGATGATGAGAGGTGCTGCTGTGGCGGCAAGTCTTGTCTATTAAGTAGTCTTTGCTTAATGGTTCCTGTGTTTTCGTTAGCAAAGGGAATAGTGTCGATGGAATCGATGCTTGATGTTGACTGAAAGATAAAACAATAAAAACAAGAGATGTTAAATCATACAAAAATACACGAACAAAATTTACAATATGAGCGAGAAACTAAGGCAAACATTGACCAAAGTAAGCAAAAGATGTGTGAAGAACTTAGCAAATCATAATAAACTGATAAGCGATAGGATTTTATATATAAATATATTGTTGTAAATGAAAAATGTGAAATTCTGCCGGCCTGACATAAACAGTGGTTGATAAAGAGCTTTAATATCGAACTTGAAACAGCCATCCCATTTCAAAGACGCTTTGGGAACCGGTCCGATGTCACTATTCATAAGACAAATTCAACATTTTAAAGAAGTACGTCATTTACTCAATGCGTTTCGTTAACGATGTGTTTTAACATAATTGTAAATAGAATCTCTTTGCGTCTTCCACTTGCGTAAAGTTTTTAATGACTACAGTCTTAAAATATGTTCATACTCCGTGTCGTGTTGAAAATTTCGCGGGATTCATTGCAAAAATGAAGGTCAATCTGCATTCAATTTGACTGCTTTTCAACATGTCTTAAACCACAAATACTTTTCCGGTGCAAGATAATGTGAGTCCATTTGCCTCAAGGTTAGGCGAGCGGGACAGCTGAGCAAAACGTTTCCGGATTCTTATTTTTCGCTGACCTACCGCATGCGACAAATCTTCCGAAAGTAAAAAAGCCATGAAAAGTTTCTTTATTCTTGCAGAATAAATTGAAGATACATGATTTCAGATGTGGCAAGACAGACAACTCTGCCTATGGTTACAAATACTTAAGTTTTAATTCAACCAACGTGAATTTTTTTCATGTTAAAATAACTTTAAGTTTATTTAATATTTGTGAATTCTTGTGAAGTTTTTAATAGCAAAGGAATTGATAACTTGATGTTAATATATGGTACCTTGTAGACAGTCGGAAAGCCATCCACAGGTCTGATATTGCAGAACCACAGGAAACAAAATTATCACGTGAAATTCGGTAAGAAAATATGCGTTACGTGACATAAATCCAATCTCTTCATCCTGGATCACCGGCTGTGACTATATACAGGGAAATGAACAAACTGATGAACTACTTAGCAAAGGATCAAATTCGGACAGATCAGCAGTACGAAGAGTTGTAACTCCCCTAAGGCCTATCAGTAAAACACGAACAGAATGAATGGTAAGCCTCAGATACAAGAGTCAATCTCACGGGTCATATCCAAGAAGACTGGCTCAATTACGATAAGTCAGAATCAATCAGACTTTAAAACATATCACTCCCTTGAATGAGAAGACATTGATTAAGATCAAGAGGACAACTTAATAAAACTAGTTACACAACGCAAACCCTTTCTGAGCTACCTGAATAACCAATCCGCAAAATTCCTCAAGTCACTTGAGTCTATCCTTGCGCTAAAATAAGTCTTAAGGGCAATGAAACATACTTTTTTTTATCACAGCTCAAACAGCTCATGAGATTGATGCAAGAAGATTTGAGACACATTGAAACCAGGTGGTTATTTTGAATTTCACGTGTGCTGTTTTGCTCATGTTCGCCGGCTTAGATAGTGCTATGCACATTACTCATTTTAAAAAGGGCTATGGGGGGATGTTGCAAAACATTCTTTAAAAATTCAGATCATAGTGAATAATCGCTGGCCCAAAACAGACTTACTCTTGAGCGAATTTGTTTTGCAACAAGTAAATGATTTGTCTTGCAGCTTCAAGCAGAACATGATAATGACATGCATAGTAAGATAGCTTTCTCTTTCTCTGTAGTAAAGAATACATAAAAAAAGACAGTTCTAAGGTTCAGCTATTAATCAACGATTTGCAAAACTCTTATTCTACAAGAGTTTAAGTATATACAAATATACATATGTTCACAGACATAACTTTTGCAAATTTTATAAAAACTTAGTACTCTATATATAATACATATGCAAGAAAAAAAAAATATTAATGTAAGCAAGCCAGAGACGAATTTTTTAA
This sequence comes from Orthonevra nobilis, assembly GCA_963555765.1. Lineage (NCBI taxonomy): Eukaryota > Metazoa > Arthropoda > Insecta > Diptera > Syrphidae > Orthonevra > Orthonevra nobilis. The sequence continues at coordinate 96,361,163 of OY743224.1, forward strand.
ATCCGAATTACCCTTTTTGGATAAGCTAGTGTGAAATTTGCAATAAAAACAAGACGCTTCGCTTTTCGAAACAACATTGAGCGATAAGCGAATATTAACAAATAAATATTAATTTCAAACGCAGGAGACAAAGTTCTATACAAGTCCACTAACCTTATTGTCATGCATTTTTTCGCAATGTATCTCAGCCGTTGTCTGCTGTATGGTTGCATAGTTAGCGTAAATCGGCTGAGGCGGTTGTTGCATAGCTGATGGAATGTAGGAAGTTGGTGCTCCCGTTGTATACGCTACGTACGGGTGATTTTGTGCTGCAGCGGTGGCGGCTACAGCAGTTTGTTGGTCCTGTGAACTTAGAGTTCGTGGATTTCGTATACTACAGTGACGACGCGGTGGCTCTGGGGCAATCTTTTTATTTGCCATTGGACTTCCAGTTAAATAGGGCTGCAAGCAAAATGACGCTTTCAATGTAAACGATAAATTAGAAAATTCAAACATGTATACACTTACTGAATTCAAACTGGAATTATCTGTGCAAACAACATATTCGACTGGTGTATTCATATAGTGATGCTGAGCATCTGCAGGCATATTTTGTAGTACTGCCCTCTGCAGTACTTTGCAGCGATCGGCAGCATTGCCACGCTGACGAGGCAATGTTCCACCGCCTTCCTCATACATGAGCTCTCTGGCTGCCTCGTTTGTTGGCGTTATGTCGCCATCGTCATACGAACGGCGCCATGACTATATAAATGACGACGAAATAAATACGTACGTGTTGGACGGGTATGATTTGCATGACTTACCATATTTCCCCCAGGAAGATTACTAAGTACTCTGGCTCCCTGTGGTTGAGTGAAATGCCCATAGTCAGTGGTAGTGTAATGACTAAAAGTCAAATGGCTTCTGGTACTGTTGTCGTGGATATCTTCCAAAGACTCCAAGCTTTTACCCCGTGGTTGACGTACCTACAAATATCCCACCAAAATAATATTGTTAAATTCCTTAAATCACACATGCACGTTTATATATGCTCCTCAAATGCGCTCCGACTCTTCATATCCAGAATCTATGCAACTCACCTTGATCAATACCACATCATTACATTCGTGATTACTCCCAGGACATGTAAAATAGGGATCGTTGATCCCATAACTTTTGGAATCATCCCATGAGACTCTTGTTGTAGGCACCACAGTTGGTGATGGCAATTGCGAAGGAGCATGCCATATTTTGCGATAATCCTACAATCATAGTTTACGTGTCGTACATGTATTGAAAATAAAACAAAAAAAAATAAAATAAAAATAAAAAATAAAATCAAAACATAAAAATATAGAATAAATAGAATAATAAAGCAAAATGCAAGGAAAATGCGATAAAAATGTCAAAACAATCCAATCAAGTCCAAAATCAAAACAAAACTATATAAATTTCGTTCAGTCATTCTAGCTTATTTTATGTGAATTGCAAGCGCCAGACGAGCCTTTTTGTTTCTCTACCTGAATGAAAGATTGGAAGAAGTTTTACCTGTTGTTGGTACACTGATCCACCAGGATTCCATTTTCCACTTATGATGTCCTTCACTCGTTTTATGGCAAGCAAGATTTTTTTCTGATGTCCGAGCTTCACAATTCCAATGTCTTCGAGATCCTCCCAAGTGAGTTGCGTTACATCACGCACAGTTTTATAGTTTTGATCAAGCAATGGCTGGATATACTCCTCGAGGCGGAGCAGCTGTAGCCATTCTTCAATTGAACCCTTTTCAAGACAATTGAATTGATTATTTAAAAGATGAACTTTTAATTAATAAACTTACCGGAACAAAGTGTGGAAGATTATCCAAAACCTGCAACTTATCAATTCTCTGCTTGATACGTTCCCGGTGGTGTGGATTCTTAATTCCTATAGCTGTTAAGTCTTCTGGTGTCATTCGTGCAATTGTTGGCAAATCATAACCAGCCGCAATGAAAAGCTGTGCATATTCTTCGTATTTCATTTCCAACAACCAATCGGCAATCAATTCATCATTGCGCTGTCGATCGACGCTACCAATCGAACAAGAGCTAACACTACTGCAACGTGGACTAGATAATGGCCCACCACCGCCGCGGATAGAAGCACCACCACCAGTCAAATATGATGATGCTCTACCCGAATCTAAGCTAGCAGTCGAGTGTCTGGATCCAGAACCAGCTGAACCAGACGATGAACCGGGACTATCACGACCTGGCGATTGTGTTAGGTCAATGCCTTGATCTTCTTGCAGCGCCAATTGTTGATGATAGTAAACCGCAGCCTTATGTGTTAGTGGTTCACGCATCGTTGGACAAAATACCGGGACATTTACATATGTGCCACTTCCGGAAAGTGCGTTAGGATTTTTCGAAAGATTCGCCATAGCGTATTCATTTAGTTCATCTGTGAAGTTCAACAAAAAAAAAATAGAAAGTGAGCAGAATGGTTTAATTGAATTTGATAATTTGTTAAGTGCATTTGTCGGGGTGAAAGTGGTTCATCTGCACTGCATGGGTTAACCTGAAGATCAGAGTTTACATCGGGCTAGGAAATGATAAAATTATGCCAACCATGACGGGCGGCTTTGAAGATCTCATCTACATAAATCAAAGCCATGTTCCCTGAAATGACGTCTAATTGAATTGGAGTTGGTCTATTATGATATGACCAGATTGGTGGACGTGAAAAGTATTTGCCTTTCTCATGCATTCGGCGGTATGTACGTTATAGTTGCTTTAATTTGATTATCACGTGGCAGCCATGTCGTCATCACAACATGTTTGTTTGCGGTCAGCGTGATAATTGCAATATATATTTCTAAAATGCATATTTAAGGAAATCATGCGCTTGATCTATTCAAGCGAGCTCGAAAGTATTGAAGTTAACACTTGGGGTTACATAAAGCCGAACTTTTGTTTCCAAAAATCTGTCCTTCGTCTTGCTGTCTGTTTAGCATTGTTCAACCTAATCGAGCTGAAAATAGCGAGTTCCATCATTTGCTTGCGAAGAGTTGTCCCAGAGGTATATTGAGATGAAACCCAATACACATTGTTGACCACAATAGCAATTGCAAGAAAAAAGTCTGATCGGAAGATTGTGGAAGCAAAATGTATTTTAAAGTATACATGAGCTAAATAGATTATGGATATCCTTGTTTCGTTGACAAAAGGAAAGATAAAGAAATATTATAAAAGCAGATACTAAACATACCCTTTTAACTTCTTTAATTTACAATAAATATAAAAATCGTGTCAATAAGTGCCTGTTGATTGGCTTAAAATAAGAATTCAGCTTAATGTTAGGATGAGCATTCCTTTAACCGTGAAAACGTTGAAGGGACGTTTGCAAAATAATGATTAAAAATTGAATTTTGCGTCGGTCATTAAGTGATTGCTGGCAAGTTGGCTACGTCAAATTCACTCTTGATAACGAACGAGTGAACTCACATAGAGTGTTAGAATGGCATTCAAAATACGAGTTGGGGGATGGAATAAGACTAAAAATTGTGTCTCTGGGACGTTATAGTACATTCTGTCTTCAAATCTCCTACACAGCTCTATCAGACTATATTATATATATTGGTACTTGTATTGTAAGAAGATTTTGTAGAAAGAAAATCAGACCAGAGGGTTCAGAGTGCAATGTTTCAGACAGCTAGGCGATATAGAGCAGATGGAAATGAATGATCCGCCAGAAAAACGTTTCATTTAGATGGACAAAGAGCACTTGAGGATTTACTCAAAAAATTTTAACGTATGAGACAACAAGCGCATCATCGAGTTGCTTTCTGTGGGACCCTGGTCTACCCTGTTTCGATTCAGTTTAGATTATTACAGAAAACGGTAAGATGTTCCAGTATATCCTTTCTTATCAAACAAAGCCAGTTGTCAACTATCAACCTAACCATTATTGAAAAATAATTAAATACTGATCGCTAATCGATGGATTTGATCGATTTGGACATGGTTGTGCGTTGGGGTTTTGCAACTTGTATTTGTCCGGTAAGGACAACTTAAAATATAACTAAGAGCTGCCTCTTTCGAAACCATCACAGGTATTGGAGCAATAGGCAACTAATTGGCACCACATTTTGCAAGTAGATCTTAGCCTTAATGCTATCAAGGTACAATTGCCACAAAAATTCAAGCCACCATCACATCCAACACAACGAACTTCTTTCGTTGATTTGGAACTGGAAATGAATAACTAAAATTATGATTAGAAAATTCTGAGTGACCTAACGCATATACATTCGTTTGGGTACGTAAACAAACAAAACTGTGGCATTTGCGGCCAAGATTAATAGTGGTAGAAAAAAGTTTAAACTAACTCCTTTCCAAGGATTCATGGTGCAAACAAAACAAAGGATTTGACATTCGTGGAAAACAGTTGCAATTATGGTAAAACGTATCTGAAAATGTAATCGGAAGAAGCGAACATGTGGAAGATAATGTATTTCATAAAAATATTACAAATCCCTATCATTGCCTCTTGTTGGATGCACCTACATATATTTTAAAATCTCATCTTTAAATTCAATATCAAATTATAGCAAACCTTTTATCCTGATTGCTGCAGAGCTTTCTCTGGGTAAATTAAAGCCACCCTCTTCAATGGATGGTGAGGACACCATGCCACTATCCTCAGGTTTAGTAAACAGCGAAGTGGTTTGATAGTGATCCGATGGTATAGCCGGTGGTGCTACCTTTTTAGCTTGTGGGTGTGGTTTCAAGGACCGATGCATTGTGGTGAATAATGTTCAAGTGTGCCTGCAAAGAAACAGATTTTTATTTCATTCATTAAAAAAGAAAGCATCTCTAGCAAATCACACCCGGCCTCCATAGTATCTTATAGTAGTACGCGAGGTCACTATAAATAAAAAATACAATTTTATAGTACACACACCAAATTTGCCGGCTGCATACGTATGTACAACAACGACGACGGTCCATATACACCGAGTTGGTCTTTTGCATTTTCACAAAAAAAAAAAACAAAGTATATCTACAACAAAAGGGACACCTGTTTCGAATTTGGAAAGTGGTCGCAAGTGGGTTCAGTAATTTCATTAAAAATTTGCAAAATTTTACGAATGCAAATGTTAACTTCACCACGCCCAGTCCGTACTCCTTTGAAACGAGTTTTCGAAAATTTCTTCAGAAAAAAAAAACTATACCAACTTGAAGGCTCACGCAAAAACTATAAACAGGCAAAACCACAGCAAAAAATCGAACAATTTTAAGACAAAATTAAAAAAAAAACAACAAGGCTTTCATACCATGGTGAGGTTAATATGTTCTTTTTGCGGAAGAAGACGAAAACACCAGCGGGTTATGTATCATCGCATTGCCATCAAACATAGACCGATTTCGATTTGATTTCTTCACCAATCCGCTGAGTGGTCATTAAATTTTATGTTTTCACTGAATTCGGTTTTTCAAATCCAAAATTTGACAATGCAAAATGTTTTAATTATTTTGTTCGGCACTTTATAACGAAGCGCAGAGGGAATCACAACAGCGGCAACAGCGACCTATTGATTTATGCCTCAACATTGTAACATAGATTTCTTCCTCTTCATCGGGCAGGCAGGCAGCAGCAGCAGCAGCACCAGTTAGAGGCACATCAGCACATACTAACTATATTTAGCTAAAATGCACTTTTTCATGTATGGATGGTTGGATGTCCGAAAAAAAAGAACTGAAACTACGAGTATCTCGGTATACTGAGTGCCAGTGGGACAGAAAAAGAGAGCATATTAAAAAACAATAAGAATGACGATAGAAACGACAACGACGTGAAGAAGCAAATAACACACACAGTGGAGGCAAGCAGTGGTTGGGGATTTTATGGTTATTGTATGGGGTAGGAACCGTTTTATGAATGGTGAATTTCAAAGTTGGTTAAATTGGTAGGCAAAAGATGTTTTGTTTTGACTAATAGATCTACCAAAAGGGATAGCTTCCAAGCAGTTTATTCTTACACATTATAAGCTAATTGGAAAGACGGAGACATGTGTACGTCTTTTGGAACAGTATTTAAATAAGAAAAATTGGCTTATCACGTGGGGCAAAATGAAAAATCATCATCTTGGTCCACCTGTTTGCGCTTTTTCGGGTTTAATAACGAATTCTGCAATCATTTGCATGTGGTGCCACCCACCTCAGCGAACTACTAGTGCTACAGGCCGATCTGTTAATTGCGCAATTCAACCTCGTATCAAAAATATTAACATTTTCCTTAAATGGGAATTAAAATTAACAGAATAGTTTAATTGAAAAAAACAGCAAGCACAAGACTTTATTTCGAAACTCAGAACATTAAGATCCCCCTTACGGAAGGCACATATGTTACACTTCATCGGGTCGTAAAGTACTTTGCAGTCAGCGGCAGTTCAAGTTCAGCCAGCATATTTTCAATGTCGTGGTCAATTTCACTTTAAAATTTATTTAAATATATATATTTTAAAAGCAGGCCTTCCATAGCGGAAACGTTTATTGACCTTTTTACTCCTCACAGCACCACAACTCTTTCTCTCTTCTGCGAAGCGCGTATTGTTCTCAGCCTTAATTCCCTCGACAACAGAATAAAGCGATACGGTTAACAGAAGTCGAATGGTGTCTGGTAGCCAACGTATGTTTATTTGAACGATACTATCATAGCAGATGAGAAAATATATATTAAAAAAAACATAATATCCAAATGACCGCACAACAGGTAGTTATCAATTTATAACTATAGTTTTGAAAATGACGAGGGTCAGAGTTCATATACGGATTTGAACTTAAACTTAAGGAATTTAGGTTTGGTTTTATTATGCCCAAGAGTTCTCAATGCAAGTTAACAGCTTAACTGGTCCCTGTTAGTAGCTAAGCTCAGAAACTGACAAATTTGACAAGACAAAGAATCCAAAAATCCAATAAAAACGAGATTTTCGGTCACTGATTCTTTGTCATTTCAAAGAAATACTCAAAGCAGCTACAGAACTGCAAAACTACGTGTGGAGATAACCCTGAAAACGAATAATAATTCGCTAAAACATTTTTTATTTTGGTGAGCCTTCCCACGGAATATCAATTTAATCAACTATGATCGAGGTAAGTGCTTCAACAACTGTATGACGCTTTTATTTGCACACTTTACATGAATTTAATGTGTTGATATGAAACTCTTCTCTCCGGACATGCCCTTGTAGTGTTATGAATTTGTTTTTGAAAACATCCTCAAAATACAAACTTATAATATTTGAACGACACTTAATGTTTTGATATTTGTGCTTAGTATTTATTTAGGACTTACAAAATATGCAGTTGTTGTTTTATATCGATAAAGTTACCAAGTTGAAAAAAGCGAAAGTCAACGACCTTATTGCTTTCATGTTTGCTTTTCAAAATTTAAGGCTGATTGTTTTTTTTTCTTTTGAATTTATCACTATAGCACATGACGTTTATACGTTTCTGGCCGGCAAATAATATAATAATTTCTATGATTCTTGATATAACAGAAACCAAAATTACGATGCTAATGTTGAGGTAGCTCACAGTATGCATGGTAGAAGCTTTGATAATAAGATTTCGCAATTTTACTTGATGTCCTTTCAAAATTTTAATCTGCCGTGATTAAAATTTGTTTTAAGGCGAAAAAAAAGACCGAACTTAAGAATAAGTTTGTTCTTCTTAACATAGGGTGAGTTTTAAGCACCAAAGGATAAAAGTGATGTCAGCTTTTTACATAGAACTTGAATGTTTATAGTCCATTCACTAGCGCTTTGGTTCGGGTTGTCGTTGGGAATATAGTAATTTTTTTTCTGTAGTCAGGTGTGAATGCAACGTACCTTACACAAGCCTTAAAAAATTAAAAATAGCAAAGCAGCGGCGACTAATAAACAAAAACAATAAGTTTCAAAATGAACTATCTTAAAAAATTTACTGATCGCACGAAAGCTTAAGACTTCCTGAATCGGAAAATACTTTTGAAACATAATTTAAGATTTACAAGAAGCATTGATTATTATATTTGATAAAATTGCTGGTCAGCAGCGAATTTGAGTTTCACAAAATTCTTAAAAATCTTTCCGCTCAACGTATCTGTTATCAGTTTGTTAAGGAGATAAGCCAGAACTGTGCTAGTTTTAGGTTCAAAAAAGTTTCGATTCAAAAGCCGAAAATCCCCTGTAATAATATTTCGGAAAATACAACAATGGGCACTACCTTCTTAAAACTTTTATGCAAACAGCGAATCATTATTTTTTGATAAGATTTCCAAGTATTTTTTTAAGATAATGATTTTTATGGTCCAGGCGTCTAGTAGTTGAATAAATCTTGAAAAATATGGTCGGGGGAATCGCCTCACGCCCCCGAAAGGCTTTTCTGTACACACAAAGTGCGAAAAACTATAAGCTTGTGTGAAACTAAAAATTAGTATTCTGTCACGCTGGATTTGATTTTCACGAAATTACGACGTTTCTAAGTTAAGAAGTACATAAAATTGAAACAAAAACAGTCAAATGAAAATCTCAGAGTTTTGGAATGCAAGACAGCTGAACCGCCAGCCAACCATAGTATGGGAAAAGATAAGCGGCTGATAGAGAACTACAGCATTGCTTTTACATTTCCGAAGACCTATTGTGCCTCATTGAGACTGTGAATAAATATCCACTTCTGCACTAAACAAATAAACAGCATGATTTATGATGAGATCTCCATCAACGGATTACGTTCAAATAAGATAAGAGCTTCCAGTTCAGTGGCTTTCAGAGCACTTATACATTTGTCACGGAATTCCAATCTCATCCAGCGTGTCCGTGACAAGGTCACCATTCAAACGCCGTGTATTTTTGGAATTTCTTGATTTTGTATCTTCTTCTCATTCCACTCAGCGCCTCAAGGCTAACCCTTATTAGCAGCAGTAGCATCGCTAACAATCTAATTGGGACCAATTTTCGTCCCGCAAATCACACACTCATAATATAATTATTTATCTTTCTCTAACCATAATAAATATCCCCACCCGCCACCGAACAATCAATCAGCCCCACTGTACAGTCCTCCAGTGATTATGTGACTGCGAAGATGAAACTAAAGCAAACGTACGTAAAAGTAGAGTATAATAAAAAAAAATTAAGGAGAAAAAAATGCTTCATATGATATGATTTCCATTTTATTAAAGCTTTTTTTTTATTACCTTTTTGTGCAATGTGAGAAGATGGGGAGAAAAACAACAAATTTTACATTTTCAGCAGTTACAGGAGCCACACGAGATCTTATTGTTTGAAATTGATTTTCTTTCTTGGAATCTTTTCAAAATGCAATTCCACTTGGGATTTTGTTAATCTTCATAATTCTTTCATTTTCTTATTCACTGTTCACATACAAAATGCAATTCTGTCATGTGTCATTCGATTTTTTTTTCTATCTTCGTGACTTTGCACTCTTTCATGGACCCATTTGTATTTTTTTTTTCATAAGTTACGCAAAAGAAAACACGATAAAATGGTTAAACTGCACGTTTGTTTACTTATAAACAAATAAATAAAAACATTAACTAGATAAGTGAGCTTTTTTTGTGTTTTTTTTTTAATTTTTGTGGATGTAAAAAATTCTATAAATATCCTTGTCACAAAAAAAACGAGACTGCCATTTGGTTATGGTGGACAAATGACTGAATGAAAGAGAATGCGAACAATCGCATGGCAACGCGTCGCACGAACTGTAAGGTTAGGTGATGTAAAGTTAGTCGAATGGAATTCCATATTTACTCGTATACTGAACTGAGTTGAGTTAAATTTTGTTGAAACTGATAAGATGAATAAGAAGGGTTCGGTGGTTACTGCTGGTCCGACATTTTTCCGTCATTGACGCGAAAATTGATTTCTTAGTCATAGGTTGTCGATTATCATGGATTCAGGATACTTCCAATTTGATATATATGGCATTTTAAGACCGGGTTAGATCAAAGAATTGGCATCACGGGAGCTCAGACCTTTTTTAACTGGTGTGATATGCATTCCTCTTTAAAACAATGATCCAGTCACACGTATTCAATAAACCTTCCAATCTTATCAGCAATTCAGCATCCCCAAGTATCTGATTAGAATCACCAGTTCATTGCATTATATTTAAGCAAGTCCGATGATTGATAAATATATGATGTGATATTGCTTATATCCGTTTGTCAAAATGAACTGACACACTCGCTCTCAAAGGCTTGCAAAACAAAACTAGTGATTGGATTTGGTTGTCATCTGGCAAACAATTTTACATTTTGAAATGCCAAGTTCGTCGAGGAGGTATCGTTTGGTTTGGGTACTAAAAGTACGCCTCGTTTTTAACTTTAATATATTATCTGTTTTACAATAATAATTTTAAAGAAGCAGCATTACCTATAGCACCAAAACGTCGCTTGTTATAAATGAACAGACTTGAATTTTCCAGTTCAATTTAATTGAAAAAATAAAAATAATTTATTGATGCTTACGACAATGGGGCAAAGGGTTTGCTATTGTAGGTGAAAAAGCTTTATATGCAAACGGATTTAATCATCTGCCTTCTGTGCTGAGTTAGATAGAATTTAGGAATAGAATAAGCCAAAATATAATAATAATTTTGATTGCAAGAAACACCACCGCCCTTATTGTAAGTGAAATTACACTTCAACAATATATATAAAAATCTAACATATTAAAATATTTATAAGTTGATATAGTTTAAAAAATAAATTGTATTTTAAAAACTTTCCACGCTCCCTTACTTTGTAAAGTCGATGCATTCAGCAGCCACTGCCTCTGAATCTTCAACCACCTGTGGACGTCCTTGTTTACGTTACAAGTTGGCCTTCGGATTGCATTAATTTTTTTTTTAAATTCTATTTCAGTTTATTTTTAATTTTAATCCAAGAAAAAAAAAGTTAAACAAAAAAGTAATATTTGTTAGCTCCATTAATCTGGTTTCTGTCCATGATAGCCATATTCACCACAGCAAGATGCAACAAAAGCGAACCCTAAACTGAGTTAAAAACCACTGACTCTGACAACTCCCGAAATGACAGTTTACTACTGTTGCTGTTCCCACCATTTGCAAAGGTGTGGAGTGCTCAAGTGTGTAAAAAGTGTTTAGTTGTTATGTTTTGCGTTTAATTCGAGCTGCAGCTCATTATTTTCTTTTATTTTTTTGGTTTTCGTTTCGTGTGAGGAAAAATAACAGTTTTTCCATCGTGCAGTGAATAATAAAAAGTTTTTAATTCAGTATTCATTTCCGTTCACCTTGTTTCGAAATAAACTTGGCCGCCAACAATTAAATGTATGAATTTTTTGGTAAAATTTGTGGTGTTTTTTGTTTGTCTTTTGTTTAACAAACAACATTTTCTTTAGCGAAGCGTGTAAATAAGAATGTAATAAGAAATAGTGCAATTGAAAAAATGGCCGACAAAACTATTTGGATGTGAAATCGGGGCCGTCTTTATGGGGTTCAGCATAAAGTTCAGGTGTTTTGTTCATTGTAATTGAGTTTCTTTAATCCGAAGGAAAATTTGTCATTTATCCCGAGTGCAGGAGACGGCATAGAATTTCTACTTTGGCGTTGCCACTTCAAAATGAGGTCAATAACATTTTAATTGGATAACTTCGCTGCTAGTTTAAGTGTGGGTGCGCGATGATGGATCGGAAATCGGAAAATTGACTTTCCGCTTAAAGAAAAAAAGATGTGAAATTAAAATTCGCCTCTCTGAGTCATAGAGAATGTGCAACGCCCCCTCTGGCTCTTACACTAACATACTAACTATAAATTCTGCAGCTTAACTGGACGTCTGATGAATATGAATTTCTGTTTTTTTTTCTAAATGCATAATCGAGCTGGAAAGTTTGCAGTCAGATAGAAGCGAGAAACAATAAAATTCATAGCACAACTACTGAAGCATGATGATGGCGAAGCGATGCGATGCCTGATCAACAGGTTTTCATCTCGTTTTTAAACAAAAAGCCGGCTTCTCTATTGCCTTCTGCATTGAGATGTTGTTTTAATGAAAATCACAATTTTTGAATTGTTTTCTTGTTGGTTTTCATAATATTTTACCGTATACTGATAAGGAGACACTAACCGAACCTTTTGTGGATTTGTGGGAGTGTTTGATTTCCGGACAATAATCTTCATCAGCGAATTTCTCTTTAATTGCTTTGTCATTTGATTAAAATGGCACGCTCATGAATATTATTAAGAAATGGCTTTGATTTCGTGTAGCGAAAGTGATAAGATAAATAGTTATCTTTAACGTTTTCAAGTGGGCGCAGAGTTGCCAGAAGAAGCGATTTTGCCTTACTCTAGAACTAGGAATTTTAATTTATTTATAGAGTACTGTCGAATTTTTCTTTCACTACACAGTTTACTAAGAAATATGTACATCAATGCAACTGAAAAAAATCCGAAAGTATTAATTTCAGTTGACGTCGATTTTAACAAAAAAGAATTTTTCTAATTGTTAATGAATTCCGGCTCTGTTGTTTCCTATCGAAAAAAACATTGTTTAAATAGGAGGATTTGAAAAAATTTTATTTGAAAGAACGTCAATTTAAAAATGTGAACACACATTCAGATAAGATTTTCTAAAAGAACATAAAGTTGAAGACTATTTTTAAGTGATGAATATACATAAGTTCAAACAGTTTATTTCTAATGTATTCTGCCACATTAGAAAGAAGGGTCAAAAGCAGAATCATCAATATTGCAAGGACGGAGAAGTGTAATGGTGTGGAATTGATTCTCAGTGAGTGGACTGCAACCATTTGATCAAATAAGAACTTAAATCGATCGAAAAGTTACCATACACCTTATATAAAATACAACTTAAGTTGGCTCAAATTGATGATGACTCGAAAAAAAAATGGACGCAAGTCATTGAGTGATGGATACTTCATATAGTACGTATGTATGTAGAACATTTTCTGTTCTCAAGTCTTCGGTGCGAATAAGTTACTCCATTTGTTACCATATTTAAATTCGATTCAAAATTTGAATTTAAAAACCATTGTATTTGTAACGTCCAGGTACTAAGATCAATATGATAGCTTATATAAATTCTAACATCGTTAATGGGCTGTCTGTATACGGCCAAATATTCAAAACCATGTACGCAATTTTTTTCCTACTCATAAAAACTTCAAAGCCTTCATTGCAACTCCTATTAAAAAAATTCTTCCTAAAACAGGTTGCATCAATCCCAGAATAATTCGAGTACTTAACAAACTTCATTATAAATAAGTAAATTACACTACAGAACACAAATTCACCATTCATCTGAGCGGATACTAATGATCCACAAACCTTGACGACCCATCGACACTTACCAATACGCAGTCATCTGCTTTAAATTGGAAAACACAAATCCACATAAAACATAATGAACTTTCGAACTGACCTGTTGCCTATAAATCCACACGGATTTCCAAGCACATGATAGCACATTGCCTAATTTAAGCATAGAGCTTTATTCATAATGAGGCAATTGTGATCCGCTGAAAGTTCAAAATCTGAACGAGGAACAGCCTTTGTAGTATTTGACGAAAATGGGACTTTACTATATTTTGCTTTCGTTTTCTAAGCAGAACTGCGATAGTCTCATCTATAAGAGTATTGATTGACATTAGTATTCGGCATTAATAAATCAGAAATATTTGGAAAATAGAAACCAATGGCAATGAAGTGGGTGATTATGCTGCTAAAGAAGCTTCTACAGAGGAACTTATCAAATTCAATGTATTTAACAAGCAAGAAATAAGGATAACGATTTTTCGACATTGGAAGCTATTTTCTCTTAAAGAACCATTTTTCTCTTAGAAATTTTTATCTTTGAAGTGTCTCTAGTGCTGTTTATTAGTATTTATAATGTATTTGTTACTTACATATTAATACATATAATAAAACATTGCCGTTTTGGTTTGTTGGAATTTTGCCATCTTTCAAGAATCTGCACAATCCCCCCTAAAAAATAAAACCTGTTCCAGTGCAAATGGTTGAAATCTTGTCAAAATGTTTTGTTATTTATTTGAGCTTTCCGTTTCATTACCTAGTTTATATTGAGACGCTTTCAGTGTCTTAAGATAGCCATCAAGCCTAGACTCCACCTTCATAAAACCCCTCATCTCGAGTTGGCTAAATCTTAATCTGCCGAAAGTTTTGGTGATGGTCTGGAATAAATTCGGAGAAAATTTTCCAAAATGTGCACAGCAAAACATGTTTTACAAAGTTTTGCGGCGGAGCTGGATTAGTACTCGGGGAACAAAGCCAGCCATTATCTTGTAGAGCTCCAATCGAGAGAGCTTGCTCCAATCGTCGGGAATGTTTGCCTTAAGCCAGTTCTGACAAAAAAACAATAGGGACCAGCCGCTTCCTTCTGAAGCTTTTTGACGACAAAATCTGTTAGGGAGCACTATTTTTGCGTCTAGAATGGATTCTTTTCTCTCCTTGTCAACCTGATATCGACTCCAGAGTAGCTGGGAATTCTATTTAAAAAAGTCTATATTTCTTAATGTTACTTACTTACTTAAGATGGCGCTACAGTCCGGGGTGGACCTGGGCCTCAACCGACAAGCGTCTCCAGCCAGCTCGATCTTTTGTTAGCTGCCTCCAGTTTCGCACGCTAAGTTGGTTGAGGTCCCTTTCCACTTGCGCGCGCCACCTGGGTCGCGGTCTTCCTCTGCTGCGCCGTCCCTTGGGGGTGGATTCGAAGACTTTCCGGGCCGGAGTATTGGTTTCCATCCGCTTTACATGGCCTAGCCATTTCAATCGTTGGATCTTCATTCTTCTGGCTAGGTCGATGTCGCGGAGCAGCTCGTATAGTTCTTGATTGTATCTTCTCCTCCACTCACCGTCTATGCAAACAGGACCGTAGATCACCCGAAGCAGCCAAGAGCAGCTTCGTCCGTTTTTGACAAATTCCATGCCCCCGCGCCGTAAAGCAGGACTGGGACGATTAAGGTCTTATATAGTTTTACTTTGGTTGTTCGAGGGGGGCTTTGTTTATCAATTTATTTCTCAGCCCATAGGAGCAACGATTGGCAAGAGTAATTCTTCGTCTGATTTCAGCGCTGGTGTCGTTGTCTGAATTGATCCCGGTGCCTAGGCAGACAAAGTCTTTGACTACCTCAAAGTTATAGCTGTCTACTTTGACGTTCTGTCCGAGACGTCGGTGTTGGGAGTCCTTTCTCGTTGACAGCATATACTTTGTCTTGTCCTCATTTACCGTCAGACCCATTTTCGCGGATTCCGTCGCTATACTCACAAAAGTGCCATTGATATCACGCTGCGTTCTTCCAATAATATCAATATCGTCGGCATATGCGAGTAGTTGGACGGACTTCTGAAAGATTGATCCTCTCGTGTTGGCGTGCGAGTTTTGAACAATTCTTTGAAGAACGATTTTCAAAATATGTGCATAACGGGGACATGGATTTAAAATGAATAAAAATTGATTTGAACAAGCCTTTTGTTATTGCAGACCTTAAATCTTTTGAATTTTGAAAAACGAGGACTTTCAAAAACAATCATAAGAATGCTTTCTTTCGCGCCTTAAACAAATAAAAAACATTGCTACTTCCATTAACACTTCAGCGATAACACCCTTATAATGAACAAAATTTATTGGCACACCATATATCACTATCTAATTTGCCTTCAGAAAAATCTATTCACAACGAAAGTCTTCGGTTTTGACCTTATTTCGAGTACCGATATGCAACATCTTCAATAAAAAAAGCTCCGTTTTTTAATATAACTTTTTCATATTCATTTTTATCTTTTATTTATTTCAGATTTTCAATGCAGAAAATGCCATCCCAAATAATCCCAGATGGCAGTAGTGCTCCAAATGAAATAAAAGTTAAAACAGCCTACAATGGCGAAGTCATTCATACCTACATCGATGAAAATATCTCATATGAAAAACTTTGCCATGAGATTCGTGATGTATGCCGCTTTCCTTCGGATCAAGTGAGTTCTTTGTAAAACAAAACCCTACTTCTACTTGTTCGTCATAGGTAAGTGACTTACATATATTTAAATTTAACCTTTCAGCCCTTCACTATAAAATGGGTTGACGAAGAGAACGATCCATGTACTATTTCAACTCAAATGGAATTAGATGAAGCTGTTCGCCTGTATGAGGTCAATAGGGATTCCGAATTGTTGATTCATGGTAAGTGTAGATATTTTTAAGATTCTCTTCCAAAACTTGCGGATGGAATTTAAATAACCTTAGTTGAATTCAGATTGGTATTAAGTAATCTTGAAAACAAGTCTATGAAAGTCTTGTAAGCCTACAATTTAATTAGCGAATCATATTCAGTTAAATAGGCATTAAAGAAGGGTTTCACTGTGAAAAGAGATTAAGAAATGCATAAGAACGTGTACTGCACCCTTCGTGAAAGACCGAACAAAAAAGTGAAAATGATTCAGTCAAGTGAGTTGATGTTTGAAAAGAAATTCGCATGAAAAGAAATTCATGTGATAAATATTTGCATTGCATTTAAGTGGTATGCCATTTCCATGTTGTGTGATTATATTTTAAAAATATTAAATAACATTAATATTTTCTGTGTCGTGCGGTAAGTACATTTGTTGTATTTTACGGCTCATCAAATTTAGACTTTTATATAAAAATTAAGATTTTGATGCTCTAACGTACATAAGTGGCTGTAATCCCACACAATCTGAAGTCGTGTAAACGCAGAGAAAATAATAACACATAAGCAAAAAAGCTTCACATAAGACAGATATCTTTCACTATATGATCATGAAAGACGATTCAAAGTCTTTCTAATTAAAAACTTTAGTGTCTCATGGTGTATGAGGCCGCATGAGGAAATTTTACGTAAAAAAAACACAAAAACTCACAAATGTGAGTGATTTTGTGTTTCTTAGTTTTTCTTTCGTCAAAAAGCTGTGAATTTTAAATGTTTTCTCCAGTTCCGAACAATCTTAAACAAATCTTGTTCAACGTGTTATTCGGGGAGGTAACACAGAACAATTTGAAATTAAATAATTTAAACATAAACCGCGTTTTTATTTACTAAGACGCTTGTATTTCTTACGCATGTGGGAGTCTTTATTAATGTCTATTACAACAGCAATAGCAGCACTTGCAACGTCTGTCCAGCTGTGCATTCATCAAGTTTAGAAAACCTTTTTATTTCATTTAATCTCTTGCGCCGAGAAATAAGCTAGTTTTTGTTTAAAACACAATCAAAGATGTCGAAAGTCCTTTTCGACAGTCAGACGCCTTAATTGCACTTTTCTCCATTTTCTCCACCGCAATGGAATTAAAACATCATTAACATCACCGACTTATGACATTTATCTATGTTCCGGGCCAAAGTATTATCAAACCTTTTTGATTGAGCAGACGACATGCCTTTTAGTCTCGGTTCAACCCTCTAAGTTAGATGCAAAAGATATCGCTTCGTTTTTTCCAAAACTTGTTTTGGCATCAACGAAAGTGATTTTGTCACCAACCTTAACGGAGCATCTAGCATTTTCAATGGTTATTCTATACAACCAGTTGGTATTGCAAGGTATTGCGTTTATCACGAATGTTCTGACATATCTTAAGTAGTGCCCATTGGTAGAAAAAAACCGCAACTAACTTATGTATCCCATTGGAGGCTGCTAGATCGAGCTGTATTATAGCGCTGTCGTAGTCCACGATCACCTTTCCTCTGAGGTAAACGTCAGATGAAGAAACCAAACGACTAAGCTTGCCTGAAATATTATTGTCAATTGTCAATAGAAAGCGCACCAGGATTCTGGCCGCACAGTGAAGTACGTCGTAACCTCTACCCTATACTGCGAAAGCTGCAAGACTGTAAGTGCGAAACTTCACATCACGTCACGTGGGAATGTCCGTCGCTAGTCAGACTGAGATTGTGCACCCTACGCAATCAGTTTCCAAAATTCGCTATTGAATCCCACGGTTTGGATTTGCACCTGATTTTTCCCATCCATTAGAAACAACCAATTTTATGTAACCTTTTCATTTAAAGTCGGGGAAACAAATCAGCGCTCTTAATGACGGTTGGGTAGGACATAATGTGTGTTTGCAGACCTACAATGTTATTTCGCTTATTTCTATGAGTATAATTTCAAATGCCAAAAAATATAAGACCCCTTGATTGGTCAGAAAAAAAGTCATCACGATTTTTTTTAACAATGCCGACGCAATTTATGTGTACGTCTCGGTACTTCTTATACTCATCGCTTCAGATATAAAATGACTGTATCAATTGCTGCTTATTATTTAAATTAATATTAAGGACATTAGCTTTCTCTGTCGTTTTCGATTTGTACATCTTCCAATTAGTTTGAAACCGACGCGCTGTGAGGCATCTCGTATCGCTTGTCATCGGTGTTGCATAATTAAGACTAACGAACAATGTTACGTTTTATGCAAATATTTCTCACTGCAGTTGCGGAATCGAATGGTTAACTACTTTTTGTAATTTTTCATTTTCTAATATAATTTTATTTTATTGTGAATATACACGAGTGTTTGTGATTATTTATTGAATTATTAACTCTCGCCGTACTTCGTCTTCAACTGTGTAAAATAAAAAAAAAAGGCAATAAAAGACTGATGTGAACTCGATATAATTTAAAGAATAAATTAATTACAATTTGTATGGACGCCTACCATCGTTAAGATGTTTATTTTCAATTTTAAAACTGTCGTAATAAGTGAATTTCGTGTGAGGCATAATGCAAAACAAATAGACAAAATGAAAATGCAAAACTTTTCGTACTACAGGAAAATTAATAGCGTACGTAATGTCTTCTTTTGGTCACGTTTTGAGTATCAAAAAAGCCGCTTTCCTTATTCAATCGCATAAATTCGATCGTCTTCATTTAATATTGCTGATTTTGATCTGACGTTTGTGCGATTTGTCGTTAGAGTAGGCCGAACCATAGCATATAAAACTTCCGTAATTAATCCGTCATTAAAAAAAAACTCGCTTTTCTATGAATAGTATGGTTATGAAGGTAGCTTTCGTTGCATGCTTTTTTTGTATTAAGGTGCGCCACCAAGTCCTCCTTTTTATTTTTAATGAAAATGCAATTATGTGTTGAAAAAAATGTCACAAATTTACGGTAAAGGTGAACATCTTTTGAGGCTATCCATGAATCAAGCAAATTTTTTGATATCTTCATATGAGTGCAACTGCTGATCAGTCAGACCATGCGCCATCGAACGGAACAAGTTATAATCGGATGGTGGTATATCTGGAGAATATAGCGGCTGTGGTAAGACTTCCCATATGAGCTTTTTCAGGTAGGTTTTAACGGGCTTGGCAACGTGAGGCCGAGCGTCGTAATGCAGTAGAATCACTTATTCGTGCCTTAGCTCGTATTGTGGCCGTTTTTCGCATAGTGCTCAGTTCAGAAGTCGATACCAGTGATGGCTTCAACAGCTCACAACAGCGTGAATATTCGGCCAAGCCGACGGGGTAGAACCAAGACTTCCTTTTCTTTGGGTTTCTGAAATGAATCCATTTCTCATCACCCGTTACGATGCGATGAAGAAAATCCTTCTTTTTTTGCTGCTGGAGCAGTTTTTCACAAGCGAAAAAACGAAACGCCTTCCTTCGTGCGGATGATCGTCAACATCGAAATCGGTTTGATGCTCAGCCACCGTTAAACAACTTGGTCTCAGCTACCGTCAATTCATTATATTTAAATATTGTCTTACACGGAGAATCATTAGGGAACGCCACGCATGCAGCTACAGTGTATATACTACTGTGTCCAAAAAATAAGGTGACATTGTATTTATTTTGAAAATTCTTTATTGATTCTTCCAAATCAATCTCACCCCCTTCAAAGTAATCCCCTCCCGATGCAATGCACTTATGCCAACGGAATTTCCAATCTTTGAAACACTGGTTGTAGTCACTTTCCGGGATGGCCTTCAGTTCTGTCTTCGCTGCGGCTTGAATCTCCTCTATCGTATCAAAACGGTGTCCCTGCATCCTTCAAAATGGTATTGACTAAGCCTTTCGATAAGCCAACTTCATCAGCAAGGTCTCTAATCGTAAATCGATGGTTTTTCAACACCAAATCTTTGATTTGTTGGACGTGAGCTTCATCGGTTGAGGTTGATGGTCGCCCAGAACGCTCTTCGTCTTCGACACGTTCACGGCCGGCTTGGAAATCACTATACCACTTGTAAACATTTTTTTTTACATAGCCTCATCATCAAAGGCTTTCTGCACCATCCTCAATGTATCCGCAGCAGAAAATTGATTCCGCAATCAAAATTTAATGCAAATTCTTTGCTCAATAAATTTCGACATCGCAAAAAACGAAAAACTCACTTTTAGCAGCTCACAAAACGACGCGTATCTCAAACACTATGAATATATTTTGACATGAAATTTCACATAGATGTCACCGACAGTACTACCAACCTAAAAAGAAAGAAAAATTTCCAAATCCTTCGACGCGCGCAGTTTAAATTCATATGTCACCTTATTTTTTGGACACAGTAGTATTTCCAAGTAGCTGAAAGGGTATTTTTGATTACTTACCATACACTTACATAATTGATCATAGATCTCAGAAATTTGGTTTTTCTAAAAAAATTTCATTGAAATAAATGTTTGCTTGCCTCTAATAATAAATCAACTGCAGCTTTTCCTTATGGTACAAAACAATTTAAATAACAAAACGAACCGTATCAACTCATACAAAGTACTCTTCTTAAAAAAACTAGATGAGTTCAAGTGGCCACGTTTAGCTCAATACCCACAATACTGGTCCCATTCAAACATACAATACATATGTCTGCTCTTGATCTTGCGACAACTTCTGTGCACTGACGTGTGCACTGACCTAGACTGTGCAGGCATCTCATCCGATTTCGCATGAATATTTGAAAAAGAAAAGAACAAGTGATGCATACCCCTGCATTTTCCGAAAAATACATATTCCACACCTCACCACCAAAACACACACACAACCCAAAACTAACCCCATGCGAAATTTTTAAAAGTGCATTACGTCACTTGGTTTATTATCATTTTCAAGTAAACTGCCAACCGAAGCGTTTTCCCTTGATTACTTTTTGAAAACAAAAGCTAACCCCTACAATGTGTGCTGCGATTGCGAAGGGGTCGGTGGCGTCGGTGGCGGTGGTCTACCGGGTGGTTGGGTCAACAAAATATTCTTAAACCCTAAAGTCTACATCACATTATAGCAGATAGGTATTTCGCCTTGACTGTGCTTGTGCAAAAGCAAGACCAAAAAAAAAAACTCCTCTCATTTTGTTGTCGTCATCAGTATCCTGTTGGCTCTGTGTGAGTTCAGAAAGAAAACGACGAATAAAAGCTTCTCTTTTACCAGTGGCTTACTGTTCTACCAACCTATTGTCTACACACAGCCCAAAAACTGTGCACAACATAAGTAATTGATAAGCATCCGGCAAAATCAACGTTTCAAAGTCGCATGCACCTTCTATAGGGACACAAAGAAGTGTATGTTTGTGCATATAAGGATTAGTGTTATACAGTATGAACTTGCGTAGAATAAATCCTGCGCATAATTCTGCAGACGGAGAGAGTCAGAGCGGTAAAAATTTAACTCTAGGTCCTGCAATTAGGTCCCAGAAAAAACAGTTTCACTCTCTCATTCGCTGTGGGTGAACAAATTATTTAGTGGCCAGCAAAACATACTCTGTGCAAAATTCCGACAATTCAGTTCGAGAGAGCAGCAGCTAGTGAGAAAAAATTCGGGCCACTAGAATCTGTTTAAAGAAAAATAATAAAAATAGCAACGAAAAGTTGTAAAATCTGTTTAAATCATTTCCTTTTTTTTTTCTTAAAACCTTCCAAAAAAAATAAAAAAAATAATTAACGCTTAATAAAATAAGCATTCAATTGATTTTTGTCAGTTAAGGTCAAAAGTAATTGTGCGTGTGGAAAAGGAAAATAATAAAAAATAAAAACGGGAAAAGTATAGTGACAAAAGCAACGGTTATATTCGTCCAGATTTAAAGCAAAGTAAAAAAATAATGTTCACAAAAAAACTGCAGCACAAATTGACAAAAAGAAACAATGCAAAACAGCGATACGAAAACTAACAATTGGATAAGGATTTCTTTTACCTGGTCCATCCCGCGATTCAACCCTTCAAGTTGTTCAAGTCCTTACGCTCATCCGAATCGCTTTCGTCATCGCCATCTCATATTCTTTTTTTTTGTATCATCCCTGGATGGTTTGGATTTTATTTTTCGTCAACGTGTCCTTTTTTCAAGGGAAACTTCGACTACCCATTGAATTATTAATATATTATTCAAAATATAATAAAAAAAAAAACAAAAATATATACATAATCACCAGATAGAATATATTTATATCTGTGTTCCAGTTGCGCCAACCGGGATGAAACAAAGAGAGGGAGGCGGTATGGAATGAGGTTGAATCAGGTGGAGGGTTGACTTTGCACTTGCTGGCCGCCTGACTCAGAATTTTACTCTCGTTCTCTCATGAGGCGCTCTTCAATCTCTCATATTTTTCCTACATGTACACGAGTCCTGTTCATGTATAGCATAATATTGCATTCACCTAGGGGATATTACACAATTATTATAGGTGTGGTTTTCACAATTTAACTAACTGTCTGTGGGACCGTTTGGAATATGTTTTCATCGGGTGAAATGATGGATGGGCAATCATAGTCCTCCTCTGTCGTCATCCTTGCTGTAAGGAATCCGATTACCTGCAGGACAACGAATAAATGTTTTTTTTATTTAATTTGCTTTTAAATTAATATAAAATTGATTCCAGGCCGTGATTGAGAGCTTACCGAATTGATATCGGTCATGTAAATTTGTTTTCAGTTAGTTTACCCATACCGTATCTGTCATATGTTTTCGGAATCGATAAACGACAGTTTTCGGTATTGTTTTGTTTCGAAAATTTATGCTGCAATCTTGTGCGTGGGAAAAATAAAGTTCAAGTGAATTCTTTTCAATTTAAGGAAAAGCCACTGTAATTCCATTAAAAGGCTTAAAGTGTTAAAGTATTTTTTTGTTGAATAACAATGGCATGGGGATATTGGAGTGCGACCACAGTTGACCGTGGAAGATCGCCACGTCGTAATACACAGTGCACGCCGTTGCCGGTGAATATTGTGCCGCAAGAGGAGGCGCAACCACAGCCAGCTGCACCGGTATGTTATAGTCCGACGTGTCGATCGCGATGCAGTAGTCCGTGCGGTAGTCCATGTCCTGGAAGTCCTTGTGGTTCGATGAGTCCACCACCACCGCCACCGCCTCAACATTCGAATAAAAATTGCCCGCAAGCAGCAGCAGCATCATCCCAACAGATTTTAACTTTAGAAGATTATCCATCAAGACGACAGTCACTGGACCGATTGGATAGTCCGCAGGTAGAAAAAGGGTCTATTCATCCCATTTTATTTCCTTACATTTTCTCCATTTTATTCTCTAACTTCTTTAATAGTAGTTTCGTGTCATTTTATAATAAAAAAAAAAACAATACGAAACAAGTTGTGGAAGAGAACATTTGCGGCGAATTACTCTTATGTAGTTCTTACCTGTCCATGAGTCGTGTAAAGGTGTTAAATAGCTTGGCCCATCCACCTTAAAATAAATCCAGTGTCAGGAAATAATGCAGTGACAATGGAACACGTATTTATGTTATCAAAGAATAATCGACGATGATATAAGGAAATATGTACGCTTTACTTTCTCTTGTTGGTATAAGGACATAAGAAATCTATTTCTTTAACGAGAAATTATTTTTTTTCTTCTGTCATTTGAAACTATCATGAAATCATTTCAGTACTCCAAGATACACCCTGCACGATGTTTCAACAGTTAGAGACAGCATTTTAATACCTTGGGAAGCATTTAAACAATTAACAAACCCTTAAAGGCCTAGTTTTATTACTCTATTAATTGTAGTAGCAAAATACCGTGGCTATGTTTGGCTGATGTTGTAATACAATAAGAGGTTTCACTTCGTTATTTTCAATTAAGTTGAGTTGACTCTTCACAATTAAGGAGTAAAGAAGGAGGATAATAATAACTTTACTACTTGCTTTAAATCTCATTCAGTTGCACAACAGACTTTGAGTGTTATTTTAACAGGCAGTTGTGTTTTCGAACACAATCCTTAAATTTTTTTCATAGTATAATTAAAGGGATTAGATATGCAACTACAAATGCAACTTCTTGGCGCGTAAACAGGCCGTAAATTTCGAATAAGTTTGTGCGTTTTATATTTTTCACACAATTGGCGGGGAATGAACTCCAGTTCATTCCCAACTCCGAACGGAGTCAGATGTTGTATTTGCTTGATTTGACGCGGATACATCTTGACCAGTACTCCAACACAGTAACTACTGGGTCATTTGACACCCTTTACATTCAACTTCAATTAAAGTTCATAAAAAACAAAAAACTAAATTTAAACTTTAAGTGTATTAGAATATATTCATGATGTAAAATTTATAATCAGGGGCATTCTTTTTGACGTTGAATGCGGTTTAAGACCTTAAAACGGTATGGTCTGCTAGAATTTCGTCCACATTTGTCCATAAAAACGTCTGCGTTAATCCTCACGTTAAATCTTATTTTTTCCCCACTTCATCGCAAATTCACTCATGAGGATTTTAATCCTTAGCTGTCTTCCATCCCTGATCGCCTTGAGTACACTTCTTCCACTTGCGACCCAAGTGTTCAAGTGATTCGATCTGTCCCCTGTGTTCCTGTCTTGGTGGCTGAGATTCGAAGACGCAGCCTAGCGCAGCTAGTGCAGTTTAGGTTTCTTGCCTGGACCATATCCATATCTTTGTACAAAAGATTTTATAAGCTGACGATTATAAGACGTTAGTGCAAGTGTTGGGCTGGCTAAATATTCTTTTCCATCTAGGAAGAGGCCAGAAGAATCGGACAGATGAAAAAGCTTACACAATGGTTTTGCACGCGAGGAAGAGCCTCTTCAAAAGAATGAGGACTATACCATCTGGACCAGCGGTTCCTAGCGTATTCTTGCTACTGTAATAAAGTGAAAAAAAATCCGCTTCTTGAAATATTTGATGCACTCAAGAACAAGAGAAGGGCGAGCAAACAGCTGGTATGTTTTTGTAAATGGGATTTGGATTGTTTTCAGCAGCGGTATCCACGTTGTTATCGACGAGGTATTGCAACATCAAACACTTTAAACCCATCAAGAACTGATGAATAAGGCCGTCAAAGTTGACTTTCTCATATTATCAGAAATCTTCCGCGACAGCGATGCCAGTACAAGGATAATTTGACAACAATTCTTAAGATGGAAACAGACTGCACCTCAAAATCTTTACAAGTAGATATGATAAATTCCGTATGGAACATATTCTGACATTATTGTGCAGTTTTGACTTAGATCCTTTATTGTGTTGGCATTTATCATAAATTGTTGTTTAATGATTGCATTTATATTCGGTTCTATTGTTTGCTAAATATTCAGAAAACGAGACCGGTTTGGACTCCTCCAAATACCAGCTTTATAAGAGTACGGTTTAAGATTGGTTTTCAAATGCTTTCCATGCAGCAGGTTTCATTCATAAGCGATTATAACGTCAGTTATCTGTTTTGTTTGAGGAGGGATTTATCTTATAAGTGTAGCCATACAGACACTCAAAGAAAATAGCAGATAACATCGTTTAAGACGCCATTAAAAACAAAAAAGACTGATTTTTATGGAAACATGTCGTTGATTGCCACGCAGTGTGCGCTCTTTATTCAAGAGCCTCTCGGCTATGTGCACCAAGTAACATTCTTTCTGCAATTAATTCCATTTCATTACCTATCAGGACACTCCTTCATTTCGCATCATAAACATAATAATTTTCATTCACTTTCAACTCAAATTTATGCTATAAAAATCATGGGGACGTAAAAAATCTAAAAAAGATACTAATAAAATGTATACCTACCAAGCTATAAATTTTAACTTCATTAATAAGATACAGATATTCCGAAAAGGCACGCGATTAACATCGAAATTTTTGTTTATACTGCACTGCAGTAAAGAACCAAAATTTACATAATAAACTTGCCCATACACAAGCTCGTTATTTTGTTATACGCCTTTAAAATTAGGATTTAACACTTATGTTTAAAAGCGAATTTAAGGCAAAGAAACACGTTCTGCATAAAACTTTCAAAGCACCGAAACGGTATGCATTAGTAATTAATCAAGAAATATCCAGGACTAAATTTTCGAATGAACGGGTGTGTTCGTAAATAATAAAAGGGCTATTACTGCCTATTTATGACCATACCTTGCTGTACAATCGTTGAACATGAAATTCAAGTAACTGGTGCATAAGACGGTGCCTTCGTAATATGTATTCCTTGAACGTATACATTTTTATGTTAGCTCTGAATAAATAAGTTTTAAATAAGACAACATGCTTACGAAACGTTTCGTTCATGAATCAATAATCATCCCTGCAGTATCCGAAGCTGAGCAAATTAAATAGTTTGCGTGTATTGCAGTTTAACAGCAATTTTCAATTAGGCTGTATTTTGCCTGATAAATTGCCTGGAATTTGATTGTCAGTACATGCATAATTTAGGATGAAAGTTTAAAGGAGATTTGAGGAGAAATCAGTTTCAGTACGTCCAATGAAAAATGGAGGGTTTTCTCCAAAAACAACCTCAACATTATTTTGACAAGTTAATCTTGTTCTTTAACGAACACTCATTTATCATCCTTGGACCTCAAAGAATTTGGAAATTATGTCAAGGGATAAACTTGAGTAAGTATTTGTTACAAAGATATTCTAGATAAGGTACCTTTAAAGAATGTTGAGAATGGTGCTGTTCCTAGATTAGTTCATATAGGGATGAGAGAGATGAATGCGACACTTCATAGGATTTTGTGGTTGTATTAGGATATGATTTGTGTTTATATTTCCTAAGGTTCTCCGTTATAACATCTGAAGCAGTTTGTAATAATAAAATGACAGAAATGTAACTGGACCACTTGTATGTTGCGCAGAGCTATGACCTCCATACTTATTCAAAGTCTTCCCGCAGGCCACAAATGTGATCATTATAGATAATATGGTCGGCGATACCATTGCGAAGTAGCGAACGGAGCGAACCAATGTACCCACCCTTTTCTATGTTAAAGTACTTAGCGTCAACCGCCATAGAGAAATTGATATCGGAACAGAAACTATGGGTTATATGCGATAGAGTCAAGCAAACTCATGTGCCACAACCAGACTAATACAGCAAACTACTGACGGAAAAAAATGGAATGATCTGGTCCATCTAAGTCGCAGTTGTATCAGACTGATATAAGGCATAATTACTGGCTATTTGCCGAATTTAACAAAAAATGGCGAATTTTTTTATCGAGGATTAAATTGGCACGATGATTTGCCAGCCGAATCTGCCAACTATTGGCTCAACTGATTCGCTCTATAGTCTCTCTATAGTCAGTGCTGTAGCTGGCTTCTCCTTGATCTATAACTGAAGCCGGCTTTAAAGCCGGTACTGTTGCAAGTTGGCTCTTAAGCCATTCGTGTTGTTGGCTGACTATTGGCAGTTCTTTTGCTGGCTGAGGTCAAATTGAGTCTTCATTGTCGATATTCAAAATTTGTTCTTTTCAATGTAAGAAACCTCAAGGACTTGAACTGGAAAGAAATGATTTGAAAAGAGATTTTATGGAAAGCCTTGCTGAATTCATTAATCAAAGCATTCCTGAAATGTTTTCGAAGAGGTTGCATATGGAAGCAATTTTTGCAATGTAAATGTAATTCGAGATTTCGACCTCTCAGCTATTTCTGTGAACAGAGTAATTTTCTTGTATTTTTGGGATCACAGGTTGAGCATAAATTAATGCGCAATCAAATAAAAGACCTACATTAAAGTTACCACAAAAAAAAGAAGATATTGCTAAAGAAGACTCGTAAGTCGAATTAATTATTATTATGTTTACCCCTTGCAGATATTTTTTCTTTATGCTGTAGTTAATGTTTGTATTTTATGGTCAAATAAAAATGTCGGCACCCTTTGAAGTGAAATAATGCTTGTTGTCTGCGGAAATGAAAAAAGATTCATTCCAATTCGTTCAAGGTCTCGTACATTGCCTAATTTTTAAAAGCAACAATACAATTGTGGTGATTAAAAATACATGTGATGTTATCCCATGTTATTGTTAATGTTTGGACATATATTTTTCTGTGCAATTCCAAACCGATTGTAGTGTTTATTTTAAGTGCATTTTTCGGGAATGGCATACCTCATTTCGGTGCCCTCTCAATGTCTTGAAATTTTTTTGTAGTTGACACACAAAGAAGCATAGTAGTACAATCATATCAACTTTGGAACCGTATTTAAGCACCTTTATACGGTTAAATTATGATTTTTTTCTGTTAAAATCATGATCGTTCTGTTATGTTATATAAATCTAATTCCAAAATTCATTCAACATACTTTCCTAACTTTGCAAGCAAATCGTTTTAAAGAATACGCTGTGAGAGGCTTCCATAATTCCCCAATTTACAGTCTTAATCTCTTGATGTAAAAAATAATGCATATGATTGCTTATTACTCCAGTTGATCTGTATAGCTTCGTGGCGCAGTTGGCTAAGCGCCTGCCTTTCAATTAAATGAATTACCCCTCAAGTAACTTTTTTACTTTTATATAATTTTAAAATCACATCCACTCACCATTTGCAGTTTGAATCAAGTCAACGACGCTTTAACTGGTCTACCAGCGACAGTAGTCGGACTAAGTGGGTGATAGTGCTAGAGGGGGATTAACCTAACGGGCTAGTTATAATGAATTTTCATATCGCCAAAACTCGTCAACTATGATAAATACAGTTGAGTGATGACTCAATCTTTCAAAAAACAACTAATGATAGTATGTATATACGCTTATGGCGAAAAAAACTGCGAATTGAGCGAACGGAAAAAAGTCTGTATTAAATTACCCTTCCCTATTTAGTCGGTCGAACAATAGCATAATCTTACATTTAAAAAAGCAACAAACAGCTTCAAACTTTGTAATTAGATAAAAAGTTTGCCACTTGCCAATATCTGTGTAAACTTTCGTTTGTTAGCAGAATGTTTTTTAACTTGTAAGTTAAATGTTCAAGAAGGTCGTAATATACTTTCAAGTAACTGAAAAATATATGGAATTATGGTCATCGTCAGGTGAGTTTCGTGAAAGCACAACCACATCAGGCTCTTTGGGCTTAGCAATGGGCTACTTCGAATTCCAGTATCTGCAGTGAGGATGTGAACAAGCAATTTAATCTAAGGACCACCTTAACGATTGAATAGAACAATAATCGCAAACGGTCGATAATCAGATTCTGTTGAATAAGAAAGCAATTCCACCATATTCGTTCCCACTGCACCAATGTCAGTGTACAAGGCTCATCGTTAGAGTGACTCACTCTATCGAGCGCAATGGATGACATTTAAATTAGTTTCTAGCGCACCTTATTCCCTGGAGTGGATCCAGTATTAACGACCTGCTTTCCGTGGGGAAACATGTATAAACTCTGTCCTAATTGGGAAAGTAAGTAGTTTCTCGCTACTGCGTCCAATTGGCCTATTTATCGGTAGTCAAGAAAGGTAGCAACAGTTTTTTAAATCTCGTACGGAACAGCTTCCTATTATGTATGAACACATCCTTCTGTACTTGTCTAAACAAAGATTACGTAATCGTAATTCCTTTGCTATTTATTTTTGTTCATCTTAAGTCTATTTTGTAGGAAACATTCAATTTTGATGGCCTTGTTTTGTTGGCAGTAACTTACAAGAGTATAGGTATGATTTAGTGTCGGTCATCAAGTATGTTAATTGACTACTATCCCAGAAAATTTCAAAGAAAGCATTGAGTTTGGATTCTCCCAGGGACATAACCTATTTGTTCTTACTGCTGCGCCGGCAGTCCGTGAAGGAGGTAGCAATTTCAAGACAACATTTGTTGAATAATATAACAGAGTACTTTGCTTCAAGTGCTTTTGCCATGAAGCAAGCATCGTGTGAGTTACATCTCAACCATTTGCCAGATGCCCTCAGGAGAATCCACCAACGTAAAGAGTAAATTTTTCTTCCTTTCGTATGCGGATAGACAGGAAGAATCAAATCGCCTCTCGTTGTTAACAATACAGAAGTAAACGCGCCACACCCATCTATTTACATTGTTGAGGCACGTTGTCCACATAGTTCATCTCTGCTTTTACAACACTCTTGACACCATCTTGCCTTTCAAGACCATTGAGCGAGATGACTTTCATCTTGGCCTTCCACGTTCTTTCCGTTTGTCTCCATAGTCCGTTCTCATAGTAGCGATGAGTGGGGGATTTATAAATCATTGGATCCACTGAACAGAGCGAAAAAAGAGCCATACTCTGTTAAAGTTTAAAATCTTTTGGCATCATCATCGCTTTGGTGGTTGGCCACCATCCTCCATGCTTTCAAGTCATCTCCTGAGGGATGCCTGCAACGATATGGCGTCCGACGACAACACACGCCATCATGTCTGCTTTGGTAGGTTGGTATGTTATCTGGCATGGATAGATATTTTCAGTTTTTCATCCTTGACCTTTTCCTCATTCCATTGTGATTTGTTTCAATTCGAAATGCACAAGGATTTCTATACAGCAGGCAAGAGAGTCATACATACACCCATAGAGAGATGATAGAAAATAAGAGAAATATAAATAGAAGGGTCGATGAAGCGGCGGACTATACATTCATTCGCATTGATTGGCCTCGTACTCTATACAATAGATTGTCGAATTGCTCGTGTTTAATAAAATATTTCAAGGTGTTTTGGCATACCATTCCACACTATCGTACGTCATCGACGAGTAATTTTAAGCATTAATCAAGGATTCTGTCTATTCGTTAGGAATCGAGGCGAATTGGATCCTTTTGACCTTTTTTCTCGAGTATCAATATTTGCCCGCTGAGAGAGAACAAAAGAAGGAATTGTGCGAACATTATTTATTCGTTTTTGAATTATTTAAATCTGATTTTTCAGGTTTTGGCTTTTAAAAGGATTATTTTTCAAGCTTGCCATTTTGTGTACATCATCGACCTTGTCTGTGTGTAGTCTTTGCCCCAGAAATAGATGACGTAATGTTTGTCAACAAACATTCGGACAAGGACTTATGTCTAGATGAACAATGTAGGCGAATGGAAGGGGATAGTTACCTTGCACTTTAAATTTTCAATGTTTAAAGGACGGAATTGTAGGTTTTTTTTTGTACGAATTGATATGAATTGAAAGGATAGAATTTTGTCAGAACCAAGAATCTTCATGGATGGAATATGTG
Source organism: Orthonevra nobilis (assembly GCA_963555765.1). Lineage (NCBI taxonomy): Eukaryota > Metazoa > Arthropoda > Insecta > Diptera > Syrphidae > Orthonevra > Orthonevra nobilis. The sequence goes on from OY743224.1 coordinate 96,392,536, forward strand.
ATATAAGACTAATTGCGGAATGCGACTAATTTTACTCTTTATATACTTAACTGACTGTCGACTGATGAAAGGGTTCTAATTGGGAGCCGGCAGCCTATTTCTAGTTTTCTGGACCAGCGATCTGAATACCGGCATGATCCTTTAAAGTGCGTACTTTGCCTTATTGGACTTTTTGAACAACAACCACAGTTCATAGAGTTCACCACCTCGCATACGGATTCAAGTTTTTTTTTCCTCGAAAGTGTTCAATTTGTTTTTCTATCATCCAGCACTAGTCTTCGTTAAGTAGAACTGTGAAGGCCAACCAAGGGTCTTGAACTCATTTGCTTGCGATTGTGGAGTTAATATATCCCCCGAAACTTGTAAACTCTTTTATTGTTTCCATGATGGTGTTCGACGGATCGAGTCCTTTATTTAACCAGTGCATTCTCTTGTCGGAATCCGATCCAAATCTCGTATAATTCTGGAGTTGTCGATTGAAACTGCAAAGCAGCGCTTCGCGTCTTTTCGAGCGTTATCCAACATAACCGGATGCTCTCTTTTGTCATGTTCTTGTCCGAACCGCTAAATTACATTTGCAAATACCTGCGAATTGGCGACTAAATAGACTTCACTGTTTTGTAGCGTGCAACAAGGTTTTTTGGCTGTTCTGCAGGAATTGGAATCGTTGACTGCGTATGTTCTTTTCTTATTTCGAAGTAACTTTATTTCTTCTTTTCGTCTAGCTCTGTATTCTTTCTTGACCGCGTAGTTTTTCTTTTCTTATGCACTAAGATATATTTTTTTTTCTGGCAGCGAGGTGGTGCGCAAGGTTTAACAAATTAAGAAGCGTAAAACAATTTTTGTTAGCAAACAGTTGTAATACAATAACTTTAGTTGATTTAATTCTAAAGTTATTGCTATTTGGCGCTAATTAATAGCACATTACAGAAGTAGAAAATAAAAATAAATAAAAAAAACAATGAAACTGAAAGAATTTGCATCGAAAATGTTCTCCTCCGCTCACAACTTGTTTACACATAAATTTCTTTTTCAAACATTCTCTTCATGTATTGTTTTTCACTCATTACTTAACATAAATATCGCATATATTCTGTGCATGGCCATCATTATGAACATCATATACCTGTGTGTGTTTCCCACCACATTATGTAGTCCAAATATTTCGGCCTGCAGGCAAATCAGCTTTCAGATATTCTATGTCGTGGCGCTACAGTTTCATCCATACAATCGGCAAACAACACACTTACCCGCGGCGTATCGTTACGTAGCGGCGGAGGTAGCGGTTCCGTTGGATGTCTACAGGGTAGTGGAAGTGTCGGAATGTTGCCCGGAGCCATTGATACCGGTGACTATGATGTGCCACATCCACATCCCTACACGCATCACTATATGCAGACGTCGTCTATAACGCCTCCGCATTCGACAATGAGTTTGATTGGTTCACGTCCCGGGTCAGCGGGACCATGTCCTGGACATGAATCCGGATCAGATTCCAGTCAAGGTGTTGGCTCTGTCATGGGTGGGAATATTTCGGCACAAATTGGTGGCGGCAGCGGCAGTCTAGGACGTTGCTCGAGTCGTTGTAATGCAGATGATTCGGGTGGCGGTAGTGGAGGCGGAGCTGGTAGCACTTGTAGCGGTCATAATGGAGGACGTAGCAGTGTTCTTGGAACCATACACAATGGGCATCATCAGTATCATCACGAGTGCATCCACTATGAGAGATTACCTATTCCGGTGCCTATACCCACGGTGCCAGTGTCACAAATGCACTCCGAGGAAGAAATCGAACCGGCCTATGCAACAGGTATATACGCATGTGATAAGCTTTTGTTAACTCTTTCGTTTTACTGCTCTCATAAGTTGTTAATTATTTTTTTTTTTGTTTCATTTCTAATTTCCTTTGTCTAATCCCATGTCAAGGTGAATGATGAATGAGAAGTTGCCATGAGGAAAGGGATGTTGACAGTGACTTTGCCGTCACTTGGGGGCGAGTGCTGTTTACAGGGAAACTTGATTCCTTTTTTGTTCTTGGCGTGTAGGAGCGGTTGGGATTGGAGTCGGTGTGCAACCTAATCGGCTTAAACAATATTGTGATTAACTTGGAAAAATCAAACGATGTTGCCGTAATAGATATGTGTGCAAAATTAATTTACTATGATCTTGTTGATTGTAAAATGAGCACGATTACTAATATGGATTAGCAGTGAATTGGAGAGCTCATGTAAAAGATTACTTCAGTGTGGCTTTTGAGATTTTATGTTTTTTTGTAGTATTTGAATTGATATCTTAATATTTAATATTTAACGTCTACTATGTAAGGTTTTTTTGTCTTAAAGACTTAACTAAACCAAAAAGTCATTTAGGCTGTTAAAAATAATTAATAGTAACGTCAAAGCCCTGAACTTGAGGACAAAATGAAAATATTGAAAAATGGAATTAGCTTTATCAAGCGGAAAATGCGAATAATATCGTTTTAATGACGAACAATTTGACAAAACACATCAGCGTCTTTTTTTAATAGTAAAAACGGTCAAAGCGGTCACTTCATTAAGTTTGTGAAAAACATTATGTTCTTGAATCTTTTCGTAATATTGTATTGGATTTGATCCACATCATTTGACAATGCCGCTGTTTAACCCTTGGCTTTGAGGAACGGAACATTTGCACGGTCAGCCTACATTGCGACCCTTGAGAACTGTGACTCTTTATGACTGTACCCTTCTTCAATATCCTTAGCTTAAGTTTAAATTTGGCAATGCTGAGACGTTCAGTTTTGTAGCCGGCTGGTAAAATAACCAAAGCTGCAGCCGGCTTGCCCAACACACAGGCGACCTGGTCCTCAGTCAAGTAATCCCTTGAGTTTCCAATTCGTTGCTACTCGTAGCGGATTCCGATAACGTACACTTATTTAGTTGAGGTACCTTTTCACTACCGATTTTGGATTTGGAAACTGCCTGGTATGCAAATAAAAATGCAACCTGTTCCGTGAAGTTTCAATTAGTTTCTTGAAGTAGTCCCCATTCGCATAGGCATTTATCATTGTTAATTAAAAAAAAATACACTCGCAAAATATGTGTACATCTGTGGCGGAAATGCACTCTTGGTGTGACTTGAATCCGTTTTATATGAGCCACTTTTAAAGGATCAAACACCAAAACACAATTTTACTATTGGCGACTGGAAGACTTTTTCTTCCTTAAACCAATGATAGGCATTTTGATAGAGTCCTGGTTACTTTCAATCTATGTAGCAACACCGTTACTCTTTTAGCATAACGGAACAGCGGTAGGCATTGTCTTCTGGTGTCTGTTCTTATGATTCAGATCGATTTTGTTTTGGCTACCATTTCAGTGTGGATGAAATTTGTCAGTTGACATTAAGCTGCACTACAGAGTGGTAGATAGCAATTTATCTGAATTTATTTTAAAGCTTATTTCATATCAACGTCTTGTTCAATTGTGAATACGCGTAGAAAATTACGTGACGTTTTGTATGTAAATCATGTGCCAAGAAAGTCAACCATTCAGCGTGTAATGAATAAATTTACATAATTTGCAAACCCTAGAAAAGATTGATGCAGTGTGCCAGAGTACTGCCAAATGTATGGCAACCTCGCATCGATGCCGTATACGAGAATTTGATCTCTATCATATTTGTTCAAAATTTTCAAATAAGAAATCACAACTTGGTTGAACGGAGTCAAAGTAATAGCCACTATATATTATTGAGGAGGACATATAACATTGAGGATGCAAGGTCGATACTCTTTGTCTATCTTATTTCTTGTGTCCGAATTGGATCAATAATTGATATTGACTGGCCCCCATGATCCAATTATTTGACACATCTAGATTGCCCTCATTTACCTGTGGCCTCATCTTTGCGACTTCGGTTTTATTGACTTATTGTCTTGCTGTACCAAATTTCGTGTGCATATTGTGTATAATTTTCTTAGCTGGAGAGATTTCTGAAAGAAAATGCCTCATATTCAAAAAATCGCATAACAATACATCGTCTTGTAATACCACTCCTTTGGTGCAACGAAATCAGTGAACAGGCGGTTAGTATCAATTTAGAACTGTATTTTTTCTAAGATGTGGCGTACTTGGAAGAGTTGGTCGATTCTGAATCTTTACACTGATATGAACAAATAAAGGTGTTGACTGGAACTTGAGGCGTTCACATAATGTAGCAGGGAAGATCATGTAAGGAATTCGTTCATCCGATCTAACTTGACTGTTTTTCTTTCATCCGATCTTACTTTACTGAACGTATGTTGGCCCAATAGCAAGTAGGTTAAATTTGAGGTTCGTTCACCAACATATGCTTTTGGGCCTGTAAGATAACATATTAATTCGTTTTTTTTTGAAAGAACTCGTTAAGCTTAAGTTACAATTTTTGCTAAATGTTATGTAACGAATGTGAGTGTGTGTTGATTAAAGCTGGCTGAGCCCAACGAAGGGCCGACAAATTTGCTCTTCTTTCCCAAGGAAAAAAAAAAATAAGGGATCACGAACATTAAATGAAACATTTAGGAGAATAAAGTAAAATGCCTTGTAATAAAAAAACGATTCTGTTAATGATGAGTATACGACATATATTTTATCCGGCCATTTCCTTCTGAGAAAACATGCAGAAAGGTTTCGACTGATGGAAACGGATTAGTGCAGATGTTGTAATGACTATATTACCCCTCGATTGAAATTATCTACGGACCTAACCATGTGTTTCTAAAACTTATAGTATCAAACTAGAACAAAATCAGGAACTACGAAAATCTGACTCTTTAAAGGAATTTCCAACTGAAAAGTCAAAAAAAAGTATCTTTACAAAAGTATTTCAGTAAAAAAACAAAGTAAACTGTCCACACCAACTTTTACCAGCTGCGACATCTGATGTTGAATAATATCTATGAAACGTGAATTGTCGCAAAACTGACTTTTTCTTTCAAGTTTCACATTGACCAATTAAATGGTTAATCGAATGGGGAAACTTATCGACAAGGGCACACAGCTGCTAAAATACCCAATCGCCATCATTAATTCCAAACGATCCGAGCTATAAGCCAAAAGTGTCACAAATGAATGAGCTATTTCCAACGCAAAGTTTTCCACCATTAAATCGCTGCTGTATATATGTACATATGCACATACTCGTATGTGCTTTTTGATAACTTAACAAACACGCAACGTTAACGACAACGAAATAACAAGATTAGATTATAATTTGTTCCTCGTCCACAAGACGCACTCAACTTCGTGGATCGATTGTTATTTTATTTTTTGCCCATTACTAACCAATTCCCCAGGGCTAAATAACTATCTCGCTATCGGTCTATTAACAGTCACTTGCCTTATCTTTTTTCGAGGCTCTGATAAAGATGATATTGCACAAGCACATGAGAGGGAATTTTTCCTTGTTTTTTTTTTTTTGTTTTCTGTATGTGGAAACTCTGCGTCGCGTCGGTGGGCTGAAGGGGCTTTATATATTTTTTCAAAACAATTCCCTATCATATACATTTCTCGCCAAATTGGAGTTACAGCTTTAATATATTTTTTCTTTCCAAATAAAATTAACTTTTGACAAGTTAATACCTACACCAAAATATAAGTTTATGAACATAGATAAAAAAGTAAATAAAAAAAAAAGACCTAAAACCATCCGAAAAAGAAGATAGTGTTAAAGTGATTGTAGTACAATAGCAGGGCACGTACCACCGGCAAAGTACTATATATGGATACTCTATATCCAGTGTACATGTGGAGCGGGATCTCTAAGGCTGCTTACCTATACGGGTCGCAGATATCGTTGTTCTCCATCAGTAGTGGATGTTAGTAGATATACTCTCTGACAGAGACATGTCAAAATAAATTAGTATGCTATCTACCCCTGTTATCTATTTTGTTGCTTCCATGTGTAATCCTTATAGTGATAAAAAAAGACATGCATATACATATAAATAAAATATATACATTGTACAGTGCTGTTTAGTGTTGCAGAACATGTTTTATAAAATTGGTTATAGCCTTTTTGTTTTTTGTTTTGCTTAAGGGAGACATGCCATTATTCCAGGGATTAGTGTTGTGGAATTTTGTGTGTTCGACATAATTGGTTTCCCTTAGGAATACCAGAACAAATTTTCTACGTCATATGTAAAATGCAGTGTTTCGTTTTTTTTTTTGCTTTTTTGTTGATTATTTTTTCGACGACGACAGGGCCAACTGGCCAACCATGCCAACACCTTTGCTAAATATGTGGTTTGGTGGCAATCAAATGGTTGCCGCAGTTGCGGTGAGTTGTGGTTGTGTGCTGACTTTTTCCTAAATTGTCCGGTGACGTATAAGTTTAATAATTTAAAAAAAAGATAGAAAGAAATAGGTCATTTAAAGACTTTTCTTGAAATATGTGTTAAAATGGAAATGTTTTCTGTGTGACGAAATAAATTAACAGTGATGTGGCATGGGAAAACCGCCTTCTTGAGTAATGGAATACTTACTGTATACTTCCCCATTTCCTTTTGTTCTTAAATGAGTGAATTTTAAATTTTATAGTGAATAAAACGCAAGTTCTTGACGAAGCGGCTCTCTTGAGAACCAGTATGTGTTCTCACTTGTTGAGCCACAGACATCCAACATGACGAATTAGTTAAATATAACCCGTGTTCCTTAGTCCGTAGATACACACTACAAGACTTTTCCTGGAACCATGCTTTCGAAATAATTTTGCTGTGGAAGACCTTCAGGCGTCTGTAAATCTGCTCATCGGATTTCCCATTCCGTCTGACATCATAAACCCGAAACAATCACTTTGCTTAAACCATGTTTACTAGTAGTAACCGGACACCCGGGAATTTAAGAAGGGCCAAAATATGTAAAGTTGGTATCACAATTGTTTCATGTTCTGATGTTTCTCGTCTGCTATCACTATCGTGCATGGAACTTACTTCTATATTACATTCACCCGACTATAAAAAAAGGATTATTTAATCTTCTTTTCTTTATTTTTCAAAACATAAAAATAAGTTTATTTGGTAAGGTTGCGTTCCTCAAAAGGAAAATCGGAGCCATTATAGGAACACTTTGTTGTCCGTCGGTCTGTCAGCACCCTTTGGGGTGCTTCCCGTTTACCTATAATCATGAAATTTGGCAAACAATAATGACTTACCGCAACTCAATATTGCACCAAAAGAAGGCTATTTGAAATCTAAAATTAGAAAAATATGTGTTGTAGTATGCCGCATATTTTTATTCTCGTAAGGGAATCAAAACCTATAGGGTACTGCAAACAAAAGCGGGAAAAATCTTCCGAACTCGTTTCCAGTGATTGACGAATTTGAACGGAACCTTCTTTGCCTTACCAAATTAAATATACTTAGCTTATTCCAAAATGACGAGTGTAAGCTCTAATAATTGAATCCGTACAAAGTTTCGAAAATGTCAAATGCCTGAATAATCAAACTTTTCAGGAAATGAGGAAAAATTATTATGATAGTTTCATAAAGAACCGAATATTAAAGCAAACGAAATTTACAGAAATATTTTGATGTTAATAATAATATTTGTATGTACAGGAAAACAACAATACATTGATACGAACAAACGTATTTATCAAAATATGTGAGATGTGTCCTTTTCGAAATTGCATATTCGATTGATTCTTGACTTTCTGGATAAAATAGGATAATTTTAACACGTTTTTCAGTCATGAAAAACGTTTTTTGTCTTGTGGCTTTCGAGCCCCTTAATAACAATGTCAAAAATGTTTAAATATGTCCTTGTCAAATTTCAACACAATCCTTAATAATTTTATCTTTTTGCACATTTGGCTACTAGTCCAAAGTTTGCAAGCACCGTAAAATCGACATAAAAGAAAATATATAATATAACCTATTAGTTTTCCTTTTTTGACCATAACTATTTTAATAATTAAAACAATAACACGCACAATAATGGGGGTGTGTAAAACACCTTCAAAAATATCTCACTTCCTGTTTCTTTTCCGTAGGCTCATAAGAAGAAATTGCTTTCATTAGTATTTCTTTTATCCTTCTTTCGCTGTGTCATTATTTTACCCTTGCTGTTTTAATGCGCGCCTTAGCAATTTGATATCGCACGGCTTCCGGCCTTAATTGATTTGGAAGCAGGAAACTTGAAAGTGAAAAGCGTAATTTAGGTGACCTCCTCCCAGACTATCAAAATGCAAAGCGATTGGCTTGACAAATGGACAAATGGATTTAGGACTTTTTTTTGTTTCTTGTTTAAATTCCCATACTTTGGGTTTGAAAAAAAATACATGATCCCTACACAAAATGTGTCAAATTATAATTTCGTTTTTTTTTATTTTTTTTTTATTTACAGTATTCCCAAATGTTCCATCAGCGCCAGGAATGTCATGCGTTGGTGAAGATCGTACGTATCATTTGCAGTTGAATATTCGGAGAATTCCTGCTAAAGAATAACTATTATTTACAGGTAGCATTTACAGACGAGGAGCAAGAAGGTGGCGAAAGTTATACCGTATCAATGGACATATTTTTCAAGCTAAACGTTTCAATCGAGTAATTTTCCTCATCTATTTTTATGTTTTATAAGTTATTTATATTGTTTAATTGTAGCGAGCATTCTGTGCCTATTGCCAAGATCGCATCTGGGGTCTAGGCCGTCAGGGCTTCAAGTGCATTCAGTGTAAGTTGCTTGTGCACAAGAAATGCCATAAACTCGTACAGAAACACTGTACAAATGAGCACGTTGAGCCATTGGTTAAAGAACGCGATGACATAAGTGGTGATGCTGGTTTACCCGAGGTGTTGCCACCTATACCCGATTATCCGCCGGTTGTGCTTCCCGATCCTTGTGATTCTGTGGCAGTGGAAGCGGTTCAAAACATCGAGGAGCAACTTGAGCCGGGCACCCAAAGGCAATATTCACTCAATGATTTTGAGTTGATTCGGGTTATCGGCCGTGGAAGTTACGCTAAAGTGCTTATGGTTGAGCTGAAAAAAACTCGACGCATCTATGCTATGAAAGTAATTAAGAAGGCTCTGGTAACCGACGACGAAGACATTGATTGGGTTCAAACGGAAAAGCACGTTTTCGAGACGGCCTCGAATCATCCATTCTTGGTTGGGCTACATTCATGTTTCCAGACGCCATCGCGTTTATTCTTCGTCATTGAGTTTGTTCGTGGTGGCGATTTGATGTTCCACATGCAGCGGCAGAGACGTTTACCAGAGGAACACGCTCGTTTTTATGCGGCTGAGATAAGTTTGGCCTTGAACTTCCTACACGAGAAAGGTATAATCTATCGGGACTTGAAGCTGGACAATGTGTTGCTCGATCATGAGGGTCACATCAAGTTAACTGATTATGGTATGTGTAAGGAGGGAATACGACCCGGTGACACAACATCTACATTCTGTGGTACGCCAAACTACATCGCTCCAGAGATATTACGGGGCGAGGATTATGGGTTTTCTGTCGATTGGTGGGCGTTAGGAGTGCTACTCTATGAGATGTTGGCTGGTCGCAGTCCATTCGACATTGCTGGCGCTTCTGAAAATCCCGATCAAGTAAATTGAATCTTTCATGTAATTTGTTCTAAATGATTTTGAATGTTTGTTTTTTTTTTCACTAGAATACAGAAGACTACCTGTTTCAAGTTATATTGGAAAAGACAATTCGTATACCGCGTTCGCTTAGTGTAAAGGCCGCATCGGTCCTTAAAGGTTTCCTCAACAAGAATCCAGCCGATCGTCTGGGCTGCCATCGAGAGTCGGCCTTCATGGACATCGTCAATCACCCTTTCTTTAAGAGTATTGACTGGGAAATGGTAAGACTGTTGAATCTATATACATCACATTGAGCTCTCTTTCTACCCTCTGCCCCTAACACACGTAATATCGCACGGTTTTTTGTGAATAACCTACAGCAAACAAGAAAGATATGAGGGATATTTTCCCATAGGTCTAGGTCCGTGTTTTGTGTTTTGTTTTTCTTTCCTCCATATTTCCACAAAAGGAAACAAACAAGAAAATATATTTCCTACACAAAATTGAGAGTGCCCCAAACGAATCCAAATAAAGCAGAACACAAAGAATCCAAAACAGCATGTGACTAAATATATAATAAATACATTCCACTATCTCCATTTCCAAGATTTTGACCACTTTCTTCTAGTTGATTATTATTATATACGTCTTCTTTTTTTACTTTGTTATGAAATAAATAAAAAAAACAAATCCGTTGAAAAAAAAATCAACAAAAATATTCTTAAGATTGCACAAAAGGAAGTTCAACCGCCTTTCATACCGACATTCGATCCTGGCGATCCGGATATGTCAACGAACTTTGACCCTCAATTTACCAGAGAACCGGCTGAATTGACGCCAGAGGATCCGTAAGTGTTGAGTGTTATGAGAGCGGACAAAATGTGCTGTTTTAGTATAAATTCTGTTTTGATTTTTTTCACTTATTATTTTTCTGTTCCGAATTGTCCTGGAAATACAATGGACTAAAAGAGAAAAAAAAAATAACCAAAAACTCTTTTTTTAAGTTCAGTTTTTTTTTTATTTATTTAATTTTGATCTTGCCGTTGTTAATGCGTTAAGCGTTTTACATGTATAAATATCATCGAATGCATATTTAAAAGCTACTAAATATTTCGCTAAATGTTTCTTCGAATTTTGCTTCACTAAAATATTTGTTTAAAAAAAATTAAACTCAAATAATATTCTGCTTGATTGTACAAACTTTATTTTGGATGTATCTTCCTTTTTTGATAAAATTACATTCAATCTCTCCCTATAAAATGAAATTTGTTTAGTAATACGTTTTCAGATTCATGGGAGCCAGCAGTAATGTTGTGGTTTGTTTGCTTTCCATTCCATTACCTTCATTTCCTCTCATTCAGTGAATATTTTCTTTCATCATTCATAGCCAAACTTATCGTCTTAAGAGCAACAAATTAATGAGGCGATTTATACTGGAATACGTATTTAAAACCTCTGTTCTTAATTCGCATGATTTATGATTAAATAAATAAATTTTGCAAATTTCGGGTTAAGAATGCTTCTCAACCAAATTCAAACAATTTGTTATTGGTTACCAGAAATGGTTGTGGCCCAGCCTAGTGGGACAGGACTCCTCCTTCTTATCCTCTTCATTTTTCTTTAATTGCCTCCTTTTAAAGATCTGAATTGAAACACTACCTCCCAAGCCCCACCAAATTGACGGCATTTTTTTTTATACATTTCGGATTTTACAAGGACTTCCTAAGCATGCTCCGACTATGATCGTTTTCCTCTAAGATTAGAGTATGTTAACAGTCCAGATTTCAGCGCAAGGCATGATTCTTTCATGTTCGATTTCATTTTGTTTAGGATGAATAAAACACATATTCATACGTTGCATCGAGTGTATTTATTCCCAAATCTCGAGTGTCTTCACGAGTGATGTTAATTATTTAATAAGATACAATCTCACGAATGATCACGAATGATTAACTTGATCATTGGCAACTGCGTTAGGTCCACAAACGCTTTGGTCATCTTTTAATCGGAGTCCATTTAACTTTTTTTTAAACCCGCATAAAGAAATAAAGAAAAAACAAGACAAGTAGAAGAATAGGAGATCGAACCTTTAACAAACACGTGTGCAAAAATGATAGAACAATTGAACACAACTATATGACTCCTTGTTTAGTGTTCTAAATCCAATTTAAAATACAAAGCGAATTTTTATATCTGCTGGACCTGGATTGAAAGGACCTTTTTGTAAAAGTTAAGTGTAAATGTTCGACTTTGTATAGGCATTATTCCGTTGTTTACTTAGTTTTTAATTCTTTAAGATGCATTTAAAAACTAATTATCTCATTGAAAGGGCGATCGACTAACAAACGGATTTCACGTGTGATTTGCGCTTTAATAGATCTTTTTGGTAAAAATAAATTTTAGCGTTATTATAGTTTGGCTTATTATATTATGTAAGTATGACCCAGCAAACGAAATTCATATTTAACTTAAAATTGATGTTGAACAATTATGGAACCTGTCTTCTGTTATTATGTTAAAAAATTAAGTCATTGAAATCTTTTGATCGATAAACTTCTTAATTACAAACAGATTAAAGCGGCGTTTTGTTAACTGCAATTCCATGCCATATCTGCGGCATCGAAAATTCAATTCAATTTGAAAGACGGAAGAATCGATATATTATACCGGCATTTATATGTCGTTGATTTTGACTTCTGCGAAACAAGCTATTACAAATACTCAAAATACAGTATTGTTATTATTTTCGTCACTAAGGCCTCAGGTTTTTGAAATTTCAATCAATTAATCTTTCTAAGAAAAACCAACTAAGATTAAGCTCATCAAACTTTTTCCACCTCAGCTTCATTGTTCTTTTTTGTCAAGCCTTTTGTTCTTTTCCTGTTTTATCTTCATATGTTTTCTTTTCGCACCATGTAGCTAGAGCGTAAGCAAGTATCACCTCCATTTAAGCCACGATTAGATTCCGACAGGGATTTGGCTAATTTCCCTCCTGAATTCACAGAGGAGGCCGTTCAATTGACTCCCGACGATGAGTAAGTATCGAAGCTATTTTAATCCATTTACATTTTATTCATTTGTAAAGCTTGTTCAATTTTGATTCATTTACTTGTCTAATTTTTGTCTTGTGACATAATGGTAAATCTAGACTTTAAGTAATGGTATAGTTAATGTTGCCTATTTTATCAACATTTGAAAGTCAAATAGTGATATGTTAATATCTTCTTACAGTCGTGTTATTGAGAAGATCGATCAAACTGAATTCGAAGGATTTGAGTATGTGAATCCGTTACTAATGTCACTGGAAGATTGCGTTTGACACCACGCATCATGCGAGCTACATCCATATAATTTACGGGTGAGTATACAATTTTTTCATTTGTACACTACCGTTGATGAAATTAAAAATGTAAATCTTTATTATTTTTTAATTCGATATAATTGCATTCTTTTAGTTATACGGAGAGGACTCTAGTGACTATGATTCCGTTGCTGATGATCTAAGTATTCTTCAATTACCTCCTCCAACCTCTAATAATAATAATAATATTAATAGTCATACAAATAACAGTAATAATAATAATAAAAGTCTACTTCAGCACATGTTTTGCCTTCCATTAAATTAAGTAAAGAAAAACCAAGAGAGATTAAAAAAAAAATTAATTAAATTTAAACCAGATAGAATGATGAAACATAAATGAAAGAATAAAATGCAATTGTCTTATATATTTACATAACAGAATTGATTATATATTTATTAACAAACAACAAGATTACAAAATTTAAAAAAAAACTATAGAAATGCCTAATAGATAGGTTATTTATTTCAATTTTGTTTAACAACAATTGATAGATCAACAAATGCATTACCTATGTATCACGACTACCTACTCGAATTAATCCTTAAAAAGAAAAGAAAACATGTTCAAGGAATTTCACTTATAATTGACAAAAAAAAAAGAAATTGTTTTTAAACAATTATACAAGCAGAAACAGGATTAATCAAAATATGTTTCGTAATAACAATTATAGAGAAAACAAAAACGAGAGGAAAATGCAAAAAAACTATAGATTAACAATTTAATAAAAAAAACCTACAACAACATTTTTTTTAAATAATTAGTTATCGAAAGGCCCAAGTTCTGTTACAAACAAAAGTGTGCGATAAATTGAAGGAAAATATTTAATTGTTAAAAACAAAAAAAAAGTGATGCAGAGTATTAAAAAGTATGTTATTTGTTTTATAATGTGATGCTGTTGTAAACTTTTTTATTATTATCTTTATTTGTCCTTGAATTAAATCAAATAATTTTATAAAACAAAATAGGTTACTCTATAAGTGAAATTTTAATGAAGTTATTCGAGTATTTTGGTTTTTTATTTGTTTGAGAGGCAGAATTAGTGAAAGAATAACTTTTAAACATCGCTCAACTTTATGGAAGAGCCGTACATTTTTAATCTTACAGTTTCACATAAGCCATAAATTTTGTGAACGATAGTTGGTTAAAAAAAACAAATAGAAACAAACAAATTGCTTAAACACAAAATTTCAAACGGTTAGCGCAGTTCGCGTAGATATCCTTGACGCTGCTGCCTGAAAGCCAGTCTTCTGCAGTCTTAGTGTTCAGATGATAGAATTTCATTCGCAGATCATGCCGAACTAGCTTAAACATCGATATGGTTGATTTTCCGTTATTTAAACGTTCAAGAACTACTTGTATCACTAAACTCCTACGGATGACAACTTTTTCGTTTGACATCTAATCCAGGAAAATCGCTGAAGCGACCAATAGCACAATAAACCAATTTTCTCGGTATTCAAATACAGTTTACAACTATTCTTGCTTGTGCTCTGAAAATAAAGGCTGTATTCCTGGACGAAGCTATAATCGACGAATTCGGCATATTATTATGAAGTTATGCTTTCATTATGATGGAAAATTTTGTGTTAGGTGTTTGGTTAAAAAGCCAAGTGATAACTTAAAGAAATCTTTCACTTATACTGTCGAGCTTAGTTGTGGTGTAAATTATTTTTTTATAAAGATATTATCAACTTTCATTTAATTTTTGTATTACAAGAAAATCTCTAAAGGTAGGCAAAACTATACTCAAATTGGTTTCAAAACACTTCTTCCTAATACAACTTGTACCCTATTTGCCATCCATTTTGATTTTCTGTTAACAACATTTTCTTTGTGTTATAATAACTATTTAAGAGGTGTGTCCATACCTGCTTTACGCGTTGTACTTAATTTTATATAAATATTTTTAACTCAAAATCTTATCTATTTTTACATCAAACAAAAAACCAAAATTGTTGAGAACATATTTTACTATTAAACATAAAAAACAATTGTAAAGAGTGTGAAGATATTAAGATTAAAAAGAAAAAAGAAAATCAAAACAAAAAAATAAATAACGTTTTAAACGAAAAAAGAAAATCCACTTCAAATATACAAATTTATGCACTTTACTCTAGGCAATCTATAGTAAATTACAAAACTTGAAAAAAGATTAAAAATTAATGAAATAGTATTCAAATAAAAAAAAAAGTAAAACTAAACATTTATGTATAACGTAGTTAAAAAAAAAGAATGAGAAAACAATTTTCGTTGGTCAATCAACACATAAACACGCCTCATATCCTTATCGATTTTCTTTAAGCAAATTCATTTCAGATATGTATGTGTTTCACTTGGCTAAGTTGTTAAAAAAAAATCTGAGTATCCTTAGAGCTGCAATATCTTTTTAATACTTATTTGTTTTATTTAAGATGTATTAAGATGTATTCAACTACTCGGGGAGCTTACTTGTGGATGTTTAAAAAACACGCTCATTGGCGTAAAATGTTAGATTTATGCAGAGGCAACACGCAGATTCCGGGAAAACACATCATATTTATTGGCTGTTGTATTTTAAACAATTTCACCACCTTGATTCCATCTAGTTAGTTGAGTACTTCATTTCGTTAACAGTTTTTTTTTTACTAAACCAAATGAAATTTTTCATTTTGAATCAGATAAATTAAACTTACATTCTATCTCTGTAAGGTTGGTATTTATTTAGAATCTTGAACGGTTCAAATGTGACAGGCTTGTGTCGACTTCTGTTTATAAAATCGGGAATTTTTATTATCATTTTTTTTATTTTATATAGTTTTTGGTCTTTTGAACGATCACTTTATTTTCTTCAAGCGGAGCTCTTCGGAACATCAATTTTGTAAGCTTTGCGGGAATAACCATTATTTTCCACACTTACCTTGTACCCTTCTCGGTTGACATTCAGGGAGTGTTTTCTTTGCCATCAGCAAATTTTCTTGTTCTAGAGCAAATCTATCGGCAATCGATGATCGTATATTTGTGCATCTGTATTCAAGTGCAAGGTAGAATGACATCAATGTGGGCAAATGAAATGTTAACTGAAGAATGTAGTTTTCAGCTATAAGAACTCAATTGAAACTTTATTTACTTAATCATTCCTTCGAACATACTGATTGTTTTCTTCTTTTTTCTCAAAAATAGTTAAAATTTTGATGTTGCACTGAAATTAGTTATTGTTGTTCATTAAAAAAATCTATTAAATTTAATATAAATAAAAAAAAAACATTGCTAGATATATTTGTCTGGAAGGACGAAAAAAAAGTAATCACATCACATCTTTCCAAATGAAAAGTAAAAATAATAAATTCTGTTGGCAATAACGAACATTTAAAAAATATATATATAAAAAACAAACAAACAAAATGTTTCTATTAAAATTTAAAAACGCAGAACGAAATGAGCACACTTTTTATGCAATAGAAATAAGTATAACAAAATTTAAAAAGAAAAATTCAATAATGAACCCGAGCAAAGGATGTGAAAGCCGAGAGAATTTAGTCTAAGATTTTAATTGCGAACAAAAAAAAATTGAGGGAGTTTAATTGTAACAAGAAAAAGTCTATAGGTTAAAGCAAACAAGAAACAAAAAATCTGAATCCTTAACGATTTAATCTCACACAATTATATATACAAACATATATAAAAGAAGACATAAGAAAACATGGTTACGTTGAAAGACTCTTCTTTCTCCCTTTAATATTATTATTCTATAAGAAGCAAAAAAAAAAAAAAAAACAAATATTATTTATGAGAAATTATTATAATTACTATTATTACCATTAAATAATAACACTATACAAGAATTTAAAGTAACATGTTTTTTTTATCATCAGCAGGGTGGGACATTGCATTGTGTTGTAGTGTTAATCATGTTAACTATTTTTGCAGGAAGAAATTAAACGCAGGTTTCCGCTCTGTTGATCTCTACTAGCACCGTATGCGAATGTACATGGTACAACAGTGACTAAGATCGATCAACATCTAACATAATGAACAAGCTGTATCTGGAACAGTTTTTTACAGAAAACAGCATGAATTATTAAATTCTCCTCTAAATGAAAAAGTGTACGTCTTATCTCTATGAAAACAAGCAAACTGTTTTAGTAATTTGCGAAAGGTGAGTGCAGGTTCTGATGTTTCGGACCTTAATATACTTAATTATTATTATTCTCGCAGCGATTTGGCTACGAAATCCTATACAGAATAATCTGCCTCCACGTGGTTGAATGTCAGTTAGCCGCAACTCGAAGAATAATTCTTCTTTGATGCGTGATTCCATATTTAGAATTGTTTATAATGTTCTATGCAAATATTTAAAATTCCGATTGGCTTCGATATTCTGGACACACAACATTCTAAGGAAAGTATTTGTAGTTCACTGCGGTTAATATCCCCAGCTTCCAGATATGGGAATCATATTACCTAAGCCCTGTACTTAGCCTCATTACAATTACACCATGAACTCATCATCTTCCCTTGTTCATTGCATCTTACCTTGAAATGGGCTAATTTCACAGTTCAAGAATCCATTTCTAAAAAATTACATATTTTTATCTATGAATGGGACTTGTATTGCTAAGACATTCCGAAGCTCTTTGAGAGTAGTATTGCTTTTCAACTTATCGTTTATCGTTCAAACAACACTGCTTAACTTAATAGAATTCGGAAGTACATGTATGTCACAATTCAAATCTCAACCACGGACATTTAATGAAAAAAATCCTAACCACCTGAGTCAGCTATGCAACGATAACGCTGCGATGATTATGAAGCATCTCATCTATGAGTACAAACAAATAAAAGGCGCATCCAAACAAATATTCCCTTTTACATACCTTTCCGAAATCATTAAAATCCATCTGCAGAGAATGTAATTAATTTACATTCTAATAAAGTTATAATAATAATAATAAATGTCCATCACATCTGTCCAGTGCCTATTTCATCTTCAGTGAAGTTGTTCTTTTTGTCTTTTTCCACTGTACTGCGCTACTTCGATAGATTACTATACACACCAATCTCGGTAAATTTATTTCTACCCCTTATTCCGTCTAGACCGCACAGGAAAATTATTTATTTCAGGTACTGCCGATCATCCGTTTATTGCAACTTCTTCATAAGTTAAAGAAGCCTCATAAGTAATCACTAAATTTTGAATATGAATATCCGTTTCGCTGGACCATTAAATACGAAATGGCTTGTTTTGAAAAAAAAATTACTGACCTCTTTTTAAAATAATTTATTGAAAAGATTCCTAAAATTGAACATACATTTATTAACTGAAAAGTTCAAAATCGTATACACTTAAGGAACATATAGTTTGCAAAAGAACGCAATCTTAAGTGAATTAAATTTAAGGATTGCATATATTTCATCATTTTGAGACTTCGAAATAATCAATGTAATCATGATGAGTTAGCCTTAAAAAATGTTGCATTTTTTTCCCATCATTTAAGTGAATGCAATCATTTTAGAATTTCAAAACACTCATTTCCATTATTTGAATTGTTTTGGGCTTGTTTTTATAAAATGCTAGTGCATAAAATCTGGTCTGTCACTGAAGAGCTGAAGGAATTTTCGGTGATTTAAGACGTTTACTCAAGCGCTTCTCTGCCTCAGAACGGAAGCTTCTTCATTCATTATAATTCCACATTGTTATTTTACAAATTAAAATGTCATATTTTAAGTGTGGTTGAGTAAATAGCGATAGTTTTTGTTAACTTCATGAGACGGCAAATTTCCATTCAATTGCTTTTTTGTACAACTTGCAATGCAAATAATTCCAAGAATAAAAACAAGTATAGACTAATAAATGTCTTGCATTCATTTGAATGCTGGCAATTAATGCAATAATTAAACTGAATTCTTTAAAGCATCACTTTAACTGATTGCATTAGTTTACAAATCTACTTCATATGAAAATTAGATTAAAATATCACATTAAAACTTATCTTAATTAAATTTTCTATTCTACTGCAACTGCTTTTTCGTCACAATCAACAAAACTTGCTTCAGGAATAATATCTCCGTTCACCTTTAGAGAGTGTCGAATTCCGTCACGTTTATTACCACTGGATCGAGCACATAACTGAAATTTTACTCCATTCTCTTCAAAGCTTGTATCTGTCCCACCGTCAACAAACTCGCCCTAGAAGAAAGAATGAATTCCAGTAAATTGAGCCGTAAAGGATAATGTGATTACTACCGTTTCAGTCCTGATTTTGTCATTCAGAAAAATATTTAACGAATCTAGTTCTAAGAAAGTACATAATAATAATAATATACTTTAGTTCAACGCTTTCAGGTTTGTTGTACTAACCTAACACAACTATATACTCTACATCATCGACAACGGCTAGCCATTTCCTGAAAGACCTTGCTTGCTCCTCCGTATACTGTTTATATGGCCTACCGTCAATAAATAGTGAATATTCATACTTGAAACCAGGTGCAGGATCAACTCTTATTATGCACCGAGTGTCATCGATGTAAAACGAGTCATCGCCAACAAGTTTGAACATCCAATCTCGACGAATGATTTCCTGTTTAATGGTTTAATCAATTGACAAATTCAAATGAGGTTTTTTAAAAGCATACCTTTCCATTGACCCAAATCATCCTTCTGCCACTAGTCGTTCCGTGATCCATTTCAATGCGATACATTCGGCCGTTAATTGGAACTTGCCATTTGGCGACAAAGTTACCCTTAGCATAGCGATTCTCTTCGGGTATATGATCCTGGATCATTATAGGTTCCGTCGCAAGGTTTTCAATTTTCAACAACGGTGAAAGAAAGGACATAATTCTAAGCTACTCCCTGCAAATAATTCTTGTTTTTACACTTCTTTTGAATTGTTTTATATTATTATTGATTCAAACGCGAAGGATAAAGCATGTCGCAAGGTTTTCAATTTTCAACAACGGTGAAAGAAAGGACATAATTCTAAGCTACTCCCTGCAAATAATTCTTGTTTTTACACTTCTTTTGAATTGTTTTATATTATTATTGATTCAAACGCGAAGGATAAAGCATGAATCCGAGGACATTACTGATCTTATGGGGGAATGTCCAAAATGCTCTTTTGAACTGTGATCACAACCTATGAATTAAATTTGTCGTTAAATACATTCGTGCTCTTTCAGAGGACAATATTTTCACCTGAATTTTTTTAAGTATTATAAAGTGGAAGTTATAATTTAAAATCCCAGTTACTTATTGGTCTACACAATTTTAAGCGAAAATGACACAAAAACTCTTCCAGCACTTTTTGCTATTACCTAGGTTCTTATTGAATATGATCGCTTTAAACCGTAAGAGAGTACGCATCGCTTAATCCGACCGCAATTAAAGACCAAGTTAAAAGTTCGAAACATCTGGTTTTCAAGCAATGTTCCCATGTCATTTACCGATGTACGTTAACAAGGTCTTTAAAAAATGAAGAAAAAATGTCGATCGAATTCAACAAATCGATAATGAAATTTTCCATTGCTTTAGTTCTTCACCTGATCCTTCTGTGCAACAAAAAAATCCAGTTCAAGTCCACGCAATACACATATTTTGCGTGCATGTCCTATAATACTATTTAAGAGACTCTCTAGGCGTTCCAGCAAAGGTAGTTATTTTACAAAGAAAACGCCAGAATACTTTTATCGCATAGAATTAGAAAAGGTGAAAGGTAGCTTAACTAATGTTCATTATACAAATTATGCGTTCAAGCGTACTATAAACAAAAAACAACATCTTCACATTTGTTGCGACACCTTTAGCAGAGCGGCTATGCCGCTTGAACAACTAGTCTGCGGGGCAAAGGAGAATGCGTGCCTATCTACATATATATTTATGAAACATTCATTCGTTGCGTCAGGTATCGATTCGTGGATTTTCGTGGGATATGAATCGTTAACGGATCTATAAGTGACCTGAGAGTCTGCATGGGGACTTATACAAACCGTAGCGGATTGTATTTGAGGACGAGCTTATTTATACATCCAGAGCTGTTAACGATATAACGATGATAGATTTGTGTGATATTCATATTTATGCTGACGAGACCAAGATCCCATTTCATTAAGACACACTGACGGACACAAACAATTATTTAATATAAAATTAATCACCTCCTAATTAATACAAAGAAGTATAAATCGAGAGAGTTCTTCATTTGGTAGATCATGAAGCTACATTTGATCCAACACTAGACTAACAAGCTACCCATGGATTCGGTGGTTAATAAAGCACCCCGCTCTTTAAGGAATGATCAAGCAATGGGTAGCATTCAGTGATTCCAAATATCTAATACTAATACTAATACTAAAAATCTTTACGTTGGGTAAGTCAATATGCATGTCAAGTTTACTCTCCATTAAGTCACGCCCTCAATAGAACCGTCCAAAAATAATTTCTTATCTTTGCACTCCGGCCTGGTCCGCCCTGGACTGTAAGTAAGTAAGCAAGTCAGGAACAATTCGCATAGAGCTGGTACAGGTATAAGATACAGTATTAAAAATGAAATGTAAAATATCCACCACGATCATAGTTTTTAAAAAAAAGTCATTCAAGGACAAAGGTCAGTTTTCTTCATATGTCTTAACAAAATCCAGTTGCAGATCATGCAATTGTCTACGAAAATTTTTTACATACTGTTTTTCCTACGTATCATCCTTTTTTAGATGTCGCGATTTCAAACATTGAAAATACTAATCAGCGGCTTGCATAATGCATACGCCATGATATGTAAAAATATGGAAGTCTCGTTTGTGTGAAATTCGAACAAATTATATTTATCTGAAAGAATATACTAGACCTATTGAGTTAACAAGACTATGTTATCAGTTCCTTATTCCCTCTGCCCGCAGAACCTTGAGCAACATCTGTCTGCTACAACATTGTTTGAGTATAGAAGGGCCCTCCCGAAATCAAATTGAAATTGATTCTATGGGCAAGTATAGATATTTAAGGTTTTTCAAAAAAAGCATAAAATAAAATAATAAAATTATACAGTTGCCTAATCTTCCTTCAACATTTGCTTCAAGTTTAAATATGGCAATGAACTGTGCCCAAAATACTGGAGTTGGAAATTAATAGATAAAAGCTTGAAACCAATCTCAACTCTACGCCTGCCTGCTTCAAAAAAACGGCTTAATACTGCTTTTTAGAACTACAAGAAGAGTTCTAGTAAAAATTATAACTGCCAAAGGTCGGATTATTTTCGTCGTCAGTATGTTTCAATATTGTCAAAGCCAATTTTGCTCCAATGTTGAGTCAAATAAAACAAATGAGGCTACTACCAAACCATAATGATGTATCGAAGATGAAGATTTAAATATGTATATAACTTTTGAAGGGAAATTCGAAAATTATTAATAATACAATTTTCTAAAAATCGACAAAAAAACCGTTCCATTTTGATCATAAACATTCGTATTATCTACAAATTTTGTCTCACCGATTTTTACCATTATACTTATCGTTTACGTGACATATTCAAAAAAAAATATTTTTTACTTTTGACCTTGAAAACATTTTTCTGCAAAACTAGCCTCGTGGGGATATTTGACATTTCATTTTAATTGTATATTTAACACTTGTACTATTTATGCTAATTGTGCTTGTCCTTTATGTCTTTTTTGACAGGAGCATAAACGTTCACTGGCTATTGTGGACTTCAAACTTCCAGCTGTTCCGCAGTCGGGTTGACCTTGACCGCTTTCTTTTTCAGGAAATATAAGATATATTTAAAAAAAATAAAAAAAAAAATGCTAGAAATGCGGAAATTTTTTTGCATGTTAAAAAGGACAATAACTTTGAATGAAGTTATTTTTCCCTTTCCCTATCTACCGCACTTTTATCAGTCCCCAACCCTCGTTCGTGACTCAGTTGGTAGTCTTTCAAATCTACCATGTTTTCTCCATCCCACCTGCGAGTGATTGACACTCCTCCGAAGAGTATTACGACCATAAGTAAGCTTTGGAAGGCTTTTTTTATAGTTCAAGTGTCTGTGTAGGAAATCTCAATACCTGACTGTATTATTGAAATTGAGCTTAAGAGTAGCCTGATGAGCATTCCTGTCGAGTCGAGTGTTACGGTGGAAATGCAAAAGAAGTTACGTCTTTAAATAAGTCAACAGGTTTCGTAATATTTTTGTCTCCGATAAAATGAATCCTTGAGCTTGGAGAGAATTTTAGCTTAATAAATAGCAGGAGTTCGGTCGAGGTCATAAGAAGGCATAATATGGTTTATAAATATGCATTTAAAAGAGTCGGAAACAAAACGAAATAATGAACGGTAGACTTGAAAACATCCAATACTAATTGGATTGAAGTAGCTTATGATTTTCTAAATAAGAGCATTATTCCAAACTCCGTCAAATGTCTTTCGAATTTCAAAATCACGTACAACAATCTAGTCTTAACCTGGTTCAACTTCCCGGTAAGATATGTCATCAGTTCCTCAATTGACCGTTTTCTACGAACACTATAATGCTTATTGTACTACTACTTCTATTTATCAGCGTTTCTATGACCTCAGAAAGAAGGGACGTTCGTAAGAGGTCTTAAAGGCAATAGAAAAAGAACCTTGTAACTTAATTAATGGAAATTTTGATCTCAAGTTTTGCTTTTCTGAAAAGGATTGCGTTGATTGACCCTTGAGAGAAAAATACTGGTGGGTCGACTGAGTCGAAAAGAATACGTTGAAAAGAAGAACTTTATTATGGGATACTTTACTGAAAAAAGCAAGCTCTGAGAGAGACGTCGTTCAAGTACGATATTCCCAAAGAAAAAAATCGTATGGATTGTAATGTTTTAGTATATTTAAACATTCCAAAAACAGCGTGAATGATTAATGGAATAAAGAATGAAAAAAAAGAACAATAGCGGCTTAGTGCTAGTTGGATACGCAAACGATGGGTTCGATATCAGCGTACAATGTTAAACACCACGTTATTTCAAAATTGTTTGTTTCATCTTTAACTTAATATAATTTCAATAATTTTTTGTTATAACAGCCATTCAAGTTCACAATCTGTTAAAGCGTCTACCTATTACGGTGCAGGAGATACAGTCATGTGACAGACGGACAGAAGGAGGGGTAGCGGAGCCTTAGTAATAGGGTCCCTGTTGACACCCTTATAAGCTTTTTAAAGGGTTGGGCTGAACCATTCCATCTACCCGCGAGTAGACAAGAATATGGTCGGAGGAAAAAGCTAACACAATTGTTTTCAACTAGCGGATTCGTGAACCTTAAGAGTGCATCTAACCCATGTAGTATTGTATGGGCTCAAATATTTGGACCAGAAGGGTTACAGCATAGTTTGTGAACAGATTTGAATTTTTCAAAGTAATGGCTTCAATGTCCTTGTGAACGAAACATACCACCGAAAATTCTTGAAAACACATTTTGTTTAAATTTTTATTTCAAACAAATTTTGCGCGCTGAAAACAGCATTGCAATCATTTTTGTATTTTTTCCGTCTTCCTTTGATTTGATGTCATTTGTAAGAAGAATTCAATTAAGTGGCACAATTCTACTCTCTTTGCTAACCAAACTATTCACAAACTATTCATTTTTTTCGGACATTATATTATGTATATGCGAACGTAAGTGATGTCCTTTTTTTATTACAACTTTTAGTTGAGAGATTTAATCGATATCTAATTCTCATATGTGTACATACACTTGAACTGTTTAAAAATGCAGACTAAGAAATCAATAAACCATTTCGAAATTACTTTTTCAACCGATAAACCGAAAACCGAGGAAAATGCAACACTTGAACGTATTTAAAAAAAAAAAAATTAACGACTTCTCCAACAAAAATCTACGTCTATGTTCTATGACCTGATCCACTCTTAAGAAAAGATAGATTTCTTTAAACAAAAATCCAAAATAATTCAAGCGCGGGAACACTTCTTACCCGTTAAGTTAAGTGTGACTACGTCCTTCCATAACTAAACCGAACCGGGAAATACAAATAGCGCCAAAGCACCATCACAATAAGGACATGCAGGCCCCATAGCAAGCGGAAGGACACAACACAACAGCACTCAGGCGGGGGTAGGTAAATCGTAAGCAGCACGCCAAGGTCGTCATTAAAAATGGCCGCATATTCATTTTTTATTTAAATTATTATAACGATGCATGCAGTCGGTACGACCTGTAATGCACTTAGCCGTGGTTCCGGGTTGACGGCGGGCGTGACACCAATGGCTGACTTACGAGTTAACCAACATCATGTATTGGCGCGGCAACGTGTCGAGACCAGAGCTCTGGGTTCTGTGGTCGCCTGGTAGGAGGCAATTGAGTCCTTTGAAATTCCGTCCTGCTTCCCGTAGAAAAGTTTGCCGACTTCACAACACCGCTATTAAAGCCATATGGAGTTTGGTACAATCGACGTTCGCGGATTGATGTGGAAATACGAGTACGACTCTACGAGTGCCTAATTTAAGGTAAACAGTGAAGGTTTTTGAAAATAAGTGTAAACAATGAAGGTTAGAGTGTTGTGCTCTTGTGTGCGGTACAAGCAGTCCGCGGATAATGACGGTAAGAGAGGGCGCCGGAAGAGCGTCCTTATACACTGTGATACTTCGGTTCTCCTCTTTTTTATTGCTTTTGTATGATTTTATTTGATGTGTTTGTTTTTCTCGGTTTGGATTGTTCATTGTTGCAATGAAAGTGGGTAAGGGGTGGGAAAACAATTTTTGAAAAAGACAATTAAATTTTAAATTAAGTGTTCATTTGTTTTCCGGAAGTCCCTGAGGAATGTTTTCGTCAATAAATAATTTTATGGTGATGCAATTTTCATTTTGGGAATACGATTTTAACAAATTCTCGATGGATGTACAATTACTATTCAATTTTAATTGAAAATGGGGTTATGTTCCAAACAAAAAACACGGTTAAAATTAAATTGATTGACGAGTCTCTGAATTTATTCACGAACTAAGAATTACTATTCTGTAACTCTGATTGTTTGGACGTTTGCAAATGTTTGCAAAATACTTACGTTTGGTGCGATTGTTGGATTGACGGCATTAATGGTTCATTTTTTTCTAAGAAGGAGTAGCAGAAATATTAGATTCATTAATAGAGAGCACTTCCGAGGTATGTTTTGCTATTTTTTTGTTGCCAGGAATAAAGAATTTTGAATTGTATGGGCTTTGATTACACTAGATCGGGATGAGTTGCACACTTGCTATCCAACAATAAATTTATTTAAACCTTAATTCAATAATTTTGTGATGATATTTTTGTTTCGGTTATGTTTGTTGATCACCACGAATTGACGCCATGTCGTTGAACCTGTTTTGTCGGGTGTCGCACATTTCTTTCCATAAAAAAACGAAACCATCGAAAATGTGTAAACAAAAAATCCTGTTGGGCAGTTCTATCACTGCAACGGTCACGGTCACACCAGCATCATTTTCCGAAATATTGTTTAAAAATTGTTTCAACATTTTTCTGTTTTTTGGGAATGGTTTTGATTCGCTTTGTCATGTATGTGTATAGTGGCTGTGGACAGGGTGGATTTTCAGTTACATACTTAGCTGTATTTTCAACTTTTATTTCAAAAGGACATACAGAGAACATACCAGAGTTTAGGCGTTTTTGTCTTAAGGGTCAACTTAAATTCACGCACTGATAGCAGCATACTCTTGCTTACAAATTCACTCTCTTAGGAGATCGGCTCTACTGATTCAAGATTCATCCAATTTTCAAGAGTTCAAGGGTAAAACGGTTATCGCAATCATCAAGATCGAATGTCTCCGGGACGTTCCTCGGTATGAACTGAACAGGATTTGTCAAAACTTAAGTAAAATTAAGAATCAAGGAAATGTAACACACGGAGAATATTTTATAGATCCAACCGTAACCATTTATGGGCCATTTAGATTTGAAACTAGTGTGCCATGTTGGAGAAGGAAGTTTTTTTTTAACTTTTAGTTGCTGTAAAGGCTGTGCGAACAATTTGTTGTAAAGTTATTTCAAGATCATAAAAGTTAAAAACCAAAAAAGGCCACATTATCGGCTTGCTACGAATCGGTGCCAACGGAATTGGTCACATTTTCAAAGACCACCCAAATAAAACAATCCAACATGCTACAAATGCAACAAATTCGGCCGCAGATGCACGACACGCGCTTTTCAACTCAGTTTATCACAATGCAAGTGCAACAGAGCTGGCCAAATTTCGAAGTATTATCCGGACGCAACAAAAACCTGCTTCAGCAAGATCCTTAAGTGGGCATCTGAGGCGCGAACGTGACAAAAGGAAGAAGGAACTAATTCATTGGTCTTTTTGGTGGCAAGAGTATTCTTGCCGAAGTAGAACATCGCCTTCTTTATATTATTGTACCCAATTCAAACAAAAAGCAAAATGGCCTTCGAATCGACATACAAAAGTGGGATGAAATATTGAGAAGCTGTTCTTCTGTCAAGATCTATAATAATTTACTTCATTAACCCCCGAATATAATGAACTCTTGCAACCAACTCCCTTCTTTTATTAGCTGTTGGTACAAATAATTACCACAATTCGCAGTGAGATGCAATTTTCAAGTAGATATTCGTCGCATGTAAAACAGCTTTAAATATTTAACAAGTTAATATAAACAGTTACCGTCAGCTTTCACATCGCGCGCTCTAGCTCCATCCATGCATCCTTCATAACATCTGCCTCCTTGAAACAGATAAATCGTGCCTCGCCTGGCAATACCGCTAATCTGATTCATTCTGCACAGCGAATGAAGCGTTTCATTCCACCATCATCATTCCATCTCGTTCCCAGCCGCAAAAGCATACCAAATAACAGTTTCCTTCAAACCAGTGTTCATCTGCGCCGCTGTGTCTGTCATTCATCCCATACATTCATTCATTCATTCATTCAATAGTCGACCAAAACGACGGTTATTACAGTAACATGCGTGCTCGTAACTTTCAGTTGTGAATTCTCCACCATTGTGGTTGCATACATTTGTTTTTTGTGCGCAGTTTGTTTTGCATTATTTTCCTCCGTGTGTTTTCTCCCCGCATACTTTCTCATTAATCTGTTCGTCGTACGCAACCAAAACGCACTTTGTTTACATTTACATGTTCTCTTCTCTCCGAGACCGAAGAGTCCATCAGCACGCGACACAAGGACAGAGAGAAGCGCGTTTGTGTGCGTTGTATTATTATTGTCCTGCTGAGTGGTTCCTTGCATGAATTATATAATTCATTTGTCCTTCGCCCCGCTGTGGGACGCAACAAACACCGAAAAGTTGAGTGTAAATATCAGGTTGAGAGCGTATTCGATGAAATTCCGCAATCATCATCGTATGTATGAATTAGAATCCTTCAAAGTATCCGAGTGACGCTGTCAGTAACAATCCGTGTGTTAAGCCAAACAATATATAATTTTTTTTGTAACTAGCGAGAATCCTTTTTTGTGTTATTTTCATTCAATTTGATTATAGAGAAGGGATAAATAAAAAGAAAGGACATTTTGTGCGTGATTTATAGTGCGGCAAAGTGAATCCATGTGCTATCTTTACTGCTTTTGAATGACATCAGTGTCTAGGTTTTTTTCTTGTTTCTTTTGATTGCAAAATAAATAATTGATTAGCATCCACCAGTGTTCTGTGCAAAAAAAGGAGACACAGTCTTTGGGCTTGTTGTTTTGTATACGCATAACCCTTTGACCAGAAGGACGAAAGATACGAAGGGATCCGAGTTCTGATTTTTTTTTAGACATAGTAAAATTCTTTTCCAAAAGGTGAGTGATTTCTTTTGTTTTGTACGTTTTTGAAAAAAAAATTCAATAATATTAAAAGAAAAGAGAGAAAAAAGTGGTTTATCAGGTTTCGCATTAGATTGCTCTCTATCGGAACCTTTTCCATTTGGTGAATCTGAATCTTTGCTACCTACCTACCTACCAATCGGCGGATGGTTCGTTTTTCTTTATTTTTCGCCTCTTTGTCGTCTCTCCCCTTTGGGATTCATCTGCCAAACGTACAGCTGCTTGTTTTCGGAACAGAAATGCAAAAGGTGAGCCGAGTGGCGTGCTATGTGGCTGGATGGAAGGTAATTCAACCTCAACCTTCTATCACTTTTATCTCGGGGTTCATTGCGATATGTTATGAGGTAGATGTGCTGCTCGCTCGATGGATGAAGTTCAAAGACATGAAAACCAGACCAGAGTCGTCAACGAATGTGGAAAAGAATCTTAAATCTAATTTGCATGAAGATATTCGTTAAGAGAAAAAGCGATTTTTATGATTATTATCGATTCGACGTGGTTTTGGCCAATTTGCCGGATTCATTATTTAGCTGATTTCGTTTCGGTTTATAACTTTGACATTTGGTTAATGACACCATGCTGCCGTTACCTTGAATTAATTATCATTGATGGATAATAATTTGCTGGGATGGCTGGGATGGTATCCAAAAGATACACAATTGCTTGGAGACGTTCTAGTTTGCAGTTACCAACTCGATAAGAACTTTTTAAGGGAATTCGTAGATTTTTTGACTTACTACATTTTTTGTAATCAAAAAAGTTTTACACAAAAACCTTGCTATGAGGGTCGATTGAAAAGTATCTGGTCTAGATATGAAGCCCGAATCTCGTTCCTCCGAGTCATGTTTTAAAGTTTGTGAAAAAAAGATGCATGTGGCCAAGTCTGAAGAATACAAATTTGAAAGTCCGCCATTTGGGTGGAAAAATAAAACGCACATATATGTACATATGTATGTACGACATTGTTAGTGACGAACTTTCGAAAAAAAAAACTGTTTTTAGAAAAATATTTGGCAAATTTGAAGGAGGAACACCCATGCTATATTTTGACGGTTCTCAATCGGATGCGCATAGAAAAAAATTCGTTTAAAAATCAATTAGTGTATCCAGCAAGGGAGTTTTTGAACGGAGCTAGAATAAACTGAGTTGTAGGCAGAAATTTGAAGGTGATTATTTGAACACAATACCAGCATTGAAAATATACAAGCGACTATAAGTTGGTGAAACTGAGTTTGCGATAAGTTGGTTTTCATACGTCACCAAACTTCCGCGATTGCTTGATATTTTAACTAGAAATTCGGTCTCCCCTGCCCTTCGCGAACTAAGTGTCATAAGGTAGTCATAATCCCATAAGAGTAAGGATATCCGAAACAAAAATAAAAAATAAATCATTAAATTAGTAGACCGGGTTCATACAAACATATGTACATGTTGGTTGATTGGTTGGTTTGTTAAGGTGAGAAAATGCGCCCGTATCTACGGTCTGTAATGGGCCCGATTGTTAGACTACATGTTGCATGGAACACCATTCAAAACTTTGAATGTTGAATATGGAAAGAACTTTCGACACTAGAGTCTTAAAAAATCGGAAACTCTTCTTAAAAAGCGATCAGTTCATTGGTCTGTGATTAAATTTCTTTTCGCGTATTGTGAAGTCTCTACACAGATTAAAGCTGACATTGACAAAAGTGTGTTACAGATCTCTGCCGTAGTTGACACCTACGTGCCTATTAATTGATTTAGAATTTTTGGTCTGGCTGCAGAATGATTTACTATTGTTTAAAACTTTGGTAAGACATGTGTTGTGTTTTCAAAAAAAAACAAAATGTACCAAAAATTCAACCAAAGTGACGAGTGTGAAGGGCAATCTTCAGATTGTTTCTTAAGATTTTCCTTCTTCTATGGTTGCTTTGGATTTTTGTCAATTCCTTTTATGCGGGCTGTTGCCAAACACTTAAAATCATAGATATTTCAGGACGCAATGAATCTTGTTTGTTCAGACCAAAGGGTGCCTGCGTCAAAATGTGAATTATCAACCATTTAATATCGCCTTAAACCAACATCACGCCTAACTAATCCCTGCAAAATTGGCAACGTACCTCGCTTTAGTCTCTGCAAATAAAACCAAACCCATGCAATCTTTTCGACATTCACCAGACACCAATATCGAGCATGAGTCAGGAAGTCATCAAATACAATTTAGCACTTGGAGAATCAATTCCAATAGGGATAGTCTGTCATCCGTCTCATGAAATCGATTGTTATCTGTGTAACAATACCATCCACCCTCGGAAAATCCCTTAAAATATTTTATTGAGGAAGCATGCCATATAATTGGTATTGCGCACGCTTCCCCTTTAAGCGTGTGCTTTGTCAAAAGCAATCCAAAATTTGTAACCTGAAATTTTCGGAATACATATACACGTACTCACTCCCCTTTGCGACGGTTACGTAAGAACCCTTAAATCGCTTTTATTTTTATTGACCGCAACAAACAAGTCAACTCAGAATAATAGGTTAAGTTTCATTTCGCATTCATAACTTACGCCCATAACCATAGTTACTGGTGTCAGCATAGGAAAGTCACCACATTGTCGCTGTTGGTGCGCGGCGTCCTGCGCCTTGGAATGGCGCCACAAAGTCCCCAAGTCGGCACTGCGCCCATGTGACACACTAAAAGGGAATTCCATCACTTTTCACAGGCATTCGGCCTTAGAGTTGAACTCAAGCCAAAACGGCACAAAAGATCTTGTATCTCAATCTAGAATCGAGCAAAAGTTGGATTATTCTGTGCGAAAATTAAAGAAAAAAATAAAATAAGAAGCACTTGAATGGAGCACAGTTAGGTCTTGTTAAGTCGTCAGGATCATTAAGTGGTTTGACATTGGAGCTTCAAAGGGCACCATAACGCATGAATTTAAAATGCCATTACGCGAGTCAAAAAGGGCAGGACCAACGCAATGCAGTGCAGCTAACCACAGCTAACCATAGGCTCCCAAGAGCAAACTGTGCATGAATAATAAAAAAAAATTTATTTCTTTTAATTTAAAGCCTATCGGGGTTCCTTTTTGTGATAGACGATATATGCGAGGGGGGTGAATAAAAACTCCTTGCAAGGCATTCCGGCACTTTACACATTAGACATGCACTCACCCACTAGAACCTTAACCGGTGGATATCTGTATCCATGACCATATCATTGTGCAACACACATTTTGCGCAACCAAAAGAGGGCTCTACATGGATCATGGCAGATGGGTGTACTGAGGGGGCCGGCTGGCATTGGTATTTCTCTTTTTGGTCTTCCTTTGAATATTGAGGCGAAAGAGGAAGGAAGAAATAAAAGAAAAAATAAAACAGAAAAACAGAAATGGGTAAAGAAGAAACAAACGTTCTATCATCTTTCTTCCGTTTCATTCTTTTTTTGGTTGTATCATTCCGCCAACGTGGTGCAAAGGACTCAGATTCTGCTGGTTCTGTTTACTCATCGCGGAGGGCGACAAGAGAAGGGATGAAATCTAATGTCGTCGCTGACGAAATTGGAATCCGCACACCAGTAAACAAAAATAAAAGCCCGTAGCAAGAGAAAAAAAAAATTAGACCAAAGAAGATGAGGAGAATGAACCCCAAATTAATTGGACAAAAAGGTCAAAATCGATGCACAGAGTTGGCTATCAGTGTGACCATATTTGAATCGAACATTTGACTTGTAGAATATTTTCAAGAATTTTTCTTTCTTTTAATTTCAATTCAATAATTAGAACTATGACTTAAAAGTATCATGACATTTAGATTTAATTGAATTTCATTCATAATGTTTTTTTTTTACTTGATTTTATCTTTGTATACATTTTTAATTGTTTAATCGTCATAGGGTCAATCAATTTGAGAAGAACTTTCTTTGCAAAATAAAAGAACTTTCTTTCTTCGCAAAATAAAAGATTTTCCTAAGAACTTGGTGTCACTCGTCGAGTTCTCGGCAAGCTTCAAATTTTTAACAAAAAACCAAAAAAATTATCTGGGGAAATAATATTTTTCGTCTAACATCCAATTTATCTCGCATAAGCAATAATAATCATGCGTCTGGCCGCTTAATTTTTAACGTGAGCGCTTCGTTAAATATTTTTTTTTTATTTGGCATACATATGTTCTGTTAATTAATTTTTTGAACTTTAGAAAGTAGGTACTAAAATGTGAAATATTGAAATGTTCAATAAATTTTGTTTTCATATTTTTCTAACTTTTGTAAGCTAAATCAACTTAATTTGAATAATAACTGACCAATGCTTTCAAACCATGAAACAACAGAGCGAAAAGGTTATGTTTACTTCCACGTTTTATTTACGTTTAATGTCATCATAATCACAGTAATTTGACTTTCTGTATTTAGATGAGTATTATATTCGCATATGAAAAATCCCCTGCATAGTATTTTCGCAAAAACAACGTTTTTTTTTTTTTTTTTTAAATATGGTCACACTAATGTCTATTTGTGTTTGTGGCCGGCAATGGTCGATTTAAAACGATGAATGACGGGCGATTATTGAAGCCCAGCCGAGAGTAAAGTGGATGGATGATGCAATTTGAAATTTATGAATTAATTGGACGTTTGATCGGAAATAGTTACAAATTCAGCATTTATTGGGCAGACATTGCGATAAAAAAAGCAAATGTAAATGTCATGCTTTGGGTATGTGCTTTGTCGACTTAACATAGAAGAGGTCTTCACGGTCTAAGTTTCAAAGTACAGAGAGATATGGCATTGTCCTGTATGAAGCAAGATTAAAGCGGAGTCTCTTGCAAATATCTCCCCTCAATGTTGTTGTATTTCAATACAAGTATCTTTCAAGAAATGTGAAATAAATAGAATAATATTTATATTTCGTTTACAGATGAAAACTGAAATATTATTTGAAAATACAATAATAGAAAATAGTTTACATTTTTAACGGTTTTTTGGTATTTACACTTTAATATGTAAATACATGATGTAGTCAATGGACTTAGCCTTCGCCAAGTTAACATTGTTTGAACATCCCATAATCAACAGGATCTTCCCAAGTTCAACTTTTTGTCTGGGTCATGTTCTAATCCAAATTTTGGAGTATTAATATTATTTTAATCCACGTTTATCTATTTTAAGGTAAACAGAAACGTCTTCGAAATTAACGGAATTTAGTTTTGAACAGATCATCCTTTAAATAAACACTATTGCGCTGTTTACACCGACGCCTTCTTAAAATGGGGCTTGATTTTTCAATTTCTCCACTGTATTTAAAAAAGCTTGCGTAATTTTCCTTCGCCCAAAAATATTGCTTATGAGTTCAAAAATCGATCAAAATATTTTCGCAGAAACCCCATCTTGCAGCCATCATACCTCGACTGCGGTAAGAACTGTCTTTTACAGGTTACGAAGTATGATTGGATTCGGATTTTGTACGTGGTTATAAATCGCTTTAAAAATCTGCCCACGTCAGCTGGGTAGATCTCAAGATTCGCCCTTGAAATGTTAAAGTGTCGACAGCCTGTTCACGTGAAGTCTTATAGTCAATCTTCGGTCAACTAAGATCAGGTCTTCGATTTTTTTCACATGTTCTCCTCTGTGGAACGTGGATGGCCGTCCCTCACTATGCTCATTTTCTGTCAAGTTGTACCCAACTCTATAACTCCTGTTACTAGCGTGCAACTGTTTTATAGAAATGAGCACAATACATGGTAGATTTTGTTTTTAGACATAGATCCTTGACGGTTCTGACTTCATTTTTCTCTTTATTCGTGTTATCGCACTGGCTGAAACCAGTTAATTCTTCATATTACTTAATATGTCAAGGATAGCTCAGCTAATAACAGAAGCATTATCCGATTTGAATGATAGGTAGGTTTCTAGAAGTATCAACAAATTAAATAACTTTAGTAGGGTAGAGTTCATTTGAACATTTTTTTATATGTGATTCTTAATTTTTAATGCAAACACGGAGCGTATTTTTCTGAAAATCTTTGCGTCGTGGCATGCTTAGATGCCGGTGGTCATCTGTTTTAATGTTAAATGATTGTTAAGGAGGAAATGAGTTCACCTGCTCCAAGATCAATATTAAGAGCTACCCTGAAGCATATTCATAGTAACTTGAAAGCGTGTGAATTGTAAAAAATTTTATAAAATATTAGTATTACAAAAAAAAATCAAGCGAAGATAAAGCTAATGAACACGCTACTTTTTCCGTTTGGCAGGCGAAGCTAATGAAGGTGGCTCGAACTCATAGCATAATTTTCTAATCACAACCAATTTACAAGGAATGTTAAGGCGCTTGATCTAACGAATTCGCAACGAAGTGCCTAAAATCGAGAGGAAGGGAGGCTGCTGTTGCTGCCTATGTCTGGAGTTTATTTATAATCTTTCCATAACGCTTCTCAGAATCTTCAATAAATGACAAATTTCCCCCAAAATTTTAAAATTGATTTTTTTTAACTCCTTGTTTATGTAACCTAAATCAGATCAATGAACGTTCTTGAAAAATTGTATCATTTCATTTATTCTGTTGTCGTACAGATGTGCTTCTGCTTTGTTTTTCTTTTGATTGTTTAATCAGTTGAATATTTATGCCCTTGACACTGATTGAACGCAGCCGAAACATATGACAAACTATTCGAATTTTGAAATTCTAATTAATGTGACCAAAAAAATTTGACGTAAAAATTGATAATTAATGAAACCTTGTTAAAAAATTACTGTATAGAGAAAAAATTCCATCGAAAACAATTAATTAACTCTGTTGCATGTCATATAATGATGATAAATTTAATATGTATCTACGTTGCGTGATGAGTTATTTTATGAAAAAAATGGGCTCAATACATCTTTATGGAAAACTCGATTTTAAATAGTACGAGTACTTTCTACATAGATTTGTCTTTATTTTTACTATAGTGAAGTCTAATTATAAGTCATTTGAGACGATCTTGTCTCATATGTTTGGTTATGGTTTTTTAACTGTTCCGGGTAACTTGGCTATTGCTTTGAAAGTGCTTCCAATAGTAAAGTTAAAAGAATAATCCGATCCTTCATATACATATAGGAGAGAAGGTCCTCCGCTTAATATTGAGAATATTTGGTAGCTTACATGTATGCAGGTCGATTTTCACTTGAAAGTCTGTTGCAGGAAATATTATCAGCGCCAATACTCTTTAAAATTCATGCTTCTACGATGAAGATTAACAGCGTTCGCCGACCTTTATTCTCATAGCTTTTAAAGTATGGGTATACAGATCGAGCTCCAAGCTACGTCCGAACATTTGCAAGCTTTCTACATTGGCAAAGACATGTCGAGCGTCCAAAAGAACCAGATTTCCCGAGAATTACTTCGACAATAACACCAGAACATGTGAATTGTTCATTGCGCATACATATGTATGTAGTGAAAATCAAGATTGACATACCAAATCAAGAACACGAATAAGGAGCTTGGATCTTTCAAGACAATTGTCTTGTTCCTAGGTGCCTATGACCAGATAAAAAAAATAAAATCAAAAACTTTTTGATAAGAGTAAAAGGGACACGCGCATCCGGACCAGTGTCGTGACAGAACATACCTTTCGCCTAGTGGTCATTTGACTGGGCAAAGCCTGTAATGAATAATATAGGAGCTGTCAAAATGAAGAAGAAAGTGAACTCATAAAATACTTAGTGGCGATGTCTATGGTTCACGCGGAAGTCAAATCATGGAGAACTCGGAACATTTGCTAAAGAACCATTTAGGAATGTGATAAACTTCTTAAAGGCCCAAAGCTGGAAAAGCTTTATTTGTCCACCCGAACCGATTCAGACTACAGAAAGTTTTGTCGGCATATCAATGGGAGTGTAGTCCTTGCAAAATGTTATACCCATATTAGGTGATGTTACCCATCTTCATTTTTTTGTTAAATACATTTGAACATAAATAATTTTAATTTATTTTAAAGTTACTCTCTGTTCTTTTAATGAAGTCAGCCTCTCATGGGCATGCATAGATAAATATGTATGTTTCCAACGTTTCGAAATTTTCATTTGTAAAAAAGGACCACCTTCCACAAATGTTTTTAATGGTACATCCTTTTCGCCACATGAAGTTCTAACGAACGCGCCCAAGAATCTTTTACGCCTTTAATTTAATAGGAAATAAAAATGAATTCCTACAGATTTTATAACATTTTTAATTAAGTTCGTAGTTTCCTTGTAATTCAAATGAATAAACTACGATTTATGACCTCGTATAACCTGAAGACACACCCATGCTAAAATATACTTTCTGGGGATCTAGTTTTCTTTGATTTTCTCACCTTATTCTTAACCTATCTTAATATAGCACACATTTCCCCATGAGAAAATAGCAACGCCCTTTTGATGGTTATCGTGCTATATCATGCGATTTTCCAATACCATATAAATGCCTTCCCACCTTAAAGGATAACGGCCCTGTAAAAATAAGCAATTATAACGATACATTTGTATTCTTGGACAAAGGGTTGTCGGTTGACTTTGCCATAAGACAATGTCAGCGACATTGCTTCGCTGTACGCAGGTGTGGGAATGCAAGGAAATGTTGTTTACAAACAAGCTCACTCAAAGGTTCCTTTCAAATCGATTTAAAGTAAGAAGGGGGTGGAAGTCTGTCTGGCAATGAAAATGCAAAACAACAGAACAATTAATTTAACCTCAACTTGACATTTGAATACATCTCCGTCAACGCTTGCAATTTGACAGTTGACCTGTCAAACCGCAACCATTATTAACCTTCAACCGTCACAACTTGTGCCGTGCCCACACTGACTCTCACTCCGAATTAGTAAACACTTCAATATCAGAAATTATGCTAAGAACTGTGTCATTGCCACAAATTTATTTCTTTATTAAATTTAGCGTCAAAAGTGGACGCTTAATGGACCACATTTCTGCTTTTTTTCTCTCTGCCTTACGTCACTTTCAATTGTCACAAATTATCCAACACGTACCTTGGCCATGTCATGCCGCAAGCAAATCTCAATCCATCATTGTTAGAACAATCACTTTTTTACAACCCATGCATACACAACGCACTCCGAGTTTAATAGTCTATTATATAAATGAAACTAGATATAGCCCGAGGCACACTTTGGGCACCCGGCAAACCTGTTAACTTGTATCAGCACGTCACTGGTCATGCTACAGTAGATCACATAAAAGCAGTCAACATTACATCGTTGCTTCTGCCGCTCTGTGGTGTTTTCATTTTTCCTTGGAACTGTCGTTCTTACATTCAAATGAGTTCTCATTACAAAGACTTGGTTCACAAAAATTTCATACTGAATGCGGCCATCATCATTATCGTTATAGTGAACGGTATCGGCGTCATCAGCGACAGCGACTCACTGAAGCATCACACTTGACGAAAACATTTTCCTTAAAGCGAATACCACTCTTAGTGTTGAACTCTTGAAACTCATGCATCAAGAACATTTTTAAACAGCGGAAGCAAGTGATTTCGTTTTATTTGAGTGTTGTGAATCTTTAATTTTTGTTTTGATCCAGGGCTGCGATAGACAGACAGAAGGTACAAAAGTTCTGCGCATTGACAATGGTGTTTAAAAGTTGATAGACTGTTTGGACGAAAGTTATGTTGTCTCTTCTGCTTGCAGAATCGAAGATTGGGATACCATTTTATCTTATAAAATTAAATCCATTGGAAAAGATGTTCACTCTAGAGATTCCTATTTCTTCGACTTGGAAGTGTTGCAGATCGTAAAGTGCAAAAATTTCATGATGATCCATGGAGATTGGCTGTAGTGAATACATGAATACATGTCATGCAAGCTAGAGTTCTGTCGAACTAAAACCGTTTGGACGGACGACTTTTACGGTCATGCTTCTATCAGATATTAAAGCAGATCATAAAGGTTCTCTTCTCAAAGTAAACAATTGATACTCGATCAGGATTTCTGACTGGAACAGGTCAGACTTAGATTCTGGAACAAGAACTTAGGTGTCCTGGCCTCACATTCACAAAAAAAATGTTGTAGTGTTTCATATGTAGCCTTGAAATTAGGAAACCAGGTCTAAAAAGTAAGGCCCTCTGTGGGGTATTTTTTAACGAAGTAATCTTTCGATCTCATATGCTCCTTGGCGTGTTTCGTGTTTTAAAGACGAAAAGGCCCAATCGCGAAAAAACCACTTCATCCAGACATCAATCAAAGGATGCTTCTAATCGTTTCCAACCTTATGGTGGTCATCTAGAAGAAGCACACAACGGTAAAGCTTGGCTATAGTTCCTTTATGGCGTTCTCTCTGGATTCAGACCGTCCATTGGCAGTTCTTGTCGTGGCAAAACCGACGGCTGCCACATAAAAGGCTGAATTCAGACTTTACAGGTCATTTGGTTGGTTAAGCAATATAATAACATATTTATAATTTTGCAAAAATAAACAACTTTCTGTTTGTGTCCGAAAACATCTGAACGCCAATGTTAACTCAGGAGAAAATCATCCAGCCAAGTGGAAGAAAACCACTAGGCACAAATGAATCCGCTGGCGGTCGTCATCAGTATCTTCATTCATCGCATTCGTGCCTTGTTATATTGTTGCTGTTGGTTTTTGTACACATATAAGCTTCAATTGTTCTAGGAGCACACATTGAAAACCGCCACCGCAGCACCATTTCCGTATGAGTTTTCCCTTTTTCTATGTTTATCAGATCTTCCTTTTGCCAACCGGATCTCAACTGAGCGTATGCATTTGAACATATTTTCTCTGTCCAGCCGACTTGCTACCACCGCCTCCTCACCATTGATATCAACGGGTCGGGTAAGGAAGATTTAGTTACACTAAATTGCGGTTGACACTCTCCTGCTCTTATCCAGACACCCTGAACCAGAGCCCCTCTGCGGTTCAGCCGAGCTTCAGCTTGACTATGCTTGTATCTAGCGATGTCATTTTTCGCTGAGGGGTTTCGGGGGTGCAAACGAAAAGTGCAGTAAACACACAAGATGGGTTTAAGTGGTGGTGGCAACTTAAATAGGTGCAGTTTGGTGTCGTTGTGTAGTTATAGTCGTAGCCGCCTTGTCTTGGATTTTATTTTTTACGTCCACCTTCAGGGTCGGAATCACTAACGATGTACGATGTAAATATGCTTTAGATTTGCTGTTTTTTGTGTTCTTCTCCCAGCGCACCCTTGTTGCTAGAGCTGGCCGGAACTTTCCAGTTGTTTGTGTTTATGCAATTTATTTATCATCATTAGTGATCCCGTCATTGTCAGCGGCGACGACAACAACATTGACAATTATGGCTCCAGATACACAGAATGTGCAGCGGCGACAGAAATGGCTTAGCGGCGGTTGTGGCGGATCTCTTAAGTGTTATTGTTTGTTGCTAAATAAACAGAAAAATACTTTCAACATGAATTATTGCTACAAAAAAGCGAACAAAATGGGGAGTGAACATTTGCTCGACAGACTTTACGCTGGATATAGGGTACGCGGCGACGATTGTTTACAATTCAATGCCATTTAGAATGATAATAGACGCGCGAAAATGTGCTTAAATTTCGAAAAACTGATGGATTTGCCTTTGCCTTGAAATTGTTATTATCGCTTTGTTTATCCTCCTTAGACTTGATCGGGTAAGAGATGTGTATACGTAAGCTGAAATTCGAACAAAGACTTTACATTTTTAGTGCTCCAGTGCATTTGCCGAACCCCGAAGTGTTATTATATCTCCCACACTAAATCTGGTTATATCGCCTTACCATAATAAAAGGTAGGGCGTTTCTGCGTTTCCAGACTATACCAGACAATCTTACGCGAGACTCATTCGGATATGTTAATCATGCCCTTGGTCAATTTTTGATAATTGGTGCCCATCTAGATTCGCTATTCCTTCGAGCGGGTTCTCTTTTTCCTCATCCTTCGAGTTGGCTTGGGAAGTTTAGCTGAGGAAAATGTCTATTCGAAATGTTGTCACAACCTGTGGAGAATTTTGTCATTATCGAAAAGTAGCAGGCTTTTATCGTTGCTGATGAATTTTGGCGAACGAATCTCCTGAAATGTTTTTCTTCTCTGAGTGACTATTTTGAAGATTTACTTCTACAGCTCCCGCTGTATACCCGCTCTGAGCGCACTTCTTCGTCTTCTTCGCGCAACCCTGGCACTGTTTGTGTTTCGTTTTAAGGCCTTGATTTAAAAATTGCTTAAAATCCATCTCCTTCATTAATATTTTGCAGGTTAGATATATTATTAAAAATATTTACTTAATGTCTGTATGAGCAATTATTTAAACGCATGAAGTATTAAATATTCGCACCAGATTTGTCTTCTTAAGCTAATTTCTGTTTTTTTTTTGTTTGCATCACTTAAGTGTACTAATTAAGGCCAAGGATGATTCAGTAAATTTGTAAGTCAAGTAATGTAATAATAATAAACAACAAAATCGGTGGAACCCTTATATCAATTCGTCTACTTACGAGTACCATCGACACATAATTTACTCGTACTCCAGTTCGCACCAATTATTGGAAAATCTGGCGTTTAACACGTTTTTACCCTGTGCTAAATTTGTGCTGAGTAGAAATTATTCTCAGTAAGATGTGAAAAAATCAAGTTTTTTTTTCAAATTTAATTTAAAAATTATTTTAAACACATGAAAACTCGGCCGAAATTTTCACACGTAAACATGATTTTCGGCTGAAACCGAAACTGAACGTTATTTAGACAAGTTGGAATTGATTATGTATTATAATTGTTATTATATAAATTTAGTGTATTTTAACA
Organism: Orthonevra nobilis; assembly: GCA_963555765.1. Lineage (NCBI taxonomy): Eukaryota > Metazoa > Arthropoda > Insecta > Diptera > Syrphidae > Orthonevra > Orthonevra nobilis. The sequence continues at coordinate 96,434,015 of OY743224.1, forward strand.
CATACAGAAAGTTATCTCGTCCGAAGTGATCTGACACGTAACACAAGCATTTACCTTGCCATATAAGCACAAAAAAAAACAAATTCAAAAATACGACTCACGGATCAAGAAATCACGCGAAGTTAACCGTGCAAGTCAAACAATAAACAAAGTTTGAGTTGGTTAGACTCAATGTAATCTCACAATGCACCAAAGTTGAATTTGATCAGTCCTCAATCTTTGGAGTAGATTTCACTTCCAATAGTTATGGACTATATACTCTCAAAAATTAATTTCCCAATATCGGCCGGCTCCATCATGATAACAATCGATGGGTCTAAACTGGAACGAAAAGTGGAAGTTTATCTTTTCGAGTTATCTTAGTCTAGAACTCTCCTTCCATGTTTTACCACGACCGCAAAATCACTTTTGTATAGTAATATTTCTGGAAATATTCACATCGACCGACAGCGAAGCTGCCATAAAATATACATCTAAGCTTGTCAAGGAACGCCGGGTTTCCTTTAAGGAGATAGCGGACTTTTTAAAGGGGTGCCGGGACTTTAGGAAATCCACGGAAACTGCAGAGTAGATGAGATTGCCTGTGAAGGTACAATGCACCCTCACAGATGCATCTCACAATATTTTGACAAACCATTAGCTGCGGTCAAACTAAGCACAAATAATAGAAACATCAACCATCTTGCAACATCACCGGACAAACTCCTGGAACTCCATAACAAACAGAGAACCAGAAAGCTACTAAATCTCCTCAATAAATGTCCGGCCATAGCAATATCAGGACATAGAAAGCTATTTTCCCATTTCTTTACAGCTTTGCCCCAACTTGCTAAAGCAAACTCACAAGACCTCGCTCAGTTCATTTGAGAAGCAAACTAGTTCTTTCCACTTTCTCCTTCTTCACCGCCCGCGAGGAAAACCTCTCAATACTTACTTACTCCCCAACAAAGGCAGATGCGTTAATTCACATAACCCTGGCGGGCCAAATTGCTGTGTGCCTTGTGGAAGACTGAGTTTCGGCTGATTTTTTGCCGAAACCGAAACTGTGGCCGAAACAATTTTTTTGGCCGAATCTGGCCGAAACCGAAACCGAATATTCGGCCGGTCACTAAAATAAAAGTATAAAGTATGGTTAAAAAAAGCGTCTCGGATTGTATTATTCTTCCTTCCACACGTAATAGAATATTGAATTTTTTGAATTTAAGCACTTTAATTAGCATTTCCAGAGAGCCTTCATAAATTTATGAACATCATTCTTCAAAGTTCTTGAAGTGTTTTTCGTATTCATTCGTCTATCATGCCAAAACAACAATCCCCTTGTCATTCCTTTCATCTGAGAGTCTGTGTCTGGTTTCATGTTTTTGTTTCGTAGTTGTTATCAGGAGATGGCGCCTCGATGTTATTCCTTTTTGCAAATTTATGCTTCATTTTCCGTGACACACACAGTTGTAAGTTGAATTCTTATGCGAATTTTATGACTCACATACATTCTCCTTCCTGTTTGCGTAAAATAATATTTCAGTAAAAAAGGTGAACATCATCCACCGATGACTCATCCAATCCACATCTTGGCATGTCATCTATTCATACCGTACCCGAAATCCCTTAAAGTTAGTCATCACCGCATAAATAAATCAATTCCGTGACCTATACCACCACAACACCAAGCGAGTCGTTCATATGTTATGTTGTCCTCATTCTTCATCGATCGATCCGGGAGAGTAAGGTTGAACCTGACTCTTCAGCATCAAGTCGGAACAAAAACTATTTTTATCCGCAACGAGTCAACAACAGATTATTATACTTTGCCCCCCACTACCCCGTCTATGCCATGTTTAACCTAATCTCCATGACCTATTTGACACTGACACTGTGGCATAGTATCATCCGAGGGTGTCGGATGAGCCGAATAATTTAAATGATACTCAGGCATGAATGCATGCGATAATGAAGAATTTTCCAGCCAACCACAAGAGGAGGACGAGTGCTTAGATATTTCCAACTTTTGTGTCTGCGTGTGTGCCAGCGAGTCGTACTTAACCCATCAAGAACCATCAGAATCATCAGAGATACCGATAACGTCATCCCGACGCGCGTTGGAAGAGCGATTTAAATTTGTAAACGGGGTCAAACTATTGAAGAGGATGCATTGCATTCCAAGCCCCCGAATGCAGAACAACTGTTGTCGCATATCTGCTATCCATCGCGACTTCTAGCCGCCACGACCGACGGGCATTTGTGTCAGCCTCGGATACATTATTTCGTTCTTTTTTTTATTATTATTATTATTATTATGAATTATTACGATGAAATTAAGTTGAAACTAATTGCAAAGTCTGGTCAGAAAATTAAATCTAATGTTAGGTACTAGTAAAACGCTTTAACACCTCAACGCTCACAGCCTTTTTTCCTACACATTGCGTGATCAGGACCAGGTTCAGTTAGCATCCAGGGGATTATCGCTAGCACAATCATTCTTGCAACAAATGTCATCGGAGCTCACGCAACTTGAGCTGCCGCGAAATTTAATCACTCGATTGTTTCGGACTCAGTTCGTATCAACGTCTGGTATGGTCAGTCGATTTGTACGCGTAACCGAGTTAAGGTGGTGTCACATTCAGTCGCGTAACGCGGGTTAAATAACTCGCGACTCTGCCATAAATGAAGTAATAAAAGTCGTGGTTCAATACGGTAAGTCAGAGACTGTTTGTGTGGTCTGTTTTTATTTAGAGAATTTGTGGTTTCTAGTTACTCACAAAGTGTCATAAATAGTTTGCAAAATAAATATAAAAAAAAAGCTCTGGCAAAATCCTTAATCGGCTTAGTTGGGGAAAGATTTTAAATATCTTTGTTTGACAAAAGTGAAGCGACTTATCCACCCTAGACTCTGAAGAGGACTTGTTGTTTAAGTAAGTTTTGTTTGCGATTTTTCTCATAAAGTTCTATCCCTAGGGAAATTTAATCTTTTTCCCATACACAGCTCTGAGTGTCCTTTGATGTTTGAGTCTCATGTGTATATTTATTCGGGATAAAGTTCTGTATGTTGTCTTTGAGATGTTTTTCTTAACAGAAGATGACCTATTGTTGGTTTTCGGTAGCAAATTAGACAATTGCGAACTTGAGAATATTGTTTTTTTTTCCTTTATATCTGTTTACATAAATTAGGAAGATCTATCAAATTTTATTAATGGTCAAATTTCTGAATTAAATGATGCTTCTTCTTCGTATTTCCTCTGTCTTTGATTTCAGCAATAACTTTTTTGGGTAAGCTATTTGTCAAGCTTTGTAAGTAGAATTTGAATATCTGAATCTAATTTGGAAAATTACATCGATTAAAGCTTATAAAACCTATTCGAAAAATCGAATTCTAAATTTCTATGGTAAAGGGTCCGCCATCTAACTTTTTTTTTCAACTAGTGCTTATTTCGTGAATGGTAACTCTTAGCTCATGTCTGCTTTGACAGATAATTAGTTTTATCCTTCCGCTGAACGAATATGGTTGTGTATACGCTTGAACAACGCTGGGAAATATTGCGACATTACTTTGAAAATCATGGTAATGTTGCAGAATGTGTGCGAAAATTGCGTACGGATTTTGGAAGAAGAGAAGCACCGTCAGCTCCGTATGTTCGTTATCTAGTGAAAAAAGTGAAAGAAACTGGCATCCTCATCGATAAACCAAAGCGTGAAAAGCCAAAAAACAGTGCGTATACCCGAGAATACTGCTGCTGCGGTAGAAAGTGCGCGTGAAGCGCCAGCAACATCAATTCACCGTCGTTCTCAACAATTGAACATTTCGGAGACATCATTGAGACGAATCTTGCATAAAGACCTTGGTATGACGCCATACAAAGTCCAATTGGTTCAGGAGTTGAAGCCAACTGACCAGCCAATGCGTTTTCGCTTCGCTAAATGGGGCTGCGATCGACTTACAGAAGATGCCGATTTTGCCAAAAAAATCATCTTTTCAGATGAAGCTCATTTTGATCTTGGCGGGTATATAAACAAGCAAAATTGTCGCATTTGGGGCACAAAAAACCCGCACGCATACATTGAAAAGCCGATGCACCCAAAACGAGTCACTGTTTGGTGCGGATTTTGGTCCAGAGGCATAATTGGGCCATTTTTCTTCGAAAATGCGCAAGGAGTGGCCGTTACAGGCAATGGCGATCGTTATCGGGCCATGTTGAACGAATTTTAGTTCACAAAAATTAAAGAGGAGGAGGATATTGGCAACATTTGGTTTCAACAGGACTGCGCCGAAGCTACACTCGATGTTTTGCGCCCTGTTTTTGAAGATCGCATTATCAGCCGCAGAGATGATGTCGTTTGGCCACCTCGGAGCTGCGATTTGACACCGTTGGACTATTATTTGTGGGGTGTCCTCAAAGATAAGTGTTACGCCGACAAGCCAGGCACAATTGACGCTTTAAAGGACAATATTCGTGAAGCCATTGGTGAAATACAGCTGCACACAATCGATAATGTGCTTAAAAATTGGACCGATCGTGTAGGCTACTGCATGGCCAGCCGAGGCAGCCATTTGAATGAAATTATTTTTCATTATTAACCGGAAGGATTGTACTTTCAAATAAAAAAAAGAAATTTGAGAAAATATTCAGCAGTTTTTTTTTATAGCATTTTCAAAAAAAAAGTTATTTGGCGGACCCGTTATAACCTATATTTTTGAACTTTTTCATGATACTCATGAACGAAATCAATATTTTCCCTCCATTTCTTGTTTGTTTTCAATAAGTAGGAATGTAGGAAATCAGTCTTTAATTACCCCTAATATGTCATCTATAGAAAAGTTGTAAAGAGAAACGGTGTACAACTTTGGACCGATTAGCATTCTCTTCGCAACACCGGATAGATTGAAAATGGTTTTGAAAAACCCTTTACTGAATTAAAAAAAGAATTGTTTTTACATAAATAGTGGAGAAAAAAGTGTTTTTTGATTTCAAGCTTCAGTAACAAGTTGTGCAGCTGTGAGTAATCTTATTCTCTTGAATTAACAAAGCACGTTTTGGTTATTGAACTGTTTGTTTAAAGATAATGTTTCAGATAATACCTGCTTAAATGATTAAGTTATATTTAAAGGACATGAAACAGCCCGGAAACATTTTACGCTTCTTTATGTACCCTTCTTCCTTAAATCTGAAAAATCAGAACTAAATTGCAATAATTATTTTCATTCAATAGTTTAGTATTAATCCGTTTTTTTATAATTTTAAAATTTGAAAAAGTCATTGTTATGAAAAGGAGTACACGTACAAGTAATAAATACAATAATAAAAAGCATCAATCTTGCTTCGAAATGATTCCTAAGCTTAACATATACCATAGTTATATTTTTGTCATCATTTGTTATCCAATCAAACTCCTTTCGACAATTACGATTTTTTTCTATTAAGCGAACTGATCACTGTTCTTCAACTTTTGCGTCTCATATTTCAACTTTACATTTACATATATTTCTACTTCAACTTAAAAGGTGGTTGTAATTACGCTGGCGGTATGCTTTATACGAGTGAAATATTTCTATCGTAGCGTAACATCAAGAACAATAAATTAGGAATGCATAACTTAAAACATTTATTTAATTGTTGACTGAAAAGGTATGCCAAGTGGGCGTTTAATGTAATTTTGTCTACATTGGTATTAATAGTTAGGCACGGGACTATATCTTTTTTGTTTTTTTTTTTTAATTCAAATTCTTGAACTACTGTCTGCTGTTATATTTTTGTAACTTTTTCGGTAGCATTGATTGACTTCCTGCCTATTTAATAAAGTCAATCGAACTTGAATCGTATTTTGCTGCGAAGCCCTTTTTCGAAGTCAATTATTGACACTTACAATGCAAAATTATATGCTAATGAATCATTGAGAATTTAACATCAGTTATGAATATTATATAGTATAAGACCTTTTGAGCTATACTATATGTCTTCTCGCAGATCACCAAAGCTGCTGGAAGTACTTCCTGTTATAGTTTGAACACGTAATCGTTATATCTACCCAAAGTCAATTTTTTCGTGTCATTCGAAGCAGCAACAAATTTCTGTTGACCGATTACAGGAATTGCCAAGCTGCTGTAAAACGTTATTATTTTAACTCCGCGATTAATTTTTGTTAAAAAAAAAATGGTTGCTTCTGATGCCTCCGCAAAACTTTTTCTATCGACCTTTCTTTTTATTTTGTCTTTATTTTGGCTGTTTAAAATGATGACGATGGTACTTACGGTTTGTTGTACGACTGAAAAACCAACGAAATTTTCAACGCGATCTTGCAGCGTTTGAATGAAAACGATGCTGTTCTGTTGACTCATTCGAAATATGTATAGCAAGCTTTCGACATTGTATAGCACATCGATTTACTTTTACACCTTTTCGAAGTCGAAACCAAATGTATATTCGGTTCTCAAAAATGATATGGCAGTCACACCCTTGGAAAATCAATTTTAAAGATCTGATAGCGTTCTTCACTAGAAGAAGGACGTTACGAAATGTTAAATCCCCAAAGTTGAATGATTTTGGACTAAATTCTAAAATGGTGGCGAAATATCTTGATGGACACCAAGTTGGGTTGGAAAGAAAATATGACTGATCACGTCAGGAAGGTATGCTTTCTAGCAAGAGTATACCATATTCGGCAAAACGCTCTAAAATCTTAAGAAGTCAATTCCATATTTGAACATTGCAAATATTAGACCAAAAGTAATTAGCACTTCGGTTGTCTGTTAGGAATTTTTAAGCAATGCATAGTTGTGACTGTCAGGAGGATTTAAAGATTCGGCTGCTTAGAAGTAACCGGAATGACTCTAGCGCTGGAATCAATGCTGAATCGATCTGTACTGTAACAACGAAAGCGCTCAGATCAAAATTTGTTAGGGGTATGAATGCCAAAAAACTGACAGAAATTTTTCATTAATTTATAAAAGAAAAGTTTGGCATACAGTTGCATCCTGATCAAATACGAGATATTTGATCCATGATGGTCACTGGATCCGAAGTTGGTTGGCCTATGGTTCCTTCAAGAAAGGACACGGGTTCAGTGCAACCGTGATCAAATGATCATGAGAGAATATTGTCGGCAATATTATTGCTCGTACTATTTAAGGAAACTAGATAGGTTACGAACTTGAAAATTAGCGACCGGAGCGGATTCAGATGCTCACTTACCATTTTTTAAGATACCAATTGGCAATATCCATAGTGAATCGGTAAGGAAACAGAATTCAGGCTTACGGAAAGCTCAACTTCGATTTTTTAAAGCAGCAGAGACAAAAAGTAAATATAATTTTCTTGACATCTACCATTCCAAAGTTTTGGCACTAGTTGCAATAAAAATTAAGCCAGGCAGTAGCTTCTTTCACAGACTAGATAATGCAAATTCAGAGGTTCAAAACTCGCTTCTTTTCAGACTTGTTCCATTGCCAATCCTTATGTGAACACATATCCTTCAAAAAATTCAAAGGGAATAACAAACGAGTTTCAATCAATTTTAGAGTAGCTTTTAGTCTCTCACCTGAGTGTTTCAGATATATTTTGACATTTATGCCATTTTTCTATTTCATAGAAAGCAGCTCTCAATCAAATCCGGTTTTGATCTGTTTCATGCTGATCTCATTTTTTAAACGATATAAAATGGAAGGACTTAACCCGCCTACACAGACTTGTAATTCAAGTTTTTTCTTTTAAGCTCAATCCCTCCCTATTTTTTTTTGAGGCAGAGATATGCCAAATCTTCTGAGTCATTCATGTGCGATAAGTTTTTTTTTTCCATATTCATTAGCTAACAAATTAAAGACGAAAAAAATAAACACATACGAGCAAAGAAGCATATCGGCTTCATTAGAGGCTCAGATAATAAAAAAATAAAAACCTGAACAGAAAACTGCCAGACATGATGATTATATTTGACTTTGCTGAGGGTGACTTCGAATAAAGCCTTAAGCCGCTTTGTACACGCTAGAATTGAATTTAAAGATGTTTTTTTATGATCATTATTTGATTATATCGATGTGATCACCAAAGATTAAAGATCATAAAAAAATGTTTCTTGAGACTCTCTTTTATTTGCACAAAAATATTTTAAATTTTTCTTGCGATTGCGTAAGAAGACGCAAGTATACGACTACAACATCAGAGAATCAGTTCAATCGCCTGTGCCTGTGGCATGGTAAACAACTCATATTGGCGGCAATATCGGCGTTGTTTTATTATAGAGGGCGACTCGGCGTGCATACTCGTACCTGAAACTGAAAACCAATTAAAGTGTTTGGTTTTGTTGTTCATTTGAGTCCTCACTGGAAAAATGTATTATGCAAACAATGGCTTGTAGATACATTTGTATCTACACATTGCTTAAACACGTTGCTGACACGATCGCGACTGTAATATAAGAGAACCGATGATTGCCACTAATTGAATGGGTTCAGTCAAACTTGAGACGATACTGACTTTAAGAGTATGAAGTCACTGAGTCAGTGAGCCACTACGCCAGCCACTTGGCCGATTCGCATGCACTTGATTTCAATTCAAACCAACAAACGGACGATTCTTAATAAATATAATATCGGGCATAGTACATGTTCACGTCAGCGATCACATTTCTTCACTTTTAATAATCGTTTCATGATAAAAGTGAATGTTGTTCAATTTAATCACGTTCCGCATACTCCATCGGCAGCAGTTTAGATGGTGTGGAAAAGCGTGTCCGTGACTGAAGCCTCGGGCTTGCTAACTAGGTGTGTTTTTTTTTCGTAAAGAAATTATCTGTCGAGATAGCTGAATAAATGTTTTCAGTTTCTCATGAAAATGAAGCAAAACTGCACAATTAATTTGGTAAAACCAGAGCAGGGGATTTCTCTAGGGGAGAAAAAATTTAAGTGAAAAAACAGGTGCTTAGTGAAAATTGTCTGTCCAAACGATTATCATGTGCTGTTGAATGGGAAGCACGAATCAGGAGTTTTTTTTTTAAATATTATCTTCCTTCATTTACACTTTATTTTCTAAGAAGGAAAAGTGAGTGATTAAGTGGTGTCGAGCGTGCTGTTAAAATTGCATCATTAAAATCACAAGTGACACGTTTCCGGGAAAGAAAGCTGGCCTTACTGTAATGAAGAGATGTGAAGAATGTAGGTAATGGGATATTAATTAAAGAAAACTTCACCTATAATTATAAGTTATATATATATATGTAAGATATTATCTATAAGTCGTTTACCAAACAAAATCAATCCACAATTTATTTTTGAATTGATAGTCCTAATAGCATTCCAAAACATGTTCCGTCTGGTGAACTTCAGATCATATGGACAAGAAATACGTATGTTAAATTAGCTTCAGTGGATTCCAGAAAAGAACCCATCTTGCGAAGCGAATTTCGTAACGGGAGTCATTGGATTGAGCAGGAAAAGCTGCGAGACTATGGGAAGACCATAAGTATTATTTGCGGAGACTAACTATCCAATCTGCAAGGACATCTGTTAAAGTGTAAAGATATCAATGACTTGTACTTGAGTGTTTTTACATGAGAACAACAACTTATTCGAGCATGTACTATACATATGCAATGCTCAACATGACTGCTGTAAAATGAGGTCGCGCAAGTAATTGAAAGAAGAAGTTTGCATCGGGAAAAGTCGTAGTTGAAGAAGAGACCCTTATACCCCCTTTTAAATTGACATAATAGAAGCGATGCTTCTAAGAGGTGTGGATCAAGAGAGTTGCAAGAAGCTCTGTGATGATGATGGCAACATCAAATTTTGCTTGAGCCAATCGCTGCCTGGAAAAATATGCAGCGGGAGTGATTATTTAGCATTTTGGAATTTAAAAATTTATTAAGTTTGATAATGATATTTTTGGCTAAAATAGCACCACATTCTTTCAAGATTTTGAAAAAAAGAAAACCAGGAGGACTGAATGAATGTGAAAAGTGATCAGGAGATTATGTTTTCAAGGATGGCTAAAAATGTGTATCTGGGTATACTCAAATGAAGACTATCCACCGCGAAATTTCGTGAAATTTTCTCGAAAACTGCTTAAATGTTCATAACGTACGAGTTCGAATGTTTGCGATTCGTGTGCAATTCTATTGTAAAGAAATTTAGAATGTATTTCAAGATCGATTTCAATTTAATGCCAACACATTTTTTAAATGCTCTTCGCGAATCCCTTTTTATTAAAAATAAATCGGCAAATTGAATTAAAATCGGCTCTAAATCAGACCGCCAGCAAAAAGACGGACGATAAATGAGGCGGTCTATTATATATGATCGCATGTTTTTTTCCTTATAAGGCTAAACACATTTTTATGAATTTTATATATAAAAATTGAAAAAAAAGTCATTAAAAAATAATTTCACCAAAAAACCACCTATCGGCGACTTTTTGAGGTTCCATCGATTGGGTTTTTATCAGCTCGAACGAGGTAATATAATTTCATGGTCGTCAATGAACGATTTTCCTTGAAAAATCATTGTTATTTTCTGCTTGTTCATGTACCCAATCAGCTAACGATCTGCGCTGGAAATGTTGTGGATTCTTCAACTCCTGCGTTGACATAAATTTGTTAACTTGAAAGTCAAAATTCGACGTAATATGCTGCTAGAGATGTGGAAGTGGCCTGTAATGTACCATCCTCCTTATCATCATCATCCTTATGATCCAAGAGTTGCCATCCTCGTTATGTTCCATAAGCTCGAAGGTGGGCCAATAAACGTGCGCCGTTTATTGGAGCGAAATGATCGACTCCATTGCGTGATAGCGGCGCACAATTCAAATCTTGTTTCATCATTCTTAATGTCCATTTTCATAAAATCGTTATTTGATCTAAAAAAACGGTATTAATTACTTTACTCAGAAAAGATTCTTTTGTTGGTAGCAAGATTCATCAGCCACCCTCAACATATTATTAAAGAATAATAGAAGTATGTTCAGGCCTTGAAAAGCTTTGACCCTGATGTATTTACCATGACAAATAACTAAATGATTTTTTTTAGCTTTTATATTTTTCTTGCATATACATATTTATATCTGTGTAGTATTCTTCATATCAATAATTGATTTCATCTTTTCCATTTCTAGGTAAGTGGCGAAATACAACCTCATGCAATTCCATTTATACTTTTTGCTTAATCAGTAAGTACCAAAAACCTTTTTCCAAGTCAAATCAGATTAAAATAAATCTTCAAAGGTAAAGAATGATACAATAAACCGAATATCAAATATCGCTTAGGAGGAGATCTTTATATTTTCTAAGAAATATCGCGGCTTGTATGCCTGTCGAGTCTTCCATCTATTTTTGTGAAATTAAATTCTAATCATGAATCTGCACGGCGGCGGGTACGTGTGAATGTAAATGTACTTCTCTCTCTGAATTTAAATAACAATAAACAAATTAAGAATTAATAACACGACTTTAGCAATCCGCAAAGTGTACGTGATTAATTATTTGGTATGGAGCAAATGTGGACGTGTTGGCAAACACTGCTCATGAAACCAAAAAGGCAAAGTAGACAAATTTATTTTAAATTGTAAAAATGCTGATTAAAGTTTTAGGAATTATAAATTCTAATTTGACAAATTATGATTAATGGCTTAGTTCTTGTTGGAAATAGCTTGAAGTAAGACAGCTGCATGGTGGGGAATCTTTTATTTTTTAATTTTATGGCTGCGACAAAAGTCGTTAAAATTAAGATTTTAATCACTTTTGTGAAAGAGTAGGATGAGTATTGAAATTATATTAATGAGTCATAAAGATAAGATGCTACCTGTACCGTCATTGTCATAAAATAAACTTAGCTGTTGTCCTTCTACCTGTACGAATAGATTTTAAGGCATTTGAATGTTACATTATACAGCTTTTTAAAGTTTTGCCTAAATGTCAAGATTAATTTGAATACTATCATTTCATAGCCTATAAAATTCGAAAAATTAATGTTTTTATCTACAAAAAAGACTTGTCAGTTTATACACAATCGAAAATGACTAGTGGGTCAATACTTCATTCAGTGACCGAAATTTACATGTATGTGTAGTTTTAGGACATGTTGCTGAAAGTTGAAGATTTACGTGCCCATAAAAGACTGGTCCATCTAAATTTTCGTCTTGAAATCGAGGGTAATTTATGGAATTTGAATAACGTTCTGTTCTTGTTAATTCAATAAAATAAATGAAGTTCCTGCTTCTGTCAATTTTTTTGGTCTCCAGGCCAACGTCAAACATTCTACTTCAAAACAGGCGTGAAAAATTTTTTAGAACAAAACATTTTTTAAGTTAATTAAAGTAATTTGCACATTAAACACAGTCGTAAAAGGCGTTAGGGTAACTGAAGTGAAAATTATAAAGCACGCGGGTAAATAGATCGAAGGAAAATTTTCCACGAATTAGCTCTCTAAAATCGGGACTTCTGACGGGAACAGTATGAAGTCGCTCAAACAGAGCAGAAACACACAAATGAAGTCTTGTTCAGTTAAGTGTACAAAATCCTTGTAGGGTATTCACTCAAAAATTCACACCAACATCAGTTAAAACTGCACTCCGGTGAATTGTTTTCTGCTTAAAAGAAATTGAAGCTTTCTTTACAGAAAAATACAAAATTAAAACATCTTTGAAATACATAAGGGTGTTGCAATTTCTATGGATTGGAAAAATTCACTCTCAGAAAAAATATTTTTAAAAAGAGATTGCAAAGGCTTCGCAAATATTTTTGCTATTATTATTTAAAAACATAAAAATACATATTTTTAGTTATTTTAACACTCAGAATATTGTTAATGATGCTGATGGATTAATTGACAATTGTATTAGTATATTCATAATATTATATGAATAGAATTAGTCTAATCCAGATCTGTAAAGTGTGGAAGTACTTTTAGACATGGTTCTGGTTTTGATATTGGTACTGAATTTTTTTTAAAACAACTATTTCCATTTCTAGGTATTTGATCAGTTCATTAGAGATTTCGAGCAGCACTTGTCACAGTTTTTATTTTAACAGGAATATGTGAGCAAATATGTCTTCTACGGCAGAGTTTATTGGCCGAAACTGGCAGATCACTCTTTTTACTGGTACTGTACTATATACCTTATAAACGAATTCATTTGAACTTATTTCCTCTAAGAGACTAAGAGTTAAAGTAATTCCTATCCCAAATTATTCCACCACTACACTGTGCGTAAAAATGATCAATCTCCGGTTTTCTTTAAACACTATAGAAATAATCATGCATTTTATCGAGTAAATTCAATTGAGTAAAATTTGGCTTTCTTTTATTACATCTTGCTCCACCATAATAACAACGTACTATAATCTAATTGTTTATTTCCTTCCTGAAGCTCTTTACCCGAACTCAAATATTCAGATTTAAAAAGAACCCACATCCAACCGCCCCGGAAGCTATTTCCAAATAAAAAAATCTAGTATAACTCTTTCTTCTGCTATTCTTCTATTGAAAAAAAAAAATAATGATACAACATTTTTTTCGAGTTTGTTGCACGATCGTTGTTATTATGCCCGGACCCACGCATGTAGTGTAACATGATCGTTAATTCGTAGCCTGTGGCTTGATCACGCAGTGATTCAGTTATACATGTATTTCACTCATCACTCGCTAGATTCAATCAAGAATTATGGGTCAGGTTCTTCCAAAGAAACAAGAGACTCATTTGTGAAACTTTGCGGAGATAGCAATCAACAATTGGTCAGAAATTGAACTCGAAACGTACTCTTCGCCAACGTAATTTAAATAGACAAACTTGAGGTCAAATGTAGTCATAGATGGATGTCTCAGCATGTTCGTCGAGCAGATTGGCTGAGCACGATTAAGTGGAGCAATCCACATATTTCTAGAGAAATTATTGCGCACGACCTTCTACTAAAACAAACAATAGCATTAAGTTCCTCTTAAATAAGATGTTCGATGGTTTATGGTTTATTGCTCCACATTCTTGATTGGGTGATAAATTTTGTTTGGACCCTAATCTGGCGGGCGAAACTTTACAACTTGTGTTAATCTTGAGTGTCTTCGGCTTAGAGACAGGTTTGTTTTTTTTAATTTCCGTTACAAGACGCTGATGTAACTTGATAAGATATGTTCGAGAGTGGAAATTTTTCAACACTTAAAAAATAGAATTAGGTCTAGCAGTTGTTTTCTTAATGAAAATAAATAAAAAATAAAACGTGTCTAACCTAAGCAGAAATCCATGTTAAATGGCAGTTTATCATTGCAAATGTAATGATAGAAATTGTCCTGCGTAGCCAGTGTCAACGCGTTTATTAATTTAACAGAAAAGCTAGTATTAGAGTCTTTAAGCTCATAGGCTCGAGCTTATTACTTCAGGACGCTATATTATTTCCACATGGTGATTATCAAAGTTTTAGTTATAAAGCACTCAAGGGGCTATGAATACTCTTAAAACACTAGCACATAACGTAGGTGAAGGAGACAAGTATGATGTACATTGTTTTTAATTATCTCTTAAGCCTAGTGAGTAAAATATAGGGAATACGAAAGAAACTGCAGACTTGAAAACATTTAACTCTCAAAAGTGGGCAAAATAAAATAAACAAAAAAAAAATCATGCAGTATGGTGGGCAGAACTTTTGGAAAAAGACATATTGATTCACTGTTTTCTTGCGAGGTAGTGGAAATTTTAATCAGCTTCAATACTGCCAACAAAAGTGAAAATGTTGAAGCTCAAGTCGGTAGAAAAATTCTTGCCTGAAAAGGAGTGAAATATTTATTACTTTACTACTAAATATTTATCACTACCAGTAAAACACAGTCCCAAAAGATGCTAACCCACAAAAAGCTCTGAACTCAGGTCAATTGAGAAAATAAAGTTAAAAGATGCTCAAAAGCTGTAGTTCGAACGATTTTGTCTAGGCCTTAATCAATTCAAATGTTACAATATAAATGGATTTAAACTGAACAAAAAAAAAACAAGAATTGAAACAGTCCAGATTTCCGATTCTCAATCTTATCATCTGAGCTTATCTATTGCGACTTTCGATGTCGTAGGTGTTATGATTTAATGAATACAAATTAATTTGTTCGTTTAATTAAATCATTTGATTAATGATAATAACATCGTGCGATGGTTTTTATGAGTACACAACTTATCATTTGGGTGCAGTCAAACAAGTAATGTAAAATAGCGATGCAAATCAGGTTCAGTTTGTTTTTTTTTTTGCTCGAATAAAATAGTCAGAGATAAATTGCGTAATTTTGATGAATTAGGTCATTTGTTAATTGTAAGAAGTCTCTTGACGACATACTTGCACGATGGCTTATGATTGTGGTGATTAAAAAAATCTAGTGAAAACTACGTGATATGAAAATCTGACAATCATTTAGTAAGGGTGTGAATATACATAGGTGCATATTTAAGACTTAATTAAGGTTTTGTTTTTTTAAAGCAACGCGCCTTATTATATTAAGTATTCAAACCACAAACCAAGTATTCAAACCACATCGATTATGATTATAAACTTTTCATATATAGTACATGCATAGTCTATTGACAATGAACTCATTCGACGTTTATTTTTATTCTCATAACTGCATGTTAAAATAGTTCAGAAAAAATTGTATGCAAATCTGTAGCCTTGCGCATCCACTATTTACATAGTTACAGAAAAATATTTCGAGAACCCTTAGCCTATTTTATATGGAATACTTTAAAGAAATCGACCAAGTCCTATCGTTCAATAAAGTTGTACAGACTGCACAAAATTGGGTGTTCCTGTCGTTGTGGTATAGGCATTAAAGTATACGTTGACTTACTATCCACAAATAAATAAATTGTTGAACAAACTTAACCATTTGCTCAAAAAATAAGAAATGAGTTTTAAAAACTGATTTATTTGCAT
The DNA here is from genome assembly GCA_963555765.1 of Orthonevra nobilis. NCBI lineage: Eukaryota > Metazoa > Arthropoda > Insecta > Diptera > Syrphidae > Orthonevra > Orthonevra nobilis. The sequence continues at coordinate 96,449,894 of OY743224.1, forward strand.
CAATAACATTAAATGTAAAGAGCGTGCGAAGTAGTCCAAAATATAAATCATCTCAAACGATGTACTGCGTTTGCACATGCTGCTGTTCAAATGAGACGCTTCCACTGTCAAATAAGAACCACAAATATGTACATTAGTTTAGCATGGATCGGGCATGATATTTCTAATCAACATATCGGTGGTTATTTCTTTTTTTGGATAAAGATTTCCACGAAAAGCAACTGCTTAATTTTTTATTTCGATCGATATGCTTGAATAAATATTTGTACTCGTATATGCCAAAACATCTGCTCTTACTTGCTCATCTGGAATACATTTTTATCATACGGTTCCATATTGTTGTCTGCCGAATCGGCCACGAAAACACATATTTTTAAATTTAAAAAAAAAAATGTATGACAGAAAATGCGATATTCAAAAGACAATTTAAAGTCTAAGTCGAATTCGCACACAGAAATACCAGACGACTACGGCAAGATTTACAAAAACCGATGACGATGACATCTCATTAGGTCATGCATTCAACGTTTCCGCCCTCGAGCAACAGTAGCATGGATCGCAGACTCACGCCCCAAAGCTGTTGAAACTCATAAGCAATTCACTAACTGCATAATTTGAGGCGACAACTTCTCGTCCTTATGCAAATAGCAGCCAGAGAATGACTCGGCTTCCCCGAGGAGAGGAAACAACAGATTGAAAGACAAACAAGAGGAAAAGGGTTCTTGTTCTCGTCTGTCAGTTGTTGGTTGCAAATGCCCTCTCTACCGGCATTCGGAAATTACCAGCAAACATCATAATGACATCATTGGAGTATCCAACTGGTATGTCTTCAGCTCTCTTAGGTGCCATGAAACATGTTCAAGTGCACAACATGCCCAACACCAACAAACCGACCATTTATTCCATACATTTTGATGCAGTGATGATTTTGAATGTGATACCCGCAAATACGTATAGATCCACACAACCATAGATGCTCAAAAATGTATCTGTTTGATTTCGTTAATTTCACTCTATGTCATCGACCTTCTGGCTGAGAGAATTGGACACCGAATCTTCGGTTCATTTCTTCTCTGCTGTAATTTCGACAGTGGAATGCGCAACGGCACTAAATGACGACAATACACCAAAAAAAAAAGTATATTATAGATCGTAATGGTAGCGATTTATTCACACGGCTCATTCACACTTCCAAGGTCTGTGAACCCGTATATCTTTCACTGTGCTCTCTTGTCAGTCGAATGTCAGCCGACTTTGTAACCAACTCTATACAGTGCATCTGGTGAATTCATCTCGGGCGTCACCACATATGAGGGTCAGCAGTTCAGTGATTCAATTAAGTACAATAATTGCGAGATCTCCGATAGTAGTCGAATGGGCATTTAACCCAGCCACGAATGTGAAATTGATGATGATCCACTCCCAGGAAATGAGTGTAACACGCTCGCTCCTAATTCTTTTTTCGTCTAATATTTACTCGATTGGGGTTAAGTCGTGACCTAAAAGCTGCCAATGTTATTATTTATTTATTGCTTTCTCCTGAAATCAGTGGCTTCATTGAAATTTATAACCGCTTGAGATAAAGAGAAGGAAACAGAGATTTAACAATAGCCTTCTGGGGCAAAGTTCAATTGGCGATCCATAATGTGGGCCCTGAAGAATCTTTTATATTTTCTCGTATTTTTCGTGCTCTGCACCTGATTGTGTGTTTCTGGAACAATCCACTCAAGCATCGAACACGCAGTTTGAGTATCAATTTGTGCTTATAGAACATGGAAAACGCATTAAGCACAAGCATAACGAAACTTTCACTTTATCCATAAGTTGACTTATGATTGCTCCGTAAAGTTGTTCAGCGCTAAAGTATGTATATAAAGTTTAAATCACCACCGGCTGAAAAGGGTTAAGTAATATGACAGTCGTTAAAAAATCGTCAAGTGAATAATTTTTCAATTGAAGCAGCGCCTGTATGGAGGGCATCTGTGAGAAATGTCTATTAGAGATCAACATCATAATGGGAAACAAATTTGCCCTTTTAATGGAGATTATGGACAGCAAAAGACGTGGGTATGCCCTAATGCTATGTTGTCCAAGAATTCTGCATCAAAATTGATGGACAGCCTGTCCGATAAATCGGTTTGGTTTGTAATACAATTTACGTTTAGGTTTTAATTTTGTGCCAATTAACACATCAAGACTTAAAATCTTATAACTTAAGATAAAAACATTTTTAAATACTTTATAAAAAAGCCAATTGCGAGTTGTACTCGCGCAATGAAGGTTCCGTACAAACTCGAGTCTCGAAGAGTTTTGCATCCTGCCGATTTTAAAAATGCGGCATTAGTCACATTTTTCTAATATAAAATTTCACTGTTTTCGGCTATAGAATCTAAGAAAAGTGTATAGGACCTAATGAACATTCGAACACGCACTAGACATACTAACAGGAGCCATGATTTAATAAAATAATACAATTTCGATCGTAAGTTGAATCATGCTTACGAGCAAATGAATATACTCGTATTCAAAATGATTTATAAGAGCAGCTTATAACCGTTAGAAAAACTACCAATCCAACGAATGTGTACGAAATGCATATCGGAAAGGTTAATCGCTGTTGAAAAACAGCAATCATCTTTATAAGTTTTTTTTTAAAACGGTGCAAGAAATACTAAACACCATTCGATTTGGCGTAGATATGTAAGACCATCAGTTCAGTTCAGTTATACAATGAGATGAAAAGGCCAGTGTTTAAGCTTATATGCGAAGAAAAAGGTTATGAAGTATATTGACACATCTCAATTAAGAGAAGAACAAAAGCAATGTGCATCAAAACTAATCTCTGTTTCCTTCCAGATCCCTTTACAAGAGCATTCATAAATTCTCCATGGTGTTTATGTTCAGAAAAATAATATTTTCTTAATGTCTCTCTTTGCTTGATCCTTACTTCTATAAAATGTGTACCAAGGAAGAGATAGCTGCATTCCACCCCTTAAATAAATCCTCATACCTCGTGGTATTAGGTTTTTTTTTATAGCAGAACAAAAAATGTGGATGTAAGGGTACTCAATAACCCTTGAACAATAAAAGAAAGCTTCAAACGAAGGCAATTTTAAAGCTACAAAATGACACTGGATCATATGGATACCATCTGGACCTAAAATGAATAGTAAAGGTATGTTTTTAACAACAGCAAGATTAACTCGAAATGTGATATGCAGTAATGATTCACTGTGAACTGCGCAACAAAACTAAGGTGTCACCCAAAAACATGGAAACTGTATTTCTGAACCGCCAAGATTGAGGAAGACACTCCCTATATTGAAATTAAACAGCAACTTTTAGCTCACTGTATATATTTTAGTGCAATATATTTTGATTTATAAACCAATCTGCAAAACCAAAAACTAAATTGTTTTACTACACGTAATCACGAGCTGGCGTCAATCCATATTTTTCACACTTTATGCTCATCTCACGTTCCACTTTGTCTTTGTTGTTGGTTTTTCCAATTAGATTTTTTTTTCGCTGGAGCCATCCTATAGTAAAAATTATTATAATTAGTGCTTATTGTTGCAAATTAAATAAAAGTGTTGACACTTAGCAGTGCATTACTTTTGTTAATTAATCACGCTAAGCACTTCGCGACCGACAAAACGAATTTTTCATTATTTCCATCCGCGGGAAAAATTTCACACACATCTTAAAACAAATAATGTCATTAAATGAAAGGAAAATATTTACTTTACGAAAAAGACCCCAAAAAGTTCCCATCAGTGAAATTAGTTATGAATGCCATAGCCTTCATAGAATGGAATTAATTTGAGCTACTATAAAGGTGTGTGAAAGAAGCCTGACCACTGGCAGGGAATAGGAGCTGTTTTACCATATAAAACAGCTTCTAAAATTAAAATTTGAACTTTGACTTAACTGCGTTTGCCAGCCATCAATAGTGTATACTCTTGTTGAGTTTGCAATCATAGAACAAATTTTTCATCGTTTTTTGACACAATACTTTAATTTGAAAAACGTCAGTTCAACCAATCTTTAAGTAGAGCAAGAACTCTGTACATTTTTTTTTCGACGCGAAATTTAAAGCTGAAGCGATGCCGTACAAACTGCGTGGACAAAGTCCTTTATGGTTGCGATGTTGTCCTTTTGCTTAATTTTACGTGAGACATTCAATTGCGACATTACCTATGGTTTTGTTCGCCGCACTCGCAAAATAACAATTCTCCCTATGGCCTTTCAACAGCAAATTTGATGCGCCAGGTTAGGATTGCTCTAGCAATAGAACCGTAGATCCAAGACGACTTAAAAATTGAGCATCTTCTTGCTCACTTGTAATTGAATAACATTCAACTTGAAGGGTTCGAATTTTAATAATGGTCTGTGTGTGTGTATGAATAAGAATTTGACCAAGGCATATCGTCATATTGTCTTCGTACTTAATGATTTGCTCTATCACTAAAATCCATATAGCCGGTGAGACAATTCTTTTTATAAAGAACCTGGATTAGTTAGAGATGTCATAGTCCGTGACTATTGCAAAATGATACCGTTATTTACTTACAACTAACACTACAAGTTTGATATAACTTTGAAAGCGTTAACCACTCAAAATCAGATATTAAATAGCAGAGCATTTTAAAAGTGGGCTATTTTGGTAATGTTTTTTTTTCTTCCTTCTTGGCATCAGCAAGAGCCGCAGCCGCACCAATTCTGGATCTAATGATAGTGATAAAATCCTTGACATTCATAACTTGCAGATGCTTGGTGATCTAAGATCATCATCATGATTATCTTCAACATGGTACAAAGCTGCTATATAATTGTTAATACACATCTTCATTTGGTTCAATACATCGAAATTTACGGATGCTAGGTATGAGGTGATTATGCACGCTAAAAAGCTACAAACTTCACAAAATACAATACTTAAAGTGATGCTCAATCTCCCCTGGCATCATTACGAATCAGACGTACATACAAAAGCTAAATGCTGAATTGATCTTCTCAAGAATCTGCAAAGTCAACAGTTCATTTAAGGTCAGATGCGAAATTCCTGATTATCCCCTAGTAAATCAATTAAATACTCTTTGAGGTCTACATACTAAAGCAATATTTATTTTTTTACTTTCTATAGTATTAACTCCCTTACGTGAATTTTTTTTCTTATCTATTTATCTGTCAGCCTTTTTCAAGTTAAACTATTTCTCTGTTTCTCCAGTCTGAGATTCAGATTTTAATTAAAATTATGTAACACTAATTTCCAGTAAAAAGATCTACAAATATCAAATCTCTGTATACCTATTTGTGTAAATTGTGCGATAACACATTGTAGCTCAATTCAATTTTTGATTATATTTTATTGAATACAACTAAGATGTCAGATCTTTGTTGTTTGTTGACAAAATTCTTGTACGGGACCCTTGTTATGCGAGTCGAACGCTTTCTTGACCGATTCATTTTTTCTATATCTGTGACGTAACTTGTGTCAACCGTCTTCCAATCAAGGTTTTCTTCTTTTAAAATGCTTTGGTGCCGCTTGACATAAACGCGAAAGTGTTTCATTGTTTTGTTCTCATCTCCTGAAATTACAGACGCTTCGTAGAACTGCCCCCGTTTACATTACACAAAAGCTAAAACAACCATGTAATAAGCGAAACACTCGAAATGCGCGCGCAAGGAACTGCAAGCGAAACGGTTAAATACTCGTATTCTCGGGCCATGTAACTCTATCTCTGTAATTCAATCGACGTGTACCTCGGGTGCTTAGTTCTTAAATTTATCCGGCTTATTTAATGCGCCACTCGCTGATGCATTCATAAAAAAATGCTAAAATCGTTTTGCTTAGTTTTTACTGAAATGTTTTTTTTTCCCTCTCCGATGGGACCCTTGTTTCATTTGCTGTTTTTCTGTTCCGTCCTTGTCGAGTATCGAGTTTCGTGTCGTGGGGTGATCTAATGAACTTGTGTCCATTAAAATACAAAAACCAAATCAGGGGAGACCCAAAGTGTTCCACATAAACTCGTCGCAGATATCTTGTTTTTCTAGAATGCCAAAGCGATAAACGGAATTTAATTTATTCATCGCAATAAATTGTTGAATTTGCACAAATAAATAAAAAGAAATATATATATATGCATATGTATATCCAGAATGTCTTAATTGACATTCAGGGGTAGTATGTGCTTGTCACTTTTTTTCGTGGTCAAGGGTAGTAGTCAGTACTTTTTGTTTTATGATTCGTTGTGAGTTACGCAAGTAGTTTCATAAACAAGTCAGTTTAAGTGTTCGTAACGACTTTCTTTTGAATAATTGGGGGCGTCTGACGCAGGTGCTGCCTTTGTTAGTCCTTGTGGACTATCCATAAAAATTTCTATGACTGCGTGAGAATATATAAAGTGTTCAGCGAAGATAATATCTTTTGCTATGAATCTATAACGACGTCCATAAACTGTAATTAGAACTCAAATCGATTGTATATTTCTGTCACATAGAATTAGAGATGACTAACTAAACTATCCTTTCAAGCGTGAGTGGCAATAATTTCAATCACAAAGTGAATTCAAGATGCCCGAAGAACATAACCTCACTTTTTATTCAAAATAACCGCTCTTTTTGCTTAACTATTAACTATTAAAAGAGCAACAAATGATTGGGAAACCCAGGAACTCAAAAATCACTGGGTCAACATAAAAGCGTGCAGAACGGCAAAAGCAATTATATCGATACGGTTAATGGTGGGACTAGTAACAAGGAACGTTAACCTTAATCTCTAGTTACAAAGACTCGGACAAACAAAAACCTCGTTTACAAAATCACTGAGGAGTAACAGAAAGATCTAGAGCACTTCCTCTGCCACTGCACAGCAATAGCGGGATTGCGACATAAAATACTGGGGTTGAAAATGGGATACGAGATCTTTCACACCTCAAAGGAATAGGAACCGGTGAGAACATGCCTAATTCCAAAGATCCATATCGGAGCGGTTTTAGGCCAGGAAAGCTCACAATCGCTAAAATATTCACTCTATGATAGATCTTGGAAAAAGCCATATTTTGCGAAAGTTAAGTGAACACTTTTACTTTTAATGAAATAGCTCCAAATTCTTCAGTTAAACGCTAAGATAGAACTCTTGTATGTTGGTGCCTGAAACCAGGGCATGAAGCATTTCCATTCACTAATGCCATTATAAGAGATGCATCCACACGCTGAACTTTTCGATAGAAGATCAGCAAGTTCGCTAAGAGTTTTCCAAATTTTAATGCATCTTCCAAAATCCAATACGATTTTATAATTTGGTCCAAAGCGACAAAAAAATCGGCTTCCGGATCATGCTAAGTGTAAAATTAATGATATAATCGAACAGGCAAACATGAAGCATCTAACATGAAAAATGAACCTAAGAATCAACATTTTTACCCTGTTCCAAACTGTTGGGATAAATCTACCAATACCAATCTTTCATATCCTATTCTCTTGTCAAAATTCTAAATTATATTCAATTGAAATATCCACCATCAGGAGTCCGATGGTAAAAGCAAGGATATCTTTCCCAATGAAAAAGCGAGGAAGAGAATTGGTAACCAGATTATTTTACTACCTTATCCACAATAGTAGCTGAAAAAATGTAAAATCGATTTTCACATAAAAGTGAATGGACTTTGTGTCCAAAGAAGAAAACAAAAACATCGTATAAAACGAAAGGTCGCCGAGGTTCCGCTGTGTGTCAAGTTTCCGTTTCAGCCGCTACTTCTGCACTCTTTCATTAAGGTGGATACCAGTAGGAGTAGTCAACTCAGACACTTGATACCTTTGTCTTTGGTCAACACGGTGAACTTATCGATGGAACCACACTTGAGCTAACACAAATACAGATGTGTCCATCCTTTTGCCCCCTCTATACAACACATTCGCATAACTGCGAATATCACTGACAAAGAGAGCGATGGATGATGATTAAAACAAGATGGAGATACAAGGGAGTGGACTTTCCAGTCGTAAATCATCCTGCCAATGAAGCTTTGCTATCCTTGTAACATGTAGCAGTACAATTTGTTCCGTGTTCCTCCTTTTTTTGGGTGTTGAGGCTTATGCCTTTATTTTGATTATGAGAGGTCACGAAAAGTTAGCTTGCGCTGCGATGATGACATATGTCATGATTTCTGAAATTCTCAACACTTTGTCACGAGTTGATGGTCAATTATTTAATTATGATATTTGTTTCCATTTGTGTTTCTCTGGAATTTGCGTGCGCTATATTTTGATTAATTTTATTCGATTGGAGAAGTTGACCTTCCTTTCGGTAAACAATATTAGGCTTTATGGGCATTCCACGCGTACGAATTTTGACAGTTTTAACTGTTTACAAAAAAAAAAAACTAAACCGATTAAGTTGTAAAATATTTGACATTTGATGAATGCTACACTATTTTATGAGTAATGAATTCTATTTGGCTGTTTTGTCCCCAATAAGTCAAGGTCGTATTCATGGAAACGTGCCGCTGTTATCGATTGCAGATATCTCCTTTAATCCTTGATTAATTGGCATTTTGTAGTTTGTATTTTCACTAACAAAATATTAGTCTAATACACGCAGATGTTTTTAATGTTTTTTTTTTCAAGTTCATATTTTTTTGAAGATTTCAAAGAAAAAATGTTAAAGCAAATAATAAGGGTGACGTTAAAAATTTTTAGAGTAAAATTAAATTAAGAAGTTATCTTTTATATCTTAATCTTTAATCTTTATGCATTTGGTTACCGTGCTGCTTGGTTATTAAGAAAAAATTGTATTATTATTTTTTTTTCATAGTCCATATTGTTTTAATAGCGAAGTTTTCAGCATGAAAGGCACTTTGAAAAATATACCACTATTTGAGATCTTTTCTTTGCAGCACTTCGAGTAGTCATTTAAGGAAGAAGAAGTTAGATTATTTTTTCAAACCTCAACTTTACTATTGATCTTGTTGCTACAATGAAACTCAGGCACGATTGCCGTTGTGTTTCACTTAGAATCTTTCAATTTTCCTTTTCTCCGTGAAAGGAGTAAGGTTAACTCTCTGGAATTGCAACTTACGCCACTAACATAAGAGTGTAAGCACGTCAAATGCTGCTTTCAAATAAGTCGTAAAACAGGAAGGTACTCTCCTATATATTTCAGAGTGGATACGATTTTGCTTTTTCAATCAGAGCCACAATGTTGTTAAAATGCTCACATCTTCTAGCTTACCTCTAAATAAGGCTTTCAAACAATTTGTGATTTTTTCAATCTACTGTCGAGTTAAGTCGTTATCCATGCGTTGATGCTGGCATCAGTTACAATTAAACGCAGGGCCTTTTTTAATAGGCTTTCTTTGACATTTTCGAACGGTTTTCCTATGCTCACGAACACTGTTATGGTATATTTCTTTTAGTGAGTAATCTTTTTCAATTTCGCAAGTCCTGCCGATTTATACCGGCCGTAATAATATCAACCTCCTTTTTATTCGTCATGTTCATTAGAATAGTGAGTTTCCATTAAGTGATCTAAAGAATATTGATAATATCCGTGAATTGTGGGTTCCTTCCAGAGGACCTTAAGCACTGCGATGGCTTTGCGATTCTTTGATATTTTCAATATATATAAACAGGAGGTAAAGTCAGATTTTATATAAGGACCAGTTAGCTTTGTTTAATAGCCCTGACCAGTGTTCTCCTGTTCGGAGTCGGTGGTTAGATGGTAAGATTTTTGATTGACTTCGGATCTTCGAGATACGTTTATGTCTGAGTATTCATGTTGTTCTAGCAGAGTTTCTGTATTTGTAAATTTTGGAAGAAATTGTGGTAGCTCTTTAAATTCATGAGAGCTGCGAGGTTTTATTCTACGACGTTTTTAAATTTTATTTAAAATAAAAACTGACTTAATTGTACCTTGTTTGAATCTTATGAATATCTCCAAAAGTGAAGGTTTGATGATCTGAAGGAGCTTATTTGTTGATGTAAAGTGGGGAATGGTCTTTCAAGAATTTAAAGTCATTTCAGTAGTGTAAGAATATTATTATAATCAGAAAATTGTGTGCTTAAAATCAGTTGGAACTTAAATGACTCAAAACCAAATCTTTAAATACGTTTCTCTTGGCAGTTGATAGCTTATGATTTGATGTGCAAATTTCTTGAAGTTTTTCCTCGAAATAGAATCCAACCTTAATACCTTAGTGTCAGAGCTATGCAGTTTTCAATTGTACATCTGAACAGATAAGTAGTTAACCAACGAAGTCGGGTAGCAAGGATGGACCCATATATATTATTATGACTTTTTTGGATTGCTATTTGACAAAAGAACGCAAAACCTTTTAAAAACTTCAAAGTTTCATATACTTTGCAGTTTAATTTTTTAAGACAATTTCCAAGTGATAATCTGAATTTGTTCAAACATGAACCTTTTTTAACCTTATTTTTTTTTTTGTATAATCGCTACGATTTTTTTTATTGATTTCACCCTAAAGCTCACTTTAGTCACTAACCACCGTTTTACTTTTCTTTCTTTTCCTGATTACAGATAAAGCACACAGCTGTATACCTTGTCACATAATGGAACAAACTAATGGAACAACCACAAACAAGGGCACAAAGCATTGTCGAAGAACAACGCGAACATCTTGGGGAATACCATGCCACTGTTTAGCTTTCCTCCTCACAATCACTCTATTGAGTATCATCACCACGCATAGGCTCGGTGCCGATGCCAGCGTTGTCCACACATTCACTCAGTCATACTCCCAACTAGGTCAGAGGGTGACATCGAGTACCCTCATGTGGGAGGCGTATAGCGCCACCGATATGAAACAAATGGAATACGCCATACAAGGCGGCAAATATATATCCGAGGACGAGCATTATCCCATCTATGTGTGTCGAGTGACAATCGATGGCGTTCAAACGAGCGGCCATACCGAGAAGCATAAGCAGTCACAATTGTGTGTGGTTTCGTACTTGAAAGAAGTGAAGAAGTACGAACGGTTCGAAGTGCTCGTCAATAAGGGGCATTTTGCCAAGACCGTTTGGAAGCCATGGAGAAAGTTTAACGCTGGTATTCCACTTGGTGCCATCAGTGTGGATGATTATACGTATATTGCAAGACGTAGGGTAAATCGTCAATCGATCGGTGATCATTTGGGAGCCGACTTCACTTTGGGACGTTTTGATCCCACTATTGGATTGGGAAAAATTCTTGTCGTCGAAGATCGTCGGGAAAGGGATTATGACGATGGGGAAGTTTTGATTGAATCTGAACCGGCACGATATGAACTGAGGGATATTGTACTGGATAGGATTCGAACTGATGTGGTAGATAACATTACGGAATTGGGTGAGTAAATTTTTTTTCTTTTATTATTTTTACGTAAAGGACAAGAGCGGTGAAGATTAATAAGTTGAGGCTTAAGGGCACACCATTGATAATATTCAATCATTGCGTACTTCTGCAAGACGTTTAAGTTGTAGTGGTAAAGTAATAAACATAGAAAATTAGGAAATCTCCGAGATGGTCTAGAAAATTTAAAGTGTGAAGTTGAACACACAAAATTTAAGGAAATTATCTTGTGGAACCCTTTTCTTAACGTTTTGGAATTTTTGGCATATTCGTCTTACAAGACTAAACAATCTTTCTCACTTTTTAAGAATAATGTTCAGTAAACGTGATTCCATTTATTTTGAATGGCTTACTTGCATGAACATAAGACACGAACTGCAAAATTAATTGTACCAATCCTACATCGCATCACCCACGATGGATAGTAAATGTCAGAATGTCAATCATTGCCTATATTTGGAATTTTATTTTTGGCCTGTCACACTTGCCGTATCACCTCCAAACTTTGTTAGAAATCATATTTGCTTTATTTCTATTCAAGTGCAATTCAACAAGTAAGATTTAGAAAAAAGTCTATTCGTTGTAATCAAAAAAGGTCGACCTTTAATCAGACAGTATACATACGCATAAGTTGACAACAGTGATTGGTATATTTGTCTACACATAAGTAAATCAATTTTTGCCTGAATAAATTACCTTTTTGAATAAAGTCTTTACTTTTCAGTTAACCTTATTATATCATCTTTATATCATTTTTATTTTTTGTGTTTGACATTCACTTCATTTGGTTTGCAATATTTTTTTTTATTTTGATTCACAAAGAAATTCACATTCTAGACCAAATTGCTTTAACTTACTTGAGTAGTTAACTATGCTTATAAACCTTTCTTCCCCAATGTGTCCCAACATTCGACTCAAGCAAACCTTATATTCTATTAAAACATGATTTTAAATAAATGACCGGGTTCGATTTCGTAGGCGAACTGCAAATGAAAACTAGTGTAAGGAACGGAAAGAAACTAATAGCACATTTTTGACAAAAACCAACACCTGCATATGTGGGTAATAAATTCACTTTCATAGCTCATTTTTGCTTTTAATTTCTCTTTAATAAATTAATCGGTGATTCAAGTCCACTGCTCTTCAATCCGTTAAACGGTCAAATCTACGACGTAGAACGATTGATTTCCAAGCCATTCCTGCAACGTTTTTGCCATATATTTGGAGTCCCGATGATGTTGAAAGATTATCTCTTTTTTGCGGGAAAAGTTTTAAAGAGATGTTGCGCCTATTAGACATAACAACCAGACCTTAAGTCATATGGCAATCTTAAAACTTCCACCATGTTTTATAATCTTATTTAGCTTCAATTACTCTCTGTTTGTTTTGCCTGCCTTAGGACCTCCGTCTTTGCAATATCCATTCCATCAGTTCAAGCTTCCTTACTCTTGTCCATTTCTAACCAGCTTGGATATTATTTGACCAAGGATTAAAATTGAAAGTGCAGGTTCATGTTTCTGCTTATGCAGCGAGGCTATCCATCGGTCTATCCTTTTCCTGATGGACGTAGAAGGTCATCGCTCGTCAACTCCAATTGCTCATTTGTATTTTGAAAAATTATTGCTAATGATTTTCAGTGCAAATCCATTTCAATCTAAAAGATTAACTCTCGTTCAGGAAATTTACGTTTGAGCTCTGTAATGTTATACCATGATCGCGAAATGCAACCAATCCAAAGTGGTTCGTAGTTATATCTGCACCATTGAAATGATTTTATTATTATGATAATTGTATAAAAAATTAATGTTTACAAATTAAAAATAAAACCTTCATACTCTTTTTTGCAGAAATTCAAAAATCTATTTTTAATGAAATTATTTATTTACTCACAGCTCATGGAACTCTTGAGAATAAATACGATACCTCTAATCTGATCGAGATGGTTCTCTCATACTCCTTCAATCTTACTCAATATTGGGGAACACATGAAGGTTTATCTCGCGGCTTGTTAACAAAAGTATACGAAAAGGATTCCTCATCGCCAACGAATATCAACTGGGGTCTTAAACATGTCCAAATTCGCTATGAAACAAAGTCTGTGAGTTCAACCCTACCCCCGGGAACCGCTATAAATGTAACGCTCGTGGGCAACTATGTGACCATGGATGCTCCTTATCTTGCTAAACTCTTTGCTTTCTACAATGACACCGAGGAGAGTGTATCAAGGAACATCTCCGCTGAAGTAAGTCCTTGTATATTCCAGGAAATTTTCGAACATAATTGATGTTGCCTTCTCTTCTAGGTCCGCAAGAGTTATCTGAAGGATGTTAAGTTGGAATACAGCCGAATGTATTGGATTGAAAATGGAACGTTTGTCCCGACAACAACAACTACAACATCCACCACAACTCATGCTACAACCACATTGGGTAGTCATGAGGCAAAGCCAATACACGAACCACCGGTAGTTCATATAAACGATATCGGCACATCAGTAGTATCATCCGAATCGAAACCCTCCATATCGCAGGACGATAACGGAGATGAACTTAACGAGAACATAATTCCGAACGAAAGTCGTGAAAATTACGCAGAAAATCTTAAGCACATGAAAGGTGCTGCCGGACAGGGCACATCTCATTCCACAAGACTCTACTGTTGGACCAATAGTATTTTGATTCTACTCATATCGCTTACAGTGCGAGTTTGCGGTTGAGTGTCAAATTGATTGATGTTCTTTAAGTCTATTCTTTTTTCTATTTTATTGCCAAACTTATGTTTAAGTTCAATGAGAATATTGAGTATCTGTTCAGTGAGTTTCAAGTGGTCATGGCAACTGTGTGTACTCTACACAATACATTCCAAGAAAAAGAGCCAATAAAAAATAACCGATAAAAAAACTATCAAAATAAGTTAAACACAGCACAAAAGTAGACTAGTAGATGGATAAAGCGATAGGTGAAAGAGGGAAAAAAAAAGAAAATTTTATCAAGGGATAATAAGTTATGCAAACAGCGCACCAGTGCGCGTTTTAAGCCTGAATTAGTAATGCCCCCAAAGCGTTCTTATTTGTAATTCTAATATTTTTTTTTTTTTTTTATTGTGAATTCGACGGTGTGCTTGGTTAACCTTGAATCTTTTCTGACCGCATGGGTACAACCGTAGCAAGTTCATAGAATCACATAAAAAACACCGGGTATTGTTATTCAGTTTTGCGTTGATAAAACGTTTGTGATGCTAATTTGGTGACGGATTGGGTAGAGAGATGTCTATAATTTAGTGCACGAGAGCTTGAAAAAAAAAACAGTGTGAAACTAAGAATGAAACCGAATCCATTCAAGAGGTAATGTGCCTTAAACTTTTGTACGATATAAAAATGAATTTGACCAAAGAGAATCGAATCCATTGTTTCTTTTTTGGGTGAAGAGAAGAAAAGTTCCTTTAAGACTTATTCCTGCCAGCTTAATTCTAGTTTTCATTTGCAATTGATTTTCAAAACTATTCTCTCACATAACATTCAAGCTCTTAAAATGCGCGCAGTAATTCGACATTCTCTTGTTATTTAATTTGCTCCTTATGTAATATTTGGGCTTAAAATATTTCGTTTTTAAATGTTAGAATAAAAACTCAAATATTGAAATTAAATATATTCTTATATCTGCATATCGGGGAAATGTTGGTAAGGCCTATGAAGCTGATGTGTATAACATAAAAGTTATACACATTACATAAAATTGCAATATATTTAATTTCATGAAGATGTCTCAAGTAAATTTCTAGAATTAGATCAATCCGGTGAGGTTTTTTTATACTAAAATCGCTGGTCTTCAGTTTCTATTCGGTATGAGTGATGTTCTCACTCTTTTCTTGAGTAATTTGAGACATATTTCAATATCGCTATGCTCTAAACAGATCTTTAATTATGGGATGACTTCGTTTACTGCAATTTTGTACAGTAAGAACGAACTTTATACCATACCTAATTGCAAAATGATATGTTGAATTTGCTTCTTTTTTGTTTGATTGACTTGTATCGACACAATATCATTATAGTTGACAAATATTCAGTATTAGTAAAGTCAATGTGTGGTGCTGCAGAGTGACTAAGACTTTATAACGCCAGGAAAGGTGCAATCCTTTCCGCGCCTTTTTTTAACACGACATAATTTGAGCCTTTCATTGAATTTTCTTGGTTTTAACAAGGCCCACCTGTGTCACGGAACGGAATTCAAGTATAATTGTTATGTGAGACTACAGCTCCCAAAAAATAACTATGTATTTGATATTGATAAAAAATAAGCAGTTAATAAACCACACTTAGAGTTTTTTGGGTAGAGGTTCCATTTTTCTTTTAGTTAAATTATGCAGTTCCCAAAAAAGGGTTCAATGTTTTCATTGTATAAAAACAATTATGCAACTAGTACACGAACCACCAAAAATGATAACATTTTTATAATCATTAATTTTCACTGTCGAGATATGTAACGATCCAAACCCAACGAGAACTGAATAACAAAAACGACAGGTGAATTAATTTGTTTAATTTATGACCTGCATACGATTTGCAATGCGATCGCTCCGCTCTTTTACGCCTTACCGCTTCAGATAACCAATTAAAATTCACTCACCAAAACAAAGGCTCAAGACCAACCAACCGAAGAGGACCACAAAGTTTCTTTATCGCATCACTTTACGGGCAACTTAAAAATTAGGGGTGAAGCGTTTCTACTGGATTTGATAAGTGACTTTTGTCCAACACGGTAATCCATTGAAGGAATTAAATTCGAATTGAAATTCAAAACAGTGCCTCTTTAAATCTAAGTTCTCTGTTCATAAATGACAATCAAGAAGGAAAATGAAAATCGGATAAAACCGGCTGAAGTCACAGTTGTCATGTTCACATTTTCGTTAAGTAAATTGGCATTTTAAATAAAAGAAAATTCGTCTTTCTGATGTAATATATTTTTTTTTTTGTTAAATTAAATTGATATTTAACCGCATATGTGTAGCAAATATTCTTAGAAATATTCACCTTACCCCTAGAACTAAGTTGTTAAAGTTTGCTACTTCTTACTTCCTTCTTCCCTACTCCCATTACCGTTTTATAAAAAAAACCTAAAGTAAACAGAGGAGAGGTATTTTCTAAATTACCTTAAAACTCGACCAAAAACAAAAAAACAAATAATCAAAACAAAACATGGAATGGCATTGTGTTAAAAACAATAATTTATTTGTGATTGCTTAAGAAAACTCAAAAAGATTATTTGTTGTCTTCAAGTAATATGTTAAATATAAATCACGCCTTTCCATAATATCCTTGTAGAATTAACAAAAAAAAAAATATTCAAAAAGTAGTGTTTATCGCGAATCAGAGCTTGTTCTAAAGAAAACCTTACCCAAAATTTATTTAAGATAAGAGAAATACCTATTTAATTATATTTTGCGCGATAGTAATGTACCTTGCTTATGATGTATAAATATTAAAAAAAAAAACAAAAAATTTAAATTATATTTTGCTACAACGTGTTTGTTTGTCTCCCACTTTTTGTATAAAATTGCATACATTTATTTCTGCATTGTCGGTTTTGTATATTATTATTTAAGCTGTTCACTTTAATTCTAACATATTTTTTTTATTTATTTCTCGAATATATGTTAAATTTAAAACTTAAATCAAAATGAAATAACAAATAAGGGAAATGATAAAAATAAAAACAAATATAGATATTAACACTTACCTAAAAGTTTGTTATATATATATATATTTGTATATGTAATAAGGTGGAAAACAGGAAGAAAAGAAAACAATATTTTTTAAAAACTTGTAGATAGTTTTTATTAGCTATATTCTGGATACACATATATATTGTGTGTAGAATTTTACATTCCAATGATGATGTAATATTATCTTTATATTTATATTAATTTTTGTTGGTTTCTTTTTCACATGCCTATTTTACAGAAACAATAAATGATTCTTTATAAACATGTGAATGTTTACATATGTAGATGTAAAAGATATTATATTAGTTAATGGTAATTATTTTGTGCAAACGCTTAATATTATATTTAAAGAAAGAAGAATACAATCAATGTATTCAATCATTGAGAACTCAAAATAAACTTTTTATTTCCATTGTATGTATATGTAAAGGTGATTTTTCTTGTTTTATCTAATCAATTAAATACAACGATTGAGTTTATTGATGCACGCTTTTGTTGGAAACAAGTTTTTTCGAACTTATTTGCAGCAAATTCGAATATTGATTCGGGTGAAAGAAAACCCCTCGCCCAATAGCTTCAATTTTTTAACCACGTCTTTTACGGGAGCCAGAGCCTAGGTATAAAGTTTTTGACTAGATAGGTTAGCTCTGTAACCAGTGGATTATTTCAGCGGGCCTATTTCCGAAATGCACATTGCTGCGCGTGACTCTATTCAACGATCGATTCATCCGAGAAGACAATATACGTATATACATATATTACTTTGAAGTCGATGGATGCCGATGCCAAACAGCGACATATGTCATGAGATATTTCCTACCTGGGATCGCAATCCTTCCAGGGCCATATATGTAGATCTGTAAGTCCAGTCATCAAGGATTTGGTGGGTACATTCCAAACCAAAACCGCTGGTAGACTATCCCAGGCGACCTAGTTATTCTTCAGCTTTATGATAGCTGAACCGATTTCTTCATAAAGATTTTGCCAGGAATGCTTTTCTAACATATTTACTGTTCTATACGATTCGTTCAAACTGTTTATTTCACGAATAATCTTCGATGTGTGCTACCTCACTGTCACCAGTTTTTCTAAAAAAAAAACATTTAGATGTTTTGCCTGTTGCGGACTCTTCGATATCGTTGAGCTGTAAAAGTGTGTAAGTCGTTTTTGCTTTACCTAAGATCTTCTCCCTTTTTCGGGCTCGCATTTGTAGGTGCATATTTTGGCCATCAACATCATACCAGAGGCTCTTTAATAAGTAGATGGTGAAATGCTGTTTTTCTCTTTTTCAACAATGGCGATTTTAAACTCGACAAGTCGCGTCCAAATAACACCAAGCAACCCCGACAATTGATATGTAGAAACAGCACCTGACCATCGCAAAATTGATCTGTTTAGTGGCGGTATCGGTTTTAAACACTGGAAAGACAATATACAAGCAAATTGAGCTTTTTGTAAAGCAGGTAAGTTGTCTAAAATCTATTTGCTACATGTCATCAGAGTTTTCGCAGAATAAGTTTAGTTCTTTTTTTAGTATTCTCAATACTTTCATATATCAGTCTTTATTTAAAAAAAAATACTAGATTAACTTAAATAACATTGGCCTCCTTCAGTTTTCAAGCACTAACTTTTCCAGCCAAGTTCTAGAATATTGAACGCAAAACTGACTGCAAATGCAGTTGACATTTCCATATGTCACATATGTCATTTATTGAAGTTTTACTTTTTAATTTTCACTTCCAATTCATATGTGAGTCTGTGTACTAAATTCGCGGGAAATAATATTTTCATTAAATTTTAAGTAAAGATTAAAAGGCTAAAATGGGCGACACAGAAGATGAAACTTTATGTGAGATAAATTGTGTACACATATGCTAAGAAAGTGAATTAATTATCCAAATCCATAGGTCAACTTGCACTTTATGTAGCAAACGATTTACAGAGCCAATCGTGCATTTTACAAAATTCAGCAATGTTTGGACTGCATGAACAGCCAACGAGAAATCCCAATTACTACGAAGAAGAATTACTGCCTACTCTCTGGATGAATTTCGTGTCCACTTCAGGATGAGTCGGATTAGCTTTTCGGTTAGTCGCATGCGCATTCCGTTCTTTTAACAATTCCTTCAGAATAAGTTTTACAGAGTCTTATACAAAAGGTTGGAAACACAGCGCGTATTGTAAATCTTGAG
Organism: Orthonevra nobilis; assembly: GCA_963555765.1. NCBI lineage: Eukaryota > Metazoa > Arthropoda > Insecta > Diptera > Syrphidae > Orthonevra > Orthonevra nobilis. The sequence goes on from OY743224.1 coordinate 96,469,166, forward strand.
AAGAAGCTCTTGTTTACAATAAGTAAGCAGGAAAGTTTTTTATCGGCTGGATATCGATTCGATTTTTCCAAAAGTGTAGCGCAGAGTTTTTGCGAAGTCCTGGATGTTCTATGCACTCTAGTGAAATACTATGTGAAGTGGCCGGTAAAATTCTGGTTTGAAAATTAAAAAATTAACAGATTTGTCAATTTCTTTGGTTTGTATCTTACCACTCATCATACGCTCAGGTTCGTCCAGACCGTTGCAGACATAACTCCAAATTTCATCCTTTAATATTTTTTCGGAATTTTAAATTTATTTATTTTTATTTTCACATTACAAAGTCGCAAATTAAGCTCGACTGCCTTGTAAATAAATTATTGCAAATCAGCTGTTTTTTGACGTTAAGTTAAGTGGCTGCAAAATGCAGTCAAATATTTTTGGCTGCATATCTGGTACATTTCTACACGAATTGTCCACAAGTTTTGCTGTCAAATTCACGGGCTCTCGACCAATCAGACCCGGTTGTCTAGCTAGCGTCTAGAAAACTGAACGTGGCCATTCACTCCATTAAATTCGATAATATTTTTATCTTCATAGCTAAATTTATGTCTAAATACGACATCCTTGCAGAATTCAATGCATTTCTTTTTCGAAATTTTAAAACGTGTTTTTACCTTAATATCATTTAATAATGCATTGACTAGAACAAGGCTTCTGTAGAGAAATAACTTTTATTTAACCTAAAGGCATCCTCATTGAGCAAGTTGTATGCTTGTACAATGTACATCTCTCACCCTGTTTATTTCTCCAGTTATAAGATTTGGCGGCTTTCCGTATTTAATTTTGAAAACAGAACTAAGGGTGTCTAGCTCTTGATTTTCTCGCACACTTAGCCATTTAAGGGCTTCTAGCATCCCTCTTATCTCCGTGTTCCTTTGCCTTTTCAAAATGCTTTGCACAGCTTTGATCTGCAGCTTTTGCATTCTTTCTAGTTGTACTTGATTGCAACACGCTTAAAGTATTTTAGGAATAATATTCAAAGTTTGGTTTAATTATGGTTTTGAATACTATTATTGGTGTTTTATCGTTCAATCTCCACTTAATATTTTTCTTGCCTATTTTTTTTCGCATGTTACGTTAATGTGTCCTAAATACAAAATTGTTGGTACGCTCTCTAAAATTTGTCCATTCATTTCCATGTTGTTTTTAGTATTAAAGCCTATTCTATTAATTTTATTTGCTGTTCATTTATTTTTAACCATATGATTATATAATATGTTCAAGGTCATAGTTGATTTTGTTTCTAAATTCTTAGTTCCTTCCTTCAGCATATACATATAACAGTTTACAACTATTTCTTATCCGTTTTAACTAATATTGTAGTCGAGTTTCCTTCAACGTCTGTTTTTCTTTAAAGTATAGTTAAGAATATAACTTTCATTCTTCAAAAATGTGCAAATTATGGCGAAAGATTGGGAGGTATGCGTTCAGCCGTGTTGCTGTTTGAGTTAAAGAAAGCTTTCTCCATTCTCATTTCAAAAAGCTTCTAGTCAGACATCCGTTATCTAACCCGTTTGAAAGGCGAGCCTACAGAAAAAGCCTAACAAGCAGATCGAGATTGACCCTGCTTGAATATAGTAAAATGTGCCTTCGACAATTTCTGTACTAAGTTTCAGGAAGCTCAGCGTAAGTATAAGACCTGTTGCAAGACGAAACCTTTTCGTATCGGGAACTCGATTCCCACATCGGGTGGAATTCAGATTCACAGTCACCCAAATCTATTCTGGATCTTCACATAATCCAAAGAGCCAAGGTATAACCCGGGCAGGGTTTGAGTGATGCATAATTTTTGAACTCCAAAAACTTGAAAATTGCCATGAAAGATACTGGGTTGCAATCGCAAGACACCTCTTCAAAAATTTGTGATTTGAGACCAGGCAAAGCAATGCAACAAAACACGTGTTGCACTCGTATAAAGCTGCGCCAAAAGCGAACCCCGCGAGTATAAAAGAAGGAATCAACATTAGAATGAGAAGTTCGCGAATGCATAAAGGGTACCAGAATGGATATGAGGTTCGTAATTTTTTCTAATATGAAATCCGACAATGCCTTAGTGTGACACGAATTCGTTAACTGTGGTTGTGGCCCTACGGCATACCTGAACGAATACTCATTCGCGTAAGTTGACACTGCTGTACACGTTGTCATGTAATTGAACGTAATAAGTTGATCGAACGAGTATACGATCGGCTGAGGCCTTGCGTATTTTGTGTAAATAAGTGAAAAGGAACAAAAAGTTTTAATAAAATCATTGGTATTTATTTTATTAGTAACTTAAATAACAAAAACACAGGAAATAAATATTTTTAGGACGAACTGCAACAAAATTAACTTTTCACTAAAAAAGTAATGAGTTCATGGAAGGACATCCCAATTTGGCAAAAAATCTGCTGCCAAATACAGCCCAAGGTAAGGCCACCTCTATAAGGTTATGGGACACTTTAAAAAACAAGTTAAACGCTGTTGGTCCACCAGTAAAGGATGTAAAGGCTTTTTTCGTGTCGATTTGAGCTTGTTTATTCGGCAGGTCTTTGCGGACCAAAAATTCCAAGTTAAAAAGAAGCTTGCGTTTAGCAAACATTCAAAGGCCAAAACAGGTGGTGGCCCCTACGAAGAAAAGCTGCTCACACAACTTGATGAGCAAATAGTCATAGCAACTGGGTTAGAAGCAGCAGTTGAAGGTCTCTCCAACGTTAAAACGTTCGGCAATTCCCAAACATCTAACGAAGCGCAGACCAGTGAAACTGCCGCGGGTGAACCATCTCACGAAGAACTAAACGACTCTTTGATGTCAGTGCTGGAGGACTTAGGAACTTCAGATGCCGATAGCAATCCAAAAAACCAGACAATGAATCAACAACATCACGGAAAAAGAAAACAAACTGGGAAAAGAAAATGTCACGTATTCGAGAGCATGCTAAAGTAACAAGTAATTTCCAAGAAAGCATTGAACGGAAACTTGATGTGTTGATTAAAATCAAACAAAAATCACTTAATATGAGGATTAGAGATGCTGAAAAAAATTAAAATCAAATAAAACAATTAAGTTAATATTTTATGAATTTCTTTATTTTTTATTTACTATAGATTTTGAAAGAAATGACAAATTGAATGCAATAATACAATTAAGTTAAAGATACAAGAAATGGTACCCCTTTCGATTGAAGTACATGTTTTCATTTTGACTTGGTCTTTTTATTTGAATGTGCGTTCAATCTATACATCCAAGGACTAGAACAAATATTCACCTCCTGGTTTTCTGAATTTTTACATAAACCATTCCTTTGTAACATGTGACGTGGCTAAATGAAATTGTATGCAGCTGAAGCACAGATTATCGTCCAGTTCATTTATCACTTTGGAAGTGATTTTTGAAACTGTGCTCTGAACCATACTGATTAAATAATCGTCGCCAACGGAGTGTTGATATCCTCCACTTGCCCAAAAGGACAGCGTCGACGCTTATTGCAGAATCGAAGGTACGGCGGTGGATAAATGCGAATCACAATTCACTTTTTTTAATATAAATTTAAAAGCTGCTTTATTCAAACGATAACGTTTAATAAAACTGAAAAGGAAATTCACATGCAATATATTTACATCGAAAATTCTGTTTCAAACTATTCTTACGCTTTGTTTGGAAGCTCCAAAGCGTTACTTTTATCCTATTTAACTGCCTTCGAACAACACTTTCTTTAAACTCATTATCTTCTGGGTCAGAAGGACTTGAAAATAAAAGCCACTCGGGAAAAAAACTCATTTTGCACACAGTTTTAATTCAAAAAAATGACATATTTTTTGACAGATTACTAGTGTTTGATATTTAAACTATTACGTTTGCTGTAAAAAAATAGTACATGTTTTTTGTTCTCGTAATAATTACGTACCGTGATCATTCGTGAGACATAATCCCAATACGTTCGTTCGTATGACGAGTCACGTAATTTTTGTTCGTACGGTTACCCATCCGTGCACGGATGGCATTATTCTACCCCAGGTGTGTGGGGAGACAGGAGACATTCCACGGCATATCGCCGAGCATATATGGGAATCTCTGAAAGACCTCCTCCAATTAGGCTCATAATAAGTAGAATAACTCACTGAGTGGAACAAATCAGAAAACTAAAAAGTTTTGGAAAATTCTATATATGATAGATTGCTTGAGCTTCAAACATTGCGAAAAAATTTCAAAAAAATCATTTCTTTCGATCTGCTCAGCAGAATCTAGTAAGATATACCGTGTTGGATTCAAAAAGACGTGAACTTTCAATCTTTCACCGTAATTTGTATTTTTTTTCTCATGAATATACATATTATAGACATGGCCTCTATTTTCGTTTCAGTTTTCAAGTTGGGATCTCATTGGATACCGACCATATATTTGTTTAAAGGAAGAAAGAATGGTAACAATAATTTATTTCCATGACATCACATATAAACTGCTTTTTGTGCGTGTGCGAAAATTGCAAGCAAGCTATGCTTGATTAAGTAGAATCTTTGGCACTGCTTAATTAATTAATTCTTTATTCTTTATAATCATATTTAATTTAGCCCTTTTTGAAACATCTTAGAGTCTTAGTTCGTCACGTTAATTTTTGGTGGCTGGCAGGAAATTTTTAAGGGAATTCTGCTGTCGATACCCTTCAAAGTTTGGTCACCCTATGGTGCAAAGTCGGCCTCTTTTTCTTTTTTTCAAAGCCTTGGCAGGCTTACAAAGATATAGTTTTTCTTATATATATACTATATATATTTATATTTATTTATTTATATTTATATTTATACCAAAGTAAATATATATTCAAAACTCAATCGCCTGAAGGCACAATCTTCCAGGAATCTGACCGGCTACTTATCAGTTAATGGTGTGTTTGCAAGTTTGAAATGTTCAATGAGAGAGAACAATTCTTCGTATCAAAACTAAAGGGAAAACGTCGAAAGTGTAGTTTAGGTAATAAAAGGCAGCTATTCAATATCTTTTCACTATTTATGAAGTAAGCAAGTAGGTAGGACTTTTCTTGCGTTATATTTCTCCCCTTAAAAAATAATCTTTGTTAGTTCTTCAAGTGAACAAGGTCACATCAGTGAAAACCGACGTGCAAAAAATATTTCCATTTGGAATGAAACTCTATTGGGAAGACGAATTATTCTAGCTTGGAAAATTGTTAAGCCAATTCTCATGGCTTCCTTTTATATACTCTCAGCCATTTTACTAGAGGATTACTTAAAAGGAGTATGATGCCAATAGATAGAAAAGGATCTATGACGCTGTAAAAGCATTCTGAGTTATAATTCCCAAAATGCGCGTAAATAATCACTCATTATAGGACGTCCTGTGTAGAAAAGCCTTCCATATCCTGTAACTCTCTCCGGAACGAATGAAACACGAATCATTTTTCAAGCTGCACTTGGTTTCGTATTCCAATTAAATGTAATTGTGGTAGAAGATAATCCGTTCGTGCTTTTGCTTGGATTAAAAAAATGCTTTTAAAGGGGAGGATAATGAAATCTGAGAGGATACTTGGCTATGAATATTAATAGCTTGCTTTTGCAGTGTTGCCTTGTAAAATGGTCAGCCTCTTGCCATAGTTATTTATGGACCAAATTTAATTCAAATAAACCAGTGAAGCAAACATAATAAGCAAACAATTGTGGGTAGCTGGAAAAGAAAAAAAACTGGGTTGCAGAATAATTTGTAATTATTTAAAGGTCAATGTTTTGAAATTGTGCGGATCAATGCTGTGTGATGGTTTAGTTTTTTGTATGTTAATGTTATTAGGAAAGAAACCCTTAATAAATCACTCTACGAGCTTGTTGTCTTTTTATATTTACTTTTACCAAACACATCTTGCTCGCAAATAACACAAGGGTGATTATAATTTTTGCGACTTACATAAATTACTCTTGAAGCTATGACTTTATCTATGCAAGTAACAATATAAAACAAATACACTAGTATCAGTATCAATTATTCGCAAACAAATGTTAAAAAAAGAATACGAACTCAATGACCAACATATCAAATCGCAAACTGTTGCAGTTTGTTAATGTTTTTATTGCTTGAATGAGAATACAAACACCGAGTTGCAAAAGTCAAGAGTGGTTTATCGAAAATACCTCTTCTCAACACCAGAAGACGTAGCTGTCAACTGTCAAAATCTCATACATTCCTTTTGGTTGGAAGCCTTTGGGAGCAAATCATTTTTGAAAAAATTGAAATCGACTTAAATCTTTCAGTAATTCAATACAGCTCTTGGCAAGAAAAATTCGCGTCGAAATCAAAGAGCGATCATAAAGTAAAAGTGCGCACGATTTGAGATGGCAGGTTAGTACAAATGACCAAATACAGTCCACGATGAATTGGGTAAAGCGAAGGTGTCGGTGATATGGTTGCAACATCTGCTCACTACAAACAACAAGCACACATGTCAACCTATACAAGGCTTAAAGGGTCGTTTTGTAGCCGTTGATGAAACAAATATGTTTTTCTATACACAAGAAAGCAATGAGCAATAAAAACAAATAATTGCACAGGCTTACCTTCCTATCGACCGAAAATTGGAGAACTTACTTTTATTGAGATTCGCTAGGTGCGATTCTGGCATACAACTTGGAGAAAGAAATAGCGATAAACGGGCTCTACTAAGCTCAATTCTCAAATGAAGAAGAAATCTCTCAATACGGAAATAAAGACAGTCCTTTTTCAGAACGACAACGTAATGGCTAACAGCTCAGATAATTAAGTGATGACATTCTATATATAAACCATTTTGATAATCTTCTACCACAAACGTCATAGCGCCGATTAAAGTCATCCTTTTATGTTTGGCTGCACTTTCCCAAACGTCTTATGAATTTGGTATCGGTAAATGGTTTGTGGAACTGATTCTCATTTATGTTTGACACAGGCGCGCTGGTATTACCACCATTCGAATCTACATATGTAGGTATGAGGCCCATCTGGAGAACATTTGACAATTACAAGAACGATGACAAGCCTTGATGACGACCAATAACAACGAAAATTCGGATGAAATATTTCTATCGCAGATAATTTAAAATCTTCATGGTCGATTTCAAAGTCGTCCCAAGGCTGAGATATTATCCAACAAATATGTAATTGTAATTGACATTTTGTTTTTCTACATTCAAGTACTTATAAGAAATAGTCCTATAAGAGTACTGACAAAAAATCATATTTAAACGTAGCATGTTGGAAAAAAAATATAAGAAAAAATTATGAATGAAAGAGAAAAAAAAATGACAAAAGCTTTAAATTAATGAAAAGGAGAAAACTAGAAAGTACTGCTGTTGAGAAAAATATCCAGCCACTAATCGTTTAATGTCTCCAGGCAAAGAATTCCATAGCCTGATAGCACAAGTAAAGAAAAGAAGTGATTAGTTTGCATAGTTGAATAGCGGTGTTGTTAAATTAATTGACCTGGCTGATTTTAGAAACTCTGATTTTTTATAAAGATATACCGGTGTTTTTGTATTAATAATCTTAAGCATAAATTGACAGATTTTGGCCTCAAGGTAGTGTGAAAGCGTACATCGAAAAACATTTATTTGATAAGCAGATACATAATCATATCTTCGGAAACCATAGAAAACCCGTATCATGTCATTAAATGCACCTGCAAACCTATTTCGCGACACAGAATCAGGTCTCCAGTACACTACTTCCGAGTTCGTTACTGTGGAAACTAATAAAGTTCTTAAAAGTTTAAGTTTGGTTGTGTGTCAGATAAGAAAAATGGAGGTAGATAGACCGTATCGTTACTTATTTTCGATATTAGAATCGCTGGGGTTATTCCATTTTCAACTGACCATTTAAAGATAGCAGTGAGATTCTCATTTACCCTTTGGATGAGATCTTCTAACAGTTCAAGTGGCCTAGAGAGAAGGACTTGAATGTCGTCTGCATATAATGCACATTTTTACACTCCAGAAAAATACATTAATGAAAATGCAAAAGAGTATTGTGCCCAAAATTGAACCTTTCGCAACACCTTCCCTAATATATTTTGCAAAAGTTTAACATCAAAAACTCTTTGTGAGTGACATTTTAAATAACTTTCAATATTAGAACTGCTCTATTGCTGGAACCAAAATAACGCCCCAGCTTCATACAACAAATATCATGATTTACCATGTCAAATGCCTTTAAGAAGTCTAGTAAGCAAAGAATGGTAAGGTTACCACAGTCATATTGTTGCCTTATATCATCATTATATAAATACTTTGAAAAATGTGGAATCAAGTGCTTTGGAAAACTGAGATACTTGACTGGTAAAAAAGTAACAAAATAAAAACCAGCGTGAAGCCGTTTGCAATTTTCATCACAAGTTCATTGCCCGATGAAGTCCTGGACTTCGGTATAACCGTCTTTTACTTACTGGCAAGAAACGGCCGTGTGTTCATTTGTCTCGTCTAAATATGTTGATTGAAAGGAATCCATTCTATGTCGTCAACAAACCTTTCTTTAGGCAAATATAAATAATGCTGTTAAATAAAATGTAAAGCCCATTAGATAAGATATAGATATTTTTGAACATAATCGGATTCAAATCACAATTGTGACAGATCAGAAGCTGCCGTTGAAGTACTTGAAAACCTCAATTCTGCGGCTCTACAAGGCGACAAGCCTGTAGTCGTCTTTTCGATCGCTATCAAGATAATTTTAAGATAAGATTTTGTTAATCGTCACTTCGTTCAATTTGACCCGCGGCCATTCAAACTCGTAGGAAACGACGTTTCCGAGACACGTACGCGGCTAACTCGCTTCGCACTTTGGCATTATTCTTTTCATGTTGTCCTATTGGCAAGGTTTCTGATAGCCCTAAAATTCATATTAATATTTCCAAATCCTATTGATCTTGAGAAGAGGAGGGAATACAAGAATGGTTAGATGGACATTCAACGGCCACACCAATTAAGTCGCAACGAGCACAAATACCTCGAAGCTATAATTTCCAGTAACTTGAATATATAACCACATTTAAATTGGAAACTAATGACGTTCTAAAGTGCGCTCTGTTCGTTTTGATATTAATTGTCGTATGCTATAGTTCTTGATTTTCCGTTTTTAACTATGTGAGGTGGAAATATAAACATAACAAACATATATTTATATTTAATTAAAAATCGCCTTTATATTGCACAATTTTCCATGTCCATGATTTTCAGACCACCCACAACACAATAGCTAGATTTTGAACCTAGATGACCTGGTGATGCTTACTAAAATTCAATTTTTCTAGTATCGGGTTTTTCAATAAGAGCGCTACAAAAGTTTTTTTTAAATAAAACAAAAAAGGTTTTGGATATCAATGAAATTCTTTATTCCTGTGAAAGTATGTTCGATGCCATTATGTATGGAACTTGATTTCTTTTGCATGGCCACCACGGGCACGCTTGCAGAAGTCCAGACGCTGAACCCAATTTTCGACGGTTTTCAAGCATAAATCGGCCGATACTGCTGCAGTTTCAATTTCGATATTCGTACGAAGTTCATCAATCGTCCCTGGCTTGTTGACATAGATCATAGACTTGACGTAGGCCCACACAAAATAGTCTTACGTCAAATAGTCTAATAGTTAAATCGCACGATCGAGGCGACCAAGCGACTGGACCATTTCGTGAGATAGCACGTTCTCCAAACTTGGTTTTCAATAAATTGATTGTGACATTCGCTGTGTGGCCTGTGGTGCCGTCCTGTTGGAACCACATGTTCTCCAAGTCCATATCATCCAATTGGGGTCAAAAATCTTCGGTTATCATTGAACCCCTTTACAGTAACGTGCTGGTCTTGATCATCACGGAAGAAGTACGGCCCAATGACGCCGCCGACCCATAAACCACACCAAACCGTAATTTTTTCAGGATGCAATGATGACTCATGGAGTAAGTGTGGATTGCTGCCTGACCAATACCGCATATTTTGTTTATTGACGGAGCCTTTCAGCCAGAAATGAGCCTCATCGCTGAAGATGATTTTTCGATAAAAATCCGAATCATTTTCAAGTTGTTGCTCAGCCCAATTCACGAATGTACGACGCTTTTGGTGGTCAAGCGGCTTCAGTTTTTGCGTCAATTAAATCTTGTAAGGATGTAGGCAAAGATCTTTTCGCAAAATTCGCCACAGCGACGTCACAGAGATGCCCAATGCTTGAGAACGACGTGTGAGAGACACTGGTCACTGACTCCAAATTTCGGTAGTAAATTTTAATAATTTCGACTCGTTGTTGGCTCGTATATCTTCGTCTAAATATTAACATTCCAAACATATAAAAATATTAAATCTTGAATCGTCTTTTTTATCTCAACATTTTCATGTGCTTTAGTCCAAAATTTTCAGACCACTTTTATCTAAAAGCTTGAGTTTGTCTTCAAATGACTTGCTGATGCTTACTAAAATTCTTTTTAGCTATTTTTGGGTCGAAATGTTCTTTTAATAAATCTAATAATTAAAAAAATAATAAATATTATGTATTCAGTTTCTTAAGTGTCTGAACTTCACTCCTACCGCTTGGATGTTCTTGCTGTAGTGGCTCTGTATCGGCTGCTGGATTTCATAGCTCGTGTCGTTAGGAATAGTGGTTTGTGACGGTCATTGGCTTTTCCATTAAAGCATCACACTAACAGAAGACAGATAAAGCAAATTCCAAGCTCAACTTTTTAGTAAATCAAAAGTATTGACGAATTAAACTATGCATACTAGCGAAAACTAATAAGTCAATATCATATTCTCCATCACTATTCGTACTCCACAGTCGAAAGCAAAAAACATCTGAGCTTTAAGCCACTATACAATCTTTCGATTTCCCTCCTAATTCCTCTGCACGGTTTTTGCAACATGCATTATAAGAGCAATCATAATCCTGCGAGAAAATTAATTAACCAATTAAAATTATGTGAGCTAACTAAACCATTTTATTAATTCCTGCATTATAACCAAGAGTCCATTCCTGTCCTTAAATTGTAATTAATAAAATCCAAACAGTTATACTTCCGGCCTCGTTAAAGCAATTTATTAAACATCACTCGTTGCCATTAGCGATTTCCTCTTCGTTGCCGAATAAACTTAAGCCGATTACCACAGACGTGACACATCGCATACTCACTCTAGACATCCTCTGTCTCCCCTGCTGTCTCTTAAAACATTATGTTGTGACAATATAATTCTCTACGAGACACATATCAAAATCCAAAGCGTAGTCACTTCACCGAACTCTCGAATATTTCCTGCTACCGAAAAAACAAAAATTACCCATATATGAATGCATTTCCAAAATATAACATTAGAAAGCCTTTCATTAAAGAATTGTTGTATATGATTCTGGAGTACGCCTACGTCAGAATAAGTATCAGGATCCCCCGGCTCCGATAAATGAACAGAAAACCAACTATAACTTAAACCAAAGTCACTACTGCCCAAGCGAAAAGCGCCTTAGGGGTATAAGCCAAGAGCAAGTTCTTCAATTTAGATGAGGACGGGCAAAAAAAACAAGATCCAACTGGTGCTAAATCCTTCCCAAAAGAAGTAATTGAATCCTTTCCCCTTTAATAATGTAATTGAATTCCTTTATTCCTAATAAATCGCGCATGTCTTTTCGCATCGTGATTTTTCTCTTCAATTTAAGAGCAACCCTATATAAGTCCACCGAGCAACAGTTTGAACATATAAAAGCCTTTGTCAGTTCTTGCATTCGAATCAGTAGCCGATAATTCGCCAAGGACATAACATCTCGTTTAAAACTTGGTAATCGAAATAAGAAAAAAGTTGAATTTCGCGCGGAATAAATAGAAGTGTTAGAATCAGATTTAAAGGTGTAGTAGTGTTTCCAAGTTTAGTGTGAGTGCTTCAACTAGTGATTTACAGAACAACAAAAAGGATTTGCCAAGGATGCAGTTTAATAGTTTCGGCTCAGTGTGCAAACGGAGAATCTTTTTGAAGTTATGGGTTTTCTTTTGCATCCTTTTCAGTGCAGTAAGTGAAATGAGGAAATTTTTAATTATTTTTTTCATATGTCTCCTGTGGGTTAACATCGAGGGGTAAGCTCAATTGGAGAAAAAAACTCAGCGTGGGTAACGTTAATGTTTTTTTTTCTTCTGCCCTATTACTCTCCTTGAAAGGATATTTAATAGTGTAGATGCGGCAGAAAGTGCACAGATGTCATAAAAAGGATACAAGACGACACACTTGCAATCATGATAATGAAACTGTGGCCTATCCTTCCGCGACGGTGGGTGGAAAAAAAGAGTGCAATGTAAAAAAACATTTTTCATTTCCAAGTGCTTATGGCGACATAATTCGAATTCAAATGAGTCTATCCTTTGTGTTGTGTTAAATGTCGGTAGCATTGAGATATTAATTAAATTCTTCTGTGCAAGGACACGTTGGCAGTTTACTCGTAGATATCGATATTATGCGAGTAGTACATGATGAAGAAGATGTTTATCCATTTTTGTTTGGCTTACACGTTAGTTGTTCATATTTTCTGAAGTAAACATATTGAATAACGATCATCCGACGGCGGGTAGATGTTATCTACAAATTGGTTTTCGAACGCGGTTATGTACGAGGACGGGGAGCATCTGTAGTGCTTGTAGCACCCATGACTGTAGTGACCATGGTTAGGCATTTAATCTGAATAAATTTACTATTCGATGGCGTTTTCAGGCAGTTGTATAGATAAATATTAATGAAGGTGGGTTTTTCGTTGGCCGTTCTGGTTTTAATTTTATAACGGGTAGTAAGGGCCACAACGTTTCATAAAAAACAGGATAAGTTAAACGGAAATTGACAATTTGTCCATTGAAATTAAATCAATTATGTTTAATCTGATCAGTGTGTGCGATTAAAAGTAATTGTTAAACTCGCGAAATGCCATTCATTGTAATTGCATGGTTAATGAACATAATCATGACACTTGCGGGTGTCAACTTTCCCCCAGATAAACTGCAAAAAAATCCCTCAAAATCTTTCCAATTATTTTTTAAGTTTTGTTTCTCTGGAACACGAAAACATACTTGGAACGTATATTTTTTGCTCATCAACAACCTCATGTCATTGGGATAAAGTACATTAAATCGAGTATAAGCTTCGACATTGTATGCTCTTTATAATTTCAAGTTCCGACGTCCTCGATACCTGGCTTGGTTGAAATCTGAGAATCAAGATATTGTTCGAACGGAGAGACATAATTAAGAGCCTGTGTGAGCTCTGGCTCCATGGTGCTGGATTCATAATTCTAGTTTATCTTCAACCACATTTTCCACATTTATTCTTCGTTGTGTATCGAAAAGTTTGTTCAAATAGTCCTCTCTGAGTTTACCCCACACCTCACCCCGTACCTTATATTTGAAGTTCAACTTTCATATTTGGATGCTCCGTGTCTATCTTTTCGAACATTTTAGCCAATGGTAACGCCACTGTTGGCCAAATGTTGGCTTAGAACTCAGTGGATGAAGAGAGAAGTAAAAGACATTAATTCATTCATAAAATGAATTTAAATTTCGACGTTTGACTGTTTTGCTGATGTCGTTCATCTTTCATCATTTGTTTGTAACCACTTCTGAACCTTGCGATCTTAAGCATCTTCTTTGAGTTGCAAACTACGCTTTAGTTGTCTGGATCTTGTAACAGAAAATCAGATTTCAGTGGTTTAAGTTAAGAAGTTATGAGGTTAAAAGATGAGGCAAGAGTTGTTGTTATTTTGAGAGACATTTGCGCCCTTTAAGTGCCTTAAATACGATTTTATAATGACTTACTTACTTCTTCTGGAAAGCAAGTAAGTTCAAAACACGGGTGTAATCGTCGCACAATTAGTGAAAATAATAAACAATTCACATTTCAAAGTTAAGTCTTGCAAACCTTCTTCAGCAATCCTTATTTCAAAAACTTTAACCCAAATCAAAATTAAAATTACGTCCTTGTAACTTTTGCAACAGATGAAATCCTTTCCTACATTAACCTGAGCAACAGTGAGAAAAAGAAAACAACACCGGAGTTGTGGGGCGTATACGTAACCTTATTTTTAATTACGCGGCCGATACCTTTCACCTTTGGCAAGTACGGTTGTAGTGCGCTTAACAATCGTGAAAATGAATTAAAAACTTGTCGAGTGTTTTAAGTGTGTAATTGACCATGGGATTTCGTACCTGAGTGGGATAGTTCCATAGAATGGAGTCCGAAATGGAAATTGCCCAGAAGATTGGATTTTTAATTGAATTTTAATGTTATGAGTAGGATGGAATGAAATCACAACTGTCATAATATTTCTGGAGGCGAATCGTAAGGATATTATTAGCAAACTTTTTGAAGAAGTGATCTCGTTAAAATGTATATTCATGCATTGTTATATATTTCATTCAATTAAGAAAGGGATTATTTTAAAGCAAATAAGGCAAAAAAAAAGAGAAATTTAAGGAACGGTTGCGGACCATTGGAATAACTTTTTCCAATGTGATGCACGAACCTGGAGCAAGCGAAACTCTTTCCCCTTCCGTTGAATTTTGGTAAGATTTTTTATATAAGGGAATCTTAAGACAACAATCCACTGAATGCTGATATCTTAGAAAGCAGATATAGTCTCAAACGTCGGTTTAGATCCAGACGATCTACGGAAGCCCCTTATTTGATGTACCCTTGCAGAGCTATTGAGTAAAGCTTTTGCTAAAGGAAATTTAATAATCTTTATATTGGTTTATTCAATGATAAGATCAAATCAATTCAATCTACAGATTTTGATGTTTAAATCCAAGTGTTTCTCAGCACAGCCGGGCCTAGTTTTTTTATACTACAACTTATAGTAAATAAAACGCAAATTTTAATATCTCATGGTATTGAACTGGAAAAAGTAAATATTGCTTAAAGTTCTTTATTGTGCAAAAATCAAACTATGCTCGCGAAATGGTTGTTGAATCACTGCATGTTAAGAATTAACTTTTTTGTTAATTGAACTATGCATCTTGTTTCATGTTGGCCCAATGGCAATCAGACTGTTCATTACCTCATAAGATTACAAATTGAGCAGTAAAGATGAATGCGAATCTGATTCTGCCCTAATTAATAATTGCATCTCGATTACGCAGGGAAGAGAACAAATGAAGAAAAAAAAATCCTACTTAAGGATTGGATTAACTAAAAAACAGCATAAAGTAGTTTCAAGGAAAGCTTCTAACAAGACTTATTATTTACATACAAAGCATTTATGCAGAGTCATAATGCACCTCTGAGACTCATTGGCTTCCTTCCTGCCACAAGAAGAGTTGGAATTAATTCAAGAATTAACTTTTTTGTTAATTGAAATATGCATCTTGTTTCATGTTGGCCCAATGGCAATCAGAATGTTCATTACCTCATTAGATTACAAATTGAGCAGTGACGATGAATGCGAATCTGATTCTGCCCTTATCAATAATTGCATCTCGACTACGCAGGGAAGAGAACAAATGAAGAAAAAAAAATCCTACTTAAGGATTGGATTAACTAAAAAACATCATAAAGTAGTTTCAAGGAAAGCTTCTAACAAGACTTATTATTTACATACAAAGCATTTATGCAGAGTCATAATGCACCTCTGAGACTCATTGGCTTCCTTCCTGCCACAAGAAGAGTTGGAATTAATTCAAGAATTAACTTTTTTGTTAATTGAAATATGCATCTTGTTTCATGTTGGCCCAATGGCAATCAGAATGTTCATTACCTCATTAGATTACAAATTGAGCAGTGACGATGAATGCGAATCTGATTCTGCCCTTATCAATAATTGCATCTCGACTACGCAGGGAAGAGAACAAATGAAGAAAAAAAAATCCTACTTAAGGATTGGATTAACTTAAAAAGAGCATAAAGGAGTTTCAAGAAAAGCTTCTAACAAGACTTATTATTTACATACAAAGCATTTATGAAGAGTCATAATGCACGTCTGAGACTCATAGGCTTCCTTCCTGCCACAAGAAGGGAGGGAGAAATTTCCCTCCAACATAGCCTTTCCTTGTTCCAGGGGGATGGGTATGGAACATCACCTCATTGAACGAGAAATAAAAAACGAGAAAGTGGTAAATCCATTCATACCTTCCAACTCTAAGCTTCCTTCTTATTTTATAAAAGGTCATCCATATAATGCAAGGTCAGAAGTCCGTGAGAATGGAATGACCTTCTAATTTTCTTCGCATATTACAGAGACAATTTTCGTATGTATGATTCCATGGGACATGATTCCGAAGGACTTTTCTTTTCTTTGAAAGAAAATTTAACTAAGAAAAAGATGAAACCGTTTTGGTTCTTCTTAATTTAATGTCTCGATGTTCGCATAAATTACTTTCTCAGTGATGGTGCTCAAATGGAGCAGCTTTACTCATAAGAAAAATGATTCATTAACATTATGTTTTCTATCATTTTTCAAATTTATTTGAAATATGAACAGACTTAACATTAATTCATTGCAAAATGTTTCTCGTCATAATAATAAAATCTGAATGAACATTACATAAGTTGAAAATATTCACTTCATTCTCGTTGTTCCTCCATAGTTTATGCAAAATAAGCAAAAACAGATGCCTAAGTAAATAAATGTCAAAGACATATATCCTTGCATTCTTTCCAGTCGTCTTAATGAAATGAAAACGAATGAAGGACATCTCCGTACAGTTAGATAATACAATGACTTTCAGTACTCTACTTCATAGATACATTACATACCATTTATGCACATTTCGTCTTGACCACAATCCGTTTATTATAGATTTAAATAGTTTTCAAAATGTCTATTTTATTACCTCATTTTGACAGGACTAATCTTTCAAACAATTGCTTTTTTAGAGTTGTACATGTGGAGGAAATAGAAAATGAAATGCATTTATGAATACATTATAGTCGTAATGTATGGAACTTTTAGGAAAATAACAAATGGGAAGCACGTGTTGTAGAATAGCTTCAAAGGTTCACCAGTATAATAATTTAAAATATTTATTTATATGGTATGTGGTCAAATTATTCGACTGCAATGTGTGCGTGTGCATGTGTAGCTGGTTGTTCAAATGATTCTTTTCCTCTCAAATGGATTTCAAAAATTTTTTTTTAATTTTGGAAAACAACTGGCTTTGAAGGGAAGGCATTTGAACCTTCCCGTCTCATCATACATAAATACATTGAAGGAAAAAAGTAAAAATTAACAATAAAAAATGAAGCAGAAGTGGCAGACGATTGCCTTTTGTTGACTGACTCAAACTTTATTTTAATGCTTTGTCCACAAAATGAACTTTTGCTCATGCTAAGGACGATAATTATGTATAAGATAAAGTAATTACTGACAGGTTTGTAATTAAGTTAAATAAGATAGCATTCCCTGCATTTCATAGAATTCAGGCAGTTTGAGAATATATCAGCCAACCACAATAATTAGCGGCAGTAGAAAGGCTTAGTGAGTTCTCTTTTACGAAAAGAGTTTGGGACAAAAGAAATTTTTATGATGAATTTGAATGAGCTTTATACAGGATGGTATTAAATATGGACGACACATACTCACATTGTGTGTTGAAAAGATAAAGAATCATTAGAAAATCAATGAAAATGTCGCGGACACACCTCGATATGACCGTACTGCTTTTAGTAATCATCAAACGATTTCTCGCATAGCTTTCCTTCCCATTTTGTTGATGAAAGAGAAAAAAAAAGCACAACGATGTAAGACGAAACTGAAAACCCATTTTACGCTTAGTAGGTAAGTGACTTATCTAAAATGTAGACTACAAAAAGTGCAAATTCATGGTGTCTGCATGTTAAGTCAGGTGTTCCTCAGGGTTAAGTGTCTTGACCCATTCTATTTCTAATTTTCAGCAGTTCATTTCTTTACCTTTATGATTTAAAATTGTTCATAGTCCTCCATAGCTATTTGTATTTGTATTTATTGAATTAAAAATTGCTTTTCACATTAAGATAAATCTTATAATCTAGCGAAAGCCTTAAAAATTAGTTTTACAAATTGTTTATACTATAATAAGAAAAAAAAGCAAAAGAAAAATAAGAAAAGAGTTTTAAAGAGTTTAAGAATATATATATTTAATGGAAATTTGTCATGTTCTTCAAAGTTCAATGTTATATTTTATAAGGATGTGGTTAGCTTTCAAATAGGTGTCGATCTATGGATGACGTAGTTTTGATTAAAAGCTGTAGATATTGGTTCAAACCATATGACTTGATCGGAAAAAACAATACACCGAATTTTGTAACCTTACTGGGACAAAGAATCAGTTGCAACCTGCTACAACAAATAACGTACTCTGATGATGATTGATGTCCATAGTTTAAGCTTAAAATATTTAAATATTTAATAGCCAAGTCTTGACCCTGCATCCTTCAACTAATTATAAATGACACTACTTGGTCCTGTTTCGTATTTCAGGCAAAAGAGCTTCAGTGCTTATGGAAACGAAACCATGAGACAGTCCAGCTACATTAAAAGAGCTCACAGTACTGGAAAGTAAAATCGGATCTTGGTCGGAAGATAAATGACACTACCATGAGAAAGTCAAGCTACATTAAAAGAGCTCACAGCACTAGCAAGTTAAATCGGATCTTGGTTGGAAGATGCCGCCGAAGAGTATAAAGTTGCTGATTAGTCTGTAAGAATAAGCTCGGCAAGAACATAAAGACCTAAACGGTTTGTGGCAGTCTATAATTCGTAGAAAAGAAAACGGCCAAATGCGAATGTTTGTAAATAGTTCGTCCATCACGGGAATCGAGTCTCGAGAAAATTACCCGCTGTTGTTTGTTTGCTTACCCTTTATGTTAAGATTCTCCCTGCGAGTATCAAAATGTGTGTGTACTACACATTTTTATATTTGAGAACTTCACATAGTGTTCTTCTTCGCGTATAATTGAGTTGTAAGTAAAAATTTACGGTTTCAGATTTTTCCCTTTACTTTTGCTTTAAGACATTGCTTCTTGCCAAATTTCATAATTCTATGTCTGGTCCTGAAAAAAGGTGGTAGAAGACAAACGGTAACCGAATTGTTCTGGAGATGCATTAACTTATAGTTATGAAACTAGGGAAACCACGCGTCAATAGGATTGAAGAATGTGGTAATATTCCACCCAAAATTAAGAACCAGTTCTTAGAAGAGAAGACGTTACTCGGGTTTAGATTTTTTCCTTCTACTATTTTCAAAAAAATTAATTACTTTTAAAACTAGGCTTCGATCATACCATCGATCCAGTCAGTTTGAGTAACAAAAACGTAACATAACCGCCGTTGACAAAAAAATAATAACTAAAGTTCCTACGTAGCCAAATTTCTTGCTGAGCTGACATTTTCGCTCTGACATTCAATAAAGTCGTACAGATTATATCTTCGTAATGGAGGAACACATCAACTTCATATCAGCATTATCCTAATGAAATGGTCAATTAACATACACATTTATGTAGGTATATCGAGGAATAAATCGGATGATCATTCAAAGTCAACGAGACCTCAATCAAAGAGGTATTGATTTGATTCTAGGGTTTCTTGGCCCTACAAAATTACGTTTCGCATCAGTTGCTATTCAGAGGACACTTTATTTTGACACTTTTCAATAGGAAAACGGAAAATGGACACTTTTTCCCTTCTTGGATTTGCAACTTATATCTATATATGTTTACCCTCATTAAGTGAAGTATGCTAAGGATTTGCATGTAAGCCGAAGATTATTATTCAATATTAAAATGATAAAATTTAACCGGAAAAATAGTAAACAACGCCCAGCCTCAACAAGAGATTAGCAGTTGGCGAGTACGTAAACATACGTCATACATATTTAGATTTTTCTTAGAAAAATAACCTCGTGACATTAGCTTTTGCATAAGCAACGGTCAAGGGTAGCTTGTGTATGTTATTAATAATCCTTTTGCCTTATCTCAGGCTGCGAATATTTGCCGATGGGAATAGACATGATAATCACATTTAGTTGTTACTTGGCTATCCTGAAGGCGGACTGTTTGTATATCCTTAAATGTGTTATTATTGTTGACCTTTTATATGAAAAGACAAATAAGATTCATGAAACAATGACTCTATTGTTCGCTATTATTGAAGGTTTCGACACAGAGAGAGGGAGCTATGATAAGCGTCACCCCACCCAATAGACAGCTTACACATAAACAATAGACAGGAATAACACCAGAAATTAAGGAAAACGTCACTTGAACATATATGGAGAAAGGTGTACAAAAACACAAAACAACCATTGTTCGTGCGGAAACAACAAAATGACACGCTCGCATTCAGGATTAATTTAATATCGGGAGGCTTGTTACTGCGGTTTGAGGCAAACATATCTACGAGTACATCAATCATAGTTTACCTTTTGTGAAAATAGTTTGATTGATTAAGGTATTTGGTGAGTCATATATACTCTGAATCACAATATTTGAAAAGCAAACATGCACTGCTGTTAAGAGTGCGGTTTCAGTCTGTTTGTGAGTTCCGCATAATTTAATTCGGCCTTCTTATGTTATGCACAAAAATTGATTGTGAATTATTTATTGCCTCAATAAAGATGCAGAAAGAAAAGATTTTTATGAATCACAACTCAGTTATCAAAATCTGAGATGATGGGCACTACGAAAGCCAAGTGTTGAATAATATCTTACATGGTTTATCCACACCACTATGGATCAAAAGACGGCTTACACCATCTAAACAGAATACTGCTGAATAAGTATTTTCGTTTGAATTAGGGCAAAAGATTTCAAATAAATGCATTTTTTTTCCTCAAATTCGGAGGAGATTTCAATGGTTCCATATAAAAAAATATTAACCTGTCTAGCGCATGTCGAAAGAGACTTGATGATTCATCAGATATGAGTTTTCCCGCAATCATCTATCATCATCGTACTTTCATCTTTAATTTAAAGCACTTTTTTTTGGTGCCACCGATTTTCTAGTTTTTGCCGACTTTGCCATTTTCTACACTCAGGGCTCAACAATTAAAGGAATTATTCATTTGGATATATTTTAATAATTTAATCATATAAACGAATCTATAGTATATAGATATGCATTCAAATACATATGTCACCAAGAGTGTTTTTTAAGTCCAATTAACTGAGATCCGATCTGTACATCCTGCAAGTATGGTGGAACATAAACTCATCTTATATGGTAGAGCTGACTAGTTGACTTCTACCTTAAAAATATAGCCACTCCTCATGATTTGAGGAGTAATAACTTTCCACGACTGTTGATCTCGATTCTGCTTCTTTATTTAAAAATACAAAACTGACAGTCAGCCTTCTGCAAAAATCATGGTATCTTCAGATCGGGTGATATATGGCCACAAACCAAAGGATCGCCTCCCATGAGATGAAAATTTTAGCTCAAGAGGTTGCTGTCGATAAGACAAATCGCAAGAGATACTGGTGGCTTGTCTGACTCGGAGAAAAATCAAGTGTGTAATATACTGCTTCCAAATACTCAATGCTTAAGTACGATAAGATTCCGAAGATTTTTAAGATGATCTTTATATAATACATTTTGGCCAATATTTTACTGATTTCTTCACTTAATATTCACTGACATTCGGTGACTAAAAATCCAAAGTTACACTTACGAGTCTCACTTACATCTCATGCCCTATGGCCTTACGCTCTACTTGCAATCTAGTCGCATGAACTTATAAGCTTTGTTATCTGAGAGTGTTCTGTCCAACGGCCTTGTCCTTGTTCCACCAGAAATTTGCTCTGTATTTCATTCACGATTCGTTTTGAGCTTCCTGCACTAAAGTTTTCAGGATGTAGTATATTTTCCAGTTAGTAAACTGGAAGGATGTAGAAACTGATACTGACTGGCACATTAAACGTTATCCTCTTACTTATATCACCCGGCTAGTTCCATTTTCAAAAAGCCAATTGTTCATTATTTAAAACATATCCAATCCAATAAGTATTGTTTTGAATAAATAAACCATGAGAAAACCATCTGCCCACTTGTTCAAGAAAATTGAAACAAAAGCATTTTGCCTGCTCCTTCTTGAAGGTTCTGTTTGGTGTTATTTCATTGACGCATTTAATTTCCAATTACCAATCTTGTGTTCAGAATGTCCCTCTAAAGGAGACAATTTCGTACTAAATGTCTTTAAACAATAGACCAGTATACTCGTATTGCTTATTGTTAACCGATATCCTGACAAGATGACCGATACCCCCCTCCTCCCTTGCTTCTTCTCCGCCTGGCATGATAAATGCGTGCGAATAACAGCTGTGTGCAACTTACTACGAATGCTTCTTTTCTACAGAATCTAAAAACCATTTTAAATTAAATTCGAAGGACGAACCATGTGCAGAATATACAATAGGAACTGCAAAGTGTGGGCACATTCTGATACTGCTGTTGAAATTTATTCATGAAATTTCTTTCAACACAAAACCCCATGGTATCCTTATCTGTATCCCTTATCATAAAGTAAAGGGTTAGTCGCGTTTTCGCTTTATGTGTTTCTCTGGTGAAGCAATAGCTGTCTTTCCTCTCGAATACCGGCTACAAATGCCTCAGGCAGGCGCTTGCTATGTTTTCGATGCAGAATATTGTACGTCAAAGGCAGCATAACAAGGAATATGTTTTTTTTTATTTTTGCTTGGTTTTTTCGAATTTTATAAGAAAGTTTAAGTTCCAAAGTTTGTTTCATCTTAAGCTATAATCCATGTGTAACACTTATATCTGTTAGATGTTTATGTCGTTAAGGAATGTGTGATATTGGAAACACACATTTTCGAATTTACATTTTACAAATACTAAAATGAATAGCAATGGGGTTTTGAAGACATGCATTGAATTCATGTTTTGATACAGGGCTTAAATTAACATACCATATCTATCTTCGTGGCCAATGTGGGCCAGACAAATCGGTGTAAAGATGCGGTTTATGTAGTCTTCCATATTTTTACGCGCTTTCCACATATTCCATAAAAATTTTTGTAGGGGGATGATTTTTAAACTTTGGTTTTAAGTTGTCAAAAAATAGAAAAAAATGTAAAAAATTGTATAACATTTTTATTAGAGTTGAAAAACCAATGCTTGCGAGTTATTTTTGAAACATTATTTCATGCAAATGTTGACCATGAATGAATATGCTGAGTCGAGCAATATGCTGAGTCAATTTTCGGGCATATTGGCTGATATCTCGCTAATCGGCACAGACGAGTGATTGAACTTATCTCCATAAAAAAGTCTAAAGGCGTCATGTCGCACGTTGTAGTCGATCGAAATTGCTCACCGAACTCAATTATCGAATTCGCGTCCACATTTTCTACAGAGCACGAAAAATTCAACTCTTCTTTTATTCCTTATATTTTGCATTAATGATAAATTTCGCTAATTTTTTTTTGCATTCTTGTGGAATGCTTTGATTTGCTTCACATTGCGATATTTGTAAAATATTCAGATATTTTTTTAAGAGAGGAGTACTTACATAAATAACTCATGTGGGGGTGCCTTCGGGTGGTTTGGATGATACAACACAACCAATAGCATAGAAGAGTTCAAACATGGCGAATTGCTCATAGCTTATAGCAAAACGGAAGTCTTACGTGGGCAATTAAAGATAACATACAGTCTCCACGTGAACTTTTGTTTGCAGTAACCTAACCCGTCCAGATGTGCAGTTGTGCGTTGGGTCAACATCGCAACCACGTAGAAAATCTCGGTTAGGAGAAACCTAGCTGTCTCCGATACTTACGAGCCTCAAACATGAAGAAAACATGGCAAAGTGTATAAGGCTGATGTTACTGCGAAAGAGGAAGAACACAATAAAATGATTGCACGTATTAGGACCCAAATTCATTTTAGGAAAACGGCTTATGATGAAGGTCACGAATTTTCTCGACTGTGATCACACACAGAGCCACATGTCTCCGGCAAAAAAGCTGAAAACTCTCTGAAAGAAGGTAAAATCGCTAAAATCTTATTCTTATTATCGGAAAGTATAATCGTGTTGAATCGAAAATAGATACTGGCTTCCGATCTACGCAACAATTAAGCTGTCTCTAGACAGAAACTCGTTAAACATTCTTATTGTTTGGACATTCAGAGGCAGCTGCTCAAAAAATCATCTTAAATTAACATTTATTTTTGGTAAGATGACTCGCTGCAATCGGATTTACTTGAATCTTTGTGAAAGACTTACTGATCTTTCTTTGCCAAAATTAAAAGAATCAGTCAGTTTAAAGCTTTCGTTGATATCCCATTCTGTTTGTTCGTACACACAACTTTAATCCTAAAATGAAAACTTTAATTCGAAATGAAGACGATAACGAAAAAAACATTTTTTTTTCAATTTCCTGGTTGTTATTTGAAAAAATAAACTAATTGTCTCATTAATTGCTTATTACCACATTACACCCACTTAGCATTCAGTTGTCCTTTTTCATGTAGATTTAGAACGGCGCATTTTTAAATGCCATCCGCGTAGTTGTGTCAGAAAAATCTTCCATTACCCTCGGTGCACGTTTCGTAATTAAAATGTTTGCACATTTTTCTGTGAATGAAATTTATTTCTTTTGTGCTAAAATTAAATTTTCAAAATTCCCTGTACCACATTCCGCTACGCTGTTAAAACGGGCAGTAGTTAGAATTCAGTATCTTTGTTCTGAAACGGGAATTCGATGTGTTTACAATCTCTGGATGTCATTTGTGATTGTCGCTAAACAAAGCGATGCCTGGAAGGAAAGACATCGGCATGGGGAACAATTTTTCAATCACAAAATGATTCACTTGAACGGTTATTGAATCGTTCATAGAGGTGTTATGTGTTTCTTCAAGCTAAGAGTTATGGCCACTCACAAACACACTAAGTCACAAGGATTTGTTCACAGAAATTGAATGGTAAATCGAGTTATCGATCAAGCAGTGACACTGCCTGCGGCGATATTAAGGATGTCACTCCGGATGGGATGGTTGGCATAAAAACAATCGAAATTGGATTTTAATAGAAGTGTGGATGTTATTTCATTTTGGATGAAAAACAGAAATCTGAAACAATTTAGCAGATAATTCATAGCACAATCTTCTTTTTTCGCGAACACATCGACGTTATTTTGATTGAGTTTTTTATTCCAAGTTAATATCATAAGCCAAGTACATTATATGTACTTATGTACTTCAAGCGGAAGTTCACTTACCAGAATAATGTCTATCATAATAACTGAGGTCTAGCAAAGAAATCCTTTCCGGCTGCGACGAAGTATCCAGAGTACTTAAATCAAAAGCTATAGTAAAAAATATGATTTATGGCTTAGTTACGAGTCGATAAGCGCAGGGTTCAATAGCAAGGAAACTTTTTATAACATTTTGCTTCGAGAGGCACATGGTTCGATACAAAACACGAGAACTTAAATTCTTGCACATTTCGATCGAAATATTTTTCAACTGCAATTCTTTCAATTTTGAGCATACCCCTTAAGGCAGGAAAAAAAGTAAAAATGATGTGAACATTTTTAAATAATTTTTTATGTCTGATCATTAAAAAGTGAATTAGTTTCGTTTTAATGCGATTTTAGGCTAGGAAGAGGCATTGAAATAAATAAAAGGGAATCATGAATCATATTCTGTGACTCCATCGAAAAAAGTAACGTATTTTGGCTGCGCAAAATTATTTCCAAAGCCTCCAATGAATTGATATATCCTGTGCGGAATGCAGTCAAGAATAATATTCAATATTAATTAAGACGCACTTCTCAGGAAGTTCTGAACCACACCCATCACAATCCTCAATCAATAATAACATATCATCCAAAAGAGTAGGAAGTAAATTCTTTGACGTAGTATAATATGAAGGCAGAATCTATTCAGGCATCAAATCCAGATACAAATAGTGATAAGAATGTTAGGATGTGTATTGTTGGGCCACACAAGAAACTAGACTACTTAATTTAAAAGCGGAAAAGAACGCAGTAAGGAAAACAGTGAAAAAATATGCAATACAGGGAAAATCCATCTACATCTTCTGATTATGATTGACGTGGAGGTATTAACCAAAAAAAGCGACTGATTATATTTCCCCACATTTCAACTTTTCTTAAAAACATTCAAACGTTATCCTCATCATCTTTACTGACGGGCAAACGACAAAGACAGAGACAAGAGCCTGGTTTGTATCGAAACGCATATGAAAAACACTTGCAGATTCCCAGATAATTGTTGTTAATGGTATTATTCAACCAAAAATATGGGAAACTGGTATAAGAAAAACCGTAACACCAGAAGATCTGGCAAGAATGAAGCTACAGTAAAAAATTTTATTCATTATTGTACTGAAGCACATGAATCCAGCTTGGACACTAGGAATGGGAACAGAGAACTAGGGTAAATCACTGAAAGAAAAGTTACGTAGTAGGCGATGATTTCACGAGAAACCTTTCGAAACAGGTAAGTAAGTTAAAAATGATCTACACAAAACGGCAGTTATTTGGTCAATATCATATTGAATATGCAGATTTAAATTTTAGGAGAAAAGAACTTCGTTTATCTTAGATGCGAAGTTAACTCAGAAAGAGAATTTTTGAAAAATCCTTAGTCTTGCCCGTGATAAAGATAACCAGCAAAGCTCTTTCTCTTGATTGTATATATTTAGTTTCAACCAAGGCTAAGCGGGCAGTATAGTGGTAAGGATGTTGCCAGAAAGTTTTATGTATAAGGATCTTAAGACAAAATGCAAATTAGCTCTAAGTCCCTCAGATGCTCCAAATCTGTACCAGAGAGATTACGCACCTAAGTTGAAAGTGATTTTAACTAATGAATTTTACACAATTGTGTGCTTTAAGTAAGGGTACTTTCCAGCTGTTTCAAAGTTAGCAAAGGTTGTACCTCTACCAAAACCAGGAAAAAACCCCTGTTTACCATGGTTAAAGACCAATTCTTCTTCTTAATTCACTCAGCAAATATCTCGAAAAATTTATCAAAATAAAGTTAGATGTACTTTTAAACGATAGATATATTTCCTGCTGAAAAATTTGGTTTTAAATCTCAACATCTAATCGTCTTAATGATGTCGTTTTGGAACTTTAGGATGTAGAGCTTGTGTAGCAATCCATAGTGCCATACTGTCATGCCTTTTCGACCTCAAGAAAGATAACTCCAGTAATCAATTTCAAATTCAAATTATTTTTAATGTGCCTTGCGATATGGTGAATCTGTTTGACCTTCTTAACTGGTAGAAGTTTTCGCATTTCTGTTAATGGTTGTCAGTCTAACTCCTTTCCATTAACTGATGGAGCACTCCAAGTTGCTGTTCCCTCGCCAACTCTTTACAACTTTTAAACATTCGAGTTTCCTCATCTGAATAATTGCTAGCACGCAATATTTACCGACGATACATGTAAATTTTCTTCAGATATGACTATTTCGTACTTCAATGACTGATAAATAAAAATTAGTGCTTCAAAAACTCAGGAAATTTTTTTTGCTTAAATCAGAAAAGCCTGTTTCTTACCAAGCAACAGTAGTTTGTATCCTTTTATAAACCGAAAATAGAAAATGAGCAATGAAAATAGTCACGATATTAAAAGCAATTTTTCATATCATTATGTTTTTAAATCTTTTGATAAATTTTGTGATATATTTTGTAAAAATATTGGAAAATTCTTAGCAGTTATGGGCTGAAGTGCATCAATGTAAGTTAATAAGTTTTTGCTTTTCGAAAACCTGACAAAAATTAAGGGATACCGTTTGGGTAAATTTGTCATGTCTTTATATTGATCCGCTTATACATATCTCACCATTTCAATCCAATAAATAGTTTACGTTTTCATAGTTTCTGACTTTTAATAATTGCATGGAAAGATTCCTTCAAGATATTTGTTTTTAAATCATAGGAACGCAAAATTTGCATGATGGTTTTCGATGTTTTGTTTCAAATTTTACTTAAAGACTTAATCCAAATTTTATTTCTGCTCGAAACTACTCGTATCTGAATGATTTTCTTTGCGCACATCCTCGGGTGGCCTGGTCTTTATAACTCTTTTCGTGCTTTGCTCGATATATTCTTGAATTGAAATAAACTAATAAGTTAAAATGATCACCATAAACATAAATAATAAGAGCCCTTGTTTGTTACATAGTTTAGGACCTGTGGTTTTAGGTGGTAAGATTATTTTTTGACAACCTTGGTACTTTGCTTTTGATATTCCATCATTCTTGCTTTCCAAGATTATATTTAATCTGATAGGAGCCCCCACAGTTATTGAGCAACTTCCTATTCAAGTTACACCTAATTTTTTACCCCCATAAGCCAATCCGAAGTCTTAAATAAATGTAGGCAATAAAAAATACATTTACTCTAACATTAACCAACATTTACTGTCCCATAAAATAAAGGTAAAATAGACAAACATGCTAGTCAAACGCACGGT
Organism: Orthonevra nobilis; assembly: GCA_963555765.1. Taxonomy (NCBI): domain Eukaryota; kingdom Metazoa; phylum Arthropoda; class Insecta; order Diptera; family Syrphidae; genus Orthonevra; species Orthonevra nobilis. The sequence continues at coordinate 96,497,601 of OY743224.1, forward strand.
ATAAGAAAATATATCTGTCAGTCACAAGCCGAGCTCATGAAAATAATTGATTTAATATGACAAATGACAAAAAGGCGAGTATGCCTCCAACTCACAAGCAATCAATCTTTCCCATATCAGCAGCAAACAAGACCACCAATTGACTCTGACGCAGATCAGTTGCATGTTTTTTTTTTTGCCCATAAACAGTTCATAAATAAACTGACAGTATCTGGATTTGCCTCTACGTGGGAGAGCATTTTAATGTACTCGTAATCTAGGCCCAACATAAAAAGCAACAATCAAAAAAGAAGATATTTTTGTCGCTATCGTAAAGTCAACAAGAAGCCCCTTCTTCAACCACCCAAAGAGGCATCGACGAACCCTTTTTCATGGCAAATAATCGATTTTTTTTCACTCCACTTTTCGTAGGTCAAACCCCAAAGCACAGACGATGGCAGCATCTCACCCTGTGAACTGGAATCAATAATCAACCAATTGATAAACCCCAGCCCCGAGTACCAATTACACGTAAGTAAAAGTCAATCAAGCTTTCTTTTTGTTTTGTTAACCTTGCTTTCCAAATAAAAAAAAAAGGTCTCCGCACTTCGGAGCCAGTTGAAGAACCTTCTCCGAAGCAGTCAGACGCCCACTTCCAATCAATTGAACTCTGATGATTATGACTTTACCGAAGACGACAAACGTTCGATTGCATCATTGGCATCCGTCGGACAGGGCTACTTAAGTCGACCGTCTGCTTACGTGCCCAAGCGTAGCCTGGCGACCTTGGCAAAGAATGGACAACTACCAACACCCGAACCGGAGGACCCTGACCAAAGCAGCAACCAGTGGGAACAGAAACGGTATCTTGGATCTTTAGCCCGTTCCGGTGGTATGCGCTATACTGGAAAACGAAATATTGGCACATTGGCTAGAGATTTCCAACTTCCGTCGACCGGTAAACGCAATCTTGCAACCCTTGCACGTTTAGGCCTTCTGACACCTGGCAATATGGCGAATAATCCAAAGCGAAATATGGCTTCCCTTGCGAGATATAACTCTGGGTTCCGTTTCTCTGAAAAAAGGAACATTGGCGCGTTAAAAGGTTCTCCAGTGCATGGTAGCCATCAGAAGAAGAACACCTTGGACCAGGAGGCACTGGCTGATTTAATTCAACGCGACATCCAGGACTATGCTGAACAATCAAACGGACTCTATCCCACTTACGATGACTATCCAGACATGGAGAAACGCTTCCTAGGTAAGTTCAACGAGTAGTGTTGATATTGTCCTGTCGTACCTGTAAGCATGTGAACAAAGTAGATACTCACCGAGATCCAAACGTGTGTTCACTTTCATTTTATTTTCTCTCCAACTTGGTTCCGCATGAACAAGCGCCGGAAACCAGTCAATTGAAGCCAATTGACAGTCACTACGCTGACACTGATGCTGATGCTGTTGCAGATGATGGCAATGGTGATGGCAACGAATCCTCTTCCTCTGAGGTATCATCTGGTGCCACAATCTCCGAGGGGAAACGGCATATAGGAGCACTGGCACGCTCAGGATGGTTACCAACTGGATTTCGCCCAGTTCGGAGTGGACGCTTTAGCCGTTCCGGACGTGCCAGGCAAATAGTAAACACAAACACAAACAAACGAATGATTGTTTTAAATGTAACAAAAAAGCCTAGTTTTTTGTGTCAATGGATGTCGAATGTCAGTCGAGAAGGACTCACTCAATAGATTTGCTTTCTCTGTTTTGCCTATAAATTCTTTCCATAAGTTTGTTATTTTTTGTTCTCTTCTTTTCTGAGCGATTCAGTAGGACAGAAAAAAAAACATCAATTTGTTTGCCTGTGTATGTGTATGTTTGTATAAATGTTGCATGAAAGTATAAGTCTCGATGGGAATTGAATTGTTCAGAAGATGAAAATGAAAAAAGTTCCATCAAAACTTTTCCTTTTCAATTGAGTTATGAGTAGCTTTTGCCTAGTAACAGTCAAGACCCTGCGGCAAGTATCTCGCCTATGCTGTTATGCTGTCCATTTGATTCTTTTACCCCGTCCTGCTTAGTCGTGGGAAACAAGAAGCCCAATTTTAAGCATAAACACAATTTCCATACAAGTAGAATAATGAGGCTGTTGGTTCATGAGAAAATTTGAAAAGTGTGGAGGACCAAGTCCCACGGCATTACATCCATTTGAGAAAAGCCTCTCGAGGAATTACATTTGTTTGACAATTTAAGGACACTCTTGTTCGCTGGTGACGCTGATGGTATGATGAATTGACGCATGTAGGTATTGGATGTCAATGATCGTTGTTAAAATTGTTAGAGGGGACTATCTTAAGACTTCGCAAATAAACGAAATATGTATTTAAGGCTTTTGTGATGGAAACTCAATATTTGAGTACAAAAGTGCAAAGTGAAGGACACCGGTGGAATTAATTTTTCAACATCAAGGATGGATTTCGTTTGAAGGACAATTTTTTTCTATTTCAAGTTCAATCTGAAGATCGAGCGTTCAAATAATATTTATTCGCAGCCATATTTGACGCCTTGTCTCCTTGTTGGTCCGCGATCATTTTTTAATTATTTTACAAATAAAAATCAGTGTGTAGTACAATCCAAAACGATTCGATAGAAGTCTTTGTTCACAGGACTTGGACTGTTGAATTTTAAGATTCATTACATTTATTAAAATATTATTTATCAATTTATTATTTTAATAGGCTAAGGCTATAATAATATTAGGAATTAAAGCCTGCATTTGGTGAAGTTTCTATATTTTGTTTCTCTGATCATTAAAGTCAAAATTTGGCTGTAATCAGTTTATTGAACCAAACCATTTCAGAACGTGTTTAACCGTCTTTATTCGAACAATTGTTGCGAATTTGTTTAATTAAATAAAGATTCGGAATTGATTTTTACCGATTAAATAAGAATTACCAAAAAGCTGCAATATTTAATCTTCATCGTTGCCATTCATGTCAACCCATTTCTTCCGCCGGTAAATCCGTCTCTTAAAACATTTTCAAAATTCTTTTTTTGAGATTACATATTATTCTTCATTTTAATTAGAATCGGCGCTTAAAAACAAGCGCTTAGTAGTAAAAAACTGAGAAATCGATTGTATTTTTATTTTCTGCATAAGAACTGATTTGTTTTTTTTAGCGAATTCGAATAATAATCCTACTATTGCAAATGTGCAATAACATAGTGCTCCTAGTGCTCCATCGCTTTTTCTTCATCAGGCAAGATCGAGAGAATTTAAGACTGTCGCTGTTTTTTTTTTATGTAAAATCCGCAACCGGGTTTTTTGCATATCAAAAAAAGGAATGGATTAATTTTTTAATGGCGCCAATTTTGATACACACATCATCAGAAGATTAACTTTTTACTTCTAAGAAGGTTTATTGATCAGTTATTCATCAAAAAATATTGGTGAGTGAATTTAAACCATACAGGGACCTGCTCAAACACACGGAAAAAGTCAGTCCACCAGTTTAGCAGGAGTACACTGACATACAAACGTGCAGAAGAATTATTAGATATATATTGAATAGATGCGGCATTTGAGCTTTCGATGTTGGTTAAAAATACCTGATCTAATATTTTTTTTTGCATCAAAGGTATCGGTAAGATCGTCACCGATTTGGGCACCAATGCCAAAACCTGACAAGAACCATAACTGGTATAGATCGAAACTGGTCAGTGATTATTTTTTCTGAAAAAAGAGACATTACTTCTAACAAAGTATCGTGATATGACTTAGTTCAACCAAAGCATTATACAAATAGAGAAGTGGAGTTGTGAATCAAGTCTTAAGCCGACCTTATTCAAGCTAATTGAAAGCCAATAGTCTTTGGGTCAGTTATCAGAAAGAGCAGCAACTCTTTATCCTATAATCGAAAAAGACTTTTGGTTTTGAATTAAACTCGTAAAAAACTTCTCTAGGTCTTTTCTTTTACCCAAAAAAAATCCTCGTAGTAATTCTGGCAATAAATTCAGATCGATTTCTGTCATTAAAAGGAATATTCTCAAAATTATGGTATATATTTAGGCGCATGCTTTACTCTGATGCTAAAAATTTCACAGTCTGTTCTACATGTATGTTTCCTTTTCTCTGCATGTCTGGAATCATGATATCAAATTTCATGAACAGCAATTACACTGAATAACATTCTTTTGTTTGTTTTCACCTTTAAAAAATGACATTTGAACATCTCCATTTCAAATACCAAAATCAACACAAAAACAGGAAAACTTATCAATTAGTTGCGTGCATTAACTGTAATAAATGTCAAACTCTATTGATAGCACACGTCACTAATTCTGTGTACTAGCGCCCATAACTGGCTCTCTATTTCCGCCTTTTTATGTAATTTCATGTTTAGATGCAATGAATCGTAGTTAACCTCAATAGGTCGAATGCAATTTACTGAGAAAATAGTTGAAACTATTAGTATTGACTTTCAATCAATATCATGCAGATTCGAACTAAGGCATGTTTGAAATTAATATAATCAATTTATTTTTATATTGCGGTATATACAAAAATATCTTTTGTGTTTTTCTTGGTATATTATATGTATTTATTTTTGTTGTAAGGTCGAGTTCTACCCCCAACCAGAGCGACTTCGACAACCCACCGCAGCCGTTTGTAGACGCTGTTACCTGCCCTATAAGCCAATTGTTAGTTGGGGTGGCCATGGACTACAAACAACAACATGGGGTACACCACCACGTATAACAGCACAATACAGACGGAGTTTTCGAAGGCCGACGACATACAGATTTTAAAATAAATAATTAATTAATAATTCAATAAATATCTTTATACACAGATATATACGTATGAACTGAATTCAGATTATTTATGTAAAAAAAAATATTTAAACAAAAAATTGTAACTATTTCTAGGATAAACTTATACCTTAGATTATAAACTTTAAAGAAAGGTAAATGTTGCTATGTTTACAATTCATTCGATTCCTAAGACAATGGACAATAAATAATTTAATAACTTACACTTTTAGAAGATGACATCATCACTTTCTTAAAAATACAAAAATACTTTACTAAATATATCGTGGAACGAACCATATCAGGACAATAAAAAATAAACATATTTTGAACTATACAATATCTTCATTTATTTTTCTTTATTAAGAACTTACTTAAACTAAATTTGTAAATCTGCATGGGGCTTGAAGCTTTACAAGTAAAAAAATAAATAATATTCAAAGCAGAGGCAATTTAAGCTTCATTTTATTATTTTGGTATTTAAATCCCAAATGTGTGAGCTACATATCAACTTATATGTAAATTTTTCAACCAATCACAGGCAATTTGTGTAAAGGGTGGACTCTATAATCTCTTAAGTTTATGTGAATTAAATTTAATTTCGAATTTATTTTTAAATGGCACATTTTTTGAAAATACATTTTATCTAGGTCTGAAAAATGTTTCCTGTTAATAACCGCCATTCTTTTTCAGTGTGAACCATCACCAGTTGTAGTGCAGGCCTGCTGTCGAAAGGTCCTGTGACTATTGTGGTAAAATGTTTTTTTTTTTAAAATACCACAAGAAACAGAAATCTGGCGCAGTTTATTCAGTTCAATTGTCGGGTTGGCTGAACGGGCAGAAGTTCGGTTCACGAAATTTTCTAGCATTAATTAGTACCTTTCTCTAATGTTGATTAATGTTGGGATTTACTTGCTAATCTATCAAGAAATAAAATCCAATATCAATGTCCGCACATCACATATTTACTTACTTACTTATTTCGTTTACGATTCTTGAATCTTCTGAGCCTGATATATAGCAGCTTGCCACCCTACATGATTGCTTGCAGTTTGTAAGAACAATAGTTTAATATTATGCGCCATCTATAAATATGAGTTTCGGGCTCCTCTTTGTAGTTGATATTTGCATCGATTAAGATAAAATCCAATTCTAAATCAATAGCTGAATTTTGTCTTGTCTGAAGTTCGACTGATCGATTTTTTGTCGATATCATGTTTATTTTTTATCCACATTTATTTAAGGACCTACTCTTTTGGCCTCTTCTTCAATCACCGTGAAAGCTTCAACGAAGGCACGTTGGGAGCGATCGGCAATGTCAAAATCGTAAGTTCATTTGTGGCACAAATGATTCATATAGTTGAAGACTATCAATTTCGATTATGTGACGTTAAGAAATAAGAAAATAATTTCACATTCTGGTTTGAATATTGATATTATAAATGAGTAAAAAAAAAACCCAGCTCCTTTTATTTTATAAAATGAACGCTGCTTCCTTTTCGGTTTTAGGCTTATCGAGTTTATCAACAAATTCTATATCGTATTTTATAGCCAACTTTACAGTCTGAACTGATATTGAACCGAATATAATTTGATCATAAAATCTTGATGGACTTCTCAATCGAAAACTTCTTGCTTCATGTGGATCATAATAATATGTTTAGATAAGAGAGATTATAAAAATTCCAATCACTGGATGGAAATCATAATAAAAATATGTAGCTTGAAGTTCTTATCTAAATCTTAAAAATATCTTTGTACAATGAGACAATAAAAATACAAATCAATGAAATTCTAAACATAATAAAATGTAATTTAATGTTCTTTTTAAAATTTTAACAAACAAATATATCACTGCGTCGTTGACAATAAAAATATGAATTAATTAATAAAAAAAAAATACAAATATACTCAATTCAGTGTTTTGACAATAAAAACTAAAACAAATTTCATAGGTGAACTGGAAATGTCTTTCAATTACTGAACGAAAATTCTTTCGGAAAAAATATTAAATGATATACTAACAAGTCTGATTGAGTTTGGTAGTTGTATTTATTAAACAAATAATATGTATGTTTAAAAAAAATAGGTTTTTTGACTAAAACTGTATTTAAATTGAAAATACGTGTATGAAAATTTTAAATTGATCATAATAAAAACAGAATTCTAATTCTTCAATATCTAAGTATAGTGCTTTTTTTACTACTTTTTACTCGTATTTTTTTATCCATTATTTCAAGGGCAGCAAGCAGAGGCATGGAGTTTCAATTTCGTGCTGAGCGACAAACAAAATAATTCCTGCATTGGTGGAGTCTGAATAGAGACAACAATTTGATTTTTTTTAATTAGTTGAAAATTCACAGTATTGTTTATTATTGATTTTTGTGTTTCTAAAAATTACGTCTTCACTCACAAGCTTGTGGCTTCAGCATAACAAACCGGTAGAATCATCACTAGATCAAAGTTTAATTGTAAGACCTATCAGGGGTCTCAACCTCGCGACTACAGGAAGGGGCATAGCCAGGTATGTGAAAAAAATTTCTCGAAGAGGGAGTTATAAAATTAAATTCAAGGGCTTATTTTAGGCCTTGAAATTCCTATTACCTGATCTGTTTATTTGTTTATTTGAATCAAAAACAGAAAGAAGGGATTTCAAAAACAAAATAACTTAGCAATAAAGACAAAATCATATGTTTGCGCCCTTCTGGAAAAGTTGACCAAGCAGGTTGACCAGAAAGTCCTACAAGATTTTTTAGATCGGGACAAGCGGCAAGTTACTCGGCAACGCATTCGGTATACTCACTACGTCTTGTCTGGGTTACGGTACACTTCATGTCTAATAAGGTTCAAAGAGACAAAACTTAGCACATCAAGCTACATTGATTTTAAGACCGGTACTGAGAGTAAGGCGATATAGTGTTTAACATTTAAAGTAAAGCTTCGTTCTACTTACTTCTTGTTAAGTCATCCATTCTTGAAGGATCTGAACCCGAGTTTGCCCAAGCTTGTTTTTAATCCCGGGTGGCTTGGATTCAAATATACTCTTACCTGAAGCTCTGCTGTCCTTCGATGGATTAGCGCGAAATATCAAAATCGACGGATTTTGTGCAGATCATAGAGTTCGCAGTCGAAGAGTTTTGATCCTTATCGATTGAACAAAACAAAATGAGATCGGTTGCCTAATGAGAGTGTTCACTGCATCACAAGGTGTTGCTTGTAAAGTTAACCTTCTTTATTACCACAATAATATTTCTTCAATTGTAAAGTATTGTCCAAGAGGGACAGCATGACGGACCAACACTTCTTCAATCGCCGTCAAGGTTTCGATGAGGGCACTTTTGGTGTAAGTGATAATATTAAAATCGTTTGTGAATCGAAACTGCTGGAGGACTTGAATAATGTAATACTTTCCTTCATACCTGCAGTAACGAAGTAGTATAGTATGATAAATATACTGCGGCTTTCGAGATGATGATTATCGACTTGAAATTTATTGGTATTTCTTGTATTTGGCGCAGTATGAACAGCTGATTCATTGTCGATTTTTTGTGCTAGAAACCCCAACTGTTATTGGTCGCTTTTTGAGCAAAATGGCCTTGGACGTACATTCAACACAGTGGATAAGCTCTTAAAACGAAGTTAAACGAGATATGCCTCGATAGTTTTTAAAACACAGAATCCTCTCGTAACTTCATTCACATGCCAAAAATCGAAAAGCCGCGGGTGTTGATCCATTTCTACTGACAATGTGATTTGACGTGATAATTTAAGCATTGCTTTTAAAAATGCATTGCTTAAGCATTGCTTTTAAAAATGCTTATTTAAATATGGTTTCAATTTTTGTGGGATCAAACTGCAATGAGGCGATTAAGATGATTTGTCATTCTTCATCTTCTGTTAGTTTTTGAAAACACAAACTAACGACTTTGGTTTTGAAATTTAAACAATTTTAAAGTAGATTTAAGAAATATTATAATTACATATATTAGGAATTTATTTTGTATTTTGATGAACAATTAAATTATTAACGGCAAACTTATTTGTAAAAAATTCTTATTACTAAACTTAAGCTTTAGTTTTGACACATCAATCCAAAGATTAAAAAAAAATCTATCTAATAAAATATTATTCGTGTTTAGCAATTTCATAAATTGAAGGCCTTATTTTGCACATTCTCTCTCCGTCCCACATTCAACATCATTCTGTGGCGAAGCTTCACGCCCAATACTTTGATTGTCCTTGCGCCGGAAGTGGATGTTGATACGCAGCCGCAGCCACTGCAGCCGTGTTCAATTGATTGCTATGCGCCGTTGTGTAATCGTTTACTGGTGCTGCCGCATGATTGTATCCTGCCGCGGTGGATTGATTCAAATGATACGCTGCTTGCGTCCAATTCGGTGGAGCCTCTAACTTTGGATAGTTGTCAGTCAAGTGAATAGATGGTGACATTTTGGACACACTTTCGGCCGTCAGCTTACTAAAGTCATCCATCGACATTTTCGAGTAATCTAAGTAATGAGAAATTAAGTGGTTTTGTGTACTCACTAAAAACGTGAACAGTTGACTTCTATCTTTCCTTACCTTGATGATAGTAGTTCTGTCCGGTGAAGTGTCCATGCTGGAAGCCAGTTGCGAAGCCGTGTTGTGATTGTGCCATTAGATCGTAGCCAGTCATTTGATGATGATGGTGGTTTTCATTGCCGGCAACTGATTGTGTAACTGGAGTGTAACCAGACATGGAGGACACCGGTAAGGCACTAAATCCTAAGCCACTGTTAATTGCCGCTAGACCACCGCTCGATCCAGAATGCTTTCGAAGACGTGCTCGACGATTGCTGAACCAAACTTGAATGCGTGCTTCTGTAAGACCAGTTGATTGCGCCAGTTCCTCTCGGGTATATACATCGGGGTATTGAGTTCTAGTGAAGGCTCGTTCTAATGCTTCTAACTGCTCGGCAGTAAATGTTGTTCGAGATCGTCGCTGTTTGCGTTTGAGAGGAATTCCCGGCTCCGATTCTGTGTCACTGGAGTCAGAACCGCGACCTTAAAATGAACAAGATAAGTTAGCGAATTAGACGTGATTATAAAAAATGATTATAAAAATGCTTAACAATATCTGGGTTTATTTGTGAGAGTTAAATTTTATTCGTTATCAGACACAATTTGGCAATCATGGCCAAATTATCGTATCCGTATATTCGAAGTGATAACCGACATATCATCGTTTTATTTGAGTCACCTGGTTCTTAGCTATTCCTTCTCATTTTTTCAATCTGATTTAATTTAGAAGAATTATTTAAATTGGTTCAGTTAAGTTAAATAGATCATGTTCTTTTTTCGTCTAGACTTTTCTACTTAGGCATGGTACATTCTTTAGACAGCCTCAGTATTGTCTATTGTTGAATTAGTTAAGTTAGTTTGGGCCTGCCAAGGCGTAAATAGTTAATCTTTTCTTATTCTATGTGAGGAAATTGATCTAGATTGAACTTCATCACAAACCTCTTGCTGGCCGCCTACGGTGTCAGATATTGTTCTAAATGTACTTGGAATACATAAACTGGGAGCTATCTGGAGCTCCCTATTTTTAAACGTAGCATAACGCACTAAGTAACAAATTTCCATGAAATACTTAAAAGATTGCGAATACAAACATAATGATAGCTTTGAAAATATAACTTACTGGCACTGTGCGGTAACTTTTAATTTAAACATGCTGTTATGCTGCTATGCCCTCCGACGAAAGTACTTAAATATATTTATTAAAAGCATAACAATAATTTACAAACTTAGAAAAGTTATGTTTGAAAAAAACTTAGTAAATAAACGTATTTTTAATAAAATATTTCTTAAACATTCTTACATCTTGTCTTCAAACTACCTAAAAATAAGTCTGTAAATTATCTTTAAATAAATACGTAAAAGTTGTGTATTTTTTTTTCGTGCTGTTCTTTACATACTTAACATAAATTTATCAATATCTTAAAAACCTACGTATACCTTAAGATATGTAAAACTTTAAGGCTAGACTGAGATTTCAACCACTTAATTAACTTCGAGGCTGTCCGGAGCGGAAAATTCCCTCTCGTAACTACCAGAGCTGTTGGTGCTGCATTAACGAGCCGTTAGACCGCACTATTTCTTGATACCTAGTTGAGGTAATGAGCCCCGAAGATCAGGCTAATTTCTGAGTACATTGCCCTTGCTTAATGCTTCCTTTTAAGTGATAGGTTGTATATTTGAGCCCTAGTAGAAACCTTATTCTTTATCTAGTGTTAAAATATTTATTTCCGTGTTCGCATCCAAAACAGAATCAAAAAAAAATGTTGAAATTCGCTATGAGTATAGCACTTATATCAGATTGATGATGCAATCTTTCGACACAATCTTTTCATTGTTTACCTATTGCGCTATGTATGCTGCTGCATTATAAGGGAAGTCATAACCTTGAGGACCAACAAACTAAATGGAAAATCTATGGCAGGTTCTACTTACACAATTTTGCGCTATGAAAGAGTCCTACTTACAAAGAAAATACACAGAACTAAACACAAAGTGAAGCAATGACCTTCTGGCCTTCAACAAGCAACATTTACGCATCCTGACGGGGCATTGCGCAAAAGGCCAAATAGTCATCAGAATGGGCGTCATCTCCAACGATTTTTGTAGAAGCTGCCAGGATGAAGATGAAATGGGTACCATTAAGCACCTCCTCTGCGTATACCTCCTCTGAGTTCACGGGGGACCGAACGCACAGGGAACTGGGAGCACTTGCAAAGGTAACACTCAAGGACCTAATGAGTTTCATGAGGAGCATCAAATAGTTTCACTAAAAACAAAGTGCTTATAAGGACAAAGGTTGTGATGGAAAATCAAAAGGCACCATTTAGGTCCCCCTAGTTACTTCCAACCTAAGGAAGTTCATTCCCTCTAAGCTAACCTTACCTACGTACAAATTAAATGCTTATGTGATTCCGAACATTATCCATGGACCTGATTGATTGAATTCTACACCAAGAGAAGAAGGCGTCATTAAAGTGACTAAAAAACAAAACGGTACGATTTTACGTTACGAGGAAAAACAACATTTAATGTGGGTTGAGCTGTGTTTTTATTGAAAAGGTCAAATTTTGATTTTGAATGCAATATGTAGAAACATAATAAACAACTTTATAAAACAATATCTATGCATAAGAAAACAAATATATGAAAATATAAGTGAAATGAAAATTACTACTTGTCCAAAAATGTTACACCTATACCCGCATTGGTTTCACAAACTCAATTTTAGAACACACTTAATTGAAGTTTCAGACAAATGGGGAAGCTTCTCTTATACACATTACTTAAAGTTGTACCGTTTTAATTAATTTGGAATAGTAAATTGTCTTTCTGACAGCTCAATATTCGAATATGGGAAGGTTAAGGTGAATAAGCTAGATCATAAATTTTTACACAAAATTGCTCCGGTTGCTGGGGCTCATTTCCTTTTGTAATTAATTAAGCTCACGCAGTTGAAGCTGCTTAAACAAAAAATAAACAAAAAATAGTTCAATATCCTGCTCCTCCATAACATGTGAAAGTTTCGTGCAATTCTTGGAATGACGGGCTATTTGGAAAATGATGCTGATTCTACAGTGAAATTGTATGTTTTTCTTGAAAACAAACTGCTTTGTTAAGCTTGTCGATATGGATGTCATATTCCTGATCATAAATTTGCAAGAATTTAGCTTTCTTTCAAAAAGGGTAGAATTATCTCCTTCTCGTTTTGCAGTCAACGGCTCAAGTCTCCCTTTTCTGTCAATACCAATGTTGACTGGCTTCCCCCGAAACAAACTAATCTTCGCTCTTGCTGATGGTGTTCATTTGCCTAGAGTCTCTAATTTATGAAATATGATTTGTAATCCCTCTGCGGAACCTCCATAAAATCTCCATAAAAATCTATGAACTGATTTCTCTATTTTCAGTCACAACTCCCACGATATGATCTGCGTACTCTGGTGTCAGAGTATCACAGTCACCAATGGCCACCGGCGCGGCGCGGCACGGGTAACACATTCAAGTTTGAACCTTTATAATACATATGTCATCATTTGAGCCAACACAAAAGTGGATTATTGGTATTTTAGCTAGGAGCTGAGCTGCACAATCCGCCGCATCGATAAGGACCGCGTCGAATGGGCTCAAAGGGACCGCTCTCCTTCATGATGTGGGAATTCCTGAGCATCTCCCTCATCATGGGTGTTACATCATAAAAATATATTAGCGTCAACCCATCCATTGAGATTCAGTGGCGGCCGGCAGCAGTGGTGGTGGTGGTGATGATGCTGGTGTGTTGTAGTAGCAGTCCTAACAACACTTGAGCTATCAACTTTACTAAGTATCATGTTACTCACGGGGACCGCCGTCATCGTCGTTGTCGTTGGATCGTCACACCGCTTAATTGGGTGTCACATAGAGCGTCGAGCAATAAAACGCAACTCATGCGTAAGCCAATGCGTGTTTAGGTGCCTCATTACACCACACATGTTGACATGACATACAGCGGTGAGTTATGGCAATGCCTTAGAAAATTTCGATTCTCTCGTTCTCTCATTGTCGCCGAAGGACATTATTTGGCCTGATTAATCAATGCTAATCTCATGGCAGCGAGCTTACCCAATCATCGTAGATTATTAGTCAGAGATTCACAAAGTAGTCAAGTCCCAAAGATTAGCCCAAAGTCGATACTAATGTGTGAAAACAGAAAAGATCTGAACGCACCGCCTCGGTGGGACTACCCGCTGCGTCCGAAAGTGGTGTCTTCAAAGAGGCCGCAACGCATAACGATCCTTTGATGTGAGTGCGGCGCTTTTGTTTTGGTTGACATTTTCGGGCTGGACCGGGTTGGCCCGAAATTATGTTAAATGACAGAAACCATGTGTGTGTGCTAGTAGCCATTGTGTCTGGTTCGGTGGTGGTTTGGTGCATCCGATATGTCTGATGCATGCTCTTCCTTTTTTGCGCAATCATTCAACCGAGGTCCTTGCACGAGAAATAAAGAAATTAATGGTTCTAATTTCTCTTTTCGATCATTTCTTGTGGGGAGGTGTGAAATAATTTACACACACAACACACACGATGCCGACAACGTGTATGGAGGAGGGATGCAGTTTCTGTTTGGTGAGAAGTAAGTGGTGCGAGCCATTTTGCGGGTGGCTGTGTCGGTCGTTTTGTGGCTCATTCGAATTAAGGATATCATGTTGGTGCTATTGTTGTGGGTGAATGGTCTCGAAAGGGAATTTGTGTGGTGAATTAGATTCTTGAATTGACCTGTTGTCATTCGGGCCAAAAAGAGGCAACATCAAAATATTAAAGCGATCGAGTGTCATTTTGTCTTGCAAAAACTCGTACTTGTGCCTTGGGTCCATTTGGCAGGCTGATGCGTTGTCGGTGGTCTTTGAGCGATTATTTGTATTGTTTGGTTGGTTTTGTTAAATGTGAGGATGTTGTGCAACAATTGGCTGGTTCTCACGTTATTTATTTGCCATTGCTAATTATGAGGGATTAACTTTGCGATTTGGAAATATTTTTATTTTTTGACGTTGGAATTGAAGGGCGCATGTTGCGTTGGCATTTGATGAGGAAAATCGAAAAGTCTACCTTTTTGTTCTATAAGCGATGAATTGCAAGAACACATTGAAGGTATGAAAGATTGTTCGTATGTAGAAGAACGTCATAGACCGAAACCCAACGTGAAGTGAAATTGCAAGTTATCTGTTTCAAACTAAGGGGGAAGTAATGTAGAAGCATGATTTATAAAAAATCTTATTCTGGAGTTTTGTTTTGAAATTTGAAAAGAGACTTCATATGAGCCACCGCTGGCAGACTGATGTCGAAAGAATGGATTTTCTTGCGAGACCAGAGTAATTTAAGATTATTTACCTAGCAATTTAGGAATAGGCTTGTCTAAACAATTTTATGAGAGATATTCGGGGAAAAGAATAAGATCAAACTGGCAAATGATAAAAAGCCACGATACGCTTTCTGAAGTCATCTTTCATTGTAGCAATAAAATGGAAGCATCAAAGCGGTGCTGGGTTATTAACTGATGAAGGTGAAAATTCTAGATCAGTTAACCCTAATTTAATTTCAGAATATATTGCCAACATTTGTTTCAAGTTTTTGGAGGAGCATCAACGAGTGTATAATAAACATCAATTCAAATTTGTGAGATATCTCAGAGGCACATATTTCGTTCGATTTCCAGACTGGAAATTCGGAAGTTTCAAGCAGCTGCTTGAAATTAAGAAACAATCCCGTTCAAATTCAGGCTAAATCTATTTAGCAATAAGGACACACATTACGATGAACTCGCAGCAAACTCCTTGTGCTTCAACACATATTACATTTGTACATACATACATACATACATACATGTATTCATCTAAGGAAGGTTTATCGATCCCAATTTTTGGAAGGTTTTGAAGCTAGTTTTCTTTCTTCTCCATCAATGTATCCAATACAATGTGTTTGTAAATTGAATCTTTCCGAAGCCATATCTTCGGGCCAATAAAGTTTTTTGTCTTCAGATTTTAAACCGAAATATAAATAAAGGTAACTGAAATTGAGCCGTATGTATATCGACAATGGCGAGAAATCGCCAGCTAGTAAATTCACTCGCCAAGAATTTAATGTTATATTCTATTTCTGTCATTAGGGATCCGGAAAGCTCAGTCATAAATTCATTTTATATCGTATTCTCTATTAACACTATATTAGTTTATTCTTATTATTCATTTTAGGCATTTATCACATGAAATTTAATGACAAGTAACATTTAAAGTTTCTTGCTTTCGAAGCACCTCGTACGAATATATTTACACCATTACAAGATGTGCTAATTTCAGTTCAAAATTGAGATTTGTCGAAAACACAGGTTTTTCAAAGTGAAAGTCCTTCAATCGCAAGCATTCTATAATCCATAGCCGACATACTGTCTTTGAGTATATCACCACAAACAAAACTTAAAATACTCTTTAAAGAATATATAATTCGCAGAAAATGCACTTTGCACTCGTTTACTTCACTTTAAAAGCGCTCTTTCAAGCTGGTGTTCGACATATAAGCTTTTGTCTATTTTTTTTATCAATGCGTTTTTATTTTCTCAATTTTTTCCCTATACAAAGCCTCCCATAAATTTCCACAAAAGAGCACGTGTTTTGTTTGGCGTGTTCAGTGGCAAGATTGGGAGCAAGTTTTGTTTGATTTAACTCACTTAAGCCTAAACGTTTGCAAACAAACTACAGTCAAATCTTATGGTATACAATGGAATAGCTTATAAATCGTGAATAAAGTCGAAGATATTATAACAATTGATTGCAAGTGACGTTGAGGGATATATGTACATACCAGTATGAGCCAAGAGCTGTTGCAAAGTGGAAATTGTTTCGGTTATTTTTCATTGTTTTACATTGTTTCATTGCATTAAATTGAGGTTAATTGATAAATTAATATCAATGCGAGAATAAAAGCTAACAATATTAATTTTTGATGTTAATTGCGGTGCAGTCAATCAATCAGTGTTTTTTTTTTTAATAAAGACTGACTGCATTTCGTAATTAGGTGATAAGATAGGTATGAAGAATTACAAGATCAAATATTACAAAAAAAAAAGGGGCAAGTACGAGTCGGACTTGCTCAACGTAGGTTCCATGCAAAGTTGCAGGGGTATGTGAATAATTCGTCCGTCACGGGAATCGAGTCTCAGGAGTCGGATTCCTTTTTACGTTTGTGGTGATTTTTTCGTCAAGCATAACTCGAGAACATATCAAGCTATCGAATCCAAATAAGTTCGAAGCGTTACTGCATAATGAATCCTAGAAAAGCTTTTCGTTATATTTGATAGGGTGGATTAAATTTTGTGATGAAAAAACTGTCAAAAAAAGGGAGCATTTTTAATATCAATTTAGTTTTCTTATAACAAAATTATGTTTTTTTAGCCAAATGAATAAATAAAGTAAGTCAAGTAACTGTATAGACTTGCTTAAAGATTAAAGCGGTATAAAGTTCAGGCCATTTGTGCTCCTTTCTCTATTTTGAATCCGCGTCCGCACGGCAATGCTTTGAAAGTTGTTTCAGTAACGTGAATCTATGAATCTTCGAGTATGAAACCTCGAGTTAGTAATCAAATAATAAATGACAAAAGAGTCCAACAAGCCATCAATGTAAAAAAGAGGCAAAATATCATTTTTAATTACATAAAGTAAAACAATATATCTAACTTTTTTTTACATGAAATACGCCTAAATCAAAAAATATATTTCCAAATTGTTGTACTGATCACTTAAAATAATACATTCGTAAGTAAGTAATTACCAAAATTTTGAACAATCTATTAATGTGTAAAAAAATTTTCCTACGAGGAAGTTAAAAAAATTATGAATCACGAGTTTCTTTTTGCAATGCATTTGTTCAGGGAATGAATGATGTTTTCATAACCCGAAGTGAAGTTGATGTTGGAGGCGAATTAATTAGCACGTAAACATTTTCTTTTTATATTGAGATGCGAGTTTCATGGTATGGGCAGGTGTACTTACACCCAAACCAATTTTTCTAGGTCAACGAAAAGTATAGATTTTGATTCCCCTAGCAAATATAAAAATATTCGGCATACACTGCCGTATCTTTTGATTAGGTTGATTAAGAAGCTTGATTTATGTACAGCTTTGTGATCCTATAAGGGAACAGAACCTTGAAAAGCTACAGCCCGAAGCTCCTATCGTAAAAATTTTATGTTAAGTACTTTCTGTGCCTAAGAATGATATTTTGTTCAGTTATTTGGAAATTAAAATACATTGTTTTTCTTGTTTTGTTTTTTCTCACCTTACTGTATCATCAGCATTTAAAAGCGCCTAAGTATATCGAAAGCGTCAAAATAAATGTATGAAGATGGTACGCTGGATAATCAGTAAACATTTTGATTTGAGACACTGGTCATTTTTTAAAAAGTGTGCAGCAGCTGCTTTTTCTCTTTTCCTGTTTATTTTTTGTCTAATAGGAAAATGATTTATTGTTCGGATTGTGTCGATTGCCACGGTTACCATGCCCGTGGAAGGCAGTTTATAAACTAATTATTTTCTTACAGCTTCCTTTCTTACATCTTTGCATATTTCAATTGGCCCACCACTCTGGTGATGACAAATAAAAAATGTTTTTGCAAGTTCCAAGGTGATTCTAAATTTGGTTTTTTTATACGTTTTTATGTGTCCCTAAATAAGAAATTTTAATGCAGATAATAAAAGATGCTTAGAACTTTTTTCGGTCACAAAAGTACTTTTCTGTGTAAAGGTTTCTAACTGTTTAGTTCGCAATCACTTAAAAATAGCAGAAGCCACAACAAAGGGTGATTCTGATGGGTGGAGCCAAATTAACATAATTAAATAAATTAAATTAACAAGGTTCCTGCATTGATGTGACAAATGCTAGAATTCAAGTTAAATCAAAAGAACAAGTCTGGCTCTGGTTATCTGATCGGCCAATTCATATCGTCAAAACTGGAGATCACATTGCTCATTGTCATTTAAAGCCATTTCAAAATGATGCCATATTAACATTATGATATTTCCTTTGATTTCTTCTACATAATTTGTCATAATAGAGCAAGGAATCAAAGTAAAGACTTATTGGAAACCGTCAGCTTATACCAGGTTATTGATAACTTTTTGAGCAATGTCCCAATCAAAACGTCGGGACTGGGGTTAGTAATTTGTATCTGAATATTGACAAGGAAAGTTCATCCGCATTCAATCTCTTATAATAAAC
This sequence comes from Orthonevra nobilis, assembly GCA_963555765.1. Lineage (NCBI taxonomy): Eukaryota > Metazoa > Arthropoda > Insecta > Diptera > Syrphidae > Orthonevra > Orthonevra nobilis. The sequence goes on from OY743224.1 coordinate 96,516,186, forward strand.
GAGTGCTTCTTCTTATGGCAGGAACATATTTCCACATCGCAACATCCACGGGACGTGTCAGAACCTTAGTCTCTCTTATTTCTTAGAACTTTTTATGGATGAACCTGCATTAGCGTGGGAGGTTATACAATTTTGATATGGTTAGCCTCAATGATATCTGTGAAAATAAGGAAGAATCTGAGGCCGTACGGAATCAACAATATTCTTAGGTATAAGCCCTTCAAACAAAACATATGCTGAAGCTGTGTCATGATTGCGAAACGAGCTGTCGTACCAAGAATTTGCATCTGTATTTTTATAAAATATTATATATTATATTATATGATTATAATATTATATATATATATATTATATATATAAAAACATCATATGAAGCTTATTGTATGAAGCTTCCCTAAAAAGCCAGTAGCTTTTCACTCATCCAGCCTTGACTTGGTTTAAAGAAAACTGAATCAACTTACATATATGCAAAATGGATACAAAATTTATTCACTAAAATCTTAACTCCAAAACTTACGAATAGATATCAAAATGAAATTCAAATAAGACGCCACTTAGTCCTTGCATATGAAGACCTTCTATTAAATCCGGAATCAAATACTTGTTAAAATTAAAGTAAATAAAACCACCAAAGAATCACCGACACAAGATGGTAACCATAATAAAAAAAAAACAACTTTAAAAAAACAAAAAAATACTGAACAAACAAATACCTCAAACACTTATCGATGTCTCACAAATTCAAAAAGCTATCGATCTACACCTATCTCTGATCGAATCTTAATGTACGCTCTTGTTTTCTGCTTCTCTTAAAAGCCATCGATACAATATACATGATACAACACTTCACAATAATAATAATAGTCAATCGATAGAAAAAAGCCTCACCGAACGACCACTTTCTACCACAAGGTGTCAACAAATACCTTACCGACTTCCACATTACGCCTGCATAGAACAGAAGCCGTTGTTCCAATTAACGCTTAGTTTAGACTGGAATGTTGTTCAGTAAACAACACAAAAAAAAAAAAAAATTAAACCAAAGCGCGTCTCTTATCGAAACAAGTTTTCACTTGGACAACGGCGGCGTCGCCATGTGTGTGGTCAACTTTTCCATTTTATCCAATTAATACGTCACTTAGCGCCTTTTATATGCTGCAAAATGTATCTAAAATTATTATTACAAACATTAAATGAAAATTAAATCGACAAAAAGCACTCAAACGACCGATTATTATCTAACAGAACGTGCCGTAATGGTTTCAAATTAAGATTTTGTGACAAAAATTTGTCATCTCTTTGCTGACTGACTGCTGGACTATATAGTCAAATGTACACCGATAAGGTATGTCTAGTCGGAGTGTTTGACACTAAGAAAAGAACCTATCTCGCATATTAACCGAACAAAATTTAATTATCTTCACTGTCGGACGTCGCCGCAGAAGTAAATCGAACAAAATAACATAATAACGAGTAAAAAGAAAAAAATACTTCAGTATCAGTCCAGAAAAAGTGAAATATGCGAACCAAGTTGCCAACGACCAACCGAACGCATGTGGAGACCGTTTGACCGATTTAAATTTTATATCCGCCAAGGCAGACTCATTGGACACCCAAAAGTGGCAGGATACATGACACATCTCTACCTAAGAAAAAAAAACTAAACAAGTTCCACAGCCCCAGATGCTCTTACTCAGCATATCTCTCGCTACCGCATATTTAAGACCACAACAAGAGATACAAAAATTAAAAAAAAAAAAAAAAAAAAAACCAGACATCATCTGTGAGAGATCTGTGATCATGATCAGTGATCACATAAAAAAGCCGCTCGCGTACCATCGTACGTACAAGTAGATACATCATGCCATGCCCAATGATGATGGTGTTGTGCTTTAGATACATTTCAGTTGCTGTTTCTGTTTCTGTCCAGCTTGGAATCAATGACATTTAATTTTGTTTAAGATTTGATCCGATTTTTAACTGCGAGGTTTTTGATGACCAAGATAAATGTGGGCATGAAAATTGTCATCAATCAACGTAATCTCAACGAATAAAGGCGAAAAAAAAAACGTGTAAGAAAATGGGACTAATAAAAGAAATGTATGTACATACGTACTGTATCCACTAGGAAGCCCAGCGGTCTCCAAGCAAGACGGCATGTGTCACTCAAATTAATGCTTCGGCTACTGTCAATTGCCCATCGATCTACAGAGGTATACACACTTGGGGACAACCAAAAATGAAAACCCAAAGAAATTAGTTCAGATTTCGATCAAATCTTCAACCACAACCAAAAGCCATCGCGCTGCCGCCGCCGCTACCACCACCTTCTCGCGTGTTTTTCTCTTTTCCAAAATTTATTTCCATTTTTTTTTGTAACACTTTTTTTTCTAAATATCGATTGACCATTGTCAATGGTACACTTTGATGTTGAGCGCTATATGCGGATTAAATATGGGAGAATGATTTTTTTTTGTATCAGCCTTCTTTTCTGACTAACCCGTGGAGTCCAATAAAGGCATTGAGGGGAACATTCTTAACAATTAAAATTGTATTATGAATCGGTGTTCGGCAAAGAATGAAATGGAAAATCTATCGATTATGGAAAAGGGGGCCTAATTAATAGCGGGCTATACTACCAAGGTCGCAAGTTGCCGCTCGGCTACTGAGATGCATTACAACCTGTAAACAGAAATGCCGATGTTGATGGTGTCGATATCGGTATTGCACACAGCGCGCATTGTGAGAATCGGAAATAGGCTTACAACCAAGATTATGGCACAATCAGGTGCGTATGTATATTGATGGTGATGAAAAGAAGAAGATGAACGAGAAGAAAAGAAGACACAAAGATACGTCGAGAAATATCGTGGCAGTGACCATTAGGGTGTCAGATCTGTTTGTTGGAAATTAATCGGCGATCATTAACAAAGCGGGAATACAGGTGGATGTTAAGCGAATTCCATATGAGAGGAAACTTATAAATGTAAACGGAGACGCACATTCGGGAATGAATAATTGTGTGTTTGGGCATTGCATTTGTTAGCTGGACAACTTTTAGGGTGATTATCATTTTTCCTTCTAGGCGATTACTAACGACACCTCGATAGCAAATGACTATTGATATGGCTTTGAATTGGTAGACTTCCTGGTTTACCGAAAACGATTGATTGTGAGTTTTAAGTCAGCAGAGACTTTATGTTAAATGTGGACCGTGATGCATAGTGCATTATAAACATACTTCGGTTTAAAGTCTCAAAATTCAGCTTTCTACGTGAGAAATGTTGCGCAAGCTATGGGGTCTTACAACTGAATTGGTCCATTCGATATTTGGGGCGATTGTTAAGCAGAGACAAACTTTTTGAAAACATTTTTAAAAACTACTTTATGCTATGAAGGACCTGTCAAATCTAAATGGTTAGTTGACATATAATTACGCTACAGTTAATAGTTTGAGGTTTGTAATGCAAAACGATGCTCGTTTATGTCAAATGTCAATCACGTATCTGCCCACTAGTTTCGCGTGCTAAAAAGGACTAGTGCTTTCGCGTATGCCGATGACACTGCAATCATTGTTCGACACGCTTCATTAGAGAGAAGAGTTTAATGATACGCTTAAGTGGTGCCATGATATAAGCTTAATTTTAGAATTTTCCAAAACCAAACTGATGTACAAACATGGGCCTTAACAGAAAACTCATATATCAAAGCTCAGGTACAAACTATCAATGTCATGGAAGACTATAAATCTTCGACAGTAAATTCAGATGGCACTAGCGACTCCAAAAAATCAGATCCGGCTAAAAAAAGACAGTCTTGACAGGCACTATAGGCTTACTACTCTCTGGTGCAGAGCTTCGATACGTTATTTTGACATGGTGAAACGACTCAAGGAGGTATATAGCTATACTGCAAAAGCTGCAAAACAATAAGCTGCGCATTATAACCAAAAAGAGATAAATGGCGTATTTTAGACGCTTAGCATAGATATCTTAAAACTTATTACGACGCTGGAATATAATACCGTTTACTGATGCCAAATTCCATGTCACAATTTCAAAACAAGAAGACGAGCCCGAAACCTGCTACCCATTCCTAGCTTCTACATGAGTAAGGCAATAGAATATTTTTTTGCGCCTGTATTTGATGGCAAACCTAAAAGATATAACGAAATTGAAGTCTAGAAAAAAAAAATTAAATTGTAGGGGTATTCATGTAACTTCGTAGTTCATTTGTAGTTGGCGTAGTTTCTTCGTTTAGTAGTGTTTGCAGTTTCTGAAACGTCATTTCCATACATTTGTGAATTACTAAATTTCTACTAAACTATGATGATAGAAAGCTTCGTAAATCCGATGTGCGTACTTTCGTTGTTTTGTACTTGCAGCTGTCAGTAATAAATTGGTTGTGGAATTTGAGCAGGGCAATAACACTTTAATCAAACAATGCGTCCACTTTCGAATGGCATTTCTGAAATTTCTTTCCTTTTTAATAATTTTATATACCATTGACCGTCTCATAACTGGAACACCTGCACTCTCTTAGTTACAGGGGCGATTTTTCAGCTGAACTGGATACTTAACCTGACCAGGATCCTCAGAATTTTTCAAGTAAGATATTAAAAAAGAGGATGACTAACAGCAGATTTTTTTATACGAGTACGCTTTTTTTGATTACCACTGATTCTGAAAGAGAATTCAAACTTATCTATGATGACATGATCCCTTTTTTCTAAACATTGACTTACTTCAAACAGTTGCTCTAAAATTCAAGTCAACTGCGATCGCTGTTAATGATTCTACCAGAGATGGTACAAAAAATGGTGTCAAACATAAACTGAACTTCTTTTAAAAGAAAATGTGTTCATAATCAAAGTCATAAGTTAAAATCAATGGGAAACGTCCTAATTGATGATGTTACCCTCTCTCAAGTTACAAGCATGGTCTTCAATCCTTTCACACGTTCTTACGGTTAACGGTACTAACGGTCATTAAGGAATTTCACAAATGATGTCCAGGAGAACAATTCAAACAACGGATGTAGCCAGCGGTCATTGACAGATTGAAGTCTCCCAGTGATATCCATGACGACAAGTATTTAATCGGCAACTTCAAAAACGAAATCATTGTTTGGTTACCATGAAATTAGGTGACTGATATGGCATGGGCGCGTTGTTTTCTATGTTAGTACCTTCCTAATCTTGCCATTAACACTTTCCTTGGAATTTAACAAGTTGAAAACCTCAAGAGATTGATAGTCTTTTGTGTGTTTGATTGATATAACGGGAGACAGTTTTCTAAATCAGAAACACACGATCTTTTCATTCATGAAAATTTTCAGTCATCTATAGTATCTACCGGAAGTAGCGTGCTCGTGAGTTTTAAGAATCAATGGGCCCTAATTTAGTGACGACATTGAAGAAATTTCAGAAACAAAGTGATGAGAATGTTAGGGGATGTATGAGAATCGAGAAGTTAGAAAAACTGAGTTTTTATGTGCATTTATGTTTAGATAAATAAAAGATGGAAGATGCTTTGTCAACAACATCAATGAAGTTGCAGATAAATAGTGAAAAGCATATGATTTGAGTCGATAAAGTAATCACAACAGAATGGCCACCCACTGAGTCAAAGTAATATAGCCGACCACTCCAGTGATAGTGTTCTTCATGAACTTGGTATCGAAGACTTTTGTTAAGTATTAAGTCGAAAGGATAGGTCATTCGAAGAAATCTGATTAGGGAAACAATGTCCGAATAATTGCATAAAGCGACTTGATTTATATTAAAGCTGATTCGGGATGATCTGCACATAAAAGTTTTAGCACATTTTGAATCCTCGCGCGGCTTCTGTAGTTATACGCAATCAATGACCAAAATAACTTTCTATGTTCGGAAGAAGGTTTCAATTAGCAAAATTATAAAATTTATGATATTAATGTAATCTGTGGACCCGCAAAATGATTCGAAAAAGGCTTTAAGTGCTCACATCCCTCAAGCAAAAAGACGTGTAAGCTGGTGCAAAAGTTAATTGTTATTAATTGGCAGGTTTGATATATACCCCTTTTTCAATTGGATCTTCTGAACGTTACAACTACAGTCCACAAGGCCATGAATGTGCAGAAATGGCTCAGATCTTCAAGCACCAAAAGCCTGACCATCGGGTAGTCCAGATACTAAACCATCGGATAACAATGTGTGGCTACCAATATTTCTCACAGAAATCGGGAAAGCTTGAGAGCAAAATTAACATCGACTTAGTCAACGATGGCTGTATATTTCAACACACGAAAATATAGACATGGTTCTTTGAGTTTATGTTTTAAAGTTTATATTGATTGATTTCTTCTCAAATCTTTGAAAAACGTGCAATTAAGAACTTTGAAATTCAGCAAGCACACAGCGAATCCTTGGGACCTTTAAAAAAAACTGCTGAAAATGTCGGTTTATCTTTATAAAAAAATCCTTTTTAACTTAACCACCTATTGGCCTACATTATGCGCCTACTTAAAATTCTTAAATAAATATTGACTGTTTGCAATTGAACTTTTAAAGCTATTGGCGAATATGTGACACTGAAGAATGCACAAATTATGGGTCAAATTTATAACTAAAACAATTTAGTCTAGATGGGGTTTATCGAAATACAAATCGTTCAAAATGCGAGGAACGAGTTGGATTCCAAAAAAATATCAAAAACATCCCCTTAAGTATTCGAGTCTCTTGGGGATGACGAAACATTGCAAATCATCACAAACCCCATTTTCCTCATCCATAAGCCGATTTTCCATATCAACTACTCCAATGAAATCCATTTCAAAATCATCCTCAATAACCAACTGTAGGGTCTGCCCATCCATTGCAAAATATTATCGTTTATCCTATTGACTTCAATGACATTGTTTCACAACTTATCTAACGGATTAGCATTCTCATACACGTTGCTCTTAAATGGCGCATCTCGTTCCCATGTCCTCTTTGTCCTGTGTATCTTTCATCCTTTGCGACACCTTAAAGTTGTGTGTCATGCAATTTTGCAAGTGTACAAACGATAACCGACACAAGAGCACACAAAAGGATCTCTTGTTCAATATCCGTAAACAAGGAACCGCATTCCTGCTTCAATGATTTCTTTCACCTTCACCGCCACTCTTTCAGAACCTATCTTTTTAGCTTCTGGACGCATAGAATTATATATGTGATTTAACTGCCATTAAACTGCACAGAAGGTCCCTTTTATCATTAAAAAAAAAATAAAAATAAACGAAGATGAAATTCATGTAAACTCGTAGCGTTCCTCTTGGACTACACAATGAGAGAAAAAGCCTTTCACCATATTCGATAACAACAAAAGAGAACATCCACCTTCTTGCTCGTATCTGTACATACATATGTAGATACAGGTTTTCTGTGGCTGGGAGAATCCATATCAGGAATCGGAATCCCTTTGATGCCAGAGGTGAAATGACGGAGCAGGGACTGCAACATGCCGGCAGCCACCCAGTTGGAAGTGAGGCCACTATTCGGTTTGGAAACATTTTCGATTTTGATTTACAGATTGTTTTCAATTCTTTTATCTCAAGCAACTGGGGAGCTGCGATCTATCCATCCAACCCATCTAAATGTCCATCTCCATCGATGGTATCGATCAGGGCTGCTGCTGTGCTGATGGTGATAATGACGAAGATGATGAGGCATTTCACGTAGACTTTGTGGGTCCAGCGATACGATGGCGCGCGTACCAGCGTACGTTTGTGTCATTAAAACCCCAAAGAAAATGAACCTCGAATCAAACGGACCGAACTTGGCCCTTTTTTCCTTTCTGTTGTTAATTATTATTACAAAAAACATTTATAATTCTTATTTCGGATGGAAATGGGGAATATTGATTCCCGTGGATGAGTCCAAAAGTTACTTCGGCTTCTTGTGGAATAAATTTTCATTACAATAACCAACAACATTGGAACTTTATCGGCGATAACTTGACGATTTTTACTGCCTCAGCTATTGCTGATGTCTATAATTTGTGGGCGATGATGCTCTTTTTTTTCCTCTTTGTGGATTAAGATTAGTTATTAAAATGATACTTACCACCTAATATCCCATGGATACTGTAGTCTTTGCGTCCATCATCGATGGTGCGATCAGATCCGCGGAGAAGGCGACTTATAGACGATGTTGATGGGGGATCTGTGATTCCTTCCTGCAAAGATAGAGTGAATAAAGAATTTTTTTTGGTTTGTTGTATCTGATAGATTGTTATCTTTTGATTGAAGGAAATGAGGCGAACTTGTTGACAAACGCACACGCTGTGTTAGAATTAATGGTTATTCTGATAATGAATGGGAATCGTAGCGAATTGCGGGGTGATAAGTAGTAAGTCTCATCGATGATAAGAAAATAAATATGGATGTGATTTAGTTCCGGTTGGTCCATATTTCCATCATAATTTGTGTCCAAATTAGTCATACTGCAGCCATTCAATCAACAGAGCTGCGGAGTGACCCAACAAAATTGCTTTTAATATGTCAAACCGTGACAAAATGCTCCAATAAAGTTGTTGTATTATGACCGTTTTAAGATAAGATTTGGAACACTTTAGACATCTATTTGTTAAGACGAAAATGAAACAATTGATTGTCTTCTTCTGTCTCAGCATTGTCGCAAGAAACATCCTGTATAAGAAAAACCTCTTAGTCCTCAAGGTTTAAGCGAAAGAGACTGAATTCTTGAGTTCGCTCGAAAGGAACATTTTTTGTGAATGCACTTTTGCATATTTTATACTTGTAGGATTTCAAAGGCAAGAATAATTATGATAGGAAAACTTTCATCAAGTCAGAGATATTTTGGTAAGGTGAAATTAGTTTACGCCTTTTCGTGAGGATAGATTTGCTAAGCTCGGAAAGTGAAAAAATGTTAGGCTTAATCATGACCCGTTTTGTTGACATTTTAAGCTCCTGAAAACAAGCCGAACTGTTGCACCAACCGTCAGCAGGAAAAGGTCAAATGCTCTGGTAAATTGCAATGGTAAATGCATTCGAGTTTAATTACTTTGCTTTAAGTATCCACGCGTTTTAATTCGGGTTAAGAAACGAAAACTTTCACAGTAGAGAGGAAACAATGCAAAAGTCCTGCACCAGCCACAAGGAGATTAATAAATTTAATCAGGAGCTCCTTCTAGAGTTTCGAAAACCTTTTAACCGCTAACATGGGCCATCTTGTTGGATAAAAATGAAAGATGGAACACATTCTGGTGTATATTAATTTAAGATCTATTCCTAACAATGCATATACAATAATTATCGCTTAGGTCATTGAAAAAGTGTAAACGATTACTCATGTTGTCGAACTTAGACCCTATATTTTACTTCATCCCTTAAGAAAAATAAGTGCTGCTTCATTTCATGGCTATAAAAATCGAGTAGAAAGTGTCCTAAAGTTTTTCTTGAATTTGGTGAACGCAGCCTTCTTACTATTGTGGCCCTTGTGGCAAATGCCAAAGCTGAATGCTTTCCGGATCTTTTATCGAAACAGAAAATGAGAAATAAGAATTCATAAGAACCAAGGTGGGTCCATCGCGATTCCTGTAGAAACCTTCTGAGGGCGATTCTTTTCCAAAACAACTCCCCCCAACAATTTAATTTCCCTGCTATTTCCAAGGGCTCCGGACGATGCCCTCGCCTTCATGCATACATACTATATGTATGTACATATGTATGTATATGTATTGTAAATTTGTATAACAGGACGGTCTTCCCTTAATCTAAGATGAAGGTCATAAGCATTTTGTAACTTTACGCCCTTGAACTTTGGACAATTGATGGCTTGCTAGTGTTAGCTCGGGCAGGTGCTTTGATACTACACAAAAAAAAAAAAACCTGATCCGGGCTAGCGAGTGCCGAGAATGCCGAATTTTAGCACTGTGCAAACTCTAAGAATCAGTATAGTAGTATCAGTGACCCATACCAATCACCAGTCACTGAGCTCACGAGTTTACGAATCGGAAAAATAGGGTCCTGTTATGGAATCATCATTTCGCACAATATCGTGCTAATATACTCTATTTATTATGCAACAGATCATAATTTGATAAAAGCGTACAAGTGCATCTTTTTGTTTAATGCCACAGATAACATTTACCATATATCCCCAGCTCTTTGAATACACGCTAAAGGCCTTGCGCTTGATCTTTCAATAAACAATTCCTTTTGTCTAATCAATATTGATTATCAAAATTCCATGCATTCATAGTTCACGCACGCTGTCCTCTATCAAATCAATTCCACATCAAATTTGATTCATGCCACCCAACATGTTAAATGTACATGTAAATAGTCAACGACCACTTTCACACAAGTTTCAGATACAATTTCTAATTTAATGCCTTTGCGGCCTTCTACCAGCAGCCATCAACCATTCACATTAATCACACCCTGTAGGCTGTAACGAGCGAATAAAAAACGAAACAGAAGTCCAATCAAATGTTTATCACCTCCGTGCTGGAAATTCTTTAGAAAATTATCCAAGAATTTTGTATCTGTTAAATGTAGGAGCGCACGTTCCCCAGATTATTATTGGGCATGATCTCTCCCCGAATGCCCTCTCCAGTGCATTTGAACATGTATGTATGTACGTACACGGAACAGAGGTACAACACCATTCTGAACTACCTGACCTTGAATTCCTTGCCGCCTTAAGAAAGTATCTAATTCATCATTCGATTGATTGAAACAGTAAAACTCTTTGGGAGAACAAATAATTAATTATCTACTCACGAATTCGATTCGTTGTCGTTGTTCTGGTTGTTGTTGTTCTTGTCCATGCCTGCTATCGGTGTCTTGAATCAAAACCCAATTAATAAGATTTCATAGAGGCAAACAAGAAAAGATTTAAAAAAAAAAAGAGACACTGTGAGACATTTGACACATCGGCCACATTCCCTCGAAGGCTGTTTGTAGTATGACTTGTTCATGAACAAAAGTAGCGGCCGGCGCACGACGGCCTCTACAACTGACGCTACCACTGACAGCTTCCAGCCCGAATGTCCAGAACGGTCTCAATGTCGTTTCTTGATTCTAAGTTCTTGTTTCCCCGGACTCTTACTCCAGCTCAATCTCCATATGACACATCGTGTTCTTTAATTGGATTAAGGCATCCGTCAAGCCTTGCGCGGAGTGAGTCGTTACAAGATCAGGGAAAGACCAACCGATTGGGCCGTCAGCCTGTTGCATAGGGGGTTGATTGAGTCTAATCCTACAGAAACGGAGAGTCTTAGATGGGATTATGACGAAAAGAAGGTTGTAGTTTCAATCGTGTTGTAAGTGATCGTTGAGCAACGATCATTGATCATGCCATGTATCAGTGAAAATGATATGAAGAGCAGGGAAGATTTTACATCCCCATGATCGCTTTCCACGCCAAAAATTTATCATAGATTTTCGTTTGATATTACGATGGATCGACATATGTTAATAGGCGTATTTCCAATTCACCACCACCTGACAAAACGCCAGTATAAATTTTTTTAATCTTGTTTGCGATTTGAATTTTTAATGAATGATGAATCCAACACACAGTCGATGATGCTGCTTCAATCTCTGGGTGGTTCTTAGTTAATATCCTCATCGGTTTTATGTCTTCCCATTTCATCTTAAAAATTAGCTTAGATTGGTCGTGATAATGAATAGTTATTTGACGATGATTCTCAAGTCTTGGTCAATGATCGAAGCTACTGATTAAGAGGCTGTAAATGATACGTATGTCTAGATGTATTAGTGGTGAATTTGCAACTACGAAGGATGTGATACATTCGGGAGACCAGAATGACTAATCAAGAGTTAGAAATAGTAAATAACACCTTTGCTTGAGAGAGACAGTGACTGGCGTCAACCTGGCAACAGCCACAGCTTCAACTGGAGGCAGAGTGCAAACATCCGATGGTCCTTTTTGACATATTCAGTCAGATTTTTGGAGAAGAGATGGTGTACTGATATCGGTGTTCAACGTGTTCATTGGGTTTCTTTCTAGGAAACTAGGGTTTGTGTGTGTGAGTATTGAGATTGGCACAAGTCTCAGGTAGCTCAGAAAAGAAAGCTTGGTTTGAACCAAACTGGCCTCTTAGAATTCAAAGAAGTCATTAGGCACATGAGTCTCTCCGTAGAAACAGAGAGCATGCAAACAAGAGACTAGCAAAATACAAAGTACATTATAAGATCATTCAAGCCCAATAAACTTGTAAGATAAGAATGATCTTGGCTAAAGAAAAAATTACCATTAATATGCAGATCAACAACATTCTATGTTTTGAGAAGTTTTCCGTACATAAAGTTTTAATCTTTATTGATAGTTAATAACTTTACAAAATGTATATTTCAGCGATTTTTTAATAACATCGAAGCAGACTTATGTTAATTGGATCATTTGCTAGGTTCCGGGATTGAATCCTTCAATTTGGACTTTTATCCAGGTCCAGTCAGCAGTCGAATCTGATCGCCGTCGAGATCAAATTTTATTAATTTTATGCGATGAATTTTTTGTTTTACCATGCGATCGAAAATAAAAATCGCAAGCTGCATGGAGCACCGTCCTAATATGAAGCATTTCTCCTGTACTGAACCCAACAATGTTGCAAATAGGTTATGTATTTTAAGTTTTTGTAACTTGTTAACACGTTTTTAATTCTTATAACTATTTTATTATTTTATTCCTATTATACACGCTTTGGAGTCTCTCACTTTCGTGGACCACAACGATGAAAAACAGGCCAAATACCTATCTCTTTCTGTATCTACACAGACCATAGTTTTAGTGCAACTTCAGTCTAAAATTTTATTGAAGTGGGCAATAATACATTTCCTTCTATACACCCATGACTTAAGATAAATCTATTCAAGCACCAAGTTGACATTATCGCATGGGAACTATAACTTCAAGACTGCGCACCTTATTCCAAAACTGTTTTATGTTATGAGGAGGATGAGTTGGAACCAATCAAACACATATTGTTTGAGTACCTAAATAAACCGCAAATGTAGGATAAATCCAGAAGGAATCGAAATCACTTCTCGACACATGCGATCTCTTAAACGAAGTGTTAAATTTTGTAAACATCTTTGATACGATTTTCTCAACAAGAGAGACAATATATCATGGCGTGATCCATATCCAAACGTACAACTCAAGCATTCTATGAGAAACAGGCAGTTACTTTTTCAGTCACCCACTGGTCAAAGACGGAGTCAATTTCCGTACTAATTTGAGTCGTTTTACCTGAAGATAGAACAGAAAAGGAAATGGCTGATAAAAAAGCCAGAGAGAGAACTTAGAACAGAGACAACGACCCCAAGGAAAATTTAAAAATTACTTGAACTTGATGAACTCATCACATGTAGAATGACGTATTCTTCAATTCCACAGAGGACAAACCGATTGCAAAGTTACAATAAAAAAATTGGTTTGGGTGCGAGTAGACCTGCCCATACCATGAACTTCCCATCTCATGATAAAAAAAAATCATTACGGTGCTATATAATTTCATCCCAAAATCAACTTTAAGATACTCACTTTTTAGGATTATAAAAAATACGATTTGCCTCTAAATTATAGATTAAAGGGTATACTTATTATGTACATGCTAACACCGTAAGAAATACTTATAAATCTGTGAAAGATTAGCGTTGTAAAGAATACGTTAGTTAAATTGAATTCAAACATATTAGACTAATAAATTAAAAATATAAATATAAAGATTAAATCTAAATTAAAACAAATTCATGTGGAAATATAAGGTATGAGATAATAATAATTGAGTTGAATCATTAGCAAATTTATCTAGTTCAGTTAAATTCTGTAAAATTAAAATCACATTTATTACTTGAAATGGGGATAAGTAGGGGAATGGTAAGTTGCTATGAAGGTAAAGTTGAGTATTCAACATTAATTTTAATTCAACATCTCGGTAATTACTTACTTACGAAAGTATTCTTTTAAGTGATCAGGACAACAATTTGGAAATATTCGTTTTTGATTTAGTAACATTTACCTAATGTTGTGCACAAGATTGAAAAGTTTGATAGATAAACCTATTTCAATTTGGAAATACTTTCTATGATAATAATAGAAAATTAGATTTTTAGTTTGACTGCAGAAATAATTTAATTTTTACCGTTTTTTTTAAGCATGTTAACTGGTTGGACTTTTTTTGTCATTAATCATTTAATTATTAACTTGAGGTGGCGTTACAGTCCACGTAGGATTGGCATTGTATCCTTTTGGCTAAGACAATTGGTTGTTGAATCTTCTCCTCCACTCACCGTCAATGCAGATGGGACAAAAGATTACACTTTTCTCTCGAAACAACGGGGCCTTCATCCGCTTTTGAAAGTATCCATGCTTCTACACCATATAGTAGGACGGGGATGATATGGGTCTTAAAGAGCGATGCTTCAGTTCTTCGAAAGAAGGCTTAGCTTTCTTAAGCAGAGGTATTCTTCATTTGATCTCAGCGCTGGTGTTATTATCTGTTTTTCCAGCGGAGCCAAGATAGACAAAGCCCTAACTACCTCAAAATTATAGCTGTCTATGGTAACGTTCTGACCCAGACGTCGGATTTGGTTTTTCTTGATGGCAGCATATGCTTCTTTTTGCCCTCTTTTGTTGACAAGGTTCTTTTGCACTATTGTCCCAAGTATGATGTTGAAGAAATCGCACGACAGTGCATCACCTTGTCTTAAACGTTGTTTGACATCAAGTGGGCCGTTGACGTCTTTGCCGACATCAATTTGTGCAGGATGGCGATTTAGGTCACCGCCTAAATACGAGCTTGGCAGGGATGCCAACCTAGACATGACTTCATAAATCTCGTCTCTGTGGACGAAACAGACACCAAAACCAATCTTGAAATTGACGAAAAGGTTGTGCGCACTAGCTTGGCGCTCCTGGGTTTTTTCCAAGATCTGCCGTTATGTTAATATTTGGTTTATGGTGGACTTTTCTGGTCGAAAACCACATTAATATGGACCTATCGGGATGTTGACGAACTGCTTCAGACGTTCACATCATACGGCGGAAAAGATGTTAAAGGAAATTTTGAGGAGATTGACACCTCTATAATTGGCTTCCTTCCTTCAGGATTTGGCCACCAATACTGAGATTCCATTCATCTCGCATGCTTTCTTCTGACCATGTATTGCAGATGAGTTAGTGCATACTCCCAACTAAGTCATCGCCGCCGCTTTTAGAAGTTTTATCTTGCTATCTGTACTTCGTCTAGGTCAGGTAGATGACACTGTTGGTTCTTCCATGTCCTCAGCATTGATTACAATTCTACTATGATATTTCTATTTCGAATTTTGCGGGCTTCGGTTTGGGGTGTGTAACCTTGAGATAATTGTTTTTGCTGGCTGGCTGTCCATGGCTTGCATTAAACGACTCAATGAAAGCATTTTCGACTGTAATATAGTACCAAGGACCCTAAATCTTAGCCAGTCATCCTTCTAAGAGTATCCAACTCAACGTGAAGATATTAGGGATATTAGGGATTAACTTTATGTCCTTTTTGAAAGGGTTCAAAAGTACATAGTTTCAATCCAGAGATTTCCACCACCTCTCCTTCCGAGCTGGTAACTGCTCAGCAAAGGATCTTTTTCTATCTGGTAAATATATGGCATAAAGAGGATCACATTCGGTCCAGTTTTCTTTGCAGATTTCGATAGGATTTTCCACGCCGATTCCGAGAGATTTTTTTTATCTCTGTGTCATTTTCTGGAAAGACCTCTAGGATTGGGTTCATGATTTAAAATCACAAACTAAATCGGATGTTATGGTCTTCCTTGCAATATACGAGTAATGCAGTTTTATCCATGTATTTTAACTTTGTCATTTAGGTTTCTCTCGATGCTTTTGCTTTAAATTCAATTGCCTCATGTAATTTGAGCCATGAGCTTCTTTTTGCAAATATATTATAACGATAAAAAAGCGTCAAGCTACAGCCGAGCAGGTTTTCAACAAAAATACTGATGGCCACATAATTTTCTAAGGATGTTTTCATGTTTCAGTGTTGCAGACGTCACTCTGAGTCTTGAAAAATGGGAAAGACCTACAGGATTCACATTTCTGAAACAATTTTCAAAGAACTTCCGTGGAAATATCAGGAAATAGAGAAAGGGGCATATCGATGTATGAAATGGCCTCAACTAAAAACTGTTTTAGTCTTTTTGGTATTCTCTATAGTTAGTAACTTACTTAGTAAAGTCAATTGGCTAAATAAACATAATATTGATGAAACTTTTGGCATTAAAATTGAACACAAAAAAAAATTTTATATGAATTTGTCCCGAAACTTATGAACGGCAGTGTATATATATTTGCATATTTTTTTATCTGATAAGGTAGCTATAAACTATAAATTTAATTAATTTTGAACTTTTTTTATTGGAAAACTAAATTGATTTTAATTGAAGAAGTCAAGTTGTCCCTTTTTTTGACAGTTTTTTCGTCATAAAATTCAAACCACCCTGTGAAATTTAACTAAAAGCTTTTCAGGTGATCTTTATGCACACACGCTTCGAATGAAACCAATTTGGCTTCGACAGCTTGATTTGTTCTCGAGTTAGGCTGTACGAAAGAATCCGCACAAACGTACGTACGTACGTACGTACGTACGTACGTACGTACGTACGTACACACACACACACAGACATCTTTCTAAAAATCATGGAATCCGACTACTGGGACCGCCAATCGTGGAGAAATGTAAAAATTTTGAATTTCGAAAATCGGACCGATTACAAGAACTTCCTGATGGGAAGTTAACAAGAGCTCTTATTTACTAGGAAGGCTTCGCTTAATGGCGGAGTTGTCAGAGAGCACATAAACTTGAACTTTCACGCATACAGACTCGTAGTAAGTGAAACTTTGAAATGCCAAAGTTGTGGGCTAGAAAGAGGAAAACTCAGGACACTTCTTCCAGCAACGGCTTCACTGCGATACACCATTGGATAGGAGTCAATATTTTGTATTCTATTTGAAATGGAAAACCACAATGGACCAAGAGGCCCCGGACGGAAATATATACATGCATTCCTACTTACTGATAAACATTATTTTAAAAGAGCAGTGATCCTGATCTTCGTGCAGTGATTTGAATCAACATTCGTGCTCTAAGATTTGCAAATATCGAACGAGATTATCCTGGATCTATCAACTATTCAAATGAACATCCGTCTTCCTACTAGTCCCAAAATCTACCACTAGTCATAGATCAAGTGATCCTCTTTCAATTTTACAATACTCCTTTTAAATCCTTCGAAAATTTGTCACACTTTATCGATAGCACGCAATCAAAGTGGGAGGCGACTTTGGAGGTGGCGACCTAAGACTCAAAGTCAACCAGTACCAATGGCCGTAGTCAGAAAATCAAATATTACGCTATCGGGCACATGCGCGCCCCTTGTCACGAAATCTGCGTTACCCCCGACTCCTACTCGGCCAGATGTCTGTCAGCTCATGTCCTGCATGTAAGTGCATTGAATTTGGCGTTCTTGCCTACTTATCGTCTTGGGATCTCATATAAGATTAACCGTGAAACGCACCTGGAGGCATCGCATCGGGTGTATCTAATTGCGGCAAGTAAAAGTAAAAACGATCTCGCCCAGGCTCTAAGCCCAAATACAACAGAATGATGAAGCCTGGGCGAAAGAGAGTGAGATAGAGAGAGACGAACTCAAACAATATACTCGTACATGACATAATAACAAAAATCGAAACTCGGTTACGGTCAATTTGTCCCATACAAAGGCGATTGCAGGCAACATTGGCTTATCGTTGTAATGAATTAGCATCCCTGCGGCTAGTTCCTTCCGGATGTGTCACCTTGGCACTGGCGATGTGGAACAGATCAAAGCGAAAAGTATCTCATATCGATTTGGGTGGCTTGGATAGTTGTTGACAAATTTATCGACCATAAACGGTGTGGTGCACATTGCCGGGCTATAAACAAAGACAGCGGGTGGGCTGGGGGCGGTACTGTGTCGTGTTCCGTGTAGGAAGTGCAACAAATGCTGATGTGTGCGGTTTGCTTTACTTTTTGACTGTCGGCGGCAAGGAGTCTTTTGTTTATGTGTCTGACTTGAGGCCAGCGCGTGACTATTCTTTGCAGAGAAACAACACTTTCGGCAGATCAATAAGTCTTTAGTGTGTTTCCTGACTTTGTTTTCAATAAAGGAACAAAAAAACCTTGTAAATGCTTCCTATCTCTCCTTAGTAACAAAAAAGGCAAATCAACGTGCAGGTGTTGCAATTGCAGTTTCTTTCAAGGATCGACCGTTGGCCTTGAACAACATAGAAGAGAAGTTATCGTTCATGAATGAAATGCTTCTCTTTCCATTTTAAAAGACCCATAGTTGATATGGCATACTTGATTTCATCCCAATAATAGATTGTGTTGCCATGTACCAAAGAGCTTGCTCCAAGCGCACCAAAAATGTTCGCATGTGTTTTAAGAAATCGAAGCCATTGATGGCTTCCAGGTCGGAGTGCAAGCTCCTTAAGACAGTGGAGGAAATCTTGTAACTGAAACACAAGGAATAAAAGAGCTGTTTGCAGTAGCTATTCAATAGGCATCACGTGAGGAGAGTGTCAGGGCAATAAGAGAACCCTCATTCAGTCAGTGGGCTCTGATCATCGCCCAGCTGAGCCTTTCATCCATGGCGGTGATATTTTGGAAGGGTAAAGCTTCAAATCATTAGCCACTTATTGGTGATATAATGCCCGATAGTGGAAAATAAAGTTGCGTTTAGAACCATTAAGGAATTTTGCATATAAGATCCCATTCAATGTACTTCGAGAACGTCTGAAGCCATTCTACAGCACACTAATCGATACATACCAGTGTGTCCTCTGGCTGATTTACGATCGACGAAATTTAAACACCAAATCCCGGAAAAGACCAACAAGTTTCCTTGAAACTATTCCAAATTTGTTCCAAGCACCTACAAGGAGATACGCTATACCATTGTGACTTCGCTCGATTGTGACTATGCAAACGACCTCGACATCTTCGGTCGCTCTACGGCAAGGGAAGACCTGACAAATTAAGTTGGCATCGAAGCAAAGATTCAAGTTTTTTTTTAGTAAGTAAGCAAAGAGGGTTCACTGAGCACCCTTCATTATGTCTACTCGGAGACTGTAAGGCTCGATGTGAATCGCTTTATAGCCTTGGAACCGTTCACCGTGCTGTTTTCTTATTCAAGAGTATATGCTACCTTCGCTTATTTTAAATTCGCTTGTTCTTTCTTCTGGTGCGTATCAGTAACAGGATAGATTATGGACAGTGCCATATTGTTTTGTAAAGTGAAATTCAAAAGATGGGCTTGATGTATACAACAACGGTAATCTGGTTTCTAAAAATAGAAGCAAACCCGTCTGCGGACAAATTCAGCATAAAATAATAAAGAAATATTTAAAGCCACGTCTGTTATCTAAAGAGTAACTGGGTTTTGAAATTTGGTTATCTTATGAATAATCAGGTAACCAAAAAAAATAAACGATCTAAAACACTGAAACACATTGAGCCTTTACTTAAATAAGTTAAAAAAATAAGTTAACGAGGAGCCCATCTCTAGTCGAGACGTTGTTAATTATGCTTCCGAGCTAGTATGTGAAGATGGTGTTCATTAATGTTTGTATTGTTTGCAGACATCCAGGATTTCGCTCCACAACAGTGCTGCAACTTCTCCAACTTTGGCAGTACTTTTAGTTTTGGTCTTCCTCAAACAGCTTGTTCCAACGTTAAACTTCACGTGATACTGAAGCGTGTTCGAGTTGTAGTTGTCAACGTATTCAAGAAGGGATTGGATAATATTGAATGATAAGAAAAAATGTGGTAAAACATTGAATATAGGCCCTAATGCGTAAACAATACGCACGACGTCATTCAATGTTCACATTTTTATTTATAAGTGATTTATTGAAATGCTGGTACTTACTCATACACGCATTGAAATCACATGAAAGAATCAAAGAATTAATTTAAATAATTTGATTTTCAGAAAATGACATTGTAATTAATTTATTTTTTCATTTTTCTTATTGGAATTCGAGGTTTTACATTGTGTTTGATGGTTGAAATGATTGCATACTTTAAAAAGTTGTTAAGTCGCTCCATGAAACTCATTGTCTACTGCTAGGTGTTAAGATGACTTTCTTTGTATAGTGACCCCCATATAATTTTAACTTTACAACATTTGTAACTTTATTTAACTTTACTTATTTGTAGCGGCAATAGCAGTTCAATTTCTGTGCAAGTTGCAAGTGTCTCGATGCAATGGCTAAGGAGATACAGCTCTATGACAGGCACACGGACGCAGAGGCTTGGTAATAGGGTTCCTTTGGATCCTTTGGGAACGGAACTCTAAAAAGAAAGCCGAGTAATCGAACTTAATGAAAACTTTAACTAGTGTGCATTATACAATTAGGCATATTTACAATTTTATCTAGATTCAATATTGCTTCCATGCAAGTATCCCTCTGAGAGAAATGGAACCCAGCTCTGGGGATTCGAAATGTAGGGATAATTAAAAAATGTAACTGTAAATAGCCATTTCAAAACGAGAAGTAAAAAAATGCATGACGCACTTGCGTATTATACACGACTTCTATAGAGAATGTAGCTTCAACAGGATCTGTGACAATCTATGACACGATAAACTAAATATCTTGCCGATGTAACCCATTAAACTCTTAACATCTTCTCAGTAGTAATCATACCATAGAAGCCATAGAAGCTTCTGATGAGAGTCACAATCTCGAAGGATTGTGAAATATTTTGGGAAGTTAAACTGTGAAAACTATCTGGTTTCATTTCCCGGCACTGCCATACCTTCAACAATCCAACGCAACTACCTTTGAGAATGAGAACTGCACCAAAGTGATCCGTCAATACATGGTCTGTATTGTGGCTGCGACTGAATAACCGTATGAATATTACATTTACAGAGCTTGCTTGCTCGTTAATATTGAAAACAACTTTCATAAGACGTCAGATCATAAATTGATTGATAATTTAAAAATATACTTGAAACAGCTCGAAAAGCTCAAAGCTCATAGAAGTTTTTGCCCATTTATGATAATAAATTCAAAACCTTGTTTTTGGTGGCCGATACCAAAGGTTTCTCGATTTCAGAGGAATTGAACAAATCACTCAACATACACTTTACATTTATCCACTAAGGTTTGGTTATCCAAAAAACTAATGCCTTTCGACCATCTTTTCTTATGGGTTGTTAGAAATGCGGAACAATTCCATCTTTATTGATTTATTAATACGAAACGCCTCTCTATTCATAGAAAAACAAACACCCGATTCTAGTTGCTTCGGACCTGGAGTTTGTGTTGCTGCTATCAAGAAAGCTTTATCGAACCTTGATCTTTGAATTTCTAAGGCCGCAACTTGAAGGTATAGATGCGAGCTGTAATTTCTTCAAACAACATATACAATATTTATTACAACTAACCTTATATTTCTGTCCTCTATCAAGGCCATCTAAATTAAACTTTCTTTAATTTCTTAATTCATAAAAGACATAAAACTCGCCATGAGTCAGTTGCAGCTCGTTTTCCATGTCGAAATATTCTGCTTGAAGCATATAGTTGCTAAAGGGTAGATGCTTATCATTGGGAGTTGTATATCCATACATCTTTCAATCTGAGCTTCGTCTTAAGCGGATTGTCGCTACTGTAGAGGCCGATAATTTTCAGATTCAGTTTTTACTCCTGGCTGAAACCTTTTGCGTTACAAGAATTAAGAAATGTTGACAATCGATTCTAGGGTTTATTTTTATCGGGCATGATCTAAGGTAAGAGCATCAAAAAGCTTCTATAAGCCCAAGCCCAAACCTACCTAATGTTTAAAGATCAGAATAATGAAATAAATTAACAAACTCAATCAGTCGAGGTTCGCTCTTTGAAGTAAAGCCTTTGTTATCGTGCTATCTACAATCTACATATTAAGGTATTCGTCAGGCAGTGTAAACATATATGACACATTTACTATGATATTACTGCTAATATACGATTAACTGTGAATAACTTGCAATCGGCCTGTCCTAAATAGAGAAAAGCATTTTCGAACTTCTTTGGCATCGTTTAGAAAAACTTTTATTCTCACAGTTGACCTAGCAAACGTGCCTTGGCATTTATGACCTCTTCACTATGAAATCTAGCAAAGGTTTAGATTTCACTAGAAAACTTCAAAGTCCACGAATGAAAATGTTATCGAGATGGAATTTTTCATTCACACCATCTATACCTAGGTGGAGATAGAATAAATCGTGATATCTCCATTTGTTACCCTCTTGCGAATACAAAAATTTAGCCCTAATTCTTACGGAATACCAATCGACTAATCAGAGCCATCAATGCCCTCCATTCTAATGCAGGAACACTTTAAAAATTAGCGTGCAGGCGAAAAACGAAACATTTTTGAAATTCTAATTAATTTTGCTGTCGCCGGCGCCGATGATGGTTTCATTTTCATTAAATCTTTGGAGACTTTTTTTTTTGTCATTTTTCCTTTGTTAAATTTTATTGTTTTATGGCCTTAAAGTTTCGCAGTAAAGTTGACAAATAAATAGATGAAAGAGAGCACTGTGGGTGGGAGTTTGTTTTTTTTTGCTTGTGTTGTAAAAGCAGAGTAAACGATTTATTTTATGTCTGTATTTTAAACTATATGCGAATAATTTAAAACATGTCAATGTCAAAGCATGTTACGAAGCCCGTTTGTAATTATTCGTTTGAGATGCCAAAATGAACCATTTGACAGACAACACGAGCGGCACACATGCCAGGGTATTGTATTTAAAGGACGTTCGCGTTCTTAAAGCGTATACATTAACAGATCCTAAAATTGTTCAAGGAAGTGTGTTACAGGAAGTTAACAACTCGATGTTGTGTGTGGAGGGAATAGCAGTTTATACTCAAACAATGAACTTGAACAAATGAAATATTTCGGATGCAGCATCTGAGTCGTTAAAGGACGAATGGACCAATTAGCCACATGCGGATGTAGCAGATTTAGATTCATTCTTAAATCGACAAAAACAAGTACAGTTGGGAATTATGGCTGTACGCTTACGTAGTGACAAATTAAGGAATAAATTGTGTGCCCATAAAAAAATATAGGAAAATGTTCAAGGCAAAAACGAGAAAAGAAGGTAGGAAGGAGTGGTTTGAAACTAGTCTATCGCCACATCACGAGCACTTAAGCCATCACAACGTTTGGATGCTACACAACTTTTAAGGGTTACCCCTTAACTGATGTAGTGATAAAATGGATATTTAAGCAGTTTTATTTATACCGTGGTAGAGATTCTTGGACGAGCGACGGGCGGCACAACGGGAAACCACGGTGTAATCGACATTTTCCACGGACAGCTCACACATTCGTTCGGAATCAGAATAAGAAATATACCATAAAGTAACCCACTGATCGAAAAGAGGCAAATGCGAATCTGCTAAGACAGTGTGCGGCGGCGATAAAAATTATCGCAATGCCCCTATTTACGTTCAACAAAGTCGGTCTTACTTTGGCTTCAGAATCATGAATGTGTAACAGGAAACTAGTAACACTTAGCCGCATCACTTGGTTGGTTGTCATATCTCTTCCCATTGCATTTGAGACACAGATATTTTTAACTTCCCACCTGGAAATTCTTGTAACGGGTCCAATTTCCGGAATTCAAAATTTTGAAATATTTCCACGTTTCGAGATCACAGGAGTCGGATTCTATGTTTTGAGAAGAATATTTGTATGTGTGTGTTCCGGAAACGAATTTAGTCATCGAATTCAAATTGGTTTCATTCGAAGCGAATTTTCAAAATGAACGCACAAAAAGGTCTTTGTTGAATTTGATTCAGCGGTGTCAATTTTATAAGAACGAAAAAAATGTCAACATAGGGACAATTTTATTTGTTGTATTTAAATCAAATTTGTTCTCTAAAGAAAAAAATGCACGATTAATCAAGATAATTGTTTTACAATGTCTTATATTAAATAATTATATATATACACTGCAATTTATAAGTTTTCGGACAATATGTTCCGACACAGAAATTCATATATTTTTTTTTTCTTTTTTGAATTCGTTGTTAAAATTCCTTTTAGAGTAAGCCTTGTATTAAAAAAAAACTTGGGTATTAAACGAAAATGCTGACTCTATGTTGTCAAAACATCCGCCAGTACCTGCACCAATTTGAACGTCAATCAAGGCAATAAATCGATCAACTTCTTGACAACAACCTAAAGTATCTCCCAAAGTTTGCCTTTCGATTTTGGGTACTATTTGTCAAGTTCGCCGATAAGGATGAGATCGGCAACACTAATGCCAGAAACATCCCTAGAATTTGTTTGTTGGAACAACACAGATATGGAGAATCTTTACGGTTAGACTTCGAATTCCAACTCATCTGTTTAAGCCGGTTTTGAGTTATAATAAGGGACTTCGTATTGCTACTCCACTGTGAATGCCTGCTAATTTTTTGTTATCGTTTAACCAAATTAGCGAAACTCAGGATTTATAAGTCCACAGATTTGCAAAACTAAGCCTCCAGATAGAGCAAATTGATAGCAATTGATCCCGTTCAAAGTTAAAACAAAACCCGAAAATTGAGGAATTGCACCACCGATGTGATCCCCTCAAATACCGAACTGCCACTTTTTACCAGAAAGAAAAAGATCACTTGCCAAACCATTCTTTTTGCTCAAAGGCAAGACTCTCCATCTCTCGACTATGGCTTAGAGCTTTAAAATCATCTTGCCTACAAAACTTTCATTGAAATGGAGTATTTTAAATTTATTCTTCTCGATAAAATACAGAAGAGAGGTTCATAAAAGGGCCCAATACTTTTGCCGGACTTTCGGGAGAGTCTGGGATTACCTGGCACTGCAATTTTTCTAAGAGCCAAATCATACAATCAAAAAGGTAGCAAAAGCTATCCAATTATCTTGAACATTCAGAGATTTCAAACTATAGCTATTTAGACAAAGCAGCTTCAAAGTGAAAGAGGCAAAGAATAAAATTGCGGCCTAAGAAGCAGACAGTTCATTTAAGCCTTCAATTTTAATCTGTTTAAAACACACTGTAGACTGTGTTTATTTATGATTAATTACGTTCTTCGAGTAGAAAATAACGATCATCCTTTGGCTCCTAATAAATGGCCACACGTATTTATGTTCGAAATTGCAAACCATTCATAATGATATGTGACTATTGAGCAGTTTATTACCCAGAAGTGTATAGCCAAATTAGACTCTATGAGTAGAAATAAGATCTTACCTTATTATACCAAACAGTAGTATTTTTCGTATAAGCAAATGGGAAGTTGATGGTTTAGCCAGGCCAAGTCGCACATAAACCAATTTTTGTTAATAACTGTTCACTTGTTCAGACGCCAAAGTAAAAAGAAATTATAAGGTTAGGACTTGGAAACGTTTGTTAATTTCAGTTAAGATTTTTTTATTTTTGAAAAATGTTTATGTTAAAAAATTGGCCTGGCTGCCTGATCGCTAGTGTCTCTAATTGCAAAATGCTTATATGATTCAAGAAGAGTAAAGAATTCTTTCTGCACCGCAATTGGTACAGCTTTTGCTACTTCTTAACAGCAACCACATCCGGGAAACCAAATCAAAGAGTTTATTGAGCCTTCTAGAGGAATATTGGATTTCATCGATAGAGCTACTCCGAAAAAGGCGGAGACCGCGTCATCCACCGGAAAAAAAAATTCAACTTCATCAATATAAATAAATTTTTCAGTAACAAGATAGCTTAATATCGAATCTCTGTAATGTAAAATGTGTGGTAACCCCAATATTGTAAATTAGTTTCGAAATAAAGATATCTATCTATCTTCCAAGACGACAATGCAACGTCTCACGCCTCTGCACTTGCTAGTGTCCCACCCCATCATTCTTGAATTTCACCCAATGTGACTTCTGTTGATTCTCAAACTTTAAGTGATAGGAAGAAAGAAATTACATTTTTGTCCACGTTTGATGAATTTCGGTACTCAGTCTGGTCGTCCTTTGACTGCAGGAAAAGTTTACAATTTCCAATTGGTCCGAAGGTATTAAAATGGCCGTGAAATATCTGGAGCTCCAGCAAAAGCATATACTGGAAGATACGCGACATTTTCTGGCAACTTAATCTAGATGATTTCCCCATTTGATGATGGTCCTGATTTCTAGAATAGTTTCATTGTGAAAAATGTTTATCGGTAAGTTTGGCTGTTGATTTTGTATTTTGTCAAGGCTTGTAGAGCTTCGACTTTTCCGACGGTATTTTAATTGGCCAAGAATCTTGCCTGAAACACACTACAGTCATTTTAAGTCCTGAAAAATAACGTCATACAATATGTAGCTTCTTCGCATTCTAATTGTTTTGCAATTATGACATACAGCCTTTTGTCAAAGCATAATAAGCAACTGAATCGTAGATTTAAAAAGTTAGTACCTTCACCATAAACGCTAGATATTAGTGATCCGATCTCCTCAGACAGTAAGACATCAGACATCAAAATTTTAAAGGTGCTTTTCGTCACACGATCGTGTATAAAATGCATAGAAGTCGCATTTGGAAAGAATTGGAATCGGAATCGGAATCGGCTTAGTAGAATCTAAAAAATTGCGAATTTTCTTTGCATGTTGAAAATCGGATTGCCAAAGGAAATGAACGAAAATGATTCCGAATACAAGAAATTCGCCAACGGAAAAATAAATTATATAAAAAACATTGCCGTGATATGAAAAACTCTTCATTTGAAGGTGCTTAAAAAGGTGGTTAAAAATGATATAGGTTAAGAATTGCCTAAGTGTTTAAGAAAGTACATTAATGCCTGTTTGTCTGAAGTCCGGCATAAAAACATAAAAAACGTTGCCATGGCCAAAATACTCGGACTCGAAAATTGCAAGTTCTTTACTTGAAGGTGTTTTAAGAAGTGTTTAAGAAATTATGCAGGTTAAGAATTGCCTTAAGGGTTAGGAAATAACATAAATGCCTTATTTTCTAAGCCTGGCAAATTTTCAATGTAGAACGAAACAAATGCTTATGGTACCACAGCTAAAGACATGTTATTTTCAACTTACATTACATAAGACCTCTTATTACTCTTCCTATTTGAGTTCAGCGAAACTTTTTAGAACGTGTTTGATCTGTGGATGAAAATTTGTCTATTAATTTTGATAAAATAGACCCCTTCAAAATTTAGGACATGAATTTAAGAAGCAAAATTCATGCGAAGTGAAAATATAAAATGTTAGAAATTTCTTTGAAGCTATATAAAAAGATGAGTTCCCAACAGAAAGTCTGTGTTTTTATTTCATTTTTAATGAAAAAATAAACAAAAAAAACATGCAAGAGAATTCTACTCTCTCAAACCAAACTTCCGCATTCACTATCACTGATTTCGACCTGCAAAGTCAGTACATGGTATTTATAATTTCGTTTGATACTCTAATCAAATCACTGCATATGTTCTACCGCACTCCGTAAATCTGTCGAAATTAATCTTGATTCGAAAGACTCCCCTGGAGGATAAATATTGTATTAAATTTAAAGGCAATTTTTCTACTTCAAATATGAAACGATACAAACCCAAACACAAAAGTTTGTTGACAACATATCGTCGCTTTACTTTGGTACGTGTCCTATGTCCTTTAAGAAAAGGTACAGGTAAGTGCAGAGAGAGCAACAACCGACAATTCCAGGAATGTCTAATTTGATTCCTATTTTTAAATTCAATTCAGTAGTGTACGAGAAGAGAAGTTGTTAATATGAGAAGCCGACGGGAATGTTTCATCAGATTATTTTATTTAGTTTTAAAGGAATTTTACTTTTCTTCAAAAATGTATAATTCAAGAGTGTTATCAATATCGGAGCATTCTTTCGTCTGACCTTTTCCCTTATTTAACACGATTTGATCTGACATTAACCCTATCAGGGGTTTCTATTGTTGTGTAACTTTCAATGTAGCAAATAGATATACATCTCTTGGAAGACAAACTTTAGTTTCATCTAAAGCAATTTGTTACGAACATATAGAGCATGTGGTAAAAAAAAATTTGTTTGATACACTACAGACAAGAAAACAAATTTCGAAAGAAGTATTATTTTACATACATCATTTGGTAGGTATAGGTTGATGTTAAGCAAATGATATGTGAATCAAATGTCATTTTCTCTTCTCATAAATATTGCAAAGTGCAAGCAAGGAAGCCATAAGCAAAACCATCAAAAGGCTAACCTAACCCTTTAAAACCCAGCATATTGTAACAAAAAAACAAGGCTTTGGCATCATTCTTAAGTATATCGCGTGTAATTTTCTGTAGTTTTTTGAATCTAGGGATCAATATAATATTTTATTATTCTGTTTTTTGTGCTCTGTTTTCTTATTTAAATGTATTCAAAAATGTTTGAAACTTAAATAATCGCACATTCTTTTTGTTATAACATGTGTTTTGGAAATATATTCGAAAACAATTTGTGCTCTCATATTTAGTTTTTTTTGTAACATTTAATTTTGATTCGTAGAAAAAAAACTATTTTACTAAAAAAATTAAATGTCTGTATTCAATGTTTTTGCGAAAGTCAAATTTTCCAAAGCACAAGAAATATTACTAACGAGTGTCCTCTTTTAAAGTTAACGTAGTGATAGTGCAGGTATTGAAATTCTTCTTCCTAAAAAAATTCTCCAAGAGACTACCACCTATCCTGTAATCCGGGTAGAGGTCATTAAAGCTTTTGAAAACCTTATAAAGTCCAACGGTTGAAATTTAGATGAAAAAGAAATTCCGAAAACAAGAAAGACTTCCATTTTATTCTCAAAAAACAAGTTCCGCCGGCAAAAAATCAAAGTCGTTTTTTAAACAGAAACTTCAGAGTGATTTAATTTTGATGTCGAGACAGACTGTTTTTTACTTAAATTATTTTTACAGGTGCAAATATGTATTCGAAAACACTTTTTTTTTATATTTAATTCCATGTCGAGAAATTTGATAACATGAACTCGATTTTGTTGTTCTGTGTTACAAATAATTCGAGGGCGAATAGAGTATAGTTTTATTGGCAAGTCAAGAAGTCATCTAGAACAAAATATCCTTATTTCATTTACATAAAATAATGCTCGAGAGCTAAATGTCTTTGATAATATTTATAATAGCACACATACTTTTGTATATAGTATGTTAAATTGTTTGATTGGGCATTTGGGAAATTAATGCAAACAGTTCATCATTAACATTTTTGAACAGATATAAGATATAGTTTTATGTCTCTTTAACAATGATATCGCATATTTATATTTGATATAAAAATTTTCCCTTGCTGTTGATTTATAAAAAAAAAACTGATAGAAACTTAATGTTAAAAATTCGACTCAATTGGCCTAGGAAAATGTTTTTTTTTGTTTTCAATTCCTAAAAACCTTTTTAATGGCGGATTAATGGAAAAAAATGCTATATAATTTGCAGCAAAATACAATAACCGATAAGTTGGGAACTCTTTTTCCTGAAGACTCATCTGATCGAACAATGTTATTATTACAAAAGAGTTGTATTCCGATAGACCACGAGGTGGAAAATTTCACAGAGAGCTGTTTTTCGGAAGATATATACATGGAAATAAAATGTTAGGTAAGGCTTCAATAACATAAGGAAAGGCTTAGGCTTCCTTAAAACTAAACGTGAGAGTCACTGTTCAATCTTGAAGGAAGTTTTGGTAATTTCTGTTCCAAAGACAATATTTTCAAGGTACACAATGTTTCATGCAAAATAAATGATTTTTGAAAGGAAAAACGGCACATTAATATCTAAGACATAATACGAGACGGGGTTTGGTATTTTCTCCGGATCACCTTGTCTAAGAGTATCCTTAAGGCTCCTGCACACAAATAGTTAATTTCAGGGCGAGATCTTGGTTATAATAAAAGCTGCTGGTATCGAAGAGTTGTATTATCATAAAAATAGGCAGTCAGCTATGATAAAAGATCTAGAACCTTACACAGTAAAATCAGAACTGATGAAGAGATGTCAAAATGATGTACGTTCAGAACGACGGTAGAAAACGTTGGATGCCATATCATTCCAGCCTCACAAAATCTGGAGTTAACTTGGAAAGCTTCAAAGTGTTACTCCTTTTTTGTGATATAAAAGCAATTGCATTAAGTAAAGCAGTCTAACTGACCACAGATAATCCAATATTTCATATCCTATTAGGATTTTTTTTAAGGAAACATGCAAAAGGACTATGCTGACATAAATGTTTGTAAAACTGCAACGCGGAAAGTGTCACCTACGAATTGCTTTCAGACTCTGCAGGTATTTAAGTTTACGATAATTTGGAGGAGATACTATGAGCCGACTTCACAATAACTATAAAATGTTATAAGGAAATAATTCTTTGAGTAAGGTGTTTTAATTTTGGTTACTTTATAGAAGGATCGATCACAAAGATGGCGTCAAGTTATACCTTTTCTGTATTTTATTCAATATTCTTGTTGATATCGTAAAGGAA
Source organism: Orthonevra nobilis (assembly GCA_963555765.1). Taxonomy (NCBI): domain Eukaryota; kingdom Metazoa; phylum Arthropoda; class Insecta; order Diptera; family Syrphidae; genus Orthonevra; species Orthonevra nobilis. The sequence goes on from OY743224.1 coordinate 96,546,741, forward strand.
ATGTACATACCCAATATCCTCGGCAAATACAAACCCAAAAAGAGTATGTCCACAAAAAAAAATTAGCATTTCATTTTTAAAGAAATTACAAGCCCTGTTATGTTGACAGCGTTTAAATTGAAATTTTCAGAAAGGAGAATATTCCGCACTTTCTCGAAACGCAGTCGCTTAAATTGAAATGAAAAGCTCCCCTTACATAAGCAGAAAATCAATATCGATGACGGAGCACAAGGTATTGCCTAAATGAAAGATAGAAGGCTTACTTGTGGTCAAAGAGTTCTAACTTATTATTGTGTAACAAGGAGAACGAGTGCGTGCTTGTACCATGGAGAAAGGGTTCCAAAATATCTTTCGCCGAGTATCATGCCCGTCGCAAAGTTCTAGAAATAGATCCTCATTATTAGTCAAAGACTTCATCGTGGTCGAATGAAATAGATTCGTTCTTAATTCAAAACCAGTATGTTTTTATTTGCATTTAAATAAAATGTACATGCGTGTTTTTGAATTCGTTTGGTTGAAGTATCCGTAACATTTAACTCGAAACATACATACTCGAGAGGCAAGATCGTATACGAATAAAGTGAAGGCTGATTTCGTTTTAATCGGAAAATTGTCTCGATAAATTTATTAAGATCGGTGTTGAAAAATGCTTCTGTTGTTGTTAGAAGTGGACTCTGACAAATTTTTATAACTCTCAAAAATTAAGTTCTAAAAACCTTTAGATAGCGTTTGAGTGGTGGTTGAGCATTAATCAAGCAATTGAACTGAAGGACAAAACAACCCTCTTTTGGGATCACTTCTTGTCAAAAATGGTGAATGGGCTTGCAAGATAATACTTATTTTTCGTCTTATTTGTGAAGCGCCTAACAAACTGAACAACTTTCAAAGTAATCTGTAACATTTGCCTATAAAAGTCGTAAAATATACTTCAAGATATTCAAAGACCTAAGCTTGCATTAGCTTTGTAAGGTAATGGAAAAGCGGAGAGAAGATAAGTGTTAAAATCCAAGTCAAAAGCAAGTATTCGACCATTGATCTTGTCTTGAAAAAGCTCTTGAGAAAATATTTAATATTAAAAATACATTGGTCTAACACCAATCCTTAAATACTGTACATTAAATTTAAATGCAGAAAAGACCACTTGATATTCCATAAGAAAGTGCCTTTTAACCATTCTTATACTTTTTTTATTTGAGAGACCTTTTGGACGAAGAATGTATTAAAGACGTTTTAAAATCAACTTGGCGGCTGGTTAAAGGTTAAATGGGAAGCGTTAGGATAAATTTTTTATTTTAGAGCATTCAAAAGAGTATTTCGACGATCCCCTCACTATGGTCACGAGTCGTTAACTCGGTCCATATTCAGTCCCATTATTATGTTTTGAACTTCAAATTCGTGTTAGAAAACCATGTCAAAATAGACTTGACCTAACGCCCTCTTCAGATGTTAGTAGGATAAGTCTCCCTCGCCCATGACATACCTTAATTAATTTCTCGCGTATCTCCCAACTAAATATTCCCGGATTCGCTTTCCGCAATTCCTCAATTCTATTCTCAATTTCTGGCGATGTTACCTTTGGCTTTGAGCCTCCAATTACACCCGGTCGTATTGATCCAGTCTCTTGATATCGATTCAATATTTTCGACACACATCCATGCGATACTCTTAACTGGCGACTTATCACGCACGGTCGGATCCCCGATGCAGCCATTTCGACAATCTTCAGGCGTATATGATTGGGCAGTGGCCGGCCGTTAATGAAGACACCGCCAAGTTGATTGACTCGACCTTGTCCTGCAGACACAAGAAAACAAATAAGGATAACGTTTTGATTGAGAAAATTTTGGTCTTACCTTGGAATGGGTATCCAGCGAATATTGGTCGCATATTCAACGAGTTTGCACTTGTCATATCCATAGTGTTCATTGGTGATGTATCTGCACTAGATTTTTCATTAAAACAAATCCACAATCACAATTCACGATCACTTCTATCGACAGTCTCTTGAGTATCGCTTTCCGTCGCGAATCTTGTACACATTCTATAAACGCGCGCGTAAAATAAACAAATCTACACTGCAGATTTTTTTTGTGGTTTTGTTTATTCCTAAATATCTGTATCTGTAGCACGCATTCGTTAGAAAAAATCGTCCAGCTAAAAAAATTTAATAAACTCGATCGAAACGATACAAAAAGCAATCGAAGATCGGTGAGCAAACCGCACGAGATACGACGACAATGCGCGAGAATAAATTAAACGCGCAACAGCAGCATGCCGCGTTAGCTGACTACATCGGTCGGTTTGGTCGTCATGGTCGTCATCGCGCACTACAATTGAAATCAGATACAAAAGTATCTGTGCGCGCTCTGTTGGGGCGGTCACACCTAGCTTATCCGAAACAAACGGGCGCGAGGTAGTAAGTTGAAAAGAGAGAACGCGACGATGTACGCGATATGGCAACAATCAAAGTTCTAGTGAATGCCTCGGCCTCATCAGTCGCCGTGTGTATCGTTTCGATATCAAAATGGTTATCAAAGGTGGTAAACTGGCCACGCCTCTAGATTGTTAAAGTGACTCCGTCGCATTCGAGGGGATGTAGCTGAGCCGTTCACGCGGAAAGGGTCCACTGGAATTGATACTGATTGGTCGGCCGTTGTTGCAATTGGGAATTTGTGGATTCATAGCGCGGGGTGATCTGGTTTCTAAAAGAAAACAGGGATTGCAATGCAGCTGCCGAGTGTTGTTCAGGGCGACACTGTTAGGGGGAAATCTTGGGCAAAATTAATTGTGACGCTGGATTAAAGCGTGAAGGCTGTCATGGAATAAAAATGGCACCCACCGAAGGATATACTAAAAACAGGGGTGAAGAGAAAAGGATATCCTAGGTCGTTGTATTTATTTCTCTGAACAAAATTCGAACCAAAAGGATGTCATCGATAGGATGATTCATTTATAGGAAGACTATCCTCAATCATTGTGTATTTGAAGATCATCCTGATTGATGATTCGTTACACTATCGAAAATTTGATTCGAACAAAACTGCCAAACATTCCCAAAGAAAAGTCGCAAAAAAAGTGTCGAGAGTCCTTATGGTAATTGAAAGATACATTTCATGTATGTATATGTATCCATGTATGCTTGTGTAAGGAAATCTGAGCGCACAACACACCTGGATTTAGAATTTAAGCGTGAAGATTTCCAGCTCTGCGATGTGTAAGGATACGGAAGCTGTTGCTTATCCTTACACACTTCCTTCCGCAAAGGCGACGAAAGGAAGCCGGCAAAGGACTCAAATAGACGTGAAAAATTTAATTGGATTATGGATTTGTTTTTTAATTTGGAATGCTGCTTCTGGATTCGTTTCAGCATTTATGTGCAACCAACAAAAAACAAAAAAAAAGGACCACCAGTGTTGGAGGGTTATGGTTTTTGCTTTTTTACTGCTGCATTGAGTGATTTTTAATTAAAAAGGAAGAATAATGTGGCGAGTCCTTATGGCGCGAGATAAGAAATGGTAAAGTTTTGGATCCTTTTTTTTTATTTGAATGGTGGAATCTTATTTCATGCAGGGCCAGGGTCAAACGGTTTGTAGTTGGTGAGAATTTCCAACGAGCCGTGAACTGTTTGCATGGGAGTTTCAGGAAACCAAGATACGACATGAAAATCAAGTAAAATATTAGCGCCTTGAACTTGTTATCTTATATTTTTCTTTCTACATGAAGTCAATTTAGAAATTCTTCTTCGTTTGCTTATGGAGTTCAGAAATCTGAACAACCTTTGAAGATACGCAACGGAACCCCACTAAGAGGCTTGATAAAATAAAGGATAACATCTTAGAGTGAAAAGAGAGTTAATTCAGAAACGTAACGGTGAGGTACTTGCACAGTGATGGATAGTGTAGGTACCAAATTCTAAAATCGTTTTTAATGTTCCCAACGAGAAACATTAAATACATTTATAACTGTTGGGACCACGGCTCCTTCGAAAAAACTGTGATGAGTTCATTCCACGTACCGTGAATCGACTTGCATGAGCTCACACTTGATTTTTCGATGTACCAAGTAAAGCTATGTTGAATAAGGACATCGCATTGAGAGAGTTAAGTTTTGGGAATTTCAAAACCAATCCATCTGAGGAAAACTGAAAAAAGTACAAACAAGTTCGAAATGAGTGTGCCCACGAACGAAAACTGAGACAAAAAATGCTACAATGTCCCAAGGGTAGCAAGAACATTTCGCCGTTCGTGAAAAATGTAAGTAATGAATGGTGTCTCGTCTTCGCAACACTTGTTTACAATAATATTCCAGCTGTCAGCTCTGTGGATAAAACAAATCTGCTCGCAGATCATTTTGCGGCCAGCTCGATACTCCCAGACATAACTTTGCCTCCCCCTGTACTAGAGTGCGTCAACTGTACCATGGGTCGGATTTATTTTCGCACTAGCCAAAGTACTTTAAGATTTTGACATCCATTAATCCAGATGATATTCCCCCGCTTCTTCTGAAGAGATAAGCTTTTTCATCTGTCCTTCTCTATCGGTCTCTTGTAGATGGAAAACAGCAATGGTCCAACCCGTGTCTAAATGAGGCGAAACTTCTTCTTCCTCAAACTATCCACCCATTGCACTTACGTCCCTATATTCCAATGTCATGGAAACGCTGATAATTAGTAAGCTCATGAAATATCTCGAAAGACGAAAACTTCTCAAAAACGGTACGGTTTTCATATCAAAAGCTCCACTGCTGATTTGATAGTATATCTCACCGAAAAGTGGAACAATTCTCTTCATCTCTGCATTTCACAAAGTCTGGCACCAGACTATTTTGCCGACAATGCGTTTATTTGGTACCGACGAATCTCTTATTCAATGGATTAGAAACTTCCTTTCGGGCCGTTTAATTCAAGTTGTTTTGGACGATACTAAGCCTGAAATCCACCATGTAAATGCTGGTGTTCCAAACTGTTCCATTTTGTCGCCCAGTCGTTGATGTCGCTGATGATAGTAGTCTAAGATTTTCATATTCGTTCTCAAGTTCATGTGCCTCATCTTCCTTCGTAGAAATTAAATGAAACTGCAGTGTATGATATATTCATTAAGTTCCGATATTAACAACATGGGGCTCTATGAACAGAGTGGAATTTAATGCCTCGAAAACTCAATACTGTCTGCTTTCACTAAGGCGAAATAAAAACCCTCGACCATTATCCATGAATGGCACTTGCATTGCTAAAGCCGAAAAACTTTCAGTACTTGGTAGGCGTGTTTGACAGAATTCATATTTTGAAATTCATGGGAGACAAAATTATCGCAAAGTTAATTGACTCTCTTCACCACCGTTGTAACGTCTCCTGTCTTAGCAAATCGCTTACACCGTAACTCCTGCCTCGCCAGGAATACTCATCAGTTCAAATTTCAATGCAATGAATTTTGATATGTAAAAACAAGGAGGTTAAACACGCTAAAAAAGTGAAAACTTCTACATAATTGGTGGAAATATCACAGAAACAATTCTGGAAGTTGGTACTGCTTTTGGCCATCATCAAGTGCCTTGTCGCAGTGCTGGAGTAAATAAAATAGAAAAATTTTAACATCTAGGACAAATTATGCGACGACTCCAACTAAGACTCGCGTAGAAAGATCTGCTGGAAATATCGCTGCCGTAGTTGAGACTGTGACTGAAAACCTCACAGAATGCAAAGCCGTAAACAATTTTCATAAAGATCTTGGCCTTAATGCTTATAAGCTGCAGTTGATAAAAAAATTGGAGGCAGCAGGAAGAACTATCGCAAAATTATTCAGAGTGATGAGGCACATTCCTTCAGTCGTAAACAAGCAAAACTGTCGCTTCCGAAAATCCATTTGGTAAAGTACAAACTTCTCGCCATCCAAAACGAGCGGCAGTTTGGTGCGGTTTTTTATGAAATTGACAACGACTTTGACTGATTTTTTATGTCTGAAATTTATATTTAAGCAGGACGACGTCATATGCAATAAACCTGGTGACAAAGTTCCTGATCGTGTGATTTCTCGAAAAAGAAAAAAACAATTGGCCGCCGATATCGTGTGATTTAACACCACTTCACTTTTCCATTTTTAGCTAAGTCAAAGTTAAAGTCAAAGTCAATGCTCAATCAACAATTCATGCAGTAATGGGCAAACGCGATATAAAGTATAAACAAAAAATACATAGCTTTGTAGGTCGGGCCAAAAATTTCCAAAATCACGTTCTTAACTTTTATCCACAGCAAAAAATAATGTGTTCGCAATTCAATTGCTTGCTTTTAAGTCCATTACACATGATCTTCATAGAAACGGTCGTGAATGATTTTTCATATAAAAGACTGCCATTTATCTTCCTCTAATTTAGGGATGCTAATCGATTCCGAATTTATCGATCATTTTTGCTTCAGCAATATTTTTCGATTTCAGATATCGAATTACCAATTAATTGAAGAGAAGATAGAATTTAAATGCAAGAATCAAATAAAAGTTGTTCTAAAATAAACGAAGGAAGAAGGTGTGCTTTGAAGAGAAACTCAACATGACATCAAGGAGAGCACTCAAGCTTCAGCTTTCTCAAGCGAATCATCGAGTTTACTTTATGGCCTGCTTTTGATTTTAACTATAAAACTTCACATATGTTACTTAGTTGATTATTTGTGAAATAATTTTCTTCAACAGTAAACAATCTTTGTATCAGGGACTTCTAGATTGCATATCGTGGGACGAGCGAAGCTTCGGATATGTGTTACTGTTGCGATCTTAATGAAGAAACTTAGCTCTCCTTTTTCAAACTGTGCCTGGGTTTGCACTACATTCAACTTTTTTTTTGCATAGCTAGCTTTTGAAATTATTTAATGTGTTTATTCGTGACACAAACATGACATACAAGTTCATCCCTTATGATCATGGATACTTCTTTTAAAGCTGGTTTTTGATTCTAAATCAATGCTTCGAGCCTTCAGAAAATTTTTAATGATGATCAAAAAAGATTTAAAATAATATTAACAATAATTATTTATTTTTTCATTAACAAATACAATTATTTGACGTGAAAAACGGACTCCTTCTCTGTTCCAAAGCAAGAGTTGCCTCAGGTGAAGGAGCGAAATTGTTTTTCTATAAGATATTGCAGCTAGTTTAAGTTGATGCGCTCACTAATACTGATACCCACCAGCCTAACTTTTGGACAACAGATGCGTTTCTGCATCTTGCTCTTGCTGCATTTGTTAACCAAACAGCTCTCACAAGTTTTGACATTTTCAACGGCTCAAATTTGACGAGCAGCAGATAAATTTAATTTTTGAAGGGAATCAACATTCCAAAGGGAAAATACGTTTTAATCTTCGAAAGCTTAGTTTTCTGTTAAAAGAATGAAACCACTCGATAATGATGCCATTAAAGATCAGCCATACAATTTACGTTAAAAAAAACTACGGGTACGTACTGAGACAAAGTGAAAGGTGCGGAAAAGTACTTAATAAACGAATTTCGCGGCCTTACATCTCGCTGTTAATTGTATGAAAATTCTTGTTCTTAGACTGCAGTGGTATATAGTAAGTTAATTTACAACTTGTTAAAATCTTACAATTAAAAAAATGAAATAAAACATACTTTTATTGGCGCTTCTGCATTAATGCGTACTTCAACCTTTGACTTTTGACTCATTTCAGTCAAATGACTCTCCTTTCCTTTTCGTGCATCGCATTTCTGCAATATTCGATATTTTTTCGGAACAGATCATACTCCTGTGGTTGCTTACAAATTTTAGGTAAAAGATAATATTTCAGATTTCGACGATTAAAACAATCCAAATATTTAATGGCTTTAAATTGAAGTTCACTGAGGATGACTTCGAATCATGAGGCCGGTTACTTTTATAAGGCTATGTATTAATATTCAATAATTTTTTGCAACTTGTAAGATTAAAAAATAATAATCAGATGTCGTCTAGACATTCAGTTGTTAACTGGGGTATTTAGAAAAAAGATTTGAATTTAATTCTGCAAAAAATATTCTTTCTTTTTCGGGGTTCCATACTCAAAGGGTGTCTATCAGTCCCATGGCTGTATTTTCTGAGTTGCAATAGGAAAACACTTGTAATTACGTACTACTGCTATAAAATCAAATAATACAAATAATATTAAACTAAAAAAAGGGTTCCCAATACAAAAAACACGTTTATTTAAAAATAAATTTCGAGCGCAGAAATAGACTACAAGATATTTAAAATTAAAAATAATATTTAAGGATTTAATATTGTTCGGTGGTACGTTACCATTCGTTTGCGTATTCGACTCGCCCTTGCCCGTTTTGTGCCTTTCACTAAATAGTTACGGCAACCATTTAATGAGTCTCATTCCGAATATTAGCAAAATATTTGAAGTCTCTTGGCTTAGCAAATTGAGGAATAAGTTGAGTTTCTGATCACCAATTCAAATTCAGAGGTGGACATGCAGTTAAAGAAGCCCTTTAACACCGTACAGCTAGATTGTCCTTGTTACAAGACGGGTTGGGCATAAGCTTTCCACTTCTGTGTATACTCTTTGACATTTACATTATGATAAAGCTTGTGAGGGAAAATGAGAATTTAAACTCTGCTGGGAGCTTGCAAATTAACAACGTCTGCAAAAAGGCGTAGTTAACTTGCCGATTTTATTTATTACTATGAGTATCAAAGTGCAAAGTCATTTGCAATGTGACTGCGACAAGATCCAACATTCGACATTTAGAGCTTGAAGATGAAGATTAAGAATTTGTTTATAGAAAATTCTCTATTCTGGGCCAAGACGATCAGATAACTTGAAGTCTGGCTCAGAATCTATATTTTTTAAATGTATGTTGATGATGCTTTACCCAGACCAATCAAGGGCCTATGTTATGAAGAGAGGCTGTTTCTGCAGAAAGAAATTTTCTATGTGTCCGTGAAGGTACTAATGGGATTCGTCATTTATGATGAATTTCAGACGAAACTCGCCGAGTGCGTCGTTGAAGTTCATGGAGTTTTTAGCAGTAGTCTGCATTTTGTAAGGTAACAAAAATTCTTTGCAAACCTCTAGTAGCCAATTACGTCTGGTCAACGTTGACGACTTGATATTCTCATCATAATGAGTACTACGAGGTCTTCCGGCTGCTCTTCTGTCACTAGTTGTTCCAGTTTTTACGAAGCGAACGGCTGAAGGCCTTTCGGTTTGACATGTTCGCGTAGAATGGCCTGGAAATCTGGACTGAAAATCACGTTGCACCAATGTTAATTTAGGTCAGGTTACAGTGGATGCCATAAGGCAAACGTAGACATTCATAGGGGAGGTGGGTGACAGTATCTTCTTCCTACTCTGAGAGGCAGCTTCTGTAGAAATCGTTTGAATGCAATCCTAGCCTTTCCACGTGTCTGCCAATAAGGCATTTATGACAGAGACGAGACCACTTAAGGAGTCCTGACTAAGGTTGAGCAGGTCCCTGATTCTTTATCTGTTGAGGAGGGGTTTTGTTTGTCTGGTAATACAACAGGGTGTAATATGACTTTATGCCCAAGTCATTGAAAAATTTTTCCGTAAAGTATTCGTCACGAGTATTCCACGATCTTGTAGAGTACAGCTTTAGATATATTCTGCGTATGCTTATATACAAAAACAAAACTAACTTTTGCAAAATACCTCTTTCGAAAGGGTGAAACATTCAATGCGACTTTTTTGTTAAAAGAAGTTAAAGTTAGTTGGTAAGCAAAACTTAATATACAAAATAATCAAATATAGTACAGCGCAAAAACACTTTTTACTTAGTAAGTTTATGTTTAGAATGTTTTTAGTTTTTTGCATTTAGTTCATTTCCTATGTTCTTTTTTTTAATAAACAACAATTTCTTAATAATCGGTTTGTTCTTGAATTTTAGCTGTAAACAGAACAAAAATAACTTTCAATGATCCACATATCATTCAACCATAGCTTTAACGTAAGGTCTTTCAGAATAACTATAAAAAGAGGAGTAAACGTTCTTAGTTAAAAGTCTAAAGTCCGATAGATTGACATGGCAGTTGCATAGAATCTAAGGATGTATGTAAATAACGCATTTTTTTAATAAGATCTATAATGCAATATTTTAGGTAATCGAATACGATAAATCTGAAGCAAAATTTATTGATTGGAGACACTGTTGTCTGCTGCTTCTCGTTTTCAATTTGTAAACAAAAATTATTCCTCAATTTTCATTGGAGAAAACGAATCATTTCCTATACGATCAGTGACGGTTTTGATCGCCACTGATATGATAGCAAAATAATATCTCTGCATTCCCTAAAAAGGAAGTCGATATTAATTAATTTCACACTTTTCAATCTGTGCATCAATTTCAAAATCACCGACACAAATTTAATATGCTAATTAGCAATAATTTTCTAATCAACTCTAATTATGAAAAAAACCTTTTAATTTTTTTAGCGTTTTCCAACACTTTACATTTGTAAATTGATTCTAATGGGAAAGAGGCAACAATTTCTGAAAGGCTCTTATGCGATAATTATCACTTTAACATACGAATGTGCAAAAGGAGCTTGCAAATGAAACCTTAAGTTTCTTGAATTTGTACATTTGGCTGCCATAGTAAGTTTTTGTGCCTGTAGCTTTTAAATTTGTGAAATTTGAAACACTTTCAAGGCAAAACAGATGAAATCCGGTTTTCCGAATGTTTGTGATATGGCGATACAGGTTGCAGTATCAGCCATAGATCCTAATTAAGGCGAAATCTTTTGGCGCCGCCAGCTCGTTTGGAAGCAGTCAATGCCTTCGTGTTCATCTTTTGCACAAATTTTGGAGGATGCATGAACAGTTTATTGTCAACTCCGAATGAATCCATAATCGTTATCACTCGCGAGGGTTGTGGCCGTGTAAAATACCGGCTACTCCCTCCAGGATTTGAACTCAGCTTCATGATGCATTAACTCATTAGCCACAGACTTCAGACTTCAGACCTGCTCAATGTTACCAAAAATGTCTTTACACGTTTTTTTTGGATCATGTTCCTTAACAAAGTCAAATCGGAAAAAATTACAAATTTTAAGTCCGCATTTTTCGCCTTTAAAAAAGCTTTACAGCGAACAAATTGCACTATGATGTTGCAAAAGAAATGGCTCACCAAGGCTGTTCCTAGAGCCGAGCATCAGAACTGGGTAACCGCAATTGTGTTTCATTTAAGGGAGTTTGTTGATACCTAAATATTTTTTTTAATCTATTTAAATTGTTTATTTCTTTGTTTTACATAATATTCAAGACAATGTACATGCTAACACTTTATTTATTCTTCCTTCTCATTTTCATAAATGATAATTTCAACAATAGGCCAATGAATTTGATTAAGTAAAGTTTTAACAACGATATTAAATTTTTGAATAAATACATCCTTCATTTGATACTGTATCGCAGAATCAATTATTTCAAGGCAGCATTCGGTACGGTTGATCGCAAAGCTCTTCCTTACAAGCTGTCCAGAAATCTGAATAAATTACGAGCCAACTTTAAAAATATGACAAGTGAGATTGAGCCTTCTTATGCATGCGTTCTGATCCGGCGGCGAACTAGGATCGGTTTTCTTTTTGTTTGTTTGTTTTGTAAATTGTATCATGATTTTTAACCCAAAAAGTTTCTTCTTGAAATGCAACTAAAAGATTTATGATTTTCGAAGAAGACGTGATTCCTTACCTAAAATCAAAAAAAAAAAAAACAACTCAACCAAAAATGTATGGAATTTTCAAATAAAAAATAAAATCCACAACATATACATCAAGAAGAAAAGCAATTTGGATCTATGTTTGAGCCATGCTTTTGTTGCAGAGTTTGAAGGATCTACGTTGTCCGTCTGGTTTTTCGCCACAACGGAAAATCACCGACAAGGGCGCTCTACCCCAACGAGGATAAACTTTTTTACTTTTTGGACTATCTCTTTTCTTCGTTGAGGTATAGCTTCCCACGAAACTTGACAGCATATTGACAATTTTATTGTGGAGCTTGGATACAAAAGCAACGACTAGACCACCGCTTTCTGGAATCGTCTCAATCCATGTCCGATCTTCTTTCTTTCCGTTCCTGGTGGAACTCTGTTTAGCCTGACTGTTTTCAATGGTAAAGGACCAGTTTAATAAGATATACTTAAAGTTTTGTACAACTTGACAAGCTTGACAAACCATTGATTATTTTTATTCTCGCTCTCCAACTACTAGTTGTTGTTCCTTTGGAATAGAAAATAGCCCCCTTTCTGACTTTAAAGAGTCAGTCAGCAATTAAAATTAATTTCAGCTAAACTCTGCAGTTTTTTTTAAATGGAACACGAATTAGATGCACTGGAACTGGGGTTATTTCATGTTATGTTGCCTTTTTCGAATTGAAAAATCATCCTTGGATTTGAAATCTTCAGTGGAATTGCAGAGATTTTTCTGACCTTAAAATATGACCAATTGCTTCATGTTTTTTTTTATCTCCAGTACGGAGATTTATCTTCGCTTTGAAAGAGTCGTCTATTTGGTATCAATTATTTTTAGCAAATGGTAAGGAAGTATCTAAAACAATGAGATAATCGAGATGACATTTAAAACTTAACGACCATAGTTGATTCAAAAGCCAGTTTTTAGAAGTTCGTTTCCAAATTTGTCAAAAGTTGTGGGTGAGCTTGTTTAGAACTTTACACGACTCAAATAATTAGCCTTACATCCTTAATTACTATCGTAAACTGAAATGCCATCTACGTCAACCACTCTGGTAATGTGGGCGCCTAGCACCAAAAATTTATTGCATTCGGATACTACTAAATTATCCAACAAATAAACACCATACCCAAGGCAATTAACCAAACATATCCCCGCTTCGAAACTCCGCTTCGAATTGGAATTTCCACGGCCAAGATGTGCCAAATTTGTTGTCAACTTCTGGCTCAAACTGAGGAACAAAGATTCAAAAACACCAAAGGAGCATCCAATTAGCGAATCCAAAACGAATTGATTGCCAGTTGAAAAAAGATAGGAGACGGACGGCTACTCAGCCACCTGTCCGCCCCTATCCCAGTGTTTCAACATCTCAGCCAACCTACCTGTTCCGGTCCAATCGATGTCCAAATTGAAACCCTATGTTTATCTCAGTGTGTTTTATGTTTATGTATTGTTTTGTGACGTAAAAATTCGTCCAACAACCTGCTCCTGGGTAGAATCGAATATACGGAAACAAACAATCTTGACAACCGGTAGGTATCTGTTTTACAGAAGGCTTTTGTTTTTGGTCTGCATAATCGGTAGATGGTTCCGGACGTATTAGACGCCCAAAGAGACACCCGGCGGGGCGCCTTCGATTGGTTTTTGAAACGAAACCTAAGAAGATGATCGATTCTCTACACTGACTTTGGAACGGATGCTTCCTACCGCGCAACGACTTTAGAACTTGAGACTATCAGCGTGTGTGGATGTTTTGACATAGCACCGGATATGCATTTAATATCGGCGCGATCGTTAAATCAACGAATGCGCATCATTTCCGTTGATTACGCACGCGCGCTTTGAAAGGCTTGAGATGCCACCAACAAAGCCTTATGAATATGTATTAGATGCCTATCCAAGAGGACAATCTATTTAACGGGCCGGCAGGTGCCATTACTGCACAATGAACAATGACCAAGTTTGACCATGGAAGAACTCTGACCCGATGTTCCCACCATAGTGTGCAACATCCTCATAGCCGACCGTGCATCGCGTCGCACCGAAAAACTCAATTTATTTGCAATTAAAGTGGATCCTCGTAAAACAGTCAGCGTGATGAGAGTTCTCAGGTTCATCATGTTCGTCAGAGGTGTCTGTTTTGGCGGTTCCCTTTGTGCAATGGTTTTTGGTTTTGTGCGCACGCCATGTCACTGCGGCATAAGTCCACTCATTCCCAACTCGCAACGGGGTCGTAAACTTTGCGCCAAGTTCTTAGAAAAAACCGATCGCTTCTACGCAAGCCATGCCGAGATGTTGTGAAACTGAGACGTGCACACGAACTGACGTCCGTCGTCGTCGTCATCATCGATGATGGCAATTTGTTCGCACCAGAGCAGAGCAATGTGGATCATACAAATCCTTTGAGTTCCATACTACAATTCACCGGGGGTACTCCCAGTCACTCGGATGATTGAATCCTGTCAGACTGATTTAGATTAATGATCGTGTGCGCCGCCGTCTTGCGATGCATCTATCATGGTCGCTTTGTTGGATTGCTTGTCAAAATATAGGCTGTGCTGAATGCTGTGTGAGTGGAGTAAGGGAGCTCCATCGGATGGATCCTGTAAGAGGTATTTGTGCTCGTCCCGTAATTTACAGTGACATATTGGTAGGATTTTTGCTGGTTTGCATTTTTTGCACTGTGGGCTGTCATCTTGGCATCGCTTGCAACGATGACGAATGCGTGTACTTAAATTTTGTTTACGATTTGAGCCCGAAGTATTTTACATCCCCTGCCATATGTCATCTGAAACGAGAGCTGATAAAATTGAGTGGCGAAAGCTTTGGGTTCGCTGGACTTGGTATGTCGAAATGAAATGATGTGGGAGGTATGTACCCTCTTGGACTTTGATGAAGTATGAAGAAGGCCACGAACGAATTGTGATGATCTTCACTTGTCAATAGATGCACTATATGAATTAATTAATTATATTTATTTAATGCACTCAGGAATACTGAAAAAAACAGTAAACACAATTAAAAGATAAATTAATATGTAAGTAATATTTTTGAAAAACAAATTCTGCCATAAAAAATATTTTTAAAAGAGCCTTTGTGCATGTTCACTATTTATTAGAGTATGTCTTCATTTTGCGATTTTTTGATATTCGTTCCCGGTTAACAGCTCACGCCTCATTGAAAATTGCATGTATATCCTCCTCCTCCTCGTTTCTTCTCTAAAATACCAATTCGGTAGCCTTTAACTTCGTTGATAAAATCATTCTTAATTTCACTGATTCTATCACATAATTATGTGATATGTGCTCAGGTACGCTTTAAAAACAGATCTATCTTTTGTTTTGTTGTTTTTGGGAACTGATTTTGTATTAAGATGTGGGCCTTAGGTTGAAGTTATTATTTCTAGACTCTTTTGACATTTCTCTTCAGTAAGGTTTGCCATTTCATGATGGAAAGATATACGAGCCAACAACGAGTCGAAATTATTAAAATTTACTACCGAAATTCGGAGTCAGTGGCCCCAAAGTTAAGAGCGCTACGTCCAATTTATGGTCGTCATAATCGTCCTAGCAGATCGACAATTGAGCGTGTAGTGGAAAAATTTGAATCCACAGGCACAGTACAAAATGTTCCCGTGCCAGTGAGACAAAGAAGTGCCCATAGTGTCGAGAACATTGCTGCCGCTGAGGCTTCAGTTGCAGGAAGCCCAAATGTGTCTCTCACACGTCGTTCTCAAGCGTTGGGCATATCTGTGACATCGTTGTGGCGAATTTTGCGAAAAGATCTTAGCCTACATCCTTACAAGATTAAATTGACGCAAGAACTGAAGCCGCTTGACCACCAGAAGCGTCGTATGTTCGTGAATTGGGCTGAGCAACAACTTGAAAATGATTCGGATTTTCATCAAAAAATCATCTTCAGCGATGAGGCTCATTTCTGACTGAATGGCTCTATCAATTAACAAAATATGCGGTATTGGTCAGGCAGCAATCCACACGTACTCCATGAGTCATCATTGCATCCCGAAAAAATTACGGTTTGGTGTGGTTTATGGGCCGGCGGCGTCATTGGGCCGTACTTCTTCCGTGATGATCAAGACCAGCATGTTACTGTGCATGAGGATCGCTACCGTTCAATGATAACCGAATATTTTTGGCCCCAATTGGATGATATGGACTTGGACTTGATATGGACTTGGAGGAGGCTTCCAACAGGACGGCGCCACAAGCTACAAAGCGAATGTCACAATCAATTTATTGGAAACCAAGTTTGTAGAAAATGTTATCTCACGAAATGGTTCAGTCGCTTAGCCGCCTCAGTCGTGCGAAATGACGCCGTTAGACTTTTTCCTGTCAAGCTACGTCAAGTCTATGGTTAATGCCAACAAGCCAGCGACGATTGATAAACTTCGTACGAATACCGAACGTGAAACTGCAGCAGTATCGGCCGATTTATGATTCAAAACCGTCGAAAATTGGGTTCAGCGTCTGGATTTCTGCAAGCGTGCCCGTGGTGTCCATGCAAAACAAATCGAGTTCCATACATAATGGCATCGAACGTACTTTCATACTTTATGGACGCTCTAGCAAAATTTATTATGCCGATTGCAAGGCATATCCTTTGGTTGGTTTCTCCAAAATATGGTTTACCATATTCGCAGTATAACATGCCATGAAATTCTGGTTTCGTTTACTTTTGTTACATTTTCAATCGAAGTACGAGAATGGTTGTTTAATATGAAAGTTAGAATTTTTTTTAAAAATATTTCTGTTTTTATTCCGTCGCTGGATTGATCTCAAAGTCAGCAATTCGACCCTTTATCTGATGCTGAATTTTTTTCAAATACATCATAAAGACCACAACCCGTGACGAAACTTTGGGCCACTTTATATATGTAACCACGATGTCAAGATCATTTTTAATATTGGGATAGGGACCAGAATATACCCGAGGTAAGGAATGCATGTCCCTCAGGTACGATGGAGGTAAACCAACCCCTAAATGATGAAGATTTTTAAAGGAAGCTCACCAAAATCCTTAACCAAAAAAGGTGCAATGGTATTCTTATGAGAACAAACGAACAAGACAAATTAAGGTTATTGTAGAGAAACTACACTTCTTCTCATGCTCACCAGACAGTATAGTTTCTGATCTAAAAAATAAAAACTTCAAGATATTAGAAGCCGTCAATTTGCTAAAATTTAAAAGCAAAGTACTGATTCCAATGTATACGCTTACCTTCGAGCACGACGAAAATATCAAAAAGGTATATGAATACAAAGATATCCTTGGAATGAAAGTGGAGATTCATGCCACAAAGAAATCAAAACTAGTCCCACAGTGCAAGAATTGCCAAAAGTAAGGACATGAACACAAATACTGTAACTCTAAACCTAGATGTGTGAAGTGTGCAGGAAACCACCAAACTAAAGATTGTATGAGAAAAAAGACTACCAGCAAAATGCGTCAATTGCAACGAAAAGCAACCAGCCACCTATAGAGGCTGTCTAGTTACTAAACAGATTCAGCTGGCAAAAGATAGCAAACATAAAAAACCAAACCACAAACAAATTTAGAAAAAGACGCACCCAAAGACATAAAGGACTTGTTAGCGAAAACACTAAAAGAATAATCCAAAGACTAAAGAACTAGCAAAAGAGTTCTAAGACCAGAGACTGGAGCGGGTACAAAATTGACAAAATTGACATATGCACAGATTGCAGCAAAAAATGTAGAAAAAGTTGTATCCTCAATCAAATCAAATACTATGATGGAAATTTTCATGCAAAAAATTCTAAATAGGATGATGAGCATGAAAAAAAACAATAAAACTATACTAGAAAGAATTTCGTTCCTTGAGAGACATATCGACATTTAAAAGTTAGAAGAGGCTGTTCAGACACTTACAGTTGATATCCAAAAAGCTGCATGGGCTGCAACAACTTAAACCAAAACGAAAATCTAACCAAACTCATATCCCAATGAAATACGTATCGTAATATTTCGTATTCAAAAGAAATACGTGATATTATTGCGAACAGGAGAAGGGCTAGAAAACGTTGGCAACAATCAAGGGCACCCAGCGACAAAGCAATTCTGAAAAATGTAACGTGTAAGCTTTAAAGATGGATAAGAGGATTCAAAAAAGGCAAAATGGCATAAAAAATACCTTACCAATCTTACAAATGACGCTAGTACCGAAAATTCACTCTGGAAGGCAACAAAGAAAATGAAAAGATCAATTGCACACATTCCGCCAGTAAAAAACACAGACGGTAACTGGGCAAAGAGCAAACTAAAAAAAGGCGAATTTATTTGCCGAGTATCTCAAAGGTGTTTTCCAACCATATGAAGATAAAGACTGTTTTGATGCGGAAGAACTGTGCGAGGAAGAGAGACGTACTAAATCGGTAAGTATGAAAGAACTTGCCATAGAAATAAAAGAAGGGCTTCAATACTAAAAAAGCGCAGCGATTTGATTTAATATCTGGCGAAATTCTCAAACAATTCCCTATCAAAGGCCTTAAAAAACTAGCACAGATGATAAATGTTGCATTCAGGACAAGGCATGAAACGACCTAGCATGTGGAAAGTCGCGAAGGTAATAATGATACCTAAACCAGGCAAACCACCTAGTGAAGTTACATCCTATTGCCCCATATAAATACTACCTATGTTATGTAAGCTATCTACGATAATCGAAGAAATATCGCTTATCCTAAACCATCAATTTGATTTTAGAAATAAGCACTCCAAGATTGATCAAGTGCATAAAATAACGTATAAAATCGAAAAACCACTAGAAGAGATAAAGGTATGCTCTTCTATGTTCCTCGATATAGCACAAGCTTTCGTCAAAGTGTGACACAAAGGACCGATCCATAAATTGCAAAAGCAACCGAAGCAATACTCAGATATTCTAGAATCCTTAGCATCGCAGCGATTGTTTAGAATCAAACATGGAGATGACTTCTCCTCACTAAGAATAATAAAAGCTGGTGTACCATAATGCAGTGTGCTTGGCCCTATCTTATATCTCTTATTTTCCAGTGACTTGCCAAATAGTGACGAAACAACTATCGCAACATTTTGGGTGTGAATTGTATATCAAAATGGACAAAAAATGGCATATTAAATTAAATGACCTTAAGTCGGTCCATACAAACTTCACGAATAAAAGTGTTAAGCACATTCCAGGATTCACTAATGATAATGAAGTAAAATACGTAAGCACAGCCAAATATCTAGGCATGACACTAGATGCAAAACTTGCCTCGTAGGAAATTGCTCTTGTTTGTCCGATTACAAAAAATTACTGCTTTATAAGCAAATTGTCAAACCAGTATAGACCTACGGGATACAGCATGGGGCATGCTAATGCAAAACAAATTTACAAAAGATACAAACATTTCAAATCAAAGTACTGCGGAATTTAGTAAATGTACCATGGTAAAATAAGAACAATGTTCTGCATAGAGATCAAGAAATTGAAAGGATCGAAGATGAAGTCAAAAAAGTAGCAAAAAGACATGAACTTAGACATCTCAACCACATCAACCCAGAAATAATGGAACTCTTAAACACTGGCAATCTAACTTGTAGACTAAGAAGAGTAAAACCTTTTAAACTAGCTAGAAAGGCAGAAAATTTAACGAAATATTTAACAGTCTTACCGACGACAAATAACTGTAATCGACTAGGTGCAATAATTGGATGGCTTCCCCCATGCTGCGGTGGAATGTCAAGATGGAGGTACCGCATGGGACAGGAGAGAGAAGGGAGCAGGGGTAAGTGGGCAAATCTCACACCTCTACTGAGTATGGGCTTTGTTTCGTCTTGAAAAGAACCACCTCCCAGCGTAAAAAAAAAATCACTCGTTAAACAACAAAATAATTCGACCAAAGATTTATATCGAAATTGCTCAGCAAACTTCCTATTAAGTAAGACATTTTCTAATAACATAAAAAGCAGATAATTAACCAGACCGCGCTCAAGACATAATTGTTATCCAATTGTCTTTCTTAGTTTTAAAGGCAAATTAAGCTGCTTTCTACCTTCTTAAAAAGGTTGCCAAATTTACAAGGGCATATCGGGCTAGTGCATCTTTTTTAAATCAGCTGGCACTGTCAGAAAAATATTTATTTTGCCACTTTCGATATATTTGGACACTTGTTCGATTAAATGTTAAGAGAAGATTATTCTTGCGACTGCAAAAAAAAATTATTCTCTGGCATTTAATTTTTCCAGTACTATAAGCCTTTCCCTCGAATTGACTACAATAAAAAATTTATTTTTGCAGCATGACCTGACATTAATCTCTCGCTGTATATCGTTCCTTTTTTATTTTTCATGTTTTTAATTGAATGTATTTTTGTTTTTTGCTTTTAATGACATGTCGATAGAGTAATCACTAAAACACTCCCACCCAGTTAATCAGACTACCACAGCTGATCCGACCACTGTAGTGATGACGATGTTCATTTAATCCCAAAGGCAATTAGTGACTGGACCAAATTGAAAAACCAGATAAAAAATTGACAAGCAGGCTTCATTCAGCCATTCCTACACCTGTAAGTCCTTTGATTTTTCTTCTCGTGCTCCGAGTTCAATGAGAACCAGCTCCAATGAAAAATTAAATAAAACTTTTCTCATTCATTTACATATAGAAGTAGTGGAGAGAAGGTATTTGGCATGGTATAAACCCGTCATATATTAAGTTCAAATGCTGGAAGAACTCTCCACAGTATTTCAATAAATATTGAGTTTCTAAGAAGAATCAAAAGATATTCACAAGACAAAATTTACAGCCAAAGCATAAAACTTTTAAGTCCCAAAAAAGAGAAAAGAACAAAATAACTTCAAAATCTCTTAAATAGGGGGTCATAATTTAGGCCATAAACACTCCATCATCAACGCAATGATCACACGCGCTCAATGCCAAAGAATTCATGTGTAACGTCATTCGATGACCATCCGCCAAAGGACATGTGCTAACTCCGTCTCAAGATTCTATCAATTGGCCAAATTAACTGGTATCTTTTATGGCAGCTTCTGAAGAAAAACAAACTCATTTCAATACAAAAAACCACACATCAAACATGATTAGGACTCCAATAAACCCATAAAAATCCATAAAGGCCCATTGAACATCCTTTGCTAATGCGAGGCGCAATGTTGCATTTTATAGCGCAACGATTATCGTTTTGGATATACCCGGTCTACGGATGCCCGTCAACTGAGCATGTATGATTCGAAGCTAGCTATTCTTCGTGGGACAAAAGGATCAATTTACGAGCTGTTAACTTGTTCGTCTTCACACTTCAGGACATTATTCAGAGTATTCTCACTGTTTTTTTTTTCTTCGTGTTTTTCATCTTTGCTTCCACTATGCTCATCCTTAGTGTGAATTAATTTCGTTGAAGGAAGATTTACAAGCATCAAAAATTAACCAACCCCCGCTGCCGTTGTCCTTTCAACGAGGAATAAGTGATTTTAAAGGACAACAGGACTATGATGATAAGAAAGTCATAAACTCGTCGATACGTTGTCGTAGTCATAAAAACATAAAAATAGGAAATCTCTCTTCTTCTCGCTTGCCTGGCTGTGACTTCGAAGGAAGTGCACACAAAACTCTGAAAAGAATACTTACTATTCTGGGAAGATGCGGCCAAGCAATCTGCGTTTATGGCTTCTGAATGGGCAGAAAGTAGCTGCACTGTGGAGTTGTGCAGTGCACCCTGGGGCTACCATATGGTACCTGACCGATACCTTCATTTTCTGGAATCAAGGACATCGATGATAGTCCAATGGCTAAAGCCTCAGAGGGCGATCTGTCAAATGGGAATCTGAGAGAAATCCAATTGTAGTAAGCAATTGTGTATTGAGTGTTTTGGTAGATGATCGGGTTCGATGACTTTGATCGATCGGGAGAGTCTTATTTACGATGTGATGATGTTTTCCTGCGAAAGAGTTTGAAGATCAATATAACAACCGTTAGTTTGCTGTAAGATTTCGTCTTCATTTTTCGAAGTTCATCAATTCATTATGGATTGCTGTGCCAACACACGTTCGAATTAAAAAAAAATATATACAAGCTTCTCATTTGTCATTTATTTCAGAAGATCCTTTGAATCTGATTCTAATGTATTTCTTTTCATATCTCTCTATCTTAAAATCCTTTTTTTTATGAAATTCAATTCAATGTTTTTTTAATATTTATGCCGACAGAAATCCTATTTTTGTAGGAAGAAAAAGTATTTCTGTTTCTTAATCAATGATTGTTTAAAAAAATTATCAGCAATTGATTTAGTTGTCTTTAATCATTTTATTTTAGTTTTAAAGAGTAGGCATATGTTGGCTTCTTATATTATACCTGTATGAAGACGGCATAAAGGATTTACTTGAGTCTTGAATTTAAAAAAAATTGTTTCGCTGCAACAGCACTCTTGTGAGAATACTTTTTGAGTACTAGTATATCACTGCACTAATGTAGTTATTCGCTGCTGCTGGTCCAACAAAGAAATCTTAATTCAAAACAAAAGTACTCAATTTTACCAGATTTTATTTTTTGTAATATTTATACGACGAAAATATATCGTTTTGATGAGGTACACCGAGTTGGGGTGCTTCAAAAGCACTAAGCTCTATCTTCCAGTTTTTATTTAATTTTTTTAAATTTTCGCAATGTGATTTTTTATTCAGTAAGTTAATTATTAAACAAAATTTGATTTGTATTGGATCAGTAAATTCAATTTTTTATCTGAAAAATCACTTCCGAAATGTGATACTTTGGAAGTGATAAATCAGAGTCCGCTTTCTCCAGATTAATGTTGGCAAAAGTCATCTTTAAGGATGTCTTTAAAGTAGTACGCAGATATTACCGGGTTTTCATATTTTCGGAGATAACTTTAGTTATCTAACCTCAATAATGCTCAACAGTCACTTTATTTTGTTTATGATCGTCTTAAAGCAGAACAAAGTTTAAAGCGCCCTCCCATGATTATTGGCGCGCAGATATTGAATCAGTTCTGCTAACCAACCACTATAGATGCCAAAGCGTTACGCTACTCATACCTGTCTCATTATTAAGTCTTAGCAACTAGGTCAACTTTAAGTAGCATTAATCTGCACATTCATTGAGAAGAATAATAAATTTCAATTGCACAAGAACAACTAAAAATTATTTTGACTGAAAAACCAGATCAGACCCCACACAACGCAACGTAACGCTCAAAGAATTTGCCTTGAAAACTGCCTCTTAATTTGTCCCATTGTGAGGGCGCGACTTCAGAGGACGCGGTGTTCAAGAAAAGCCAACACTTGACTTCAAAGCGCTCAACACAATGCGTTACCGCGCGAAAGTGTTCGAACAAAAAAAACAAAAAAAAAAAAAAATAGCCAAATCAAATTCGAAGCCATCCATATTCCGGTCTCAACCCGAGAGACAAACTAACAATTGGACAATTCAACCAAAACAAAAGTATCTGAAGAATTTCTGCAATTCAAAAAACAACAATTTATCTAAATTCAATTATTGTACTGACACCGAGCCGATCGTAGCGATCGATTGCGTGTCGGCATCACAGATCTCCTGGTTCGGTAGCTGGCTCACCTCATAGAAAACCATTCAACTAGCAATTGTTGGACTGCTTAACATGATCGCGCCGCCGCCAGATAGACAAGACAATTCACAGATACACAATGTACCAACAATAACTGATCGAGTGCCTTATACCACCCAGATATGATCGCTTGAAGGGGGTCAAACATTTTCGCTTCCGATACTCTCATAAAAAAAAAAGTCAGCTGACAGACACAGTAGCCGAAAAGTTGTCACAATTTTTGAATGATTAGGTACCTGGGTTCGATTAAAAAAAAAAAAAAAAGTATGAGTTAAAAAAGAATATGTATACGGGACACCCACAGGGTAATTCTTTGGAGTTATTTGTATACACAAGGAAGCCAGATACATTTGTGGTCAACCGCAGCACGCTACCGGACCCATACATCATCCGGAGAGTGTTTCTTCTGAATATAAGATATCAAGTATCTGAAAATGAAAATATCTCCTTAAAGTATCTCTTGGGGGAATTATGATTCTAGCGAATATTGGCGAACGCTATGCAAGCATATGAAGAGCACACTTATATTAAAAAAAAACCCACAGAGTCCAACTATCTATTATGCTAATAGCCGTGGGCGTTCAGCCTCAGCCATTCGCGCTCGCTCGATGGTGGATCGTTTTGCGCGCGAGAGCCTATAGGTAGCTTTACAATGCGTGGATGTGGGGCTGAGCTGAAGTTGGAGTGTGATGTGGTGGCTGCTCCTGGGTGCTTAATTGAATAATGACTTTGACTTGATGTGTGGAAATGGTGGTGGCTGGCTGATGCAGTAAGCAGGCGGGCGCAACGTTCAATCAACACAATCAACATAAACGGAGCGCGTCGTCATCGTCATCGTCATCGGATGATTGCCTCCTTTGTGGTTGTGTAAATTTCATTTAAATGCGTGCACGACACGTCCTAATGCTGCTGTTTTCCTCTATATGGATATGCATCTGTATGTGGATGAGAAAGGAATTTCTGGCATTTGGTAAATTGGGAGGTAGGTACTAATAGAAGCTAATTAGGGAGAATGCTTAGCTGATGATGTTATCCGCGAGCCATACTACCCCGCGTTAGTCATGAGGAAAACATTTTACTTAGGTCATGGCTGGCAGGAGATCATGTTTTTTAGATTAGGCATTAGGTATTTATGATTTTGTTAAATATTTTATCTTCACTAAATCAGGAATTCACCGAAAAGATTTTCAGGTGTGCTCAGAGAGTCCTTGAAATTTGTTAAAATTTGTTTTTAATTTTTATTTATTTTAAATTTCTTTTCTTGTATTGTTTCTCAGTGACTTTTACCGGAGCGGTACAATTGTGTGTTTAACGAAGGAGTAGGTAAATTCGACATGATTTCGAAGTGTCAGTGTCGAATTAGGGATCCCTGTTTGTTGGGAGATATTCCGATGTGAAAATGACATGGAAGTTCTGTTCCCATGACTTGATCATTAGATGAGTATAGCGAAAGCATTTGATTCACATAAAGTATGGTTTAATGGGAACGACTTGATTATCTTAAAAACAAAGCGATGTTAATTTTTTTTTTTGACATTCTTGAAAAATTCAATTCGTTCTGGGTCAACATTGCGATTTATTTTTAACAATTTAAAATGTGCAATAACTCAGATATTAATGGGGAATATACCTGCTTGCATTTAAATCAAATAATCCTTAAAAATCTACTACTGCTTAATCGGAGATGACTGTCGCTACATTTTGAAAGGCTTCGTCTGACTGATAATTTACGTGAAAAATCGTTGTTTAAAGTTCCTCCAAAAGTTTTCACAAGTGATGAACAAAATCATTCAGTAAAGTGGCTTTTCAGAGATTTTCAAGAAGGTTGCCGAACTGCATTTATCACGGTGGATAATATTGTTGTAACAAACGTGGCACTGTCGACCGCAATAAATAATATTTTACAATAGGTACCAAACTGTAGTGCCTCATTAATTTTGGTAATGTTATGCAAAAATTGTACAGCACAAAAGCAAAGGACTGGAAAGAATAATGTGCTACTAAGGTAAGACTGAGATGATGATGACATAAATAATTATTTCAAAGTGGGACATTTCATCTGTGGACAAATTTTTATGCTGATAATGTTGACCTACTTGCAGGGTCTTCCCAAACCCTACAACTCATTAAAAATAAAGCGAAGTTTGAAAGTAAATTTTAACAAACCATGAGTAAAAATCATCAGAAGTGAAGCGCTGGATTGGCTAGAATCGAACCAAAAAAACACACACACATTCCAAACATCTTGAGAATCATTCATAATTCACCTAATCCTTTAACTTGCTCTGAACCAATACATTCCCCTTGGAGCAAGTAAATTGGCTATTTCGGGAATTAATGATAAAGGAAGTCTGACGGTTAAGAAGTATTCGACTTTGGTTGAAGCTCATAAAAAAGCTTAACTGCTCCTTGGACTCGAATCTTTCTGTAATAACGAAATATTGAGCATTAAAAAAATTGTGTATTCGTATATAATATGAATTAATAATAATATCTTTTGGTATTTATATATTTCGTCATGTCACAAATTATGATTATGATTATGATTATGATTTTGGCTACTCTATTTCCGACCTTCGTTCATTGTTTGGATTCTTTCTATTCAGATGCTTCGAAAACCCAAAAGGCGATCGGAATTTGAAGGAGCTTCTTAGCCGTGTGTAATCTTAAAACTTTGATTCCAGCTTCTTTGCTAAATAAAGCATATAAATTCCAAGTTAGAGGTTTCTGTGTTTGAAATTTTTAATGTCAATTGCAATAGAGTACCCAAGCTGCTAATTAAGGAAGGAACAGAATAAGAATACAAACATAAGTTGGAATGAACTGCAACGAACGTATGAAAGAATACATGTAAGATTGGCAGGAAACGACCAACAGTCATTGGACCATGTGTGAAATTCTTGGGATTGATAATCGACAAGAAAGAAACCTGGAAGGAAAAGCTGAAAGAACGTACAACCAAAGCTAAAAGGCTTTACTGGATATGCTTGAGGCCTGTGGAAAGTCCTGGTGGCTGTATCAAGAAACCAACTGACATTATAGTATGGTGGCCAGCGATAGATAAAAAATTATATAGCCGACAGGCACACTAAAGTACAATTCCATCGGTGTAATTTAAAATATTTACGACAGTATACATGGAGATGAACTCTTGGTTAAAAGACTTAATGCACTGGGTCACTTTGATGACAGAAAAAACACTGTGCATTGGAAAACTGCGAATATGATAATGATGATGACACCACCACTTGATAGCCCATGAGAACTTGTAAAGAAAACTTTCATCTTCAACAACAACTTCAAAACAATTATTCCAACTAGAGAATCACCATTTATAAGGACGGCTTATATATCGGCAGTCGGCATGTTTAACTGCCCAAACTCTTCTATCAAAATTGCAAGGAGCTTCGCTCCGGCCTTTCGCTATACTACAACTGGAGTAGAAACGCTCATCAATCTTAACATACGGGGAAGCAAAGGCCGATTAAAGCTAACCAAACCCTTTATCAGCATCGTCACTGGTAGCTGACGAACTAGCCAGGAAAGGAGCATTAAATAGGAGTCCCGCAGGCAGCCATTAAAATTTCTGTTAATGATTGTGCAAACCGGGAAATCTGCACTCTGTCAGACACGGATTAAAAGTAGCCTCAATATCCGACAGATGTGAGGACGAAGATGAAGACGAGGCACTTGTCTACCACTGCCCAGCAACAGCGAGACATTGCCGCAAAATACGGGAGTGAAGACATACTTCATCTGACGCACCAAAAAGTTACCGGTGCATTTATGGACTTCGGAAAAAGAACCAAAATATTTCCGACCACAAAAATTTAGCAGCTTTATAGTCATCCTAATACAACCTCCCCTCTTTTTACTACAAACCCCATTTCAACCAAAATCTTTTTCACACGAAAAATAGGGGAACGCAACGGGCCCAATCGCTGAGTGCTGAGTCAAACTTTGTTGTGGCAGAAAACTGAGCTAGTCAAGTGATAAGCTCACGCAATTTTTAGCAGGTTGTGGCTTCGAGGGCGAATCTTGTCTATCATTTGAAAGTTCCCTACTCTTCAGAATAATGCGAATCTATCCGAACTCAACTATGAGCGAGCGCTCATCTTCATTTTTTGCAGATTCGATGATACAGCTCTAGATCTCCCCAATTTTTGGAGTTCTTGTATTTTGAATTAAGGCCCTAAAACCTCACACCAATAAACGAAATATGTCCAAGGCAATGTCAATTGCAATCCAGAATCGAAAAAATTAAATAACTCCCTTAAAATCAATATTGCATTTTTCCAATTTGGGGAGTTTTTGCAGAATGAAATAAAACCCTAAACCAACGATGACATAAGTCTCCAGTGTCCAAAAAAACATGGAACTATTCCTCAAAATTCAGGACCTATTTCATAATGAATGATGATGAGTTATTTTATTTTTGTTTAGAAGTTTTTTTTTTTTTCGGAGCATAATTCACTGAGCCCCTTTTGTTAACCTCTAAAAGCTTACCGCCGATCTTTCTATCTTTGCGGTCAAAGTCGCCTGTCAATAGTTTTAGAGGAAATTTCAACTTTGTGAAGTCAGGTGATGTGCTCAACTCTTCCCTTTCGGTTTTTTTTTGTATAATTTGCTCGCTCTCAAGCGTTTATGACTGCCCTTATAATGGAGTATGGCTGTCGTCTCTGATTGGGGTTATATGTTTTTACTCACAATCGAAAACTTCACGTGCTTTGCATTCTGTATTGGTCAAAAACTATAGGATACAAAGGGAATATAACGGATAAGGTAACGATATGCTGCAGTAAAAATAGTACAGAGGAAAAATCGGGGTTCCTTGTGTCGATCCATACGAATCACGATCGGAAAAAGATTTCGATGCCAATTACATACTTTTATGCGAATGAAGTTCAGCAAAATAGAAGAAGATATTCAGAACACACAGTTTATGTCCAACAGTCGAAATATATCTGACGAAAGTCAATAATTAATTATTTTTGTCTAAATACTGCCCTTCGTTTGGAGCTGTGATGAGAATCATACCTATGAAGCGACCATTTCAAATGCCTTCAGGAAGATCGCTCTAAATTGAGAAATTGCATCTACTTTTCGGAGGCGGTCTAACGATCAATCCCTATCACCTCGAATACGATTTAGCCTTTGACGTCCCTAGTCGGCGGCAGCGGCGACGGTGGCTTAAGACCAATTTATCCATAATTCGATCAAAATAACTTTAAAAAAGGCAAAGAAACAATACCGGTGTAGAAGAAAAGGTTCTTCGGTTGGGCGCTAAGGGTCAGGTCAATCAATGTGTTGTTGCGGGCGCGTAGCAACTAACACAATAAACCAGTCCACCCGTCCGTCAAGTGTGCGTATCTATATGGTGCGAGCACGGGCACCGTGTGTGTGGCGGTGACCGCCTTTGATGGTCAGATGCGATGCAACACGGATTCCCATCAAAACGTCTATTGATGGTGATGCGGCGGTTCTTTTGCTCACTGTGTTCTTCTTCAATCATAATTTCTATTGAAATCGAAAATTCAGCCGCCTACCTGATATCATTTAATGTAATCCTTGTAACGGAATGTGTTACGCGTGCCTTGTTCCTTGGACTTTGTTAGACCGCTTGTCTGTCTGTCTGGTATACTGGTGTCAGTTCAATATGCCCCGGCCCAATGACTTTAGCAGACCAACTGGCGTTTTTTTTTTTGTTATGTTCTCTTTTTGTTGGCTTTTGTTTCTGGCTCTGAGCGAGGATTATTAATTTTTCAACATCAAATTGTTTTACGACGAGTGATCTCTCTCTGGTTGTGAGGAGGAAAGTGTGTGAGTGATTTATTTGTAGAACATTTGTGCCTAAAGGAGGCTACCTACTAAGCGAGATCAATGATGGGCCGTAAATCTTTTTGGCTTTATTCTTGATGGTTTGGTGGGTAATTGGACTTAATCAGTCGCTTTTGCTCCGAATACAAGTCTGCGTAAAGAGAAGACAGATGATGGAGTTGCAATGAAATGCGATTTGTTTATAATGAGATTTGGGGCTATATCATCTGAGTTTTGAATAATGGTACGAAGAGGCAGTCGCTGATGGAATTTTATTATGTTCATGTACACTATGGTATCAATAGCTTTTTCTTTGAAATACAAACAAAATGGTTAAAACAATAAAATTGGTTCCTCTGTTCAGTAAACAAACCAGGGAGTTGATTGTTTTAACCAAATCAAGAAATGATTATGAAAACTTTGTTGTCCCTAACTGATAATAATGGTTTCTAATGTGTTGTTTCTTGTTTCTATTGTCATCGAAAAACACTTAATTCAATCCCACAAGCCTAATCAATTTCGTAGACAGTCAAGTCACGATTTTTTCTTTAGGTCTAAACGTTTTACAAGCTTTATAAAATTGAACATATGTTTGCTTGAATGTATGTGCCAGACACCACTTCTTCATATCCAATTATGATAAGTCCAGAGTTTAACGAAACAAGGATTCATTCGAAAGTCAAAAATTTATAAACTATATTGCTCCAGTTTAGAGTGTCTTTGAATTAAAAACACACGCTAACAAACATAGGAATAACCAATCTCTCTGGCCAAGGATCCAGCAAGAACAATAAAATAAATGATAGAAGATTCGTAGAAAATAATTAACGTGTTGAGAAGGACCAGCGAGTTTTCGAATCTTCGAAATGGGAAGAAATTCTCCGGTGCGCCCACAAGTGTAAAGGAATCTCAACTAACTTTTGAAACTGCTGGTTTGATTTCTGTCGACGAATTTTCGATTGGATTCTGGTAAACAGATTAAGTCGGATCTCCCACAACATTTATCCAATTAATAAATTGATGCCAGCTGCTCGTACGTGACAACAGGTGGGTTGTTGTCCCGTGGGAAAATGCATTTGTGAGGCAAGATTCATTTAGTTAATACTAAAATTACTTATTGCGCTTAATTGATATAAGCTTTCGGTTTCGTAATAAGTTTCCCCAAAAGTATATACTCAGGTCCTTCTTGCGGAACAGGCACCATAGTGCTCTAAGTAAAACTCTTATCCGTTAAGCGTTTGAGTAAGTGTTTTTATGGAACAAGGATTGAATCATCATTCACCCAAAACCTAGCAAAGAACAAGAAGAAGTAACTGAGTGAAATGAAATCATGAAAAATCTTTTCCGGCACAACTATTTTCCATAGTTTGACATTGTAATTTTTTGATTTCCATTTGTTTTGGGAAAGGTTGTGCATTGTGCTATAACTTTTGTTTTATTTCTAAGATGAACTCGAAAAAAGCTCTAAAATAATATTTTTTTTTTCATATTTTAATAGATATTTTTCAAGTAAAAATATAAACTTATTCTAATAAAATGGCGAATGCTAGAATTTCATTGTTCATTCATTTATCTAATTATATGCATTATGGTGTCCAAGTGAGAGCCACTGTAAATTTAAATTTATGTCACCTGTGAGGCGTGTCTTCAGATCGGATACACAAATTCTCATATTACTCTTAACAGTTGGGTATAATTAAAATCGCGTCTTTTTATTTGTTTATACCTCGAAGAACATTTAAATTAGCAACTTAAAACAAAAATGTTTATCCCCATTTCACGCTCAAAATTGATTAAGGCAATTAAGAAACGCTGCGGCACATTGATAAAACGATTGATGAGCTCTTGACTCTAAAGCCTTAAGTTATGAACATTAGTTTGCATAATTTGCACATCCCTTATAATTCTAGCTTTTGTCAAATACAAGTACACGTATAAAAGTTGTAGTGTTTTAAAACCGGCCGCCTTGGGAAAATATACATGAGGTAATTAGTTAAATAAAATTTTAAAAACATTTAGTGATTTTGTTGATCATGGGAAATATACAGGGTAGGTTCCAAATGAACATCAAAGTGATGAGTGGAGGATTTTTAGGGCTGATTGTTAAAATGTGCGTTTTAAAGCTGCATTTATTACATAAGCTTTTGATCTTAAGTCAAGGTAAAGTCCATCTCTGCGATGGTGCACGTTTTTTTTTCACTGTGCATTTGCGCAAACGATTAATCTTTATGAAGATAATATTTATACACTGACGTGCATAAGTAAATTGGAAGCATCAATGTTTCTTCGAAAGCTTTTGTTTCGCTGACTTTAAAGCATAGCGATCGTTTTCCTTTTTGTTATCTTGGCTTTACAATTTTGATTTCTACAGTGTTTTTGGATTAAAGGATGCTTGTTACCGCCATATGTCTTGCTCCCTCGAATTTATACATGAATACATACGGTTTGACGATTAACAAAAAGGCGGTGATATTTAATTCAAATCAAAACACATATTCTTTCGAATGTTACTGACATTCGTTAAGAAACCTTGTTTCCAACGTTTGAAGAGAAGAAAAATGTTCGTGACTTTTACGAGTTGAGAAGGTATTATATGTTACATTGTTTCCCTGTCTGCTCAGTATGCATTTAGCAAAATGTTTAACTTCGCAATCTGACATTTCTGTCCGATATTCTTCTAACTCGACAAACAGTGTTCTATTATGACAAAATAAGAAGATCTTTTCGCATGAGTCTCGTCTGTTGATTCAGAATCCCGAAAACCGAAAACCTGAAAATCGAAATCGGAAATACCTGAAATCAGAAAATCCGAATTACCGATAGTCAAAAGTCGCGAAAATCCCTAAAAAAACGAAAACGAAATGGCAGAAGGCATACAAAATAAATAAATTTGGGCAAATTTCTTGAGACCACTGTTTAAATGTTGAACGACACAATTCCGAATAGTCCTTATTCTTTTTTTTTAAAACATAAGAAAACCAAGCTCTAGAATTATACTTTTTTGGACTTCCGGAATTTTGGACTTTTCGGATTTGATTTTCGGCTTTTGTGTTTTCGGGATAGATAGATAGATAGATATTTTACTTGGTATCTCAAAAATTTACAAGTAGGTTTGTTACCGCACATTTTACATTCAGAGATATGATAATTTACATGTTATCTTTCTACTGAAATATTTTTTTTATTTTATAAAGAAAAGCGATTTATTATATTACATAAAATTTATATTCTAAAGGAAAATACCAGAAAAGCCTCCAATTTGAACAGCAAAAAAAAAGGTATGATATTACATAAACAATTTAATGTCAAATAATGGTTAAGCTTTAAACAAAAAAACAAAAAGACGACTAAATTAAAGTCAATAAGTAAAGAATTCTGTTTTTTAAACTAAAGATTAATGAATAAATAAATGAAAAATAAATAAGTAAATATATAAATTTATAATTTTGTAAATAACTATGTGAATAAATAACAACTTAAAGGTAATTAAACTAAAATATCACAGAAGAAAAGATGTTATGAAACATGAAGCAATATGAGATAAACATAAGAAAAAAATTAATCAAAGAAACGCGAAAATAGTTTAAACAAAATGTATCTGTTAACAATGATAAACCAATGTATACATAAGTGAGAGAATAAGTAAATAAAACACATCTATATAATGAATAACATTTCATGTAATATTAACTGATAGTTTGTTAATTAGACAATTGATTGACTAGAATATAATCCACGAATGCACAGCGAATACTAAACGAATGAACAAGCTTTCGAATTCTGTCAGAAATCAATTCAACATTCCCTTTTAGATGCAGTTCTTTAGTAGAATAGTGCCAAGGTAAATTGAGCATCACCTTAAGGAGTTTGGCTTGCGATATATGCAATCTCTTAATGTGTGTTTTGGAACAGCTACCCTATATTTGGCAACCATAAGGCAGAATAGCTTGGAATATGACTTTGTGGATAATAATCTTGTTATCATTTGATAGTTTCGATTTTCTATTTATGAAGGGGTATAGCATTTTAGTAGCGATACTAATTTTATTCAATATTTTTTAGATATGATCACTAAAAGTTAACCTCTTATCTAGGTGTATGCCTAAGTATTTAATGGTTTTTTCCCACCTTTGCTTAGTGTTTTCGGGATTCTCTCTGACTGCCCAGTAAAAAAATAAAGGATCTATTTAATCAAATTATTTGACGAAAAAATAATAAGCTTTTGTATAAAATCACAAGTGAATAAAATATGAATATCAATATATGTGCATGTTCATTACGGATCTTGGTAATTTAAAATCAAACCAATATCAGTACACTTTAAGTGAAGTTTTTTATTTTGGTTTCAACGGATATAAACGGAGCTTACGATGCTACTCTCAATTCCGCCACCCAAGCAGTACCTAACAAAGAAATGCTCAACTAAAAATGAATGGGCTTTTTATCGATTTAGTTCTACAATAGAGCACGCACATGAAATGCATTGGAATGCTTCTGTTTTGATCTTAGCACATGTATAATCGACGAAATTAAGCCAACCTTGCAGCAAACAATGAAAACCTCACAGAAAACAGCATAACAATCCATCTTAGATAACATGGTCTATGAAATTAGTTATTAAAAGGAAGCTAAAGCCTCCGTCAAACATCGCTTATGTCTCACAATGATTTGGAAATTACCTGATGAATTAGATAAGACTCGCTTGGTATCTAGAGGCGTATCAATAAAGCTTTGGATTAGAATGTTTTTTTTTTTATTTTTAATTTGTAAGAAGGACCCTCGAACAAGAGCCAAACCAGTTGTGTAGTTTTCTATTTAACTTAAGCCCACGGTCAGTGTGTCCACTCTAATCAAATCATATGAAATCATTTTCGCCTTTCTTTCCGAGAAGTATTATTTCACTTGTATTTTCCTCACAGTTAACATCCGAGTAATGAAATCTCCACTCAGTGTCGGTACCTTTGATCTACACAAAGCTTTTTCATCAGAAAAAATAAAAAAAAAATTACACAAAGCTTATAGACATTCATTGAGTATATTTACAAAGCAAAATGTTCATAATGGTGCAACTATAAAACCATGCGCTGCACCGCACAATCGATCTTAACCTAGTTCCACTAATGCGTCCAATTTTCTGGTGACATTCTCTCCCCCCGCCACCAATTCATAATAATCTGCTTAGTGACCAATCGAATGGATATTTTCTCCAATTTCTGGGTAAATTGCATTATGAACTGCGCGAGTATCCAAGAAATTAAATGATTAACTACAATCAAGAAAATGAAATAGAAACCCAAATGTGCAGTTAGATCCGAACGAATTTTCCACGCAACACGCCGATGAAAACATAAGCCGCCCTACGGTGAAAAGCACGTGCGATAACACGTACCCCAAGAGGAACGAAATCAAATTCCATTTAAGTGTGGAATTTTACACTTACTCACCGAATTTGTAATTATATTTCATATACAATGCTTTGTAGCTTCTTTATTTTTTTTCGTGTAGCTTCATGAAGATCAAACACAGCATTGCGCAAGAAAAAAAAAAAAAAGAATCTCCTAAATTGGATTAAGCCAACATCCCGCGACCGGATAATATCTAAATCAAACATTGCATTGCATCCGACAAAAATCACAAGCTACTAGCTACCCTTTTGGTAGCACGCACTGCATCGAATGCATTTGGTATGTTAATAAACATAATAATTGTATCTCGGCGTTAATTGGTGCACAGGATGAAATGATACACTACTTTGACTTTCTTCATAAATTATCTTATAATTACAAAATCAATGTCCTTACAAGAGTGTGTGTCTACAGCGAGCCTAGTGTATAAATAAATAAAAAATAAATAAGCATGACATTCTTCGATATCCGTGTATCTATAACGAATTTCACCAATCCTTTTCTTAATCTCATAAATTCAAAAAGTTACAAACATTCCTTAAATCTCATTGCATAGTACCTAGATTGAAGTTAGAAAAAAAAAACACAATCCAAAAACGACAAGAGGCGGAGCCAAAACGCAGCCATTCTTATTGTACGAGATCTTTCGAAAACACCATCATCGCTCTCTTTCATTCTTGAATAGATAGTTTGAAGCGGTCTCTTCTGTAGATGCAAAAACGAGATACAATCTGCTTGTCGCTTCTTTCTTTCGTGGGTGTTTTAGTAGAAGAGGAAACATTTTTCTTGCACACTCTTCTATAAGTGTATCTTCTTGGTGCATACCATCTCTTTCGCCCACATTTAGTTATTATCGGGTGCATCGTTTTGACCAACTGATCGCCCAAGATCTCAAACTGGTACTTTGAGATGGTACACTGGATGACCGTTTCCAAATCAGTTATAATCTGACAACCAACCGAGTAAGGTGTTTGAGTAGTAAAACGTTAAAAAAAAAATCAATCTAGAACTAAAAATAAGAAAAGCAAAATTTATCTTGCACGTTTAAGTGACATTGATCTTTGTTAATAATATTAAGACAAGAAATATTCTCACATTGAAGTGAATTCAAGTGAAAGATACTTACGTCCCTAACTAAAAAAACGGACTAAAACAAAACAATTATTTTTAACGTGTTATTTGTGACGATAAATGGCAGTATCTGCTTTAAATATGAGCCCATATTTTGCTGGATACCCTTTCCAAGGTAATTATGGTTTTATTTTTAAATTCGTTTACATTGCTGGTGGATTCAAAGTTTGAGAAATGTGATTTTATGTCAGCCAAAATTGATAAGGTTTTGCTTTTATTTTACGTGATTAACGCGTACTTCACTTCAATCTCTAAAGTCATGTCCCACTGAATTTGAAGTTTTTACCAACTCATAGTCTGTATCAGTAAAGGGTGAATAAAAGTAACTCCGATGGACTAATCAAAATACATCATCTTAAAGATATTAGAAACTAATTCGAAAACCCGCCGGCAGCGTACTCTTAATCCGCTTGAAAGCAATCTCAACTTTCCAAGTGCTTTTGAGTAATTCAAAGTGTATCTGTTAACAGGAGGCTTTCAAAACAAAACAAGTTTCACTTGTAATGCCAGCGGCAAATCAGATTGCGAAAGCTTGTTTGAAATCGCACATGTTAGCCGATCGAGTATCAATCGCCTGGTTATCCATTAGCATGTGATTAAGTTTGCATAGCCGTATTTTATTTTAAATTCGCTATACGCGATTTAAACTTGGCACCTTATTTGCGTTGAACTCGCCAATTAATCAACTGATTGTTTGTGGAGTTGTTTCGCCTGACATTCTATCACTTTAACGGTGCGATTTCATCACGAGAATTTATGTGAATATTTGGAGGCACTCGATGCATGATTTATTGACTGACTCACGATCGGTAAGATCGGTTCATTGAACGCTCAGAATTATTTATTTTCGTATGGAAAATAAAATCTAGTCATATCGCCAAAAAGTAAGTTTTTTTTTCTAGAATTGCTGTAAGTCTTGCATTTGGTTCTTGAAGGGCTTTATTGAAATGATTGTAACTGATTATCTGTTATGGTCGAGATAAGGAGTCTATTTGTGAAACGTTACAATTAAAGCCTTTTCGAAACTTATATTGCCGCGAGTCCACCAACTTGAAATCAGAAAAATGTTCACACCTGGTTGTGTCACGATATCTTTATTTTTTGTCCAACAAAGTCGATTTCGAGTCATAAATTTTGACTTGATAGCCAATGAAGAGCGAACAATGCTCAATTTTTGTTTACTAAGCCTAAAACTATATCAACACTCATAAAACTTACACCCAAGCCGTTAAAAATGATTTCAAGAATTATTAACCTCTTCATCGTACCTACTGAAAATTAAGGTTTTATTTTTTATGGTCTGCCTGAATTTCCATTAAACAACAGGAACTCTCTGAACTATAATCTCATATCAACGATCGTATAAACGTCAAAAAGTCAGTCAGCGACACCAGAGCAATGCGGCATCGAAGACAAAATAACAACAAAGATGCACATAGCACAACGCAACACACTTTCATCAATTTTTTCTTTTTCTCGTCATGTTTCTTACTTCTCATTCTTTGATTTTGTTTCTATATGGAATATACATGGTGTTATTGTATCTTCGTTTAAAGCGATCCACCGTACATGCGTCTTCTTCTCTTTCGTCCGATCTTGTCGACTTTTCTTAGCTTCCAAAACCCATCGTGATCATTACCATCATCAAGATCATGATCATCTTCTACTGGGCATTACGTTACTCGCGCGAGCGCGTATCCCCAGCCAGTGTGCGCCCATATATGTAAGACACCAAGAAAGTGATCTTCACAGACGGTTTGGCGCGTCGGCGCTCTTTGATCTTAACTTCGAGATCTTCCCCTCCTGGTCTGTTTGGCACGCACACATTCCCGAATCTTTCAGGTATTATAATTCTCAAGATGATTTTTCATATTATACCCCGGCAATATGAATATCATCATCACCATCATCGACCGTAGATACAGATACATTTATGTGCCTAATTCAGTTCATCGTCGTTTTATTTTTTTCGATTTAATATTGTTATAATGTTGTTTCTTTAATTCCACCGCGCGGTGTTGTTTTTTTTTTTTTTTTTTGTTTATGTCTGTATTTCTTTTTTTTATGTTGCCATCGCCAGCTTATACCCAGATGGTGAATGATCTTTTGCATTATATCATGATACATTTTGTATCTATGGTATGTGAACTGTGTGGATACAGGTGTTGAGATTAGAACGAAAAAAAAATCATATTGCGTATTCTGGGTGGTAATATGTTAAAGCAGAACATGCAAGATCACTTCCACGTGATTTAATATTTTCGCTACAACAATGCAAATTGTGTTTTGTTTATACAATTCCTTTTGATACATATGCTAACCACACAAAGACAAATTCAAACAATACACAATTATTTAGAAGTAGAATGCAAATGCCTATTGAGTGATTGTGATGTTTTCTCAAGGATCTCAATCCTGACCCATCTTGTCTCGGAACAATAGGCAGCAATCAACGAAATCAGATCAACTTAGCCAGTGTTTGGGCAGAACTGAAAATTGGATTGGATTCAGTTGATTTTCCAAATGGCTAATTGAGTTTTGTATTGGATGGATGCGTGTACCTGCAATCTATTTGGCAAGATCAGTAATAAAAAGGTTTGCTCATTTGGAAAGTTAATGCGATCACTTTAAGTCGTCCGACTTATCTATGCTCCTTTATCTTTATCATGAAAAAGAAGAAGATACAATTCTATTGTGTTGCCCATTATCGCTTTGGTCCATTAGGGCATTGATCACTGATCAGTGTAGATCTGGGAGTGATCTTTAATTGCTTTTTCATTTCGAATGACATATTTGCAAGTAATGGATAGCGGCCAACAATTGGCGATCGGTTTACCTTTGTTTAAAAGAAGGATGGAAGGGAAACTTATGATACAATATGGTGATAATGTTGTGGGAGTTTTGTCGTTTTCTCCTTTTCTTCGCTTTGAATTCGTCTCGCATGAAAAAAATATATGACACAACGACGCGGCATCTTCTCTTTTGATCTTTTCATAGTTTTTTTTTATTGTTCATTTTGGGACCACCCTTGGTTGGAGTTTATTACCTCATTTTGCATATCACATAACCAAAGAGTCTAATTTTTAAATTATTTTTTTATGTTCTAGGACAAGGACGTGTTAACCAACTTGGAGGTGTTTTCATTAATGGTCGACCATTGCCTAACCACATTCGTTTGAAGATCGTTGAAATGGCTGCCGCCGGCGTGAGACCATGTGTTATAAGCCGCCAATTGAGGGTATCCCATGGATGTGTGTCGAAAATTCTCAACCGCTACCAAGAAACCGGATCCATACGACCCGGCGTAATCGGCGGATCAAAGCCACGTGTTGCCACCCCTGATATTGAAGCGAAAATTGAAGAAATGAAGAACGAAAATCCGGGTATCTTTAGTTGGGAAATTCGTGGCAAACTAATTGAGCTGGGAATCTGTGATAAGAATTCTGCACCATCGATTAGTTCGATCAGCCGTTTACTACGAGGCGGTGGCAAGGATGGCAGCGGATCGCATTCGATTGATGGAATTTTAGGACCGACTTCATCAGGCGAGGATAGTGAATTCGAGTCTGAGCCGGGCATTCAACTAAAACGCAAACAAAGGCGATCAAGGACAACTTTCTCTAATGATCAGATTGATGCTTTGGAGAGGGTTTTCGCCAGAACTCAATATCCAGATGTTTACACTCGAGAAGAACTCGCGCAATCCACCGGTCTGACTGAAGCTCGTGTTCAAGTTTGGTTTTCAAACAGACGTGCTCGTCTCCGCAAGCAACTAAACACCCAACAGATCTCTGCTTTCAGCTCCAGTCTATCCGGACTAGCTTCCAGTGGATTCGCTCCCTCACAGTATCCTTCACAAGCAGCCGCTCATAGTATGTCCAACATGATGCCTGGTCCAGCCTACCCTACACCAACAACAGCTAGTCAAAGTTGGCCAACTCAGCAGGCTTTTGCCCAGAACACCACTTATGCCCACTCGACTGGATCGGCTTCGGCATCACCGTCATGCAGTAGTTCGGCTTCGTTAAGCCCGAATCATCAAGCTCAACAATCCGCAACGACAGCAGCTAGTTCTGCCATTCCAAGTACGTACAACGCCTATGGAATGGGCATTGATGCAGCTTCCGGTGCCTACAACGCAACTTCGACTTATGGCCTCCATGCATCTACGGCCGATCAGTGGCGCTCCCATCAGACCAAATTACCTGGCTCCGAGTGGGATAACTACAACTTTTCAACGTCGTTCTTCCCTGGCAATTCCCATATGTCCGGCTATGGCAGCGCAATGCCCAGTGAAGCCAAATCTGGCTATCCCTACATGGGTGGATTCGAAATTGGTCGTGTTCACTAGACGAACGTAGCCAGAGCAATGCTGTTTTGTAGTACAAAGACTTAACGTGTAGACTGTTTAGATTAAAAATATTTTTTTTTTTTATAATGTACAAAGACTTTTTTTATTTTAATCTTTATATTTAAACCATTCAATTTGAAAATTAGATGAATTTTTGTTTTGTAGTAATAAATTGAACGTTCGATATAAGAGCCTGTGGTTAAGACAGATGACTTTATGATTATGAGACTGTTTTGTGTTAACTCTTTAAATTTAATGATATTTTTAACATAAATAAAATATATGAAAGAAGAGAATTTTTTTTAATTTATGGAAGAGCTCTATAAAAAGAAAATGCTTGGCAAGATTTGGTTTCAGGGCCATGTTCAAGGGAAGAACGCTCAACTCGGATATTTACTGAATGTCGCAATATGGACATTCTTGTTGCCTTAAATCAGGAAATTTTGATAAATATTGTAAAGCCAATCGGCCGTAAGTATTGTCGAGGACACAACCCTTAAAATATGGATTAAGGTGACCTTTCTGCTGTCTGCTGTTATTTCCAATAACTATTATTTGGAGGGAAAAAATTTATTAAATGTTAAGCCATTGATTAACCAATACCTTTTGTTGGTTTCGAAGATTACAAAATAAATTCATAGGCTTTTGATAGAAATCATTCTGGTCCTTCATACTTTCTGGTTAAATGTTTCATTCTTTATTCTTTATTTATAGTTGCAGTAAATATACAGTCTTATTTCATAAATAAGGTAAATTACCTTATTTTTAATAAGTATATCACAGTTCAAGAATAGAGAATGGAAGGAAAAGCTACTAGCAAAAACCTTCATGAGTTGTTCTTCTAGTGGTTTTGATTAGAGAGAAGAGGAGGTAGCAGTACTAACACAATCAGACCGACATAACAAATGTGGACTAATAACATTTGAATATACAAATAATTAAACACAATGCTAATAAATAAACATATAAATAAATACAAGTTGAGTAAATAATCATATAAATAAATAACAAGAAAAAATAAATAAATAAATAGTTAAATAAATAAATAAATAAATACATAAATATTTAAATAAATAAATAAATGTTTCATTCATTGCCACTAGAAAAGAGAGAAAAGGCTTGCATAGACAAGGGACATTTAAATAATAGATTTAGAAATTTGCTTTATTGGAATATACTTATGGCGGGTTAATGCTGTAAGAGTGTTACATATTTTTTTCACTTGTGATTATGGGATCGAGTAAGAACTCAATGGTGCTATAAAGCCAATGGCTTCCAAAGACATACGAGTATTAGAGGGAATAATTGCAAAAAAAAATCCTGGGACAAGACGTTTTTTTGGGGAGAGTACTATAACTTGGGCGCAAGAAATTGATAACGATTTCTTGTAGATGGGCTAAGAACAAGCATTTTTTTACTATGGGAGGGGGGTCTATCTCACACCGTTTAGGAGGTAAGGGCAATTTAAACAGAATTACTTAAAATAAAAAACAAAAAAAAAAAAACAACGGCAACACTTACAATAAAGTACTATACCGGCTTTGAAAGCAAGAAACATGTTCTTTAATCCTGGGCTTAAATTAAATAGTTATATTTAATAGTTTTTGAAAAATTCGCATGCAAACTCATAATTTTGATAAAAAAAATTAAAAAACAAGTTTAGACCAATTTTTTTTCAAAATTGTGAAATGAAGTGCTAAATTTGCTTTGTGTAGTCAATTCTTGTATTAATTCTAAATAGAACACAAAAAACCGAATGGTTTTATGTCTTTTAGTTTTTGAGAAAATTGAAAATTACTATTTTTGTTTTGTGACATTTAAGTGGTCTTCCTTTAAGGTAACCGAATGAATAATCGAGTAAATGTCCGGCATGCGTCTATATCAATAGCTTTTATTAAATCAACAGTACATGGGTGGCACGCTTCGCGGGTTAAAGGAATTCAACTTTCTTTCCGTAGACAGTCCACGCTCACGCGACTTCGTGGCTCCAGTCTAATGTTATGCCTTAAAAGCAAGTCAAACCACTTTATCCTCTAAAACTATTTCTGACTGTTTGCGAAGTCTGAAAAACCGTATTTTACAGTACCTCGGAGAAAAGACTTAAGTATGAGCAGATTGATATTCGGTGATATGCGGGTGTTGCAAGTGAATTGTCCAAATACCTTCCTTCGGATGTTTTCTGGTTAGAACATCGCAACCACTGAAAATTGTGCATTTTGAAATCCATTGACTGTTGAACGAGAATGCTTAGTGCCTTGACATCTAAACATATATGAAGACCCTCATTCGGAAGCATTTAAGAACCTTTTTTAACTTAGCAGATCTAAACAGACCCCCACTACTCTCCGTGTCCATATCATTCATAAAGATAGATTTGCGGAGCATGTATGCTAAGTAGAGATTCACCCTCCATTTTCTCAAAATTTTGTGGGATTGAAAACCATGCTTTTTAGATACTCTAGATAGATTTATAATGATAACAATGTCCATCTTTTCGTTTAAACGATGCAATGCACTCTGTTTGGAAAAGTCAAATATCAAAAAAGGACAATTATCCTCAAGGTTCAATTCGAGTTCTCGCATGTTTTATGACCCGTTCTATAAACAATGATCCATTTCATTTAATGTCGGGATAGCTTTCACTATTTATGGAGAGGGTCCATAACAATTTTTTTTCAGTGTGTGAAAGCATACTCAAAAAGTACAAAGCACAGACCTACGATGTGTATATATGTGTCAGGTGATATCAACCTGTGTGTTCCACAAAGAACACACCATACATCGCCATTCATCTCCCGTCAAATGAACAAAGTGACCAACACAATAATTACAATCCCGTCAACAAAAGCAAAGACATCAAATAATCCTCGTAAACTCGCACATCCTGTGACAGTAATTCGAAAATAATATTATTCCCTTCCGAGGACCACCAGCGCATCCAGAACCCACTTTCATTCAATTTCTGTTGATAATACAAATACAAGAGCCACCGCCAATGCCGCCCTCCAGGATCTAGAGAAAAGAACCCGAAAAGAGTTCAAACACCGACAAACATCAACGAACAACATCGAGGACAAAGGCTATTTAGCCGAAGGTATGTGTCAGACTCGGACCGAGTGGATCACAAGGACAAGTGAATATGACTGTGACAAGGATCTGCCTACTTTCCTTTGGCAAGCTTAAGAAAAGAGAGGCGGTTGACAATTGAGAACAGCATGTAACACTTACCACCTAGGGGGAACGTATCAGGGTCCGGATTCACTGACGTTAAGTGAGTGCGATGAAATCATCATCAATTAGGTCCTCCACCACTACCACCGTCCGAGTGCAGACAGGTTCTCAATGTGGGTGACAAAGTGACAATAATTGATCGTTTTGTTTGAATTGTGTTCCGGTTGTCCTTTTGTGTGTGCATCTTCTTCGATCGGCCAAAAGAGCCAGTCAGTAGC
This sequence comes from Orthonevra nobilis, assembly GCA_963555765.1. Lineage (NCBI taxonomy): Eukaryota > Metazoa > Arthropoda > Insecta > Diptera > Syrphidae > Orthonevra > Orthonevra nobilis. The sequence continues at coordinate 96,590,209 of OY743224.1, forward strand.
TATATGTACGCTTGTCGGGTTCTTTTTTTCTTCTCGAGGCCACCTAGATCGACAGAGATCAAGACTAATTTATTGTTTAGTAAAGAAGTGTTGATGCTATGATTTATTGGCACATTTTCAAAGACACATTAGAAGGAAGGCTTCGCAAAGTGCAGTAGCTTATGGCTTTGCTCTTTTCGCACGTTGCATCGAAAAAAAGGAAACGGTCGTGAGAAACCGAACGGTATGTAGATTTTCTGTCAGTACAATGGGTTTTTCCATAACTTTTTTTTATACTTAGGTGGTCTTATAGTCTATGGACTATAAAAGAGAAACATATTATGGTTCCATAGCACACATCCTTCAGGGTACTTCAAATGATCACGCATCAGAAGGAGATGAAAGTTCAGTTTAATGTAATTCGAGAGTCAGTAGCAGAAGATTAACTTAAATATCTCTTAAAATGTCTCGCTGTAAATCATGGTCAAATAGATATCGCTGTGATCATTTGTTTTCGTGATATAAGAGCCAATAACGCAATATTGAAGGGCTCAATGCTAAAATACAGGCAATCGATTTATTTTTAAGATGTCAGTCAAGTACAAAAAAAGTAAATATTATGAAGTTACTTTTTGCACAGCTGGGCCAGAAGATGGTTAATGAAGCATTTAATTTAGAGAAACTTTCTCTTCTTCAATTGGCCAGAATAGAGCATGGTGGTCTTATAACAGCATATGCTCTGATAAGATATTCGCTTTTCTTTGTATAAAATAGGGCCAATTAGCGGATTTGATCACCTTTAAACTGAGTTAGAAGAATATTTTAAATATGGTTACTGCTTATAGCTTTGTCCTGCTGAATTGAGCTATGTCTATTCTATTCTTGTATGGCATCATTTTTTTTCCCAGCTAGGTAAGGTCAGATTGTGCAGGGCTATGAAGTGCACTAGGCACCATACTGGACCCATCGCCATCCCTGATGCGGAGCAACAGCCTAAACACTTTCCTCGAGGCAGTTGATTTCCCTACAAAATTTCAAAATGTGTTTGTAGTTGATGCGTTCTACTTCCACTAGGGCTTCAAAAAATTAGTTGCCCAAACGTTTTCTACGGCTTTTAGCTATACCCTGGCATTCACGTTATAAATGAGTTATATCCTCTTCGTAACTAAAATCAACACAGTATCTGCATTCGTCCGGCACCGAGAGACCCAGTCTCCTTGAATGTGCCTGCCACGCCCACCGCTATCCAAAGTTGCTTTCTGCCCAGCTTAAGAATTTCGTTGGTCTCTTTGCGTTGGAATGTAGGCCATAGAGCTTTTGATACCCTGTTTGTCCTTGAGTTTGACCAACTTTGGTCGGATGTTTTCATTGCCTTATCTAGCAGTGTTGCCTTAACGGCACACGCAAGAGGTTTAATACGAACACTATCGGCCGTAGGGTGTCTACCCCCATTTCTAGTGTTTAAGCGCAGCTTCACTGTCGATGAAGATAGCGATATCCCGGCCGGACACCGATTTCATTTCTACTAGCTCTGCAGCCTTATGTTTTTTAGTCTTAAACAGACTCTAAGGTCTTGGTTTGTGTAGTAGATTCCAGAGCCTGTTCCCTCTATGGTTTTAGAGCCATCAGTGTATACCATCATTAGTGACCTACACTTCTATTTCTGAAAAGCACTATGTTTGTAAGACTTATGTTGAGCGGCAGCATATATAGGAAAACGTCCAGTGCTGCCGTTGGGGTAGCACGTAGCGCACCTGTTGTGGCAACACTGGCTGTCCTCTGTTCCGCTGCACATTTGCCCATTGTCGTTGCCTTTAGTGTTGCTTTCCACCAGACAAGAGCTTCATACGTTTGTATGGGCCTGACTATCATAAAGTAGAGCCAGTGCATCATTGCTGGTTTGAGTCCCCAAGTTTTTCCTACTTATCTTTTACATTCAGGCATTATATGCATTTTTAATTCTTTCCTCTGTGTTCAAGTTCCAGTTTAATTTGCCAGCAATAAGCTATTTTGCGTGGTCCGAAAGGGACAGCTCTACCCCTTCTTGTTTCGGCAGCTTGAACGTTGGTATTTTGTGTTTTTTTGTGAACAAAACCAACTCTGTTTTCGCTGGATCGACGGGGTAGCACAACATTGTCTACGTAGGCAGCTGCGTCTATGCCCTAAGATTGCAGTTTCTTAAGTATGTGGTTCACGACCATTATCCATAGTATCGGGGATATGATCCCACCCTGGGGAGTACCTCTAGTGACTAATTTCCTAATGGAGCGATGTGCTATAGAGGAATCGATGTTTCTACTGAGTAGCATCTTACATGTCCATTGTGATATGCTTTGTTCGATTTCCATTTTTAATTGTTAGGCTCGTTACATTATTAAGAGCTCTCTCAATATCTAGGAATGCTGCTAGAGCGGAATCCTTGTGATAAAGGCTATCTTCTATTTTGCCTACTATCTCGTGCAGAGTTGTCTCCGTTGATTTGTCCTTGAGATATGTATGCTGTGAATGCATAGCAGACCGTCACTACACTTACTGCTAATGTGGATCCAAGAGCCTCTCGAACGACTAGAGACTATAATCTTTCGCCACTGTGAGACCTTGTTTACCGGCTTTTGGTATAAAAACAACAGTCAATTCACTACAAGCTAGTGGAATTTATCCTGTTTTAAGGCATTGCTCCTTGATTGTCCTTAGTACTTGCTAGGCTTCATGAGGTGCTTTTTGAAGCATGATTGGCCAAACGCCATCTAGCCCTGAAGATGAAGTGACCAAATGGCCCACCGTAGCTTCTTCCAGCAGACTAACTCATCTTATTTATCATCTGTTAATGATTTTTGATTTTTTTCAGCTAACGAAGTGAAATGATCGAGCTACTTCAAGTTTAGAATCAGAGACGCGGATGATTCTTGAAATTTATCAGTTTATACGCAACCATACCATGACCGTTGTAACGTTGTAAAGTTGAATTTGAGAGGATAAGTGTAAAGTTGAAAAATTATCAGTTAAAAACTTCGTGAAACATAATTTTAAAAAATGTATTATTCGCATTATTTGTCGTTGAGTTTCGTATAAATGATTTTCAAAATTGAAGTTCCTGCCTTAGTATCGCTATGAAAAAAAAAATATTTAAATTACCAGGGTTATTTATTTAACGGTAAATGGAACTCAAAAACGCTTCGTGCATAGTTTCGTGACCAAAGAGCAAGCACTTTTCGAAAGATTGGATTTCACCCGGTGAAGCTGTTCTGCAAAAATCAAAGAAATCAAAGGAATCATCTTTATTTGTCATCATTTGGCATATTAATATATTTAATATTTATATATATATTCAGATGAAGATTATAAATATCTTCTTAAGTAATGTCCGAAGTGAGCTCTTATAACGCCGCTAGATAACTCATTTAATTGTATCTTTATTAATCTTTATGAATTTTAAGTTTTAAATCTCAGAATATGCGCTTTATTGGTTCAATAAAATCTTGCAAAAAGAATCTTCCATTCTCTAACACCAGCTCCTAAAGATACATCTCTATCGATATCTGGTTACTATAAGTTTTAGAATAAGTTAGAGTTTCGTGGATGACGGATATAATAGATATATTTTAAAGTACCCAAGAAGAAGACGATGTTGTAACGTAACTTTCGTAACTCAAACCGTGTGAGACGTCTCTTGGTTCTGGAATGGTTTTGATTTGGAAACGAAAAATTCATATGCTCACAAAAGAGTTCAAGAACTCTTTTTATATACAAATTTATAGTCAAAAAACGATTCCAGAGGTGGAATCTGAAGTTTTGAAACAGCTATAACAATAGTCATTGCGCGTATCATTGCCTGACCGATAAAAACTAGTCAACAAAACTTTTAAACATAAAAAAAATATATAAAAGGTTTTTTGGGGCTAGAATCAAAAAAAGGCAACAGGTTCATGAAGTTTAAAGGTCAAGCGGCGATTGGGCAATCCAAATATGAAAAAAAAGTTAGAGCTAAATTATGATATCCCAAGATTCTATTTTCTGATAAAAAGAGATAACATCCTAAATTTTGCACATTTCATAAATTCCCTTCGATTAAGTTAATAAAGTCTTTTTACAATTATATTGGCTTTCTATTTATTGTGGGTATATTTACTTAGTTAAGATATCTCAGATGAATGGCAGGATGCAACTTTCCGTGTCAGTACGTTTTTCATACATTTAAGCTAAGATGGTTCACCAGCTTAAGCTGTGATTTTATCTCAAGTTCTTACTCATTGAAAGTAGAGTTCGGCCATATTTGTAGCTTAAGAAAGGATAATCATGATCATCTAGCATTCAATGTTCCCACCGACATGGTATAAATCGTTCCAGCCATAAAAAGCAAGTGCAGAGTTCACTGTTTTTTTAACAGCCAAACACTTTATTGACATCTCGCCATTCCCACACCCGAAAGGACCATTCCGTCTTCGTCGTAAAACAGCAACCCATTAAAACCACTCATTGATCCGCAGTGTTAATTACAAAACCACGTTCATTTAGTGCGACTAATCATCATTCGTTACACACTTACAGAGATTTACATGTCATCATCACCAAATTTCATCTGCTTCACAGCCAAAAATAAAGCAAGAAATTCCGTTTCCCCTGTTGTCTTCCTCCGTTGCATCTTTGCAATGCACTCAGATTGACATTTAACCATTTGCCGACACCTATCCTTCCAACTTGTCTTCTATTTTAGGCAAAAGATCAAGGTGCAAAGCTTTGCTTTTGTTGAAAAAGAAAAGAAAGAAATAAAAAAAAAAATTATATTAAAAACCTTTAATGACCCAAAGGACCTGGCATTACCCAAGACAACGGCCAGTAAAAAAAAGAGAGACATCTGCGACGAGATGCAACTCTCTTTTCTGGCAGATAGCGCGTTCCAGAGTATGTTTCATTTCAAGGCGATGCCGTTTGTTTTATGGGTCCAAATACCAGCACCAGACCACCGAGGATAATCTCGCCTTTTGCTCTCTGCTTACCATTCTCAGCTGTGATTGTGTTCATTCGAATTGATCCGCTGCCGCTGCAAGGACAAAACATTCAAGCCAACATTCAACATCCAATCGGAACTAATTGGCTGTATAAATTCTTAGGTGTTCCATCAATCCCAACAATAAAAATCATTCTCAATGCGGGCCTCACTACACTCTTTGTTGGGCTATGAATGTGTGTGTGTGTGTGTGTGTGTGTTTAGGGAAAGAGGGTGAGATTGACAGGAACAGGAGTACTCGTATATCCCTACTCGTATTTAAAAATACAGGCCAATGTATTGTGGCGCAGCTAACATCAGCCAACCAGAAGACTGCCCGAGAATCAACCTCTCGTTGCGATCGCCCGACGATGAATTGGATGAAATAGAAAAATCCTCATTTTTCCACACGCTCATGCATGGAGAAAGGATGCAAAAGGACACCGAGAAAATGGCGATTCGATATGGATAACATAGTCCCTATGATTACCTTCCTGTCGAATAGGAATACATTCTATTCTCTTAAATTCAATTCCTTTGATACTCCTGTATGATGGGATTTTTGTCAACTAGCCAAATTAGATTTGGTGTCAAGCAGATGGTCCTAGAGGAGGAGGATAGGTTCGATTATCTTTGCTAGGAGGAAAAACGTCCTTAATGAATGATATAGAGGCAAGGTGAGGCAGACTCGTGCCTTGCGGTTAATGGTGTTGTGTTTTTGATTTACCAAATTTAAGTTTGAGCTAGATTTTTTTAACTGGGCGAGGATTGATTGTTTCGTCACAATAAAGTGTAAATTAAATCTATGCCTTGCATTTATTGTTAAACTATAATAAACGTTTTTCGACGAACAAATTGTACTCAACTATCGAAGAAGTTTTGGTACTAAATATAAATTTAAATCTATTTTTCTATACTGCTTAAAAATTCTTAGCATGGCAGTGAGGACTTTGTATCTTGTAACAGCTTTTGTTTTACGTTTTAAATTTTGCATCACATAACGTGCATAACGTTCTCAAAATGCATAATTGCAGTAATGGAATTACTCGTAGGGCGGCAAAATTGTAGGAGAGGCAAAAACTTAAGGATTGCAAAATTTCGAAAGCACAAAATAAATTAGTATTGATGATACTTACCTGAATGGATAATTTTATTATTGAATTAATTATTTGAATTGTAAGTAAACTTGAAACTTTTCGAATAATTAAATACCTTTTGGGTATTTTTTTAAAAGCCACAGAACTATTTTTTTCTTATAAAAACAATTTTTCATAAAAAATGTAATGTTTAATTTATTGTTCAAATTTAAATCGATGAATAATCTGAGTAATATAAAACATAAACAATAGGAAATTGAGAAAAAAAAAATTGTTTCAGTAATATCCTTCAATTATGCATATAGGATTTTATGAAACTTGGAATTTCTATTTTAATTCATTTAAGGATTTTACTCATTATGCCTAGAAGCGTTCAATTTATAAAAAACAGAATTTGTAGAACTTACTTCAGTAATATAAGTGAAGTGAAAGTATTGTCCACATTTGATATTTAGAATCGTGGTAACCTTCGGTGTCCATCCGTCTGTCACAGGGCTATACCTTCTAAACCGTAATAGGTAATATGGGAACCTCTATCTTTGGCTATTGTTTCAAATATTCTGTTTGGTATTATTTTGATTAAATTTAGGAGAGAAGTTTTTGAAATATAACAACAGGCCAGTTTAACAGCTTAATTTGAGTTCTCCAACAGTATATAAGATGACATGATGCTCCTTACAGTTGAGCTCAACACTTTTTGCTGGCCAGTCCAGTAAACCACTCTTTGACGACCCTTGAAGTGTGAACACCAGCATTATATTGTTGAAATCCAAGTTGAATCGGAGCCAACTACAGCTAATTCTTCACTTCTTTTCTACCATAACATCCCCCAGAAGCTCAATATATGTTTTTTGTTTTTCGGGAAGTTCATTTTAAATCATACAAATGAAATTGACACGTTACCAGTTCTACAGAAAACAGCCCAAATTAAAACCCTGCCGCCTCCGATAAAACGACAGAATTTTACAACAAAAACCGTCGGGTCGATTCAGGTAAAATTTTTTTTCGTCAGTAAAAACAACTTGTTTTCATTCTGTCCACGGCATTTATTTTTCCGCAAAACTCTTGCCTATCAAATTTGCGCCTAGCAGACATCTAAGGCTTTTCCATCGGCCTTTTATTGAAAACATTCTTAGCAGCATTTAAAACTTTCTGGACTCCAATTGGAATATCATATTTTTTACCTATTTCTGAAACTGAAAGCTTTTAGTTGTTGGATCTATTCTAATTTCTTTAAAAACAAGCGGGGACTAAATTTCGTGTCATTGTCATACCGGCGAATGGCCCCAAACTTTAAAAGTTGCGAACCAGTATATGAGATTATTTTTCCTTTCTCTTCATCTTATAAAACCTTTCACCTGCGCATTGTTTATTAATATATCTGTTTCTGATGAATTAATCGTATCAAAAACTTTTGAATTTATATCGTACTTCCGTGGCAACAACCGTACTTAATATGAAATTGGAATTGTTGCTCTAATTGACAAATATTTCGCAAATAAGTTTACTGTTTTTAAGTTTTATTCATACAAATAATTATAAATATTTCCTTTTGTCGCAATATTACATTATGTGAGAAAGGAAACGTTCTAGAACCGTTGGACTTACTAATTAAGTTCATTTTAATTTGAATTTGATTTTATATACATTAATGTTTAAATAACGAGTTCGCGTCACAATTTTATACATATGAATGAAATATGAAAGTCTTATACTATACCAAAAGTGTAAAATCAATAATATTCGACTCCGGATAAAATGTTTAATATCGTAATATCGTAATTCGTAACAAGCTTGAAACATGTCATTACACTGGTCAATAATGGTCTTGATGCCCTTAATATGAAAGTGCTCTTGAATAATTTTATGCCTACAATTTATGGAGCTGGGAATGATTTTAAAAAAATTGGCTCAGTTTTTTTTTAAATCTCCATTTTCTTACTACACTACAAAAAACAGAATGACATAACTAGTGTATTGTTTAAAATTAAGTTTTTATTGAAAAATATTATGTAAGTGTTTAATTAATTTATGTACCTAGAAGCCATAGAAGTGACTTTCAAGTCCTTATGGCCCATTTCGCGAGAAAAAAAACTAAAATGATATTTTTTTTTAAAAATTTGGGTAAAATTTATTATATGGCCATGCAAAGAAATTGGATTTTCCATATTTATGCCGCACAATTCTAAAGATTGTCGCTTCTTATTGTAATTGTAATTGCCTATCAACTTTGTACCGTAATTTTCTACATGTGGTAATTTGGAACTTTATATGATAGTAACCTAAAAAATTCTTCTACCACCAAAAAAAAACCTCACCAAGCTTCACCTTCAGAACCAGTCATAATGTTTAGAAAAAAAAGCTTAGGAAAATTTTCCATAGGTTGTTTGTTGCATGATTTCTGAAGAGCGTCCTGATGGGAAGTGAAAAATATAAAATGCGTCAAAATCATCAGAACTAGAGCAAATTCAGAAGGGAGAAGAAGAGTGTTATTGATATTTTAAAACTCCGTATCAGGGCGTCCTTATACCGAATATTCTTTGGTACTGAGTGAAATATTGAATGCCTTTAAGCAGATCTTTTGTAACTTTCTCGTCTATCGAGGAATATAATACAATACATATTAATAAAATGTCGGATATTACCCATCTTGATCTTGAAACGGATAGGTGTTTTAATTATCGTGACAGCTTAAAATTTTCGGATAAATTGCTAACCCTTAGGCTTATTCGTAATGGAACATGTCATTCAATAAAGTTTATTTTGTCTGCTTTTTTTTTTTTGATGAAAGCCATTTGCGAGTTGAATTGAAGCATGTTCAAAGAACGCGTTCGATGGTTCTTTTCGACAGCCGAACTCCATACACTTACCGAAATTGAAATGGTATCGGAACGCATTCCTAAACTTTGCTCCAGATACAAAAACTCGTGTTTACTACCTGACAACTATTTGATTTCAAACCTTTATAATCTAATATGAAAAGAACTAACTTATTTCAAAATAAATTATAATCACTATCTTTATACTAACTATACTAACATTCTAATACAAAATACTAATGTAACCTATATAAAAAAAAACAAAAAAAAATGAATTATTATTATTTATTTATAATATATTATTTATTATTTATTATTTATTATTTATTATTTATTATTTATTATTTATTATTTATTATTTATTATTTATTATTTATTATTTATTATTTATTATTTATTATTTATTATTTATTATTTATTATTTATTATTTATTATTTATTATTTATTATTTATTATTTATTATTTATTATTTATTATTTATTATTTATTATTTATTATTTATTATTTATTATTTATTATTTATTATTTATTATTTATTATTTATTATTTATTATTTATTATTTATTATTTATTATTTATTATTTATTATTTATTATTTATTATTTATTATTTATTATTTATTATTTATTATTTATTATTTATTATTTATTATTTATTATTTATTATTTATTATTTATTATTTATTATTTATTATTTATTATTTATTATTTATTATTTATTATTTATTATTTATTATTTATTATTTATTATTTATTATTTATTATTTATTATTTATTATTTATTATTTATTATTTATTATTTATTATTTATTATTTATTATTTATTATTTATTATTTATTATTTATTATTTATTATTTATTATTTATTATTTATTATTTATTATTTATTATTTATTATTTATTATTTATTATTTATTATTTATTATTTATTATTTATTATTTATTATTTATTATTTATTATTTATTATTTATTATTTATTATTTATTATTTATTATTTATTATTTATTATTTATTATTTATTATTTATTATTTATTATTTATTATTTATTATTTATTATTTATTATTTATTATTTATTATTTATTATTTATTATTTATTATTTATTATTTATTATTTATTATTTATTATTTATTATTTATTATTTATTATTTATTATTTATTATTTATTATTTATTATTTATTATTTATTATTTATTATTTATTATTTATTATTTATTATTTATTATTTATTATTTATTATTTATTATTTATTATTTATTATTTATTATTTATTATTTATTATTTATTATTTATTATTTATTATTTATTATTTATTATTTATTATTTATTATTTATTATTTATTATTTATTATTTATTATTTATTATTTATTATTCATTATTTATTATTTATTATTTATTATTTATTATTTATTATATATTATTTATTATTTATTATTTATTATTTTTTATTTATTATTTATTATTTATTATTTATTATTTATTATTTATTATCTATAATTTATTATATTTTATTTATTATTTATTATTGATTATTTATTATTTATTATTTATTATTTACTATTTATTATTTTTTATTTATAATTTATTATTCTTTTGTAATATCTTCTTCTCATTGTTGGGTCGTAGAGACTTAATTAGTCGAAAATCTGAAATCCCCTCTTCTCTCTTCCCCCTTATCCAATCTGGGTCATTTATTTAATGAAGGTTTCACTGTGGCTTTTCCTTCAAGTTTAAGATAAATCTGTGATATTAATTAAGTTAAAATAAGCTAATATTGCAGTAGTAAGGTAGTAAGAGACCATATCTCTGTAAACACACAATTATATCTGAAAATATTGTATATTGTACATTTAATGCCACAATAAAAAAAAAAAAAAAAAAAGATAATATTGTTTAAAACACTGTTCTCAATGCAAGCTTATTTTAGAAAATATGCTTTCAAATGATACATTAGAGTTGGCACTTGATCAGTTGAGTTCTAGCGGCTTTCTAGTCGCATTCAGTTGGAGGCATTGGCGTTATTTCCAAACTAAGAAGGCCATTAATTAAAAACCCGACAGAAACTAAAGGTCAATTTTAGAAGAGCCACAAATGTTCATATCTGCATATCTACTCGTGTATAGCGTTAACCTATGCAAATAAATTTTTTATAGGAAAATTAAAAAAGAGTTTATATTCCACCTGGAAGAAAAAAATGATATAGTATATCTGATCTAACCAGCTTTATAAAATCGTTTTAGCGTTGCATTTCTCATATTAGTTGGCATGCACGCTGATGTTGACAAAAGTTACTTTAAAAAAAATGGTTTGTGTGCGATTCAGTCTGCCACATTATTTGAATGATGAGAAAAATTATAACTGAAATTTATATTTCGGTCGATATAATTTATAATTCAGATTTACCCCATGATTTGCACTAGGAAAATATTTAGTTCATTGCGATTTCCTGTAATCATGCAACCGCTCACTTTTACTGAAGTCAATAGTACCCAATCTGTTATGTCGTTAAATAACCTTTGCCTTGGTGAATAAAGCCATCGCTCATGTAGAGCGGAAAAACGAAAAAGTAGAATTTGGATCCTTTCATCCTTATCCTCATCAACAGGGTTTGAAACTTGTGGGGCATAGTTCCAATGGCGAATTGTTTTATGGCTGTTACTTCAGTGAGGGTACAAATCGAAAACTAATATATGACAAAAGAGTTAGGTGGCTTCTGGAACTCCATTGTGCATTGTATGAAATTTCGAAATTGGTGACTTAAGTGAATTGTTCTGCTATTGCTTTGTTGTCATACGTAGCTTACATTAGTAAACCGATGTTGATACAAATGATTCGAAACTTCCCCACAGTCTTCGATCGTATTACATTTTAGAGTCAATCAATTTCAGAGAAGCTTCATTGTCTTCTAAAAGTATAGTCTTAACAATGGAAAAAATAACTTTTTTCTTTGAAAGAGTCGGAAAGGAAGGAATTCAATCATTTTTCCAACCTCTTTTTTATATTCATATCCCAATTTGCAGTGAAAGTCTAGACTTAGTTCGACTTAGTCGAGCGGCTGATAGTCGTGCCTTTTATCAAACAACTAACTGCGTTATTTTCCTTAAACACGGGAAGGATTTGATTCTTGGCAAGAGCCCACAATAGCAGAGAACATATTCTATCATCGGAGGTACCTTCAGTTGTGCAATTTCTAGCCTAAACTTTTTCTAACATAAGAGCCCATGATGTTGCTCCTGTATTTTGTATTTTGTCAATCTTATCATCAACAACGCAGCTTTTTCCCTGATTTTAAGAAAATGTTCGTTATAGCTTCAGTTTTAAGTTGATTAAGGCCGCATTAACATTGTCGAATTCGCCACAGCAAATTCTTCCTTCCCTAATGAACTTTTGATCACTTTGATGACGTTGTGTAAAGCGCTTTCAGTATGTCATCTTGCAAAAAACCCGGCTTAGCCCGAGTCCGATTCATGCAACGAAGGTTGCTTACAAAGGGGAGGTATGTAAATATTTCGTCCATCGCGTTTCCCACTTTTGTTTATATGTTTAAAGTTCGTCCCAAGCCAGTCCTCAAAACGTAGAATAACAATATTTGTGTCTTTATATGTGAAATTGTGGTTACTAGTTTATACCAAAATTGGAATTCAAAGTTATTGTATTACTTAAGTATTAAATTTTAACAAAATTTGTTACGGGCTGAAATAGAAATGAATAGTACCGCATTGTATTTACATCGAAGTTGGAAATAACGTTGTCTATAATTGTGTTAGTTTTTGAAATGAAATAATGAAATTTTATTTTGGGGATAGGTTTTTAAATCACGCGAAAAAAATAACCATTGCGGTTGTTAACGTATATCGCTGTGTTTATGCATTTTATGGTGACATTGGTAAGACATCGTTGCGACCTATGAAGAACAATCAACCGGACATTAAACACTTCAAAATGATTACATTAGCAAATGCGGCAAACTAATTTTCTAATTTTAAATTCTGAGTTTGAGTTGCGATTTAAAAAGAAAATATAGTGATGTGGAATTTTCCCTTTAATTGTGCTATAAAATATATTCTTCCTTCACTACTTTGAAAGTTTTGATTCCAAAATATGCGCATGCAGCTTTAAGAGACATTAATGCGTTCCTTGCTCGGTGACAGACAGATGGACAACGAAGTGATCCTTTAACTGTCTTTTGAGGCACGGTACTTTAAAAAGATTATAATCCAACTCTATGGACCTCAAAACGAGGAGATATGTCGACAAAAATATAAATTAGATCCATTGCAAGAAATTCGAAAAAAAAGTATTCAAACAAAGTTGGAAATGATTGAGTGTTGTTTTGCATTTAAAGAGTACAATTAAAGTTTTTCAGATGAGCAAATTTTGGTCTAATCAGATTTTCGAATAGATTTTTATTTATGAATAACCGTAGTTCAATTTTTAATATGCCTGAATGAAAGACTTGTACATACATATATTTCTTAATTTCAAAATTTTAAATACAGGTCCTTCACTAAAAACTAATTTGGACATTTTATTATTTTCATGTTGGCTAAAAATTGTGTCGGAAAGCATCATGACATTTTTGGTTTTTATCTTTTTATTTTAATTCTAAGAGTAATGTTCTTTCATGCGGTGAAAATATTTTCACAACAGATACTAATCAACTTGGCGCCTTCTGTTGGTATGAGTGTATCACCTTCTTTAGTTCATCCTTTTCTGTTCAAATTCAATTCGTTTCCATAATTTGTATGGTGATTTGATTTGGATGTTAAAAGTCCATCTACCTTTCCTCTACCTACATCATTTAGGACAATTATCCACCGACCGATGATAACGCAGTGTGATACTAAATTTGATAAGATTCGCCTTAAGTTGCGTTACGTTACGCGAATTTAGAGCGTTAAATTGCATCGTGAGCCGAATGTCAATTTTTCATGCGTATGAAACGCTTCACATCACACACTGGCACGCAGACGAAGTTGTGTTGGAAGGATTCGGAATCACTCATAAAGCCATCATAAGGGTAGACTCACGGGGATGGGATGTGCTCGTACAGATATACTAATGAAAGTAGGGAATACAGGTTGACAACATTTAAGCAGTTCAGTTGTTTGATTTGTTTACCTGTTTTCACATTAATTTTTTTTTTTAATATCCGTAGTGACGACATTGTTTTAAGGTGATGAAACACATGTGATGTTCGTTTTTGTTTTGTTTCTGCATGAATTAAGGAAATCAAATTAGAAGTGGTTGTTGCTGTTGTTGACGTATGTATGTATGTGTATTTGTTGGAGCTTGTTTCCATTCGTATGCGAAAAATGAGATATAAATACTTATTTATAGAACTTTGGAATGGAATTATTGGATAAGAATAAATTTATACTTAACGGCGGAAAAGTGGCAATATGTTAAAATTAAGCGCCAAAATAGATTTGTTATTACGCAAAGGGGGTTTATTAACACTCAATTAAAAGAAGAGCACAATCCATTCACAACTTATATTAACGTATTTAAGACTGAGCATAAAATTTTGAAGTTCAGCTTAGAATGATGAGTTTGTGAAAGGCTTAAATAACTTTCTACATTTTCAAAACCAAGTGGCAGACAAACTTGACTGCTGATGGTCGGCAAGCACCGAATCAATAGACTTAAGTAGCTGAACACGGCCCGGACTCCAGAGTAAAAACTCAAGCTGTTCCAATATTGCGAGCAGGTTTTCAGTCCTTCTCACTAACTTGACTCACAATCCTATTCCGATAAAGCAATTTTTTGGCGAGAAGGTGCCTCTCTCTTAATTCTTGAACAGTATTTAATTTTTGAGTGAATTTTTAAAAACTTTGGCGCATCAGTAGGTAGGTATGTAGGTAGGTGTGATTGTCACATCTGAAACAGTTGACCCACTAATTTCCTGTTTTTCCTGTTTCCTGTTTCCTGTTTCCTGTTTGGATCCATTGTGTTATCACTCACCGGTGATTTATACACCGATTCCTCACTGACCAGGGGACTAACTGATACCTAAGAAATACCTGATTGGTATCCAAATGGTCTCTTTAGAGATTGTCCACTTTATTACCGGTTATAACAAGTTTGTTTTCTTTATGAATTTTGCTTTGCTTTCTGAATCTTTATATCTAACATATCTTCTAGGTTGCCGAGTGAGTAGCTTCCTAGCGTTCTTTTCCTCGTTTTTGGGAGGACAGGACAGGTGCCTAGGTAGTGTAGTACCCTTTCTCCTTCTTCCTCGTCCCTGCAGCTCCTGCAAAAGTCGTTATGGGGGTCTCCGATTCTTAATTCGTGTAAGCCCATGATACAGTGACCTGTGATAATTCCTACGACCCTACTTTGTCTTTTTTGGATTAATGAGAGGCCGAATTTGCCTCGAAGTCCTACATGTGTCTAGTTCCACCCATCTCCGATTGGTGATATTGATGGCATCTGTATTTAGCATGGTGTTGATTGCTTGAATTGAGGGGTATTGAATTATTGCCAGTGGCAAGCTCACCCATATTCTAGCTAGCTCGTCGGCTCTTTCATTGTCTGGAATACCACTATGCCCAAGGACCCAGCATAGGGTAAGGTTACATTTGACCGCTATCTCCTCAAGTGGTTACACTCAGTCAACCTAACCGCTGCCTTGGTAGCTATCAGTTTCCCGTGTACGTCCATGGGAAGCAGATGTAGCATAATTTCCATGGCGGTTGAAGCTGTGGAACGAAGTGCCCCCGTGACGCCAATCTTTGGATGCTGCCTATCTTTCTCAGATTTTCTTTTATATTCATTGCTGGCAGCCATACGAGGATACCATATGTTAGGATTGGTCTGACAACTGCAGTATACATCTAGTGCGTCAATCTCGCTTTCAATCCCAATTTGGGGCCGAGGACCCTCTTGCATGTATATATAGCCACCGCTGCCTTCCTAATACGGTCTTGAATGTTTTGTTTCCAGCTTAGTTTGGTGTCTAATATAATGCCTTTATTTGGCTCGACAAGTGAAACTTAGTTCCTTATTCTTCATTTTTGGTGGGCTTATTTGAGATATTTTGTATTTTCTTGTGAACAGTACGAGCTTTGTTTTAGACGGGTTTACATATAGACCTACTCATCCTGTTCAAATTTAATTTAAGAGAACACTCTGAAGACCAATGCGATTAATGTCGGGTTGCTAGGGCCTGGTGCGAATTGAGGTTCTTGTATTTAGGCACACACCTTCATCAGAATATATTGTTGTTTCATAATATTGAATTTTTAAACATAAAATCAACGAAAAAGAAAGTGTTGCATGGCCAATTTTTTGAGTAATTTGTGGTTTGCATTTCAAATCTCAAATTAAAAGTTCACTATTTGTCGAGCCAACAGTCTGGTCCCTCGGATAAGAAATCACATTTCTCAACAAAATGAATCGTTCTTTGACACATTATGTAGACAAAATTCAATCATCTTTAAACATTTACATTTCAAATAACATCATTAACTATTCCTGCTGGGTGTCCAATGTTTTTTTCTCCAATTCTTTGAATTGAAAAAAAAAAATCTACGCAATCTTATCTGAAAATCCAATAAACCTCATAAATATTTCACAACCCGAAACAATTGCTTACGTTTCTCATAGAAATTTGTTCAAGCTGTCACAGTCCCAGAGTTGTGTCTCCTCCATAATCTTTTGCAACAGTCTCGTGTCAAAAAGTCATTTTGCACAAAACATGAAACAAAACACACACAATTTTGCAAGATCCTCACAACATGTTATTTGTGGGCGTTTACTAGACTTAACCACCGGATTCTCATGTTAATCCAAATTAAATCGGATCCTAAACAAAGGGATCTAGATTGGATAACCTCTTGCCGTCGTCACATAGAAAAGAGAAACGAAAAGAATTAATAAAAGGATGTGCCTAATCTGCACATAGTATGTTTTCTCTGTATGTGTTTCGTGATTGAAATATTCACTTTGAGAGACGTGTGATACATAACCAGCATCTAAACGGAAGCAGGGCAAAGCCTTTGTGTTTTTTGTCGAGAGTGAGAATTCTTTGCAAACGCCTGCGGCGAAGATCGCCCGAACCTGAGAACCGAACAAGTGTTAATCAGGATCAGCCAAGGTGTAGGGATTTGTTATACCACTGCTCAGCCGGGGCAAGTCGCAAAATATTACACAAGGGTTTGTCGTGTTTGACAACATCGAGCAGCATTCCCAAACAAACAAACATGCCATGAGATGACGTGTGCGATCGTGAGGATCGTCCTTGGATTACGAGTGTCATGCCTGCGGGCGATTATTGGGACTTGAAATAATATTTTGGCTGACTTTGTGATTTAAGGAATGTTTTCCGTGGCGTAAGATTATATGGCTGGAGATGTATTTCTCTTAAGACTGAACCTGATGTTTCAGAAGGAACGAAGAAACGAACTTCGCCGAATTGATAACTCTCTCTTGAGAAGATAAAATTGAAGAGTTCACTTAGACCGTAAGCTTATGTATATGAGTTATACAATTTATCCATAGATTAAGTAATTTTTAATTTATTGATGTTTGTTTTTTTATATTGATCTATTTGTAACCATTAGAAAATAATAAATGAAATTATTAATTACACATTTGTCGCGTTATTTTTAATTTTCTTCGTTATTAACAAACTACGAATATCTTTGTAGTTAGTAACTAACTATTTTTTTTAAGCTTACACTTTTGTTTTATTTATCTTTTCTTCTACATTTTTTTATATTTTTGTTTCATGTAGACTTGAAAACAATTTCAATCTAGATATATATCGGTACGTGCGCTAATTTTCCTCATCCTAACCGGCTCCCGACCCGTGAACAGTCTCTGCTTGAGACACGGCAGCCTTCCACTCACTCTTGTCGATCCCGGGTACGCTGCTTCCAGTTATCTAGACCAAGCGCTCTGGCGTACCCGATCGCTTGAACCTTTAAACGGAGGTTCGGTCTTCCTTGTCGTCTCGAACCTGTGGGCTGAGATTCGAAGATCCTCTTTGCTGGAGCATTATTATCCATTCGCTTGACGTGGCCGAGCCATTGGTCGTCGTATTTTGGCTTTTTTAACTACATCAAAATCTTGATAAAACTCATAGAGGTCGCAGTTATATCTTCTGCTCTATTTGCCCTCTTCCTTCAAGACCAAATAATCGATGAAGAATTCTTCATTCAAAAATGTTCAAGATCTGCTTCTGCTTATCGTTCAGCACTCGGTTCCATATAGCAGAACTGGCAGGATCAACGTATTTTAGAGCTTACATTTTGTCTTCCGAGTTAGGAGCTTTGAGCCCATTTATTTCGTCAAACGAAGTGGCTTCTTAGGGTGAGTCTTCGCCGAATCTTTAGTATGGTGTCATCTGTGGAGTTTATACTTACTCCGAAGTAGGTTAACTACTTGACCACTTCGAAATTACTGTTGCCAACAGTGAAGTTCTGTTCTATGCGGTGGATAGATGTTTTCTGTGATTGATGACAACATGTACGTACACACGTACCCGTTTACTCGAAGGTTCAAGGCCAACTTATTTCGCCTGTTTTCAAATTGCCGTAGATGTCTCTATGAAGGCGCGTTGGGAGCATACTTTTTTTTGAGTCGGTACTTTGGCAAAATACTGCCTCATCTTCAACAATTTGTTTATTAATAGAGCTCTTAAAATTACCGGCATTTCATTCTCCAAGTCTTTTATCATGCTAGTTATAAAGAAACTATCGAGAGCTCCACGCTGATATACTGATCACTGATCTTTTTAGTAGACATTCTCAAAAAGAGTAAACAAAAGCATTGAACAAGAAGCCAACAACTTTTACATGGATGAACTTTTAAGATTTTTTTACATATAATGTTTGGTCACTGTTTTGCAAGGTTTACATTTTGTCTAATAAGACACAAGAATTGAGTTTCTAATTATACATTCATATCATCCATTTTTAAGTTTTACCTAGTCAAAAACATTTTCGATAAAAAAACTAAATTTTCCCATTAAGTTGGATATTCATACGCCAATCTAGGCCGAATAGACAACCATGGTATTGAGTTTGCTGCAATTAATTGAAGAGGCATAGACCTCTTCGCCTCTGGCCAGAATAGCATACTAGTGATACTAAACTATACTACTATAATAATACTGGTCTAGCCAGACCATAAATCTATGCTTTGAGGAGAGTTTTTTTTAATTTTTTTTTTAACTCCTAGTTTTTTTTTCAATTTCAAATGCTTTTTTTTATGCAACGTAATCATTTACTTGTAATTCACCAAGAAAGCTGTAAAAAACTTTCATACATCTTTTCATCCTTTGAAAAACTCTGTCGGATGTTTGGATGATTTTATTCCATCAAAATTTGACACTTTCTGTTGGATAATAACTTGAATTGTATCTTGTAGCAGTAGCTTCATTTCTCACCCATTTTCTATATCTGCCATCCAACCTTCCTGCTTGCAGCATTCTAAACCCACCCTACCATCCCTTAAAGTTGGCTTTCATCTTTTATTTATACTTTAAATCCTGTTGCAGGAAGTATGATCACAAATGCTGCCACACAGGCCCAAAGCACTGAGCGTTTATAAAAGAACGCACACCATTGACCGAGAAATTATAAAATAAAAAAAAATGGGAAAATGCGAGTAAGAAGTAACTACAAACCAGTCAGTCTGGCAGCCAGCTGCATCCTTCCATATACAATCTAAATCTTCGTTCTCGTACTCACTGTGGAATCTCGTAAATGAAAAGCGTACATATACAAATGCGTAGCCCTTTTGTTCGGGTCGGTTTTGCACGCTTCACGCTAATTTAGCCAAAATGTCAAATAGCCGACGACAAACGACGTCAGGGCAGGACATGGCTATATAAATACATCAACCACACAGATTCAGTTATGTTTCAAATTTTTAAATTCGATTTTAGGTCGCCCAGTTTCGAATTCTGACTTTGGTGGGTTCCCCTCGCTTTAATGTTTCCCATTACCCATACATCCAGCATCTGCATTCATGGAGATTCTTTGTTGTGCAGTAGGCAGGACACTGAAACGCAGGAAGTTTCAGCGTTTACCTACCGCGCTTTGATTATATTTAATTATCCTGGTTCTCATAGGAAATATGAAGCGGAGAACATCGAAACCCCTCGCGTTCTAACACTGCACTGATTTGTTGGTTTTCCCAAAAATAAAAATCATACAATTCCACCAACTAGTGGAGGAAGTAATGGTCTTGGTGTGAGTTGATGACGAGAAGGACGAGAAGGACGACGACGACCATCATGGTGTGGTAATGTTGGAAATGTATATGATGTTTGATTTTGGCACCGATTCGTAATGGCTGCCTGTTGGAAGTTTAACCTACATATATATATCATGCAGGGAACTTTTATTAATGATTATTTAGTTTATCCCTTGGAGGTGGTAGACTGTGGAACTGGTTGGGTAGTTATATTTTTTATAACTCAACCCACAGTCACGGAACCGTACGTTGGCATAGGGTCGAACCCATATATTATTTGGGTACTAAATTTTTAACGGTTTAAATGGAGATGGAGGATTTTATAGATAATAATTTGTTGTGTGTAAGAGGGTCTCTTTGTTTCTGGACTTGAGTAACCTCTATGCAGAATATGAAGGAAGAATATTAAGAAAACGGTAAGTGAACTCTTTTGGCATTAAACTAGCAAAGCTTGAAGACCCTTTTGTTTTCCTGTCTCAGTATTTAATTGTTTCAGTATTTAATTGTCTCAGTATTTAATTGTGGAATACAATTTTGCTTTTTTGTTTTGCTGACTGCCTAAAATGAAACAAATCATTTGGTTCTTTCTTTAAGTGTAAGATATAGTTTAACCTTTAATTTTATTCGATCGAACGTAATCAAATTGATTTATTTCACCGACCATGATCAATAGTTTCGCTTGAAATTTGTTAAAAAAAAAACAAACTTACAAACTTTTTATCTAATTATTTATCATGATTCAAAAGATCAATCCGCTCAGGATAGCGACCAAAACCGCTTCAAAATTGAAGAAATAAGACTCAAATTTTCCTTCCCCTCAAAAACCACACCACACAAGTAACGCCACAATTCTGCTTATTACCAAACCTCTGCAGACTTTGGCTCAGAAAGATTTTCGGGGAAGGTTCTGGACGGAAGGTTTACCAACATGTAATTGGCGAACGTAATGGTAAGTCGTGATAAGTTCTTTCTGAACCTTGTAACCCCAATCAAAAATTTTAACGCGTAATGCGGTAGAGTGTTCTTTTTATCATGTCCCCAATACTTGAGACCTTCGTAATCGATAAGCCTGCGTTTTCGGCCACACTAATTTATTTCGAATAAAGCTTTCATGCTTCTATGATGTTTACTTAAACAAGGGGGAGTAATTTTGAAAGAAGTAATAAATACTATATCAAATGAAACCTCTGATTAAGCTGAATTTAGCTTGGTTAGTTAAGTGCGACGATTCGCAGCAGCACTTCGACTTTGAAAACCCCTAGAATATTAATCTGATAAGATGCTCAAGGATAGTAAAGTAAAGGCTTCACAAGGCTTCGTTTACAAAGGAGCATAGCTTTCTCATTAGCTACCAAATTGGAAGTCTACTTTGCTAGTTGTAAAATTCAATGGATTTCGATTCAATGTTCAATTTCAAAAAAATTAAATTGCTTACATGATGATTAACACACACTACGAATCACTTGTCATTTCTTTCGGTGTTTGCATGTTGAAAATATTTTCAAAATGCAGCGTTCTAAGACTCGCCAGCATACGCTTTGGTAGAAATAGTATCGTTTTATTTTGCACGATATCCTTAAGTCGTACAGATGACTGGATCAGGCAGAAAATTTATCCGTCTGCAAAAATGCTGGAAATGAAATCACTATCGGATCAGGATTTTTAAATTTACATACAAACATAGAAAAACATGACGCGGTGTTAGCACTTAAATCATATAGGTACGTTCATACATACGCTAAAATCGAAACGAGTTTAGTGCTGTAGCACGACGTTACCTGCATTTAAAGGTAAATACTGCGTAGGACTCCTTTAAGAAGTCTAAATCACCTTATCTAATCTAATATATGCCGATTAGAAAACCAGCAGAAGTCATGGATTCATGGTTTGCGGATAGCCCACTTTTGTGCCTCAGATCTTATGGGGCCTTGATTGTTTACATTGAAACCTTAAAACCAAGTGTTATTTAGCCTCCCTTTATTCTTTTTATAAACTGTTGGAAAGGAGTAAAAATATATCATGTATAATGTTCGTTCCATTAAATATTTGTTGCTTTCTTCGTACCTGTAGAACCTTCAGTTTTAGCTCTCAACACCATAACACCTTTTCCAGCCTCATAACTATGAAGTCACTCTTAGATAAGGTCTTCTTTTGTTAAAATATTTTTACAAAATTTTATATTTAAATATTTTTATTTTTGTTCCAAAATTCATTCCGAGCTTTTTTTGCCCTTTCCATAGAATTATTTTCTACTTCTTTTTTTTACGATACTCTACCCTTTTTCTGCGTTAGAATATGCTAAGAGGCAAGTGTCAAATTTTTTCTCGAGAAACTTTTGCTTCGGCTGTGCATCACTTTAATATTCTTTCTCTCAGTTTTCGGGATCCCAAATAATGTTGTTTAAAATGGTCTTTTCTTCTTTTCAGTCTGCTTGCTATTTCTCTGCATGAAAGTCCTAATTTCTTCATAGAAAGAAAATACTAAGAACTGGAAAAATTTCCTTTTCACAATTCCGAGCGGAGAACCCTGTGAGGTTTATGTTTGGTGGTTTTTATTTCGGTCACCAAACTGGGCGAGGTGGAAGTAAGGACTTTGCTATTTATTTAAATAATTGGACTTGACTGTTGAACATCTAAGTCGAAATTAATTCTAAATTAAAAATTTTCTCTGTTTTGTAGAGCTTCGGGCCTTTTGGCGTTATTGGTCTTGACCCGCAAAAAGTTATTATTGATTTTTAAGAATATCTTCAGATTGCTTTTGCTACGATTTGTGCGAAGACCACTTTTTAAAGTTCAGACCCTTTAAGTAAATGAAGGCCCCAACATCATCCCCATACATTAAGACTTCGAGTAATGATAGAATTTTGTGAAGGTGACTGGAATAACTTGGAGACTTGCATATGAAATTGTCGTGCTTGGATATAGATGGAAGAGTTGTGACTAAATGGCGAAAATATGTGCATAAAGAATGCGTTTCAGGATAACGATGAAAATAAGGCTATTAGGCATATTCATGGACCAATTTTTTTATGAAATACAAGCCGCTATGAACTCCGCTCGAAATTCGCAAAATGTTTTTGATTTAGACCCCGCTCCTATTTTTTTCTGAAGTATGAAAGGTGTAATTCCACACCCAGTCCAGACGAGAGTTTGACCAAAGAAGTATTTTCTTTGGCTGTGATGATGCTTCTGCTCAAGTTCAACATTCATTACTACTTCAATTGATTCAGAAGTACAATCAGTTCAGATTCCGCCCTGCTGTTTTGTGAAGGAAGGATTTTTATGAATCTTTATGAAATATTAAGGTTTTTAAGCGAGTGTCATTAGCATTCTATGATTTGGCTTTAGAACGACAGTTTTTTTTTTCAATTTAAGGTGGTCGTCTTTGTAGGGTTCTAAAAAGTTTTCATAGTGCTTTTAAGTGTTTATAGTGTTTCTAATTGTAAGCTTATGTTAAATAATTCGATCATATATTGCACTTGTTGGGTTCATATAAAAGATGGAGCTTCAATCTGAGCCTCAATCTTGTACCTCTTTTGTACCTTTTGCCGCACTATATCAATCAACCTCTGTCCAGACTTATGTGTTTCTGTCATTACTGTCCCATAAAAACTGTCTGACATTTTCATCGTAGTGTGTAAGCAAGCTGTTTTTCCTTTCCACCTACTTGTCGTAGGCTTGGTTTGCTAAATAAAAGCAAATCTTCGACTTCAATTAAACTAAAATTAAATAGTGGGCTCAAAGGTTGGGGAACTAGAAAACTTTTTTGTTATTTTTAATAGAATTCAATTATAGCTTGATTTTCTTATGAGAAAAATACTAAGTATATTCCCATCACCTAACCTAACTTAAGATCAGTGAAGACTTTTTTTGTTGTGAAGAGTGAATTCATGTTTGCTTGATTCAAATATATATAATAATATATCACTTACCTTAATGGCATCACATTGACAGGTATACCAATTTATAGGCCATTCTTATTTTTACTCTTATACCATGGCAATATACATGGGATTAGAGATTAGATACATTAGGATTAATTTCTCTTAATCTTCATATCTAGCCGAGTCCTAAACAAAACGCACATAATTACAATGATTGCTAGAATTGCACTAATTTGTCGAGGCCACTCTAATCGGTCACGCTTACTATACAAAAAAAAAAAAGCCAACAACCCATCGCACACCGCTGCTGGCTGTTGCTGTCGATCGATCGTCTCGTCTACAAAGATGCTGATCAACAACGGCATCAATCCATTTCACTATCTCCCCAATTCCAAGCCGCAAAAGCAGCATAGAAACGAAACAACAATAATAAACAATAGAGACAGAGTGAAGAGAGATGGAATCAAATCGAAATGGATGGTCGCGCATCGGACACCTAAACCGAGCCAAGACCACGCCGGAACATGATCAAAAGACTCAAAATAACAATCAATTTGTGATCCCTGATCAAGCAATTTTATAAAATAATTTTCCTCATTTTTCCGCTCTCTTAGAGTAAAAATATCATTTTGTTACGTCTTCTACGATGGTGGTTTGTTGTAGATTGTAGTGATGATGATCACCATGATGACGCAAGGGAACCGAACGGCAGCCAACCGCCAGTCATCGAGAAGGAAACCAGGCAGCAGTCGGCAGTAACAAATCTCGTCCAGGGTACGCGAACACGAATGCGCACACCGCGTATACGCGACGCGAACGTAAATTTGCGCACGTAATTGGCCCCAAGAAATTCGAATTGTATCTTTCTGTTGCTGCACGTACGTACAGATAGATACTCTGTAGTGGCGGCTGCACTCTGCTTAGATGGATTGAAGGCCGCCTTTTGGGAGAAAACTCTTCTTAGCTCTACCACTTCCCTATTCTCCGTCCACCTTCCTTGTTTTCTGACTGAATAGAACAAGGTAAGATGTAAAAAAAAAAAAAAAAAAATTACTGACCGATCAACTTGATCGTTGTCGGCGTCTCCATCATCACCGCTTCGTCGGCTGGCTTCAAAGTCTGCGGACGTGTGCGATCGATTTGCATATTGCACTCGGTGCAACGATTATGGCCGATTAGTATCTTTGCGCTCTAAGTCGTCTAGGATCGTAAACTAGGGAGATTGATCTGGCACAACAGAACGTCAAGATTACACACCGAGCTCGAACGATGCGATGGTGGGTGCTGCTGCTGGACATCTGGCATGGCGTGCAACTTGTTGCTTTTTTGCACTATTCAACATTCCTCGTTCAACTTATGATTTGTACATCTTTGCCCAAAACGAAAGAAGGGCAAAAGAAAAAAAAATCTCGATCGGATATTTATTCCTCCTTAATGGACATCAACACGTCCGACGTAGGTACAAATGATCGCCGGAGCTTCCCGAAAGATCGGACAAATGCCTCTCATTGCTATACGCGATGTATCTACATTCAGATACGAACTCCACGACTGCAGCTCTCGTAAAATTTGTTGTTTTTCAATATTGTTTTTTTTTCTTTCCGGGGGGAAGAAGATCGCGCCCGCGTGCGCACACGGTCGTGTGAATATCTCGAGCAGATCGCCGTCAGTCGCATAATGTCGGCATTACAGGTGATAACTAAAGGCTCTGATGCTAATGTGATTACAGCCTTTAAGTTTATAAACACAAGTTCCGCGCGCACACACTGCGAATGTATTTTTTTTTTTTGTTTTTTTTTTTTTTGTTAGCTGATCTTCGCCTTCTTCATCTTTGGTGTCTTTTGCTGGTGCTTGGTGATGTATCGCCGGTTGACTCTGGGATTCTTTTGGGAAGAAGGAGGTGGTACATATCGATGCATGAGGGTTCTTCCTCTGGAGTGTCCTCTCAGTTTGTGCCTGGATTAAGGAAAAAATTAATATCGCATCAGTCTCCGCGAACTGGAGCTCTTCTTGTGCCTACTGCGCTCTTGCATTCATTCTGGACTCGTTATAATCCCTAATGGAATTCTTTTTTTTTACACGCGTTGGTCACTGCTGGAACTTATAAAGTGGCCATTTCAGTTGTCGACAATGTTGAGAGAAGTTCGTTGCTTATGGTGCTGGGGAAAGGCGGTCTGAAAGTCATCGGGTTTTCGACGCGGAGGTTACCATATGATCATTTTTTTTTTGTTTTTTTGTTCTTGTCTTGGGGCGAGATATGAGTATGAAGGCGGATTCAGTTGAAAAGTAATTTAGCATCCCTCGGGGAGAATCAGAAATATACGGCTGTTGGTGGTAGAGTCTTTTCGATTCAAAGTGTGCCACTGTGGCTCGCCGACACTGTGAGGTGTTTCTTTGTTGTTCAATCGGTGATTTTTGGTATTTGATTCATCCTTTCATCTGTGCGGATCGGAGAGAGAGGATGGCGGCTCGAGTGTGGGATTTAAATTAGGTCGTTGATATTTAAGAACTAATCAAAAATCATAATGGCATGGGTTTGTTGCTTGTCAGTGACATTTCCGTTTTCAGTTTAGCATTGAGTGACATGTCTGGCTTGGGTTTGAAAGGTGTCATGATTCATGGCATGATATTTGATTCTAGAAAACATGTCTTCAAGGATAAGAGTCTTAATGTGTGCCTTGAAGTGATGTTGGCATGAAACGCGAAGATTAGAGTTGAGAGAATAAGCATTGAGACTTTATTGCATTGCATTTAAATGTGGATCCTGAGTGTTGTTTTTAGATCGATGATGATTTTTATTTGCTTGCTATAAGTTAGTTGTATTTTAAGTTAGTTGTAGCTTTTAGAACAGGCTGTTTTATAAAGGGTATTTTTTGATTGCCCCAGTGAAAGCTTCAGCGCCAGGCGTAGAGCTAAGTATTGCACTTTGTCCAACATGCCAATGCATTTATTGATAAATGCCCACGAGATCCCGCCAAGATCCCATCTTTAAAGAAGCACCAATAAATTATTTTTCTATGATAGCTTCCTTCCTTGAATATCCTTCTGCTAAGTGCTTTCAGTTTCGGTTATTGGGCCAAATAATCAGCATTCAACACAATTCTTCTGCACGTGTGTTAGTCACTGAACTCCTCCTAAACGGTTGCACCGATTTTGATGCAATTTTGTATTTTAATGAATAATTGCCGTATTTATCTTCCGAGAAGTCAATAATTCACCTTCTGTAAAAGAATGTTTATAGTTGGTGCCGATTTTTTTTTTTTTAGTTTTGGTTTAGAAATAAACTGGGATTTTTATGACTCGATGAGTCGTCAAGCTTGCAGAGTTGGCCGAAGTAGGATTATTTTAACTTTCAGAGCATTTTGTTTTACTGCATGTGAAAATTAATTTTGTTTAATGTACAATAGTAAAAATTATTATAAACAAAAGGAAGAAGTAGAAAATAGTATACAATAAGTTTTGCTTTGTGTATTCTTGGCAATTGTGTCTAGCACATTTTTTGAGCTTTTTCTCGAATTAAACAAAAAAAAAACAAAATTATTTTTTTTTCCAAATGAAGAGAAATTTTTAATAGAAATAGAAATCGCTATCGGTGCTGAATTTCTAACCCGTATTTCGGCATTATATCTGTCAAAAAATATAATTGCAAGAGAACTTCTTTTTTGTACAAAGCTCTAATGTGGAAAAAAGAAGCAGAATCTAAAACGCACCTATGGAAGGAAACACTTTTATTCTGTGACTGGCTAGTGGCATAGCCCTTTTAACGTTTTCGGAATGTAAAACCATTCCCCTTTATCATGTTAAGGTCTCGGAGGGCGGCCGTGTAGTAGATATCTTATGTTTACACTATTGGCTTGTCAGGCTGGAGCACCAGGTTCACATTTCAATGAGAGCATCAATAACGTTTTGAGAAGATTATGTCATTTGATAAGCTGTGGAAATGGAAGTTGAAGTTTATTGTGAAGCCTAAGCTGACAACAATATGCTGACTTATCAAAGCACGAAATATTACTTAATCTTAGCACGGTCTTCTAATCCGTTTCAGTGTCCACCACTCATATATTCACGTCTCTTCAAAACCGCTTCGATTCCCGCAAAAACATTCCAAATACTTTTTGAATAAGCAGAATAAATCAATTCGTGTTTTTCTTAAATGTTCGCCTTTAAAATTTGCGCAACCGCCCTCCTGTTGGGCAGAGCATAGCATTCACTATTTGTGTGGAAATGACCTCAACAGTCCGAAGCACTAACCACTTACACACTGAAACCCAACTATGCGTTGTTCCTGTTTTACGAAACTTTATTCCATTTAACTTATCTGTTTCCTCATAAAATAATTCATAATAGCATTGCGTCCTGATATCTGTTCAGCTATTTACACAGTAGCAAAAAAGTTTTGACAAATTCCATTTACGTAACGTTGTTTATTTTTCTAATATGAAACTCTAATGTGTGTTCGTCATTCGCCCCGACATGTACAATAATTGTTGAATTGAATTGTTCAAACTTTAACGGCTAAAAAAAGGTTTCAGTAACGGATCAAAATTGCCTTTAAAATGACCTAGTTTTGGCAGCACTTTTGAATTCCATAATTTTAGCTGAGAACACAACCATAACCAATTCGGAGAAAATATGCAAGTTCCCGCGCCAATCGGAAACTCCGAATATACATTTAAGGTTCGCTACCATAAAATATTATCCAATGCAAGAACCGAGAACAGGGTGCATCTAGTTTTATGTACTTTAACAAATCAAAATCTATCCCAATCGAAAAAAAAACAAGAAAAAAGTGTAGAATTAAGTGGTATCGACTTCCCAGTGACGGCAAATTTATCAATATCTGGTAGAATCAAATGGTGTGTCAATTTAAAAAAATGGAAAAAAAAATTTTTTGTTAACTGTGCTAGCGCAATACAATTCATACTTCTTTGGTGTATTTCGATGGCGCTACAGTCCGGAGTGGACCTGAGCTTCAACTGACGAATGTGTCCAACCATGTTGCGTTCACCAAGCTGATTGATGTCTGCTTCTATTTGTGTTAGCCAAGAAAAGTTATTTCTTGTCTTAATGTTGATTCAAAGATTTTGTGAGCTCAACTTGTTTTATACCTCTTCATTAACCCAAAAATCCAAAGTATTTTCTTCAGTCGAAACGACCGAGATCATTTGTGAAGTGCCTATTTAAGACCTCAGTTTGTTCTCTCCAAATGCTTACGTGGAAAATGTTCTTGCATTATATTTTTTTTTTTGGAAGGCTGCAATAACTTTTTAGAAAAAATTCAGCATAACATACTTCCGATATGAAAATCAATTTTATCGTTGGATAAATCAAAATACCTTGGATGCTTGCATTTTTTTGAATTTGCTTTTCTTCAGCCTTAACATATTTACTGCGTCCAGTATTTTAGAAGAAGCTTTCTTGCGATTCCTCGATCCTTGAACCGAAAGTTCGGTCTTCTCGTTTTTCTTGAACATGGTGGCTTGGATTCTATCCTCTAGATATTCCAGATCCAGCCTAGTCGACGGATTTTTGCATTCTGGACTATGTGCACATCTTTCTAGAGTTCGCGTTTACTTATGCCCTCTTCTCGACGAAGTATCTTTATTTCGAATGATCCCAAAAGTTGCTCAGTGGCTTTGTTAATCGTCAAGCATTCGGGTTCTTAAAGCAAAACTGGCAAAATTAGTGTTTTGTTCTTCATTCTAGGAGTATGGATCCAAATTGTTTTGACAGACTGAAGTAGTAACGGTTGCCAAAGTTTGTCTATGATATTTTAGTTCCGAAGAAAATGAACCTTAACGAAGCCAAAACTGCTGAATTGCAGAAATAATTCTTGTAATTTATTTATTTATCAAACAACGGACTTCCAGTTCGATGTAAACGAGTTCAATTTTATGACAACATCTCTCTGCTTTTATTTTCAGATACGTTCAATTTGCACCTCGTTCTTTCAGGCCTTTATTTGAACATTTGTTTTTTGTAAGAAAACACTTAAGCCCTGCACCACGTTTAATAAAAAATTGGAAGCTGCTTCTAGAAAAAATAGAAGGATATGAAATGAATCTCTGAAAAAAAAATCGAAGAAAAATATATATTCATCAACAATGTACGTTTTTCGACTTCTACTAAAATCCGATGTCATTTAAACCGACTCAGAATAAAAAACAGTCAATTTGGCGGATTAGAATTTTGCAATAGATTAAAAAATATGTCTGACTTATGTTGTCCGTTTGTCGTTCAATGGGCGAATAAATGTCTTGTCGACGCGTAAGCAAAATGCTGAACGACTTTTGTGGCAGTCATACATCTGTCAACTGTTTTCTTTATTTTCAAAATTTAAGCGAAGGCCGATTTCTTTTTTGTGAAATAAAATCAAAGGCAAATATTTTATGTCTAGGTACATTGTCCTACACGAACTACAATAATTAAAACTTTTATGATGAAAATATCACGCAAAAGAAAATTTGAATTTTTGATTGCATTTATGCACGAAATCGAAAATAAAATGAAAAAAACAAGCGACGCGGAAGGCCCATTTGACCAAGAACCTCTCTCTGCTATGGAGGAAGCTTGTGGAAGTGATTATTCATTCAGTGATCTCGAAAAAAGTTCAAGTTCACTCCTTCAAACACTAAATGATTGTTATGTCATTCAGAAGTACGGACCGATCCTGTTTTAAACATTTTAAATTATTTTAAATTTGACTATTTATGTTCAGGAGATAAACCTACTTTGCAACTATCAAACAGATTTTACTAAATTTGCAGCATTTCTTATTCTTAAAATAATGCATTTTGCCTTTATTTTCATACAACAGATTTTTATCTTAACTATTGCGTGAATAAGAACAATTTGAATATTAATTGTGAGCTGTCAAAATAAAAAAATTGTTTGTACCTTTACGAAAATAATCTACTCGGAATATAGAATTTCTATCGACCGGACCCGACATCCAATTTGAGTCGATTTCGTCTCCCGACAAACGTGTGGTGTGATTAATGCATTTAAACTCCTCTTAACAACAGGCTAGATTCTTCGACGCAAATTAATACTTTCGAAGCTTATACTATGGCATAAGATTGAATATCTCATACCTCGTAGAAGGTTAACTTCTAAGTTCTATAATTTAAGCCGTCCAATAAATGGCTTCACTTTTATAGCCTTAGCAGCTCGAGTAATAATTTGCGGCGAATTAATTTCACATTGTTTTAATAAATACATTTACTCATATATTGTGCAGTTTAAATATTTTTTTTTAGTTTATTAAAAACTAATTAATTTAAACTCAAAATATACTTAAGAGCGTGCACTTGTCTTAAGATCATTTTTTAAACAAAAACGATGGGTTATTGTTTGTTTTATTTATTGCTTTGTTTTTCTTTAAATCTCGACACCTTCGCCGTTTATTTGAATTCTAACATCTGACATAGGTGCATGTTCAGAAACCTGGTTCCGTCTGGCAGTAGACATTATTTTACTTCTATCCAAATGTGACTTCCCAGAGTTTTCCCTACGAGCAGTACAGCGGTGGCTAAAACGACTGTCTGCCGAACGGGAGCGAGGTTTTCTGATACCTTCAGTCAAGTTGGCCGTGTCCTTAAATATAATTGATAAATTTGTGCAAATATATGTTCAAAACTATGTAACTTAATATTTACTTCCGTTCGAGATAATTTTCTCATCCTTCGTACAATGCCTTGTTGTGCTCCTAATTTATTGCTTATGGAGCATGACATCTGGTCATTGTTAACAAATGACTGATAAGACTGAGAACGTTCGGGTAGACGATGACGATAGACGACTTGAGGAGGAGTCAAGTTAAAGTTCCTGATGCGCCGCTCCCACTGTTCTATTTGTAGAGCAACGCTTTGCGTAATTGGTGGTGCTTGTTGTGATGTTGAAGCTTCACTTGGGATCATATTTATCACTACTGAGGGGCTGTCAAAGAAGGAGCCTTCCAATTCCATGATGCTCTCCACGCTACCGAAGCACTTCAAGAAAAGTGACGGATCATATGTTGCTTGATGTTTCTAAGTGTGCTAATAATGATTTTAATGACATGAGTTACGTGAGAGATTAGCACCATACATGAGTTCAAAGACGGAGAGACATACATTTTTGTGACCAAGCAAAATTACAGAACTGAATCCTCAATAAGATGATACATCTTGATATATACAACAGCGTGAGCACAAGAACTAAACGATTTCTAAATTCTCTCTGCAAAACAAAGGCGAACTGTAAGGCATTTGATATCATATGTATCTAAGCCAGTCTGAGACCGCCAGCAGCTACTTGCAATATTGCCCACCAGCAATAGAGGAATGTTAAAGCTGATGAGCTAAGTGGGAGAATATCCAAATGATACAAAACTTGACAATAATTTGCACCATTTCCTATTTTTTAGATGGTGTACCGTCAATGTTCATAAAGTTATTCAACATACTTTACTTTTCTATTATTCAATCTCATTTATCTCGATCTGTTTTTTTGTATGTCGCCACCTTACACCTCTCTAAGTGCATTGCTGTGATACAAGTTAAAGCTATCACATCATTTTGTTGACAACAACTAAAATCATATCTTAGGCAACATGTTCGAAAAAATAAAAATTCAACGAAACTCAAATGATGATGTCAAAAAAAAAAAAAAAACACTTATTCTTTACATCTTAGATTTTTTAAATATTTTTTTTTGTAATATTTATTATCTTCTGTATACAAAAATTTGTGATAGTTAAAATTTCGTAGGAAAAAGTTACACATACATAAATACAACAGTCAAGTATAAGCATACATAATAGTACTATAAGTTTCAATACAACAACAATAATAGTTAGTAGCGTTCGACAATAAAATGTAACTAACTATATTAAAAGCTAGAAATAGAAAAAAATGGGAAGCAAACAATAAAAAATAAATTTAATGATTCACTTTTTGTTATTTGGCACCTTACGATTTTGCATCTGGCTTAATTATTGCAAACAATAAGAATAGTGTAAACAAATTATTTTTATATTAAACTACAAACAAAAATAATCAAAAGCAAAAGCTCGTGGGTTTTGTTTCCTTAGATATTATTTTTTTATACAATTTCTGTTTGTTTATAACCAAAAAGCGTTTCTTAAATCTAGTATTTTTGTATATATGTATATATTTCCTTGTCACAGTTTTATTTTCCTTGTTATCATCTATTTGCCGCAGTGTAATACAATTTTGCAAACATAATTACACATTACTTTTGAGGTTAAGTACGATGAAGGTGGTCTATAAACTAGGGCCAACAACTAAGTATTTATTTTCGTTTGTGTAACTTTGTGAGGTGTGCTTTAAGATGGGTTCGACATGAAAACATCATCGTTTTAGAATTGTGGCTATTGTCAGTTAGCTATACAAATGCGGTATGCTCCCATTATCATCACTTTCGCATTATTTCCTGTAGTCCTGCACTAAGTTAATTTAATATTCTAAGCATATACGTCAATTCTTCACCTATATATAAGTAGTCAATTCAGTCATTCAGCCAAGACTCCGATTTGCCTCAAAAAAATTATATACGAATAATCTATGTTCAGATCAGATCTCATCTCAACTGAAGAGTGGACCATGAGAATAAGTTATTTTTGACAACTAAACAACCCTGGATGAACACATAAATTTCGAAAATTCGCTGACATATTACTTAACTTTTACCCCAAGTATTTTTTTAAGTTCTGATTTTGTCGCTATTGTATGGCAACATTCTTTTCAACATCAATAAACCCATTAAGTAGCCGAAAAAACAGCGTTAACAAATTTTTTTTCTATCGGCAGTGTGTTGGACATATGAATTGCGTTGTTTATCGTTAACTCCATGGTTTGAAGTATTTTGTTGACTAGTCTATTAGAAAGTTGAATAGAAATAAGTTTGTGTACAAAGCCTTAATCACAAGGACACACAGTCCAACTGGGTTTTGTCGATCAGAAATGCTGACAAATAGTTGATATTCTCTTAAAAAAGACCTTAACATTTTACAAAAGCAGAACAACAAGTGCATAGTCCGTCCTGTTTATTTAGGATGTACAGAGGTTTAAATCATATAAAAATGCGTCTTGACCACCTGGCTGCGTTTAAGTTCGCGCCTTAGCCTCAATTAACCAAAATTGGAAAAGAAAGGTAAAGCACCACTTTCGTCATATGTACACGTCCATACCGATATTACTTAAAGCATAGGTTCGAACATGTCTCTCGTTACATGTGATGCAGTACAACTTTATGTTCTTAACGACGCACATTTTGTAGATCTATTATATGGACCTGTTCTGCCCTCAACATAAAATAAATTAAACCCGAAACGGCAATTTTCCATTTTTTAACAAAAGTAAGCCGTGCCTCGTCATAGGTTGAGATCTTTTAACAAACTTTTTCACATAATGCAACGCTCATCCCCAACTCTGTAATGTTGAATGAATCGTTTTGTGATGAGTTGTGAAATAATACCGATATGTCAAAAATGGAAGCACGGTTTGAAAGTTATCTATCCACAAAATAAAAATGCTTTACATGTGAATCTTTTTCTATAAGTAGATGAAGGTACTAAGATTTCTATTTCACGGACAAAACGTCTACAAATTGTGTGGAAAGATGTTGTCACTAGCTCTAGCTGGTCCTGTTAATAGATTTCCGACAAATCCTTTTTCTCGCGATATCACAGAGAACCTTTAATCAAATAGCTGTAGTCGACCTCACCGACCTAAACACTTGTAGACCTTTATTGTGTTGCCAAATGTCTTGAACGGGACTGAGGAAATATATTAATCACCGAACTTTAATTTAATTTAGCCTAATTCTTTTGTGTCTACTTAGCGTCTGTTTCATTGCAGCTCCTGTTGTGCTTGCTGAATATCAACTAAAATGTCAATGAGTCTGGCTAGACTTTTTCCGTTTAACAGGAAGCAATTAATCGAAATGATGCTCCTATGACATTTTGTTTAAGGAGAATGGTATGAGAAAACAAACAAGACACGAATGTAAAGAAAATTGCCGGTTTTTTAATTGGCGTTAAAATTTCAAGCTCTGTTTTCAGGTTGCGTACAACCAGTGAGTAAACGATATTTGACTCTACAGTCAATTTTTGTTCTTGGTCAAAAAATACGCAGTTGATTTCATTTGCAATGCTGGCTTAATAATAAGCCGCATCGGTTCTTAGAAACCGATGCGAAAGCTTGAGAAATCAATGCCATATTTACTCGCACTCTATTTTCTCCTGTACGAGTCTTTTGAAATGTCTTATACGGAATAAACTTAAACTACGTCCACACTTCAAACTTGACCTCCCAAATACTGCGACTTAGTGTCATCTACCTCTGTGTATGTACAATGGTACTTAATGCATTTAACCTACAAATGTGCCTGCGTAACGACTAGTTTTTGGAATTTTTCCTTCTTTTAATTGAATTATTTAACTTAACTTAACAACTTAAGTCATTTATATATATTTATTTTTTGCTTTGTAAAAAAACGTAATTATCGGCAGGTATATTATGACAATACAATTATTTAGGTAGAACGTAAGTTTTTATTTCCAGTTCAGTTTTCTCGTTTTTCATTTGGACTTTGGCTAAAAAAAATGATAAAATTATAATAATATTGTTTATATACAACCCTAAACATCAGTCACTTGTCGACTAGCAGTACTTGTAGCACTTCCAGTATTATCGGTGGACGTGCCCACATTAACTCTATTATCACTGTGTGGTGCTGAATCTGCAGCTGTTGATATTGCACGACTTATCATAATTACATCAACTGGATAACTACCACTATTGTTGTTACTACTACTATTAATGTTACTACTATTGTTGTTACTAATCCCAAACTGACTACTATTTATTGTGTTTGATGGTGCAATAATCATGTGATCATTAGCATCAATGATTCGTTCGTTTGTCGATGATAATGTTGCTGACTGTTCACCCACCACATAACCATAATACTTCAGCACATCTAACTTGCACATCGGACATGTGCGATGCTCAATTAGCCACGGATCGATGCAATTCTTGTGGAATTCGTGTCTACAGAAAAAAAATAAATAAATTTTTTACAATTTTTATGAATATTTTGCAGTACTTACTTGCAAGGAAGAACTCTTATGCAGTCCGATGATTTGTATGCTTCAATACAGATGGCGCAACAATCGCTGTCACCATCTTTATCGCTGCCTTTGCCAGTCTTTGTGGGAATTTTCATAATCGCTCGTTTTGTTACCGAACAAAGATGGCGCTATTGTTTAAAAGAAAAATTAAATTGAATGATCAACACGAAGACATTTGATGTTGATTGTTTTTGCTTACCGATTGTTGATCCTTGGATTGAAGGTATCTGAATCGCTGAATGTAGTAGAATATCAACCAAACGAGGGAGATGATCATGAGAACAATAAACGAGATCGAGACGAAGAGCACCGAAGTCCTGCAAAAAACACAATACACCATGTTGATTGTCTTGTACTTTTATTCAACTCTCTTAAAATTACACGCGATATTCTTTGTTTTAGAAATGTTTTTTTACTTGAAAAGTAAAAGGTAAAGTTTAAAAATGTAAGGAGTCCTTCAGTTGCGTTTCGGCAATGTTAACGAAGGTGTAAAATGTAAAATTTTGAATTGTGAGAAATCTGCGTTTCTTTGTTGTTTTCTGAGCTGGCTGAATAATAATAATAACAATCCACAAGTAATCTATTGCAGGCTTTTTATTTTGAAAAATAACCTTTTACAAGGGGTTCTTTCAGATAGCAAATAAATAAATAATAAAATTTTCTTTGAATAAAAGCCACTTGGTTTGGCTTCAGTATCTCACATTGCACGTAGAAAACAAGATAAGGATCTATATTTAATTCCGGAGCTATAAAAAAACGACCACAAGAAAGTTGTAAGTAAACATTTGCATTTCTTTACCCATAATTTTGGGGGATTTTTCGTATCAGTAAAGATTTATAAGACCAGTATGATAATGTAAATTATCATCATTCGGGGATTTTTCTTTCAAAAAGTCGGCAAATCAGGGTTCGCTTGGGAAAGTTTTGGGGTAAGCAATCGGTAAAATTCGCGGGTGATTATCGGGCATACATTTTATCGCGTAAGA
Organism: Orthonevra nobilis; assembly: GCA_963555765.1. NCBI lineage: Eukaryota > Metazoa > Arthropoda > Insecta > Diptera > Syrphidae > Orthonevra > Orthonevra nobilis. Next base: position 96,627,303 of record OY743224.1, read on the forward strand.
ATTGATTTGATAAAGAAAGTAAAACCTGCCGTCTAAGCGACAGTATAAAGGTTGCTTTGGTTGAAAGGATAAAAACAAAGTCACAATAATAACTTCAATGCGACAGTAAACTTAAATGGAAATCTAACATCGAGATATGAATAAAGAAGACAGAGAGAATATAGATCGTGCGAAGATAGCGAATATATAATCTACAAATGTCCTTAGTTGGCACCTACCAGGTACAGAATACTGGGGCTACTAGTCTTTTTCAACTTTTCCGCCAAACGTTTTGTTACAAGTTAACTCGTAAGAGTCAAGGTCTAATAACTGGTCTATTCAACGACAATATTATAAAGCATATTGGCCACGAACGATTGACACTACTCGATTACATTTGATTCGTCTTCATTGAACACGTATTTTGTGATTTTTGAGTATATTTTGAAAGACTAAAATTGTTTCCTCACTTAAATTTATATGGTTGAAAAGATGTCCCCAAAAAAAGGATGAGAATGAAGGAATTTATTTATTTTTTTTATGTGAAGAAAGCATTCAAACCCATACAGGTCCGTTGTTATTTGCGCTGTGATAACGTGTTAAGTCGATCAGTAAGCACAACGTATGAAAGGGGTTTTCCAATAAGGACTTTACAACATATTTTTTTATAAAATTAATCGTTTGTAAGGTGTGCTGTGTGGCTTGTGGCACCATCCTGTTGAAACCACATCTCGTCCAAGTCCATATCTCCCACGGCACCGATATTTTCGATATTCCTCCCAACCCGTTGTCTCACTGACACGGCGACATCACAATTTTTATAATTTGCAGACGTTGCTCGTTCGTGTTCTTTTCCATGATGAAAATGTTGAGTTTACTGAATAAATTGGCAATGACAGTTCGAGGATTAGTGAAAGGGTGCGTTCACAAATTAAATTCAAAGTTGTCAAGTCCCCATTTGAAAACACGGTATTAGGCTGGGCGCTCACTTGGCAACTTTCGTTGCGCAACGAAAAGTTGCTCAGAAAAAGTGTATTGGCTTATATGGTAGAGCGCTCACTAGGCAACGCAATTTGAGAGCAATTTTTCGTTGCCAAACATCGGCAACTTTTGAGCAACGCAATCGTTGCTCAAAAGTTGCTCTCTTAGAAAAATGTATTCGACCGCTCACTAGGCAATTAGTTGCCGGGCAACTTTCTGTTTTTTATTTATTTTGACCCACGGTCGGGGTTCGTTGTGACCAGAAAAATTTGTGCGGTGCTTATTGGTGAAAATACTTTGATCGATGAAGTGGAAAAGAGGCCGTGCTTGTTTAATAAACATTTAAAAGACCAGAAAAAGGCTTTGATATTTTCCTTTTTCCTTTCTATCACGATTTATAGGATGCACCAAGTGCTTTTTTTTTGTTTCTTGTTTTTTTTTTCTCAGTATTATCAATAATGCACAAACAATAAAAGTTTGTTCGAAATCCATAGTTATTGCAATTTGCACACATTGCTGGCAACTAGTTGCTTAATGAGCGCTGTATAAGCAAAAGTTGCTCGGCAATAGTTGCCGGCAACAGCGGCAACTTTTCGTTGCGCAACGAAAAGTTGCCAAGTGAGCGCCCAGCCTTAGGCAACTGACAACCTGCTGTGCGGCTGTCACAGAAGAATGGCAGACGCAAATAAACCCGATAAAATGTGTCAAAAAAAATATACCGCAGTTCAACAGACAATCGATGAGTATGTTACCAAAGGCTTTATCACAGAGGAACTTGGTCTCAGTCTCTCGCTAAGGTTAAGACACAAGGTCTTAAATAAATGCGAGTTAAAGCCTGATAATCGCTGAAGTATTTTCAACCCAAAACACATAATTAGAGCTCAAAGCGGAAGACTTCTTCGCAAGACCAGTATTCACTTTAGGGTTAACTTCGGACAAAGTAAAAATTCATGAGCTATTAGATATTTTGTGGCAAGTAAAAATTGCTTAAAAGTCCGCGAATTTAGAGAAAAGATTTGAACTCTCCCTAACATCAGTCTCCACTCATACATTAACTAAATAAAAGCTTCAAGAAAAGAAAGGATGCACCAAAATTAACAAGCTATGCAACTAAATAAGAAGGCTCTAGAAAATATTGGGAAGGGATTGTTATTTACAACGCCGTGGCAAATTGATGATGAACTTGATGAATTTATTTAATATATATGGGCGCTGCTTGTAGGAAGTGACAAGTCGGATTCGATGAATCTGAGCATGCCCCTGAAATATGTGAAAAGATAGGAGCGGGTTAAATATGAGCGTCTTATTTCGGACTCTAACAAAAAACGAAGTTCAACGAACTCAGCGATACACTTTAAAATACTTTTTTATTGAAAACGCCAAAGTCTAGTAGTTCTTTCTAGACCCTATGGAAATTTATGAAACATACAAAGGCTTTGACAAAGTATGACATATAATCTTGAGGTTTAAGGTGGGGAATGGCATATCGACTTGATTTTAAGGTCGGGCAGGTTCTTCCGATACCATTGTAAAACATACTTGAATTGTACTGGGAAAACTAATTCTTCCCTGCTTAATACTAAAACGATTGCTTTTCTTTAAGGGATATTGATGGCAGAGTTCTGAAGAGTAGTGTCCTAAGCGCAGTTTTGTACTTATTGTTCTAGAACACAAAGGATATCTGCCTGAATTGTGAAGCTCGGGCGGGATAAGGTTATTGTAGTCGTCTGCGCATCAGGCCACCACTAATGCGCGAATTATCAAGGACTTTGTATCTAGGACTTACGATCAATGCTTAGCTGAATTGGAAAGCTTCTATAATAAAGAAACCCGTTGAGTTTGCCTCTAAATACAAACTGGCAATGTGGGAATTCCAAGTTTAGAAATCCCAGAAAAATGATTTTATTCAAGCAAATACATAATTCAACTAACATATGTATATTGGCTTATGAATAAAACTTTGAGGGTACATTTATGTAAATCAGTTTTAAAAATAAAATTCTACAAGCTATTGTTAAACTTTACACACAGAAATTTATAAAATGCTGCCGTGGAAGATGAAATAAGATATAATTATTTAATTCATACAAAAGGCTGATGATAAGCCATCTTGTTTGTAATCAGTGGCACTTCAATATTTAGGTTATAGGTCAGCGGCCACAGTGATTGCTTTAATTAAAGCATTTTTAAGACAACTTCCAGATTTAATTCATTTACAGAATAACTTTGATGTCCGTATGATATGTTTCCGCTTCAAAAGGTGCTAACTGATAATTAAGGATGCTCAAGACACAATTAAACTTATAACTCCAATAAAACTCCCAAGCAAACACCTATCACCGATAAATCTTCATTAGATCAGACCTCAGCGTATAAAATATTTTTAATAGCCTTCCTAATCCGACAGTTTTTATTCCCTTGTTCATAAATTCTTTTGAAAATTGATTCCTCGGAAATAGTTTATTTTTCATTAAAAGCCAAAAACAAAAAAAAAACATTGTTTTCCCTGTAAAGTAATAAAATATAATTTTAAAAATAAATCAATTAATGCTTTGAATAAACAATCAGTAGACTGCAACAATGCTCTTAGGTTGTGAAGCAATGTCGCGTGCTGTTGATATGGCAGAAAAGTCATTGACTGACGTTCGTGCGCAATCATTCGTCAATGTACAACGACCCATGTGAACATTATCCATTCCTACTTTATGATTATTGGTTAATGGCAACTCGTGAGTGTTTGAAAATAGAATGACAGCCAGGAAATATATTTTTTACATTTTTTTTTTCAATAAATTAAAATTACAATGCAAGTAAAGCTTACTTATTCAAAGGGTTGACCGGCCGAGTTCCACTTCTGCCTTTGGTTATGGATGCGATCACCTCGTATCCCTCGTCTAGAATTATGGCCATATCTTGGCCAATGTCCTGATAAGTCATCACTGCCGTTATATTGCCTGTAGCAAAGAAACAATGAAATTCGCTTTCAATTAAAATTGTTATTATTTTTTAAATCGACAGTAATAAAGACAAGAAGTAACCTACTTCCAGTGCATCGAACTTTGTAGCACTTTCATTTCCGCAGCCACCATTAACGTTAATAAAAAGTTCTTTTTGTGGTCTTTGGATTGGTAATCATAATGCGTACCCCTACGAGTACTCGTATTGATTTTTTTAAGGTTAATGTAAAACGAATTTTGGAATAAGCACATGAGTAACATTATTCGACTGTGAAATTTATTAAGACACCTCCTTTGGCGAAATAAGGTGCGGAATTTTGGAGCGTCTGCGTCAGTTCAACGGGTATATCGCATGATTTGAAAAGTTTTTTTTTGCAATGATTATCCATCTTCGGAATAGAAGCGGGTTAATGTGAAAAGAATGAGAGCTGTCAGTTTAATATTCAGACACGTGACGAGTTATTCAAAGCTTACAAGTAGATGACCGATGAGCAAATAATACTTTTTGACTTTAAATGAGGTCTCTGAAGTGGATATAGAAAGTTGTAGAAGAAAGACATGCGCCTGTTTCGAAAGTGTTCATAATCCGACACTTTAAAAAAGCACAAAACTAGATTATTTTGTTAAACTCGAAAATAGCGGACCCGGAAACATATTTGCAATTAAGATAACATCAAAGGTTTTACGTTGAAAGAACTTTGAAAGCTTAGTGGAAGAAATTTACACGAAGGTAATGAAAGTATGAATTCGTGGTTTGATTCTTTTTGATATATCTCCAATTCGGTCAGATATTAAAAAAAATATCCATCTTTATTAAAGTGATATTTATTTTGAAAAGATCAAGGATTATCTTTATGATAAAACTAACACTGATGTTGAACCCCTTGTGAATGTGGTTTTGAGCACACAGTTCATGCCGGCATAATGAAGTAATCGATTGTAGATAGAGGAGCATAAATTACAGATAGAGCACCTGGTTCTAAGACGTCAACGTACTACTAAACATGGGTTTCCTTTTGGATAACCCTGCATTTTTTAAAGGTGACTCAAAAAATTAATCCGCCATCACCTGAAGCAAGGCAGATATTATTTCAATACTGATAAAACGTTGGGTGGATAAAATTATTGGGAATTGAAACTGCATAAGGCAAGTGTAAATATTAAAACATACATGGAATAGATTGCAGACAGTCTTCGGAAAATGGTTTAGATCATGAATTATTGAATTTAAAGGAATAAGTGTTCATCTGGGTAAAGTAAAACATAAGCCTCTGGAGCCTTAATCCTTATGGTCTCTTGTATGGAACACATAGAGGCTGTCAGATATTGATTTTTATGGGATTTGAAACTTAAATCGGAAAAAGAATATCATTTGCGGCTTTTTCGCAAAGCTTCCAACAAACCGATTTTGCAGCAGCTAGAAATAGATTTCAAATCAAATCGACGAAGTCGATAATGTTCTCATGGATCCAAGGCAAATATTTATCATTTCGATGTTCGCACCTTCATGACGGCAACTCTAAACCAGTTAATTTTATGTCATCGCTTTTTACCAGATATATATATATATATATTGATATAACTAAAAAGACAATAGATTTTGCAACGTTTATAAAAGGCTGGAGGAAAGCGTGCAATTGTGAATGAAAAACAGAATCTACGCAGGTTTCTAGCTCCAGCATATCGATAAATCTCGTGGCAGAAAACTACATTTTGAGATTTTATAACAAATCAAAAATATTCAAAAGCTCATATTTATTTTAATTGATAACGTCTAAGGCTTTTGAGTGTGCAGGAGATGTGAGCAAAAATCTCGTTTTTCCAGTCTTGCTAAAAAATTAACAAAAAAAACTGTCGGTCGCGAAGGCTATTTTTAAACCCTTTTATAATGGTGGAATGGAATTGATTTTGTACAAGAATATTTTGGCGCAACAGCTCTTTTGGGAGATATTGTATTGCCTGGTGGTAGTCTCATATGTCTAAATTTTGCAGTTAGAGCTCAAGCACTGCATTGAAATAAGCACACAACTTCATACCAAAAATAAGCGCAAGGTATGTATGTGTAAGAATGCAAAAAATGTTAATTGAGTGCATTGCAATTTAAAACAGAAGATGCCGCCAATGAACAACATCTTATATAATGCTTATTGTTTTCTTTTAGAAACCATTCTTGAAGGAAGAACTTTGACATAGAATTTAAAATGACAAGATGGTAAAGACAAGATGCACGAAAGATTGTTTCCGTCACACGGACCAAGATAATTTAATTTATTGACGCTTGAAATAAGAGTTAGTTTATATCGCAGACAAAGCTTATAATTTTTTTAGCCAAAGTAAAGTTCGTTCATTTGCGCTTTAAAGATTTATGTTTAAGTAAGGAGCACAAAAAAGCCAAAACATGACCCATCATCTTCCCATCATTGACTAAGTTCATCAACAATAACAAAAGCAAGGACGTCTTCTCAGAAAGGGTTAAAATGACAGTAGCATCAACTCAAACCAAAATTGATGCGCACAAACAAAGTTCAATGCCAGTGTTGATAAGGTGTCTACCTCCAAATTACAATTTAGTTCGAAGAACATTTTGCACTTAATTTGATGACCTTCTGCACTTGCCAATTTAATGAAAAGCTTGCGAAATAAAGTAATCAAAGAGAACACTGGCAAGCTAGGTCATAACAACTTCTTTTTATTCTTATGCTCCTTTACTAAGATTCTGCATTCTCAGGTTTCTTGCTTCTCCTCAACTGAGATTTTTGCTCCCCTCCAAGGTATGGGCAAAGGTTTTAGGGATACAGAGAGTGACATAATATCATCAAAAGAAATTTCTAGTTACTTGAAGCCTAACGCAGTTTAGTTGATGTTATTTATTTTAAATATACGTAACAAAAATAAAACTGAGCTGAAAGCCTTCGCAGCTAGAGCTCACCATTTTATCTAGTATGTGAATAAATAATAATAATAATTGTAAAAATTATATAACTTACGACTTTTATCCTTTATCTGCATTTTCTCCAAAGTCATCACCGGCTTGTCATTGTAAATTATCACTCCAATTGCACCATTCATATACACATGTTTCACCTTATCCTCAAATGTGCATTCGCCTCTCTGAACCAACGCTATCCATGGTTGATCCGTTGGGAAGGAGCTACCTCTTGTGCCCAAAATGTCTGGTTTACACGCCCTATCATCGTTGACATCTCTCATACTGCTTACATGTACCAGCAAGCCTCTAACATTCAAAATCTTTCCCTCGCCATAGCGTGCCTTCTCCTCCGAGAAGCTCACAATTTGGCCTTCCATATTAGTGTATGAATAGTTCAGGAATGCTAACGTAAAACCATCAAATGATGCACGTTCCTCAACTTTTGGTATCGTCGTTGAAGTGTTCATTGCTTTTAAATATCGCTCAAAATCTGTATTTACCGTTGACATGCCATGGACCTCAAAGTCTGTAACAAGCACAAAAAGGCAGGCAACAGTATACAACAATTCCTTCAAATCCATCAGACTTCTTTTTGTGTATATAATAAAATATATATATATATATCTTTTCTGCTAGGGAAACACTCTTCTAGCCAATTTAAAAAAAAAATTCTTCGTTAACTTTGGTTAAACCCCAAAGTGTAACGCACTAAGCCGCGCATTGATGCAAGAATTTTTCGAAGGACACGTTATTCTGAAAAGAACAAAGAAAAAATATTATTGCAGTTTTTTTTTATATATAAATAAAAATAAAAATAAAAATAAAATTCCAATCACACCGGGCATTTCCATTGATGGGTTTTTATAGAGAACAACAACACGTCAGTCACGATAAGATTGTAAGACTTGTCTAACATGATGATAAACATTAATGATTTACGCAGAGACCTTGATACAATGATGACGCCGCTATGGCCAAGTACTGGTACTTGTAATCCAAGTGATCGACAAGAGTATGAATATTATTTACATATTTCGGCTCTTGACTTAAGTATGACTGAAACAGCCAAGCAAAAGAAATAATTAAATCTGTTGAGAATACATTTGTAAGGGTCAACATTCTTCAGAAGATGAAAGAATACTTAAATCCGGCCCGACGCTTATCAGCTAAAATAACCCTCAAACACGACAGCTAAACGAATGAGTTTATGAGTATCTGCTCATTGAATTCTGTGTAGTTTCCGAGAGCAAAATTAAGTGATAGAACGCAATTAGCGGGATGGTGACATTCAAAAAAGTTAATCCTACTTTTCGCGTTGATGACTCGACAGAAGACAGCGTTGAATGAACAGCAGATATACTCTATTTGATTTTGGATGGAGAAATAAGGCATATTCAATGACAATCAATCATTTTGTTCTTTAAATGTTATCTTCTGTTAAATAGTTGACTAGATAACTATCTGAACATGACATTTACGACATGGGCAAGAGTTTTACGAGTAATCCAATTTTATAGTCCATTGATTGCTTCTGACACTTGAACTAGAAAAGCACGATCTAGTCTTATCGGGGTATGGCGGCTTGAATATTGACAGCTCGTAATGGCTCACGGCAAGAGTTCAACTTAAGATCTATCGACACATATCGCCACTTAGTGTCGTATATAAGATCCTCTTCAATATGTAAATTGCTGAAAGTTTGCTGAAAACATTAGTCTGATACGCAGTTAGTGACAGTTCGACGATCAACCGAATTCTCTCCCTAAGGTAAATTTTTGAAAACTGCAATCAATTTCAAGTCGAGACTCATTATCTCATTCATGAGCTGTATATAATAGCATTCATTCATCATGAGTTCTACTAGGCGATGGCCGTATTAAGGATCTATATCGCAGCTATTGAATCTTAAGATGAAAAAAAAAACACAATGGCGCAATGTTAAATTCGGATATTGACCCTCCGAGCTATTTGAAACATTTACCGGATGTTTCAGGAAGGTGACGCACTATCATGTTGGTTCTTTAATCCAGTGCTGAAACAGATAGTGTGCTGAAAGGCAGGTTTTAACACACGATTTTATGAGGACGAATTGTGGAGAAGATACAACCACAAACCATATAAGCATATAAAACAATTCGAATACTCTAGCTCGACAACATGAAGATGTTGAACGTGATTAGAAAAAAATACCGAATCTCCGGTTTACGAATCAAGTTGTGGCTATGTCAGAGCGCTTGATCCAAGCTAATGGAAGTATGGCGCCCCGTTTTAAAGAGAGCGGAAAGCTGCCGATTCCAAGTCAGAGACTCTTTACGGGTTGATATCCCTTTAACTAAAATTTGTTTATAATTTTTTTTCTGTGAAAAACAATAGAAACGAATTCTAAGGACACGTTTAAATGTAAGCTTGATGATCATGCCTCTTAAAGCTTTTTCACGATTTAAATGGATATTTATTACACAATTAAAAATAAAAAAAAAACGTTCATAAAATCACCTTTTTGAGAATTTTTTGACAATTATCCACTTCACGCTCAGATCCCTTTTGGCATGACAAAATATACACCACAATATTTAAGTGTGTTTTAGCAAATTTTTCCGAAAATTATTGACGCCCACTTAAGTCTGCACGAGGATTCAAAAACATTCTAGCACTTTCCGTCACAATTATTCAGCGATCCTTATTAGCCCAACTCTTTTCACTAGGCACAAATCATTGCATTCCAATCAATTCACATTTCCGGTGGAAAAGTTTCTAATTAAAACTTCTCACTTGATGTTTTTATTATTAAATTTTGCGCTTTATGCAAATATTTATTATTCAAACAGTGAAATATGGTTCAAACAAGACACACTTATAGCGTTAATCAACTCCACGTATTTGACCTCACGTATGTGCTAAGAAAAGGCCAACCGCAGCGGTAGTGCCGCAAAAATAAATCAAACAATGCATCTGTTGTGCGGTCTTTCAACAAAGTGCCAATGCAATGGCAAAGTCAACGTCTCACTAGTGAATTCCGATACAAATTTAAATTCGATTATAAACAGAAATAGATATATACCCGTAGTTACAAAACACTCTTCCACCGAGCACATCATGTGTTGTATGCAATGGGGGGTTGACGAGATACAAGTGCAAATTTTCACCAAAGCTAAAAGAACCAAACGAAAAGCCGGTGCTAGTGCTTTTTCGCCTGCTGTTGATATTTTCAACACAACCATTTGGATCCAAAAATACATATTTACAAATCGAATCTATTTCAGTTGAGCGTGTTTACTTCTCTTGGTTTTCTTTTCACTCTATGTGATTTTTGTCACAAAGTTTTATATGCATTTGCCGTAACATCATACTCGACATACCACACAAACAAAAACGGATTGCATTTTGCGGAATTTATTTTGCTTTAGAGTGTATTCGAAAAACTGCACCTCCTCGGTGCATTTCCTAGGAACTGGGGGTAACAGAGTTGGATCCACTTTGTTGCTAGAGTTGATTGATGGGAAATTTCTAAACATCATTATAACAACAATTTAGCTGATAGATATGTAAATAGTATGATGGACATACATTTTTTACGAGGGAATTTCCACTACTAGATTCGCCTCCTTCTGGCATTTTCTGCGAATTTTCTAAATATTTAAGCCAACTGGTGATTTTGTAAACATTGTCGTGTGTCAAAGACGCTTCCCGTTGGGTTGCGTATTTTCAAAACACATTGGCTTGCTTGAGATACTTTTATATCGTTTGCTATTTTTAAGCATGCAAGTTTTTTGGTTTTAAAAAGGTATTTTCGGTTCATTTTAAATTATTATGGTTATTGTGGTATCTGTTTGGCTTTTTTATTTTAGACGGGCGATATGATGCATTAGGAATTTTTCCTGAATAATAGGCAAGATTTTCATTAAATTTCCCACGATGGATGCCCTGGATCTGCTTCTAATCGACATTTCTTAACTTTCTTTCTTTTCTTAACTTTTGAGTGATCCGGTGAAAATTTCTACATATGTACAGATTAGACTGCCCAATGCGGAGAATAATTATATTTTAATTATTTCAAACCTTTCTTGGCGACAAACATAATGGGTTTGTGGAAAATAATTCAACTGTAAACAACTTGTTGGAATTCCACTTTTTTTGCAAATAATGCTAAAGAGGAAAGTTATCAATTTGCCTAATAATACTGGTTGCTGCAAGGCTCTTGATAATAGCTACTACAAATAAATAGTTTTTAAAATGAGATGTTTTGCTGTTCCCTGAATTAATGCTTTCACAGAAGTTCTTCAGGGAAGTTGCCTCGGCCCTATTTAATTTATTATAACAACAGACGTTGAAGAAAGAGTGCTTTGGATTATAAAAATTTTTATGATAATGACACATAAATTGTAAAAATATTTAAGACGTCTAAGATTGTGTCATTTTCTTCATGGTAAGATTCGATCTATCCTAAGGATTGTTGATTGTCCTTGTTTTCAACTCTACTTCGAAACAAAGAAGGAGACATTGTATTATATAGAATATAATAAGATCCCAATTTACAGCTTCTGTAATTCTTAGACATGTAAGGCGGACTTTACTTTTGCAATTTCATAAGTGCTTTTGAAGTGTGCAACCTTGTTTTTTTGTTATTAAATTTATATTATGGGGTGCCTATAAGTTGTGCAAAAAAGGCCATTTTAAAAAAATGTCCCTATTTTTTTAAATGGAAGCTGTTCACAATTCGATTCGGGGCAAATGGATGACAAAACTTGCAAAATTTTGCCACGAACTCGGCGAATACAATTAAATTCGAAAGTTGCGATTTGTTATGTTTTAACCAGAAACATATAAATTTTAATAATCAGTTTTTTTACCCTACAGGCTCCCCTTGTCAATTGCTATCTCTAAGCTGAACGAGACTCAATTTTATCGTAACAATACATAAGCAAACACAAAATAGGGTATCTATGATATTCTATGATAATTTTTGCAGGATAAATCGCGAATGATAATTTGTCCAAAATTCGTCACTGAGTCCACAATTATAAGCCAAGCAGATATCTTCGACATGAGCAAGATCAAATAAGGTATTTGAAATCGGCCAAGCTTGACATTTAACGTGGTTTAATGTGAGTTCATTGGCATTCACCAGTCAATGTCATGCGATACAGTTAAGCTTATAATTGCATGAAAGGCTTAGGGCCATGTTCCTAGTTCGTATATTTTCCGCTGGTCAAGAACATAAACTTTATAGACGCTGAATGTGACGTAAAGCAATAATGATGTGCAGTTCACTGTCTTAGAAATAGAGTCGTAGGTAATCTACACTTTATCTTTGGCCAACCTCACTTCTGCACATAAAAAATGCAAAACCAATCTTTGTACACCATATCCTTTCTCTTTTGTCCTTTTTCCAATTAGTAATTTAATTTGCACTTAAAATTTATTATTTTTGGATATATTTAGACGTCGTCATTCATACTTTTATTTTAAAAATGTTCTCTCTCTCTCTCAATTTTTCCCACATCAGTCTGCCGGAATGAAATATTTCCCGCCGAGGCTCATATTTTATCGACACTTTTGAAACTCATAATAATTTTTATAAATTTATGAAATTCCCTTGGCTAATAGACAGTTTAACAGACAACTATGGATTTATCGCAGAAACCAACATATCTGTCTTTCAATAGACACATTGCTCCTTAAAGTCTTTCATCTTCGTGGGGATTGTGTCATAGCGTTAATTGCATAAATTCATTCCCACACAGCGAAGCACCACGTCTGTAGACATTGCGGGGATGGTGTTTCCCCCTAATGCTATTGCATCCAAACGTATAGGTGCAATATATGTTGGATACAAAATTGACTGTTTGTTTGCTTGAATTTGAACTTTGAAACGAGAGTTCAACAACGTGGGGGTTGTTTGTTTTTCGACTCAGTGAAAACGAAGCAATGAAAACAAGCATTTGGTGTGTATTCAAACAAATCTCTTTTGGATGACAAAAAAACCAAATTGAATTGATAGGAATGTTTTCGGTTTGGGGATGTTGTGTATTTTTACTTACTCGGGAGAAGAGGTGTTTTGATAGAAACCAAAGAAATATATGGAGAAGAGCCAAAATGTTTTTGAAATATTGTAAACAAAAAGATGGGGTAACACTTGGTTGAATTGTGGGAGATTGGACTTTTAATTTAATTAGATATTTCACACATAAGATAAGACGGAGATATTTAATGGCAAATGTAATGGATTGTGATGTTTCTGACAGCGAAAAAGGTGAGAACAAAGAAAGAATTAACAGATGATTTTGAAAAAGGAGGCTTCTTCACAACAATGTGGTAGTTGTAATTGTTCCGATGTACATGCACGGCTATCAACAAGTGTCAATAAACAACCAAAATTTCAAATCTTTTAAGGGTTTCCCAGTCGATATAAATATCAAGTGTTGAATTTTATTTTTGCATTTAGCTGATTTTAACCAAAGCAGCATACCATGCACAATAACTGATTAAGACATAAATATCTTCTCTTCATAACTCTATTATCATTAATTTGTTTCAGTGGGCTTAGGCTCGCTAACGTAGGCTTCATCAAGATCAGTTTGGTACATGCTTCATTATTAAAAGGTTAATAAATAGTAATCTAAGTCGCGAAATTGAAATCCTTCGACAAAGTGATGAGAGACAATTTCTGCGGTTTCTGTGCGTTGACTTTTGATTCATAAACCATCCAAGGAATCATTTCCGATTGGAAAGCAGTCACAGCATTAATTTCAAATTTTGTCGTATTGTCAATTCCATATCTTGAAATAGCCTTCAGTCGTTGTCTCTTTTGTCAGAGTTAAAGTATGCAAACTAACAAGAATCGGAAACCTGTTCGCCATTCATTTATTTTAAATGTCTTTCACACGAGACAAATACCTTCTAAGTTTATTTAAAATTATCTTTATGTCTCTGACTCATTATTAGGGCCCTGTGTCAAAAATTATGCTAAACAATGCGAACCATTTCGATGTGCCTACATATTACGATTCCTGTTGATCAAACTTCATCGAGCGCATCGCGCCGGTTGTATACATCAATGAGTCATTGTTACATTAAAAATCGTGCCGAATCCAAATCAAGGAGCTCATTTGTTAAGCTCTTGACAGTGAAATGACAAAACCTGATAAGGCCGCATCGAAAAGCTTGTTGCTTTGCTGCCTTTTTCAATAAATGCGTTATAAATATTTATGACGAAAAGAAACACAATATCTTTCCACGTGACAATAGCGGTTAAAAATATCATCGACCTTAAGTCCAGTAACCCTCCTGGAAAGTGTGTAAATACGTTGATGATCATTTACGATGAAAAAACACGTGTTGCTATATTTAGATGCTAATTAGTATAATTGTAATAATAATCAGATTTTCCGCACTGCTTATGGTTAAAAAGACGCGGAAGTAACGAGTTGAGGTGGGTTTTGACGCAAGCTGGATATTCTAATGTACCTCAAGGAGCTTTGTCTAACAAGATAACCATACTTGATTGTAATAGAAAATAGTGCGTACGTCACTAATGGCCGGGGATACGAGATTGGAAGTACTCGTCAGCTTGGTTGAGGTAGTGTAATGTCGGGAGCAATAAGTCAATAACTTGAAGGCCTAATAACTTTTATTGCAAAAAATATGTAGAACAAAATTATAAAATGAAAATGACGAAGCAATGAAACGGGAGAAGAACCGCGCATAGGTTGTGAACAATAAAATATAATTTTCTGATGACAGTTTTTTATACTGCCGACGGAAATGAAAATAATGAAGCTATGTTTCGAACCTATATCTGGACCAAATTTCAATAAGAAAAATTCTTTGCATGGAAGGAAAATATTTTTTGCATGCGCAGAACTCAAATGTATGGTAATAACTGACGATTTGAAAAAGCTCGGGGCCAACAGATGACGAGAATGATGGAGGGGATTTCTTATAGAAATCACGTATTCATTTTAAATAGCAATAATTAATTTATTATTTTTCGGAAATATAAAAAAAAAAATAAACTTTGCCTGTTCTTCAACTGGTTAAGTCTAAGACATTTTGTTCTTTTATTTTTTGGTGTTTAAACACTTTTCAATGACATTCATATAGTGCGAATATTACTCGAAAACAAGTTACACAAAAATTATGAACTTGGACATTTTCTCTTGGTCCTTATGATATCCTTTCTAAATCGTTCAAATAAATAATAATAATCTTATGCATTCGTTCGTTTATGCATACGTTTTGTTACCGCGGTTGATATCGGCCAACAGAAAGGACTTTTCTTTTATTTCCGAAAACAGCAAGAAGACCAAAAATAAAACGGAAGAACTAACATGTAAACAAACATTTAAAATTTACTTAAAAGTGGGTCCGAGAGACTAGACCATTGTCGAATTATAGTCGCGTATCTCCGCCTTACCTATTTGTCACAAAACAGACATTGAAAATAGTATGGAATATGAATGCCGGCAAAACCAAATTGGAACTTTTTTATCGCTTTCCTAAGACACACATATTAATTCGCTTTTAACTGAAATGATTAAATCAATTGAATTTAAGTTAGATTATAGTAAGATGAGGTAAAACGGTTGCGCTTACTAGGAGGTGAGCTTGCATTCGCGACTTGAGTAAGCATTCTCAAATTCTTATGCATTCGTAAATGTAGATTTTTCGTTTTTCGGTTCTTCTTCATCTTAGCAGCTTTTAGAAATTAGTGGCGTCAAATGTCATTTAATCTGTCCCTCCAAGACGTCAAAAAGAGAGTGTTTTAACTTTTAGTTTGTTGACTTCAAAGATGCTCGCTCGATTTTAAGCCAAGTTGTCTCTTGAGATTCTTACATGTCTCGGTTATTTTGTCCATTTTTCACAAGACAAAACTGTAGGAACAGTAATCACTTCATATGATCACGACTAGAAAGATTATGGAAAGACCAGCCAGCATAAGGTTCGTGGATGCGTGGCTATAGTGGAAATGGTTTCAAAAGAACATTCAAACACCTACGTAGTCAATATAAGGTAGATTTAGTTTGATCTCAATTGCGTCTGTTATAAAAGTCGGTAAGAAAGCCTTTGCACCATTTAATATTTGTTTCCAAGCTTAATCGCATATTTTTGCTGTACCGCCAATGAATCTTATTCTGTCGTATTTCCAAAGCCTGTCACACAAGTTAGCTTCAAGCGTCTTTTAACGAAAGTTTGAAGTCGATTCTTTTGTGCTTAACGAAGTGGAAGTTTTTTATTTTCCTTACCCTCGAATCCCTCAGAATAAACTTCAACTCAAAGGCCGATTATCATATTTTTCCAATATAAACATAGATCGTGAAGATATATTTATATTAATATGAAAAATGTTAAATTTTAGGCATAATGAAATTTGTGTAGAACCATCGAAATCTGTGTACAAAAATGATTTATAAAATCGTTCTAGATCTAAGAAAGTAAAACGTACGACTACCTTCACCTTCATACAAAATAAAACCTTGACTACTCTTATGTCTGCAGGGCCTCATGACAGCGAAGCGAAGAAGAACTCGAGTTTTCAAATTGCGGGTACTTTCAACATTAAGTTGCATGTTATTAACAACATCATCGATTAACCTTTAAAAATAAATAAAAAAAATATATTCGCAGAAAGCTATTAAGATCCATACGTTAAGAAATCGGACACTAGAAAATAAGCAAACCCCAATGACTCTTAGGAACTGTGAAACGGAGTAGAATTTTTCATTCGACGATTATCAAGAAAATGTTTTGACGTTGACCAGTATACTTCAAAATTTCTATGGTTTTTACACCCAAACCGGAAAGTGTTATGGTCAAGTAATATCAACACGTCACGCCACCATTTCGAGCCAGAAAAATATCTATATCTAATGTTGCAGCACCCAGGGTATAGGTATTCAAGTCGATTCAAAACACACAAAACTTTGCGGAAATCACGTTTCTCCATATGAACTCGCAATAGCCAAGGGTAAAAACAAAAAGTGGCTCTTTGAGCATAGGCACGGTGAGTAGTGATGATGACGAACGAGTGAACGACCCACAATCGATTGGTTTCGATGAGGAAATGCGTGCTCCGGCATGTGATGTTGGGTGGCTATTGGTGCCAGTGTACCTTGATGTTCATGTTTTGTCTGAGGGAGCTTCTAAAATGGCTTAATCCAATTACAATGTTATTCAGTGGTAGCCGCTGGTTGGGAAAGTCGATGAGTAGAAAGAGCTGCGTGATGGCGTTTGACTTTGTATAGTATTGCGAAGTGTGCTGGTAGAAGCATTATTTCGGCTTTTAGCTATTGTGCTTTGATTTATGATCGCAATGGTTATATATTAATATGGTTAAGTTATTTAATTAAACAGCAGGGTTCAGTAATTAGGATATCATTATATATCTTCACGTTCTTGGTTTGCAGGAGGAAGGAATATATTCGTACATTATCGAGCAATCCGTACTTGGTGAAATGAATATTGAACTTTTCGTGTTTCCTGTCGGAAATCTTTAACATATAAGAGAATAAATAAAACATTTTAGACAATTTTATTGAGTGCATACCCCATCAATTTGGTATTTGATGGCTAAAAAAATCATCATCGTCAATTAATATTTACTTCGGTAAGATAAAGTTGAAAACCCTGTTTTAGGTTCCACTCGGAGAACGCAAACTCTTTTGTGAATCCCTGCAGTCGGAAGTATGTAAATACTTAAAACTGCTTATTTTTTTTGGGGGCACTTTAAAATAATATAAATAATTTAGGTAAGAGCTTATGATTTTTCTTATAACTTTAGTACAGCATTAATAGCTACAGCTACAGCTAATTAAAAAAATCAAAATACGTTTCCTTTCGCAAAGTTTTAATGCTGACGAATTTCTTGAGACAGAAGATGCATATATTTGAATTGTAAAGCAACTAACTCCTACATAGATTGATCGATTGTTACATCCAAGTATTAAAAGTGATTGATCCTGGTTTCACTTAAAAACAGCGTGTGCGAGAAGACATCTATCCGCTTTACATTTTCTTAAATATAGCCATCCACAGTCGCAATTTGTCACACTAACCCCATTGCAATTTTTCGAGTGCGGGCTACTGAGAGTTTAGCAGCATGACTTTAATCTTAAAAGCTAAATCAGCAAATTATTTGAGGGGATTATCTGAGCGGTATATTCACATGGAGATGACTTAAATGTGCAACAATGTTAGACCTAGAAAGGAAGAAAGTGGAATTATCTGCTTTAACTTTTGGGCTTCTGTTGTTGACCATGTTTGAAGCTTTGCTAAGCATGTAAAAAGAGTAAAAACCTCAACAGCGAGTCTATAAAAATCGTTTTTGCGGATGACTTATAATTCAAATCTGCAGAGTAAACAAAAGCCTTAAAAATTAACTATAATTGTCCTTATCGCTTTTTGAAAGGTAGGTATTACATATGCACACTTCAATGCTTGAACTAAAAATTTGAAGTAATACACACGTCTCTTATTTTTTGGTACAGTTTGTGATTGGAAATGACGTCAGAAACACAAAACCTCGATTGAAGATAATGTCACAACGATTGGCGTTGTCCTTATTGTCCTGGCTTCAATTTGGTGGATTTGGTATAAAATGAGCGACCCGCAAAACCAGCTTAACATATTTATATTTGGTCCTCGCCCTACCCTAGGAGTTAACAAAAAAAATTATAAAACTATAAAATGGTTTACCTTCTTTGAGAGCAACTAAAACTACTGGCTCGTTAGAATTTCACATCCTTGTTCAATTCCACTGTACAGTCTAGAACTTCTTATATATTCATTCGAACAACCAAACATTCAATCTTCGTCGTGACGTTTCGTTTATGGCTTCATACGCAAATATGCCAAGGGCAGTAGATACATTCCTAGAATTAATCACCGGACTATCACTAACAATGTATCAGTCGCCTTTGGAAATCAGTCATAAAAAATTCACATCACATCCACAGCATAGTGTCGGTCAGCTCCGAATTCCAATGAAGCTTGCCGACGGACGCCGCCGCCATATACCCACGATAGATACACCATATACAAAGTGCGTACTAAAAGGATTCGCATCTTTATGATGTCGCGATGAAGATGATTGCAAACACTCATTTGATCGAATGCAAATAAGGTGGCATACAAAGTCAAAGGCACTCGCTGACAGATTGCTTACATGTGGCTCAATTTGGCGCGCACATTTAAAATCGATGCAACCTACTAAATGCTTGTTTGTTTTTTGTTACAGGTTAATCCAAATGAAAAAAAACAAATCAATGCGGATATATCTTCAGTTCTTCGATTAAACATGCTAATGACGGTTCTTTGTTTGAAATTTTAATTTTTCGATAAAAAATCATACTCAGCTTGGAGCTATATTTACATTTAGAGTTAGGGGCAAGAAGATCACGTTCTAAAAGTGGGAAATGAATGACTTTTGAAAAAGCAAACAAGACAAATAGATGTTTTATTAATATCGACAGTGAAGCCCGCCAAACGTGAGCAGAATCAAAGCCGCCCAAACCCAGAGTGTGAATGGTGTAGTGGGTAGAGTCGTCGCCTCGACGTTGTTGTTCTGCTCTTATGCGTTTGGCCATGTCGAATAAATAAGAATCGTTTGTTGAAGTTCATATTATTTATTTGTTTGAAACTGGCTTGGGAGATATTTTTGGCGCTCGTAGTCGCATGGAATAATAATGTTTATGACGAAACTGTAAAGTGCACAACAGGGACTGTATATATTATTTGAAAGGAAATGCAGTTTCATTAGGACTTGTGTCTCAGTTATGGATGATGATAAATTTATTAATATATGTACGTGCTGTTTGGTTTTGATAAATATTTATTGGATTTTATTGTCCAGCTTTTCTGAATCTTTCGATTTTAATGTCCCTTAGTTTAGTTTCAAGGCACACTTTCCCATTGTCCCGGTTTGGGGCTATGTTCGTGTGTTATATTTCTTTTGGTTTTTTTTACAAAACCTTATAGCACAGATAATAAATCTATTTCATCTCATATTATCTATAATTATGTTGTCTGTGCATATAGCTCGTAGTTCGAGTCAGAAAACGGATTTGAATATTTAATGTTGCATTTCGATGGTATGGCATTATCCAAATATCTTGAAGGCGGCATCCGAGTTAAAGACCAACTAAATGGCGTGGGCCTAGAGCCTAGACCAGCTGGTCAGAAAAAAAAATATTTGCGTTGATTCCTTTCGAGAAAAAAAAACACCCGAGCGTTTATTAATTATTTTGGTCGAGGTACAAAAGACTTCCAATTCGATGACAGTAGAAACCTTGTAAAAAAAAACGGATAGTCTTGTATTTTTGATGAGTACATGGACTCAAGTATTAGACTACGGAAATCCAAAAACGTTTCTTTATGTGCGCTATCTCAATGTGGTCAGTGGAACTATGAATAAATTTTAAATATTCTTAATAGACTCGAAAAGGTGACAATTACTTTTGTTGAGCAAGCAGGTTATTCAAAATTCGCCCCCGAAGCCGGCACATCATCGAGACATCTGAAGTTGGGGCAATACCAATAGTCCCATCATTGCTCTGTAAATCCACACACAAGTACTTGAATTCTTTGGAGTGCAAAATCGTAGTGACTTTAACTAAGAGAGTATTTTCAGGACACGTTTAATATCATTCCAGTCCTAGACACTTAATATGTGATATAACCGGAACGTAGTCATCATGTTATCGAATTGAACCTAATTAAATACGACCTAAATTATGTAACTGTTCTGTGCCTTCTCGACTTTTCCAAAGCTTTTGACACTGTAGATCACGGAATTTTGTGTAAAAAACTTGGTTTTTACTTTGGAATGAGTGACAGATCGATACAGCTGGTAATGAATTATCTAAGTAACCGGAGTCAGAGAGTTGTGGTAGGTGATAAGTACTCGCAATCTAAGGAATTATTGATGGGAGTTCCACAAGGATCTATTTTGGGCCCACTCCTTTTTTGCCTTTTTATAAATGACTTGCCGAAAGTGTGCTCTGACGTATCGATGCATCTTTATGCAGACGATGCGCAAGTCTATCTCTCGAGACCTATTGGACTTGTGGAGGATCTTGTCTCTAGATTTAATGAGGACTTATCTAAAATAGTGAATTGGTCAAATTCCAATAATATTTTTCTAAATCCCACAAAATGCCAGTTAGTTCTTATATCGAAAAAACTATATAAAACCGAACAAATTCCACAAATTTTCCTAAATTCCACAAGACTTCAGTTTGTGGAAACTGTTACAAACTTGGGATTTAAAATAAATCGATCACTCTCCGCTGTGGATCATATTAACCATGTTATTGCGCGAATATACGGAGGACTACGCAAACTTTGGCTGATCTCTAGTTTAACCCCTATTGCCACAAAGCTTAAATTAGTAAAAACATTATTAGTACCGATAATTGAATATGCCATAGTTGTGTACTGCAAACTCGACTCGCTCACTATGCACAGACTGCAAGTTGTCTTTAACGATATGGTCAGATATATATATGGACTTCGTAGATTTGACCATATATCCCGCTACCACAAACTCATCCTTGGTTGCACGCTTCAGGAGTTCTGGAACATAAGGTGTTGTATGTTCATGCACAAATAATACAGACACGAAAACCAACTTATGTATTCGATAAACTGCAATTCGTACAATCACCCAGAACACTTAATCTGATCGTTCCTCCATCCAATTATTTACAGCCTGCCCGCCTATTCTTTGTCCACTGTACCAGACTTTGGAATTCGCTACCGAAAGCCGTTAAACTAATAAATGGAGCCAGCCAATTTAAAAAAGCAATTTACGTCCACTTTAATTGAATATAGAATATGCATATCTTTGTCTTTCACTTGCTTCCTTGTTATTTCCTTATCCTTCTCCTATCCTTTTACTGTTTTTTTTCTTCAACATTTTTACGAGTATCTACTTTATTATTTTAATTAATTTTTGTATTAAATTCTAATTAAGTTTTATTAGCTCAATTAATTTTTTGTTTTATATAATTATTAATTTTGAAATTTTCCTTTATTATATCCATTAAGAACTGTACTAAAAGAGACTAAGTCTTACTTGTACCCCCATGAATTAAATAAATTTGAAATTTGAAATTTGAAAAATTTGAAACCTATGACCAGGTTTTATTTTGTGCGTTCCGTGGTGACCTCCCTTATTCACCTTGCTGAGATTGTCTCGAAGCCTAGTATATATCTAGTCCTTCTTGATCATCTCCAATCTATTTTTTCTCTGATTTCTACGAATGTTAAAGGGACAATATTCATTAGCAGCGAACTGGGCAAACACTACCAAAAGTGTATCGAAAAGCACACTTTTCTTAACAATTTATCGTTGCTTAATATTTTTTTTTTCTAGCGTCCTTATCTTATTATACAGTAAACCTATATGAGATTGCATTTAAAATTTTGAATCTCCTTAGACTGTCAAATTTCAAATTTGAATCCGCGCTACATTATCAAACTGCGTTACCGATCCTGTCATCTGTCATTCGCAAATTGCAAATTGCATTTGCAAGTCGTGTTTTGGTCGCATTGCAGAAATATTCAAGTTAATTGTGTTATTTTGGTGAAAAATTGCCAAATTCGGGTGAGTTTTTTGCAATTTGATAACTTAAATGTATAAAGTATTGTTTGGGTGCATTTGATCGTTTTCGGCCCACTAAATTCAACGAAGCGATGAATTGCATGAAGTGGCCTTCTGAGAAAATATCTTAATTAAACATGCATCTCACAATTTAAACAAACTTTTCCAGCAAAATAACTCCTCAGATCGATAAAATATTAGATGAATTTATTAGTGTAATATTTCGAAACATGATTTTTTGTATTTTTTCCGGTTCAGAATATCTCGAATACGCAGAGAAACGAAAACCAATGAGTGGGTGCATTTCTGAATCTGCCAAGTCCACCGGCATCTTGAAATGGAAAATTACGGTTTTCTGAATAAGAACTGAAAATTTTGAGAAAAACATGATATTTTCGATGACATTAATATCTGTAGAAGATTTGCTATGTTTTGTTTCAACTTAGAATCTTATTGCCAAAAACTTTGAAAAAAAAATTTGCCATGTCCAAAATCTTTGAGTTTTTCAGTTGCTTTCCTTCATATTAAGATTTCAATCGATTGTTCAACAAACATTTTAATTGTTTAAAGTAGTTTTGACTTTTTCCAAAAGGGAAATGTTCATTTTTTAATGCAAACAATTTCATTACAGGTCTTCCCATGAACAGGACAGCAACCGATATAGGGTGACCTAAGATTTATTATTATTCGCGAGTTTTTTTTTTCATTGTTAATGTTTCTGTTTACCAGTTTAAATTCATTCCGTGTTTAGTGAAAATAGCTCGGGAGTAATGTTGCACGAATATCGCAAAATAAGTTAATGTTAAATGAAAATCGGTTCTTGTTGTACCTATTGAGTGTTTTTTTTTTTGTGTCTACTACTTGTGCATTGCTTGTGCGGGTTTCCACATTCGTCTTTTGAAGTAAATTAAAAAATAAACTAGTCTGCGTAATGTTAATGAGAAGCTTCATTCCGCGGCTTTAAAATAAAATATATTCTGCCCTTAAGTGTTTTTTCTGCCAAAATTCTGTGCTCCTGATCTCCGTAGTCTTTAGAATTTAAATTCTAGTTTCTAAAAAAAAAAGTTTTAAACGAAGTTTGTTTTTTAAATAAATTGTCCATTGCCCATTTCCGAGTTTTCATATTTTTTTTTTAGTTAATTCGAGCTTAAATCGATTCTGCAAGTGCTGTTTGCAATTAAGTGATCGCGATCGAGTTTTCTAAATGTTCTTTTGTTTTTAATTAAACTATGTTTTTCAAAATTAAAGCACAAAATACCATTCAGTGTGCGCGCATTGTTTCCAAGATAATATTTTCGAGAATGATTCGAACAGACCTCAGAAACGACTGAAAAGCAAGATTATTCAAGGTAAGTCATTTTTCTTTTTGAATTTATATTCTTTAGGCATATGTATTAACATATTTTTAAGGAGCAAATGATTTTCTTAAAATATTTATGCAATTTGGGGGCGTTTTGAGTAGTCAGAGATTTCTCTGTGTAACCATTTTCGGTCGTGCATAATTTATGATTGTTTGCCAGCTATACTAACTGACGGAAAAATGGTATTCCAATAATGGTATTCCATTAAATTGAGCTGTAATACTCATTCGGTATTTTCCTGCAGCTGAAATACTGGCACAAATGCTAATTTTCTTTGAGAGTTTTTTTAAGACGGATATATGCCTAATTCGTGTGCACGGATTTATTGAGAAGCACCGATCCTTTAACAAGACAACTGTCAACTGATAATATTTCACCCACTCTTTACTGTATTTTCTAGGGTACATAAATTGAAAAAAAATATTCGTTACACGCTAAATAATTAACTTGTTGGGCACGTCCCTTGCCCCTCAAATTTCTGCCCGTAATCACAACTGAACAGTTTTTAAAATTAATTATTGTAATGATTTCAACCTTATGATAAGTGTCATTAAAACCGCAATTACGACTAAATAAAATCGACCTGGAATATGCTATGAATCCTGTGTTTAGAAAAATTAAAGGCGTAGTCGTAGTTCCATGAACGTGTGCTCATGATATAAAAAACAAAATGTAAAACAAACTGTTTGCTTTCAGTAAATCAAACTTAGTCAAAAGCTGCAATCGCTTCGGTAAGATCTTAAAATCAGCATACAAATCCACTGCCTAATTTTACTATATTGCATGTGACAATTTTACAAAAATGTAATCACCTTTAAAATATTCTGTTTCATCATATAAATTGCTCAACCCATCAGACGAACATTATGGACCTTTTGCTCTCCTAGTTTGGTCCTCAAATTTGAAACCGAATTCGGACTCTACCCATGAAAAAATAGAAACGAAGATACACTTGAGTTTCAAAACACTACGCAATCGTTACATTCTTCTCGAAATGCTTCTGTGCATCTTCTCAAAATAATTCTTTCATTCTGCATATTGTATAAAAAATAGCAGAACCTCTTCCATTGATCACATGGTCATCCTGTTTTTATCAAAATTTTTATGCATTTAATCCTCTTAAATTAACTTTGCTATAAAATATAAAGGATGATTTTTTTAAAGCTATAGGAAAGTTTTTCAAAAAAAACTCATAAAATTCAGAAAAATGCATGAAATCTTTATTTGAATCGATAGTACGGTCCATATAATTTAATGTTTGAAGATTATGTCATGCAATTGTTGACCTTGACTGCGCCTCAAATGGTCCATCCGCTTAGTCCAATTTTGGCATACTCTTTCCAACATTTCGGCCGGTATCTCACGAATAAATGCTTCAATGTTGTCAATTGCGTCAATTAAAGCGGGCTTGTCTGTATAGACATGAGCTTTACCATAGCCCCACTAAAAATAGTCTAAAGGCGTTAAATCGCACGATCTAGTCGGCCAATTGACCGGTCCCGAACGTGAAATAAAATGTTAAACGAACTCGCCTCTCAATAAGTCCATTGTTGCGCGTGCTGTGTGGCATGTGTGGCTCTTGCATTTTGGGCAAAAAAAAAGTTGGATATCATCTCACGGTAGCGCTCACCATTCACAGTTACGTTACGATTCGCATCATCTTTGAAGAAGTACGCAACCGCACCGCACCAAATAATAGATTAATAGATTCATGTTTAAATTATAGACCAAACTGAAGATGTTTGATAGTGAAACAAAACACGAAACGTGCGTCAGCTGTTTAAACATGTGTTGCCAAAAAGATAATAGCTAAAAAATCACCCTTTACTTTTTACTTTTGCTTCGTCGTTAAAAATCTTATTTACCGCATTCTGCAACCGTAAATCGCCCCGCTAAGCTAAGAGCCAAGGACGTTTCGATCGTAGCTAATTGTGCTAAAAGATCAAGTTATTGGTCGTTGATTTTGCGATCTGCCTTTGATAAGGCTATATCAGAAAGTTATCGTCTCCCAGTTGTATAGAACTTTTTACAGTGACATTTCGGAATTCTATATAAATGGAGACTCATCCTAGATAGTATCTCTTGAAAACATATCGAAGACACGTTGTAAAAGCCTTACAATGATCTCTCCTTTTGACCTGATTTGTATATGTACGTTCACTGCAACACGATGAAGAGAATGAAGAGAGTTGCAGGAGTTAAATATCACGTTTCGCAGCTTACACCCTATGGCATTTTTTTTGCCAAAAAGTGTCTTCTAGTGGTCAAATAACAGAGTTTTTACAGTAACGGCGTCCTCAAGGCCAGCCCGGAAAATCAAATTAGTGTATGTTTCTAAAGTGAGTCCGAACATGATTCGATTGGTTGCCAATATCAACGCAACGATCAATTTATAGAACTGCCAAAGTCATGTAAATATTCCAAATACAAGCGACAGATATTTTTTTAGGCTTTAAGCATGAGACGTTGCTTCTGTATTGTCCCCTCGATCTTGCCCGATAAATTAACAGACCATGCTTACATATATTTTTAAGAGAAACTAAGTTGGTAGAATTGCTTTAATGATTAGAAGCTTTCGACACTTCTATTTTCAGTAAGTCACTCACCTTTAATGTAATCTTATCTTGTATTAATATTATGAGCCTAAACATGCAGATGGTTGCCGCATTTTTGGAGCGAAAGCGTTGAACTTTCTGATAATAGAAAAACAGTTTTTGAACGAAAACGTATTGAAAGTGTATAACTTTTGTGAAGAGCACTTCGCTGTCAAACCTAGATTAAAGGATTACAGACGCAAATTTGTTTGTGCCTCATTTTTCAGTTTAGTTTACTATGCGGGCTAATCGACTGGGCGCATAAAGAAATCTTTAAAGAGGCGCATTGAGTTATGTCACTCAAGCATTGTTCAAGTACAAGACTAGTCATTGTCTAGGCTTTTTAGCGGAATCTATTAGCCCATCACGGAAATAATGTGAATCGTGTTCAAAATACATAAAGTCGACAGATAAACGTTTAGAACCCAACAGAACCGTCAAAACGTATGGCACGCACGTGCGGTTATAACTCTTAACTTTTTATTGCGCCAATAAGACGGTCTTTTAAAAAATTTTCACCCAAATAATTTAATTTAAGACGTAATTACAAAACGAAATCCCAGATTAGATAAAGATTATCAAAAACCTTCTAAGCTAAGTCAAGTGACTCGAAGAGTTAACAAAAGCTTTATACAACCGAATTTATCACCTAAAATTTCGCACACAAACAGGCCACTTATCATTTGTAAATATTTTAAATTGTTTTCCCATCTTTCGTAGTCATGAATTGTGCATAGGGTGTACATCAAAATTGCTTCATACCATTTATGTCAGCATTTCGCTAAGACAGATATCTGACCTGCTGACTCGACTTTGATCGATAGCAAATTGGCACAAATGCCAAACTCGGTATCAAGCAACATTAGGCACCTTAAACTTGTTTATATCTGAACGTGAATATAGCTAAACGAGTACATAGATACAACTATGGATAGCAAAGTTTGAGCCTTTTTTGCGCAGCGTATTTCAGTATTTTTTTATGATTTTTCGTTTTAAAATGCGTCGCACGTTTATCTGCCCATCGACCGACCGACTTTGATTTTTTTTTGCGTTAGGTACGCAATGTTTCACAAAAAAAAAACATGGAAATCCATTAAGCAATGGACGACGGGAGAAACAAGTGAGTTTTATTTATAATTTCGAGAAAAAGAACAATTTTGTTGCACAAAAGCCTCGACTGAGATAAAAAATAAATTTCATAGAAAGGCCGGCAGCAAGTGGCTGCTCTGAGAACAACGATAAAAAGTCAAGACATGTGAAGCTGTTTTTAAAATTTTTTGTTTAAATTTTCTTGTTTGGGAAGTTGGGTAAATTGTTGATAAGAATATTTCGCTGCGAGGTGATGAAACGGAGGAAATCTAGGGCTGAGTAAACATGTAGGTCATTGTGGTGAGTGGATAGATGCTCGTGCTAAAGCGGTTTTGGACCAGATGTGTGAATCATATTTGCTTTTGATGTAGATACTATGAAAACGGTTTGAATTATGGACTTTAAATAGATAACTGCTGATAAATTAAAAGATAGTCTTTTGCATCTAAATATAAACAAGATAGAACTGGTTAAAGCCAAAGTGGGTGTACTGGATGATAAAAGGGTTGTAAAGCTAAAGAGGTCAGGCTCAATTTACGTAAAGCTGTCAACAGAAGTATGAATTAAATAGTTTCTTGGAGGATAACATATTCCGAAGAATATGAAGAATGCAAGTCCATAATCACGTTTTTATGAACTTTTTTATATCTGTCCGATGTTGATATGTTTAACGTCAAAAGGAGTTACATATGAGAACATCAACTGGGAATTTCTTTATTATATACATGGTCTTTGATTGACGTTATTCAGATAGTAAGATTGCGTAAATATTATCCTGACTACTATTTAGTGAATTTTTAGCTTCCTTTTCTAAAAAACCCCAGTCAGTGACTGAATGTAGCACGATATTTCTCAGACAAGACTCAGAAACTTAAGCCAAATTCAAAAACTAGAGCACCAAAATTATCGAAAACTGCTAAGCTACCGTAAGACATTATTCACCGCAATGAAAACCACAATTTTTCAACAATTATAATGTCCAGTAACTCAGTAACTTTGGGCTGACGATATCATTGGCCAAAAACTTTTCTAAATGATGCTGTGCACACACAACGTTTCGCGGAATGGAATGATTCACCAAAATATATTTACTGGTTTATCTAGCTAAGATGAATGCTATGCGACGTTTATTTCATCATAAAGGCGACATTACGTAAAGGTTCTGAATAATTGATTTCTCGAAATCGTGCAATTTAACATCATAATCTTTTTTCATTATGGGCAATTTCAAATATAAAGGAGACACAAAAAGAATATAATTTTCATTATGACAAAATCGACGTTTGCCAATAAAAGACTATGTGAAGCCAGAAGACAGGAATTGAACAATTTGTATACTGAAGGAAATCGAGAAAAATATCTTAAACCAACAAGAGCTACATAACATACGAGCTTTACGATTTAAGCCTGCTTTGAACATTAATGCAGCTCATTAAAAATATGCATGTTCAAAGATTGAACATTTCTTTTAAAGACTAAATTTAATATGCCGGCAATGTTTGCTTAATCGAGTTTTAAATTTCAGAAATTTGTATGGTAAGAAAGAAAACAAGCAACTTGTGAATCAGCAGTTTTCATAATTTTTCTTAACCCTACCAGAAAATAAGATTTTTAGAAAACTGGAACCTGCTCACATTTTTTTTTTCCCAAAGCTTACAGGCTCTCATGCAACTTTGCACAT
The DNA here is from genome assembly GCA_963555765.1 of Orthonevra nobilis. Taxonomy (NCBI): domain Eukaryota; kingdom Metazoa; phylum Arthropoda; class Insecta; order Diptera; family Syrphidae; genus Orthonevra; species Orthonevra nobilis. Next base: position 96,656,475 of record OY743224.1, read on the forward strand.
TTTGAAGAGCAACATCTTGATTCTTAAGTTTATTAATACTGCGCACAATTTTTGTTTGAGTAATTACAAAAACACGGCACATATATGTATTTTATCTTTCGTTAAATAGGACACATTTATTTGCGCTCTCTAGTTTTACCCAGTTCCAATTTTAATATCATACAATAATAACACCTATCTTTTTAATTACCGCCTAAAGTTCCGTACCTCAAAATGTATTGTCATCCCAAACGTCACCAAAGATAAATTGGTTGGATAGCCAACCACCAAACTAAAAACTAATTAAGATGTCATTTCTTAACTGATTAGAAAGATTAGATTCTTCCGACAATAACTATAATCTAATCAACCTTTGGCAGCTCGAAGTCAACGCATATCGCCATTTATTGTAGCTAAGCAGGCTATAGAAACTTCGTCTACCATTTGCAGTCATCAAATTAAAACCAAACTTAACGAAATGCTAAAAATTATCGCTCTGAATAAATTTCCTGGACTGGCATTACGTCCAAAAATGAACAGGTTGGATTGTTGTTGACATGTTATACAGCATTGTTGTGTAGTTTGTAGAAAGCCTCTACAGGACCTCCAATGTCTGATATTGAAATGGGATGTGGAATATATACCTATATGTGTTTTCAATTTGTTTACAATTAAAATTGCCTACGCTTCACGCCCATGTGTTTATACTGTCAGTCAAACACTTTCCAAAATTGACTTTCAATCACCCACTTGCACGGAAGAAAATTGATTTTAGATACTTTAATGCTCAACAAAGATGAAGAGATACACATTCCAACTCAACACTTACTCTAAAACGAAAACAATCATTCATCTTCCCCCATCTTTTGTGTACGACCTCATTCGACAGAAATATAAGTGCATAAATAAAATCGAAAGTATCTGTAAATCCAAATACGGCATAAGATTGCGAAAATCGAAGAACAAATTTCATGAATAATATTTCGTTTGCCAAGTTAGTGACAACCAGCGAAAAAATTGTAATTACAAATCCACATTGCATTGCTTTCCATATGACTCATTACGCATTGGCCTTAACTAACCGAGTCTAACGAATTAATAGTGTGTGGGTTAAGTGAGGCGATCTTGAAATAAAAAATACTGTATAAGAATAAAAGCAAATCAGTTTGCTTCAGAAGAAGAAATAAAAATAAGATGAAAATTATAAACCAAAAGCGTTAGTGCGTGTAATACGAAGAACACTTGAGTAGAAAACGAGCATCAAGATCCAGATTGCCTTGTGTGATCGTGCGTGTTTCGTGTTTGTATCTTTTATGTCTTGCTAAGTGATACACATATTTTGTATCTTTAATGTAGTCGAATGCATGAGACATCATCTGGGGGATTGTAAGCATGTGGAATGCTTTAAATCGAAGTGTTACATCGAATTGGATGTTTGGGTTATACGAGAAGGTTAACTGGTGCTTTGTGTATTGACAAGATCTTGAGTATCTTTTGGTGGAATCTACTGAAGGAGGCTTTCTTGAAATTTAAGTTGCAATTCTGAAGGCTTCTCTTCGAGATGAAAGACCAGAGTTGGGTATGGAAATTCCATAGATCGCCGATAACAGATGGCAGAATAAAGGTCATGAATAAAGATAACGAATACAGTTGATCTTCAATGGGCCAAATGTGAATAAACAAATTATATTTTTTTACGTTCGACCGAATGTTTTCTCAGCACTATCTTATCTTATGTAAATTTAAGAGCCTGAAGTCCAAAATAAAGGCATGGAATTCACTGACTCATTTATGTTAGTTCGCCATTTATTTGTATCTATTTATCTTGATCTTACTTCAGTGCACAGTTTCTTGACCTATACATAACCTAATGTTGCCCCCTATAACCCAGTAATTGGCAAACGATCAACAACAATTGCATTGTGTGCTCAACACAGCTGAGAAGTTTCTCAATTAAGTTGTTGACTTATGGCCGCATAAAAGTGGGGTAAAAAATGCGACGTGCCGGCTTGCGTTATCTCAACGGTTAGATATTTAATATTCAGAAATACATTAATTAAATTCTGTATGAATTAAGGCAGTTTAGAGCTGCCACGCAAATAAATGCTATTTATAGTGCAACTTAAATTATTAACTTGATTACAATGGTACAATGATACAAGGCAGCTTTCAGAATGTTTGAACAGTTAATCAAGTTGCGTGTTTCTGTTGGTTTACGGTGTAAAATAAATTCAAACTACTATTATACATATTCTTTTTTATTTTTGTTTTCATAGCTTAAGTTGGATTTATTCAATTAATATGGGGTTCTGAATAAATATTTAAATAACGCCGAAATATATTAAGGAATCAGAGAGTATTACTAGTGCATAAAATTCACTTCTTAATTTAACAATTAATGTTATTATTTGCCTTAACAATAAATTATGTTAAGATAAACAATAAGAGCATTGTGTTAAGATAAACAAACATAGCCTGGAGAAACAGTAAAAAATCCAATTTAAGTCTCCATTACTCTTCCAGGAAAATTGTTAAACAATAGAGAATTGGCAGCTGTGTGTCATGTGGTATCGTCAGAAAATTAAGTTTTTCGTTTTTTGGATTGTAGGTTGTAATTCTTTTGACTGCGTTTATAGTAATTGAAGCAAAGACTTCTATATAAGAAGTTGCAGATAGGCCCAATTATTTAAATATTGCAGTGCTAGCTTTACGAAAGGTAAATATCTAAATATTTGAACAAAAAAACATTGTGATGCAATTCCCTGAATTGAAATGTGCCTCTTTTTGCTCATTTATACAAGCCATAATCAATTAAACCACTAAAACTGTAATATCGTTGTGTTTCAAACCCAATGTAAAAATACCTGATTTACTATAATTTTTCTGTGTACTTTATTTAAGCGTCAATGAAAGGTCCGGTAAACTATAATTTTGAGAGCAATAGACAAGCCTCAAGTTCGATTTCTTTACACTAAACTCTACCTCATGAACCGTTATTTGGCAATATTTAAGATGTGGTACCAGAGATGGCAATGTGCGTGCTCTCATTGTTACTGATAAATAAGAATTGTTTTAGTTTCTTGAAAATTTTCTTCCTATGACAACGTTCAAAAAGTTGATTTATGCTATCTTCTGCCAGCGTAATGCCTTCACAGGAAAGCAAAAGAAATAATATTCCAGTGAACTATTCCAGTGATAGTGCTCTTGATTTGATCTTCCCAACGAGAAATATATACTGGAAGGGCTTTAAAAACATGATAATTTTCCAAACTTTCACTGTTCACTCAATCAACTGAGCCATCCAACCACTCTTGTATGGATTTTCAATCGTTGGTCTTTGGCGGACTTTAGCGCCTCATTTCCTTCAATGTCTGTGTCAGTATTAACAAGTATGTTACTTATTAAAAGCATAACATGCGCTGATTATTCTTATTATATATTTGTATAATACTGATTGGTCAAGGCGTAAATAAAACTCACATTTTGGAGGTCTTTCTGCATATTTAGATTAATTTAATAAATAAAGGAAAAGAATGTTTTTCCGTCATGAAAAATTCGATAGCACTTGGCAAATAAGTATTCAATGTCAGAAATCAGAATCACAAGCATGTGGACACATGTCCATGTCATGTTCACAACTTAACAAAAAAACATGCCTCGGTAGGTAAGGAAATATAAAACCGATTTGTTTTGGGATTCAACCCGCCAAAATGCGTTTTAAAATTATTCATAACATTACACATATGAACATATGTATACATGCTCGAGTATTCATTTGCAAGCGTTGTGGGATTAATGAAACATAAAAACAAAACACTTGATCCACCCGAAGAGGAAGTTCAGCGATTGCTGACATACCGACGCTCCATAAGGAAAAGTCCAACTTTGCAAGCTATACACAAAATTATTACTTTTTTATTTAAATATGCGATTATTAAACAATCGCGTATAATGATTAATGTTTGCAATGTTGATAAGGCAATTTATTTTAATTACCACACAGCGACTGTTTTGAAAAATTTTCCTCTTTTTATTTACAACTCATGAGTAGACACTCCGAGACGACATTTTTAATATTTTGCCGACAAAATAATGGCGAAGATGTTGTTTTTGCAAGACGATGAGTCATGGGTTTTACTATTAATAAACTGAGTGCAATAAATTGGGGTATAACAAAACAAATTTTGTTATTGGTATCGGGCAAGCTTATTGTTTACGTCTTATCGGTTCTGATGACATTATGCTGGAGTAAAGATACGTACTAAATGTGGTGCCGTGCTTTGCCAATTACTTTCGTAAGCCAAAAGTGATTTATTGCTTTGATAAATCACGTGAGTTGAAATCAAATTGTGAAATTCTTAAAATCAAGTAGCCGACATTAACGATTACCAGTCAAGCGATATAAAAAAAAATATATGTATAAGCAAATTCTTGGCGAGACATCTCGTTTTGGAGCCAATACTTAGGTCATTCCCCTCAAGCTCAGAAAGCACTTCCACCTAAGCCATGCACACCTATGTTTTTGTTCCCTTTAGGTAAAAATTATTCCCTGTTTTTTTTTGAATCGAAGCAAACAAAACACTTCAAAATTAATCACTACTTAAGCGAACAAAAGAGCACATTGTCGTTGCAGTTCATATGAATGTTGCACTTCTATGTCTCCCTGTTCGATGATACGAGTTTATTAAATAAAATTCTATCAGCTTCAAATTATTAAGACAATGTTAAAAAAAGAATAAGTCTTGCATAGATCCAAGCATGCAAAAATAATAATAATAACCGATAAAAGCACTGAACTTTTACCTAATTTTCGAATCTAGTCCGGCGCTATCAATAGAATTGTCACCCAAATATAGGCGGCAGATGCTGTAGTTCTTAGTCCGAATTATTGGCTTGCGAAGATGATGTCATTGGTACTGCCATGAAGATATAACAGAGCAAGCAGAGAAACAAAGAACTGCACTTTCAAGAATAATAAAATATTGCGAATCTATCGAGGGTAAATAAATCTATATCAAATTCTCCGCCCCTTTTCAAAGTCTATCTATTTATGAACATATGTATAAAGTTTCAAACCACTACCCAATCTTTCAATTCTGTGCAACTGGATTGAAAGGGTAGTCACAATCCCTTGAGGGCGAGTAAAGAGAAAGCCAGTGCATTTCCTTTTACATTTTTGTACATCATTATGCCTAAATCACGCTTAGTTCACAAATTGTGCAAAATTTAGCATAAAAATCAAATGTATCTCACTCATTTTCATGTCAAAAATGTTTAAGTACAGAAACATCCACAAGTGTCCATTGTAAATACACCTTATGTACCCTGTACCATGTACCAACCTTACATCGATTCAGAAAAATACAATAAAGTGAAAATGTCAATAAGTGTTTTTAAAGTGCGTTCTTTCAATGTAAAGAAAACCTAGCTGTTGGAACTGAATTTATAAACATCTGTTCGCCGACATACTGTCTGTAACAAAGACCACTCAACAATTACAAACACTTTATTTAGTTTACGATAAGAGGGCACATTTCCTTCCATATTTGTAAAGTAAAAAAAAAAAAACCTTATATGAACACACATTTCAGGGTGGAAGATAACTTTTGAGGGCAGATAACACTGGCGGTTCTTTTTCATGAGGTTGCTATTGATTGAACCAGAAATACAAAGTAAGGAAATTCCGCATGTACGCTGTTCAAATGGCTCACCTTCAAAAACCATAAAAAAAAATTAAACATATCACCGCTTTGTACCGTCAACTGATATAAAATGATATTAATTTGCAAATACTTGATAGGGAGGAATTTCAATTACTACGCACTAGAGCCTTGTTTACTTGAATAAGCCACTTAAAACTTGCGTTCCAAGGAAGCCAAAAAAGTAAATCTTTCTTATAGCGAATAATTGGAATTATTTCACTGTATGTTCGGGATAACTTTGAGTCATAGCCCATTTCGGTTGTCTGTTATTTAAATTGTGTTGTCTTTAGACACGAATGAAATCAATCAATATAAAAATACCACGACTTAGCAGGACCCACAATCATTGCTTGTTATAAACACAGTTCTTTTTATGAAGACCACATATAACTTTTTTCATGACAGATATTCTGTCAGGCAATATACATTTATTCGCGATAACTTCAAACCGAAACTTTTGTTTTGCATTCAGACATATTGTACTAACCATTACTTCTGTGTAGACACAGAAGTCACACGTTCCCTACTAAATGCTTTCTAAGAAACTTATCCATAAGAAACCTGGTCCGCCGAGCCTTGTGGAAAAATATTGAATCGTTTCGCGCTTTCGAAAAAATAAGATCTATATTTTAAAAATATCCCTATCCGAGCTAAATGGATAGGGATACAACAACCCTACCCAAATGCAAATATTTTTTGTACAAATTGGGTTGTAGGAGGCGAATTGTAAGAACCAGTAAGAATTTTCTTTTGCAACGAATTACGCTAAGCTAGCAACAAATGTATGGCTGTTGGTCTCGTAATTTACATGTAATTTCCCGATGAAGATGTATCCGTCCATCTGATGAAATGGAATCAAGTAATTTTCTACTCTGCACTTTAAACTTTTGGATACCACCACTTAAAGGAGGAATGGATCAATGCCCTATCTCTGTGATGCAGTAGCCACTTTGGTCAGAGTTGTAGATTTAACTCTTTCTGGTTTAGCGAAAACCACAAACAGCTTTAAATTTTCAGGAGTATATCTCCGAATGTGATAAGTATCTCTCGTTTGTTCTTTTTTGGATATATTCCTTAAATCAACGTATGCTGACATTCGCATTTATCTGATTGTGTCTGACAGTGAATCAAAAATAAATAAACCAAACAGGACGGATACACCCGAAACCAAGCCCATTCTTAAATGTAGTGAAGTCAAATAAAGAAGGAAACAAGAAGATACTGACACGTGTATTTGCTCACTTGAATATAAATTTGTGATTAAAATTTAAAAAAAAATAGATACACTTTGTCCTAATGTACATTTCTATCACAAAGATACTTATGTAAACGTGTATGCTGGTTTCCTTATTTTGTTTTTATTAGACTCCAATTTGCATAATTTTGGGGTACGTGATTCTGCAAATATTTTCGAAGTCTCTCGAAAAGCTCTATGAATATTGACAAGCATTTAGTATTTAAGTATGGAATTTACTCAAGTGTTCAGTTGGATCTTAATTTTAAATTCATTTTCTTCCTATGAAATTAAAACTGCTTACCATTGTGTTCGTTTATCAACATTGTCTCAATAGTCGGGAGGTGTCTGCCACACTTGCAAGAGGTAGTTCCACCATATAAAATATATTTGCTTGATGAAAGAGTACCTTTTTTGAGTTAAAAAATTTTAAAACACATACTCGTACCACATTTAAAAATCAGACACTACCGGCAAACAAGTCGTACCTCAAGAATACATGTTATCAAACTTGCTACGAGTATATTTGTCTTTTTAGAGGAAATATAATCCTGGTTGGGCATCGTAGAATTGCAGCTTCGGGATGATTTACAACCATAATTTTTTTTTTATAACAAAGGCCTATAAAAATTATTTCTTTATCATCCAAAGTTATTTCTTTTACATACCAAAGTAATGAGCAACGTTTTTAGGAAAAGCGGTGACATAAATAACAGAGAAATGCCCTTTTACCTTTCAAGGTGAGATAGCTTAAAATTAGCTCAAACGAAGTTTACATCTTTTCGTAAAAAAGGAAAAAAAGATCTTTTACATAAAAGTCTTTTGATTTAGTTTAGACTTCAAGCTTCATAGATGCATATGACAATTAGGTGTAGTTCCTTAGCAAAAGACAATTGTTTACGATGTAATTTTCTTAATGCAAACTTATTGAACCTGCTATAAACACCCATGTAAGACATTGTACAGTAGAAACGTTTTAAGACACATGTTATCGGGCTTGAAGTCTCTAACTCGAGATATCAAATTTTCCTTTAAATTTGTCTAACAAAATCATAATTTTCAAAAACAAACGTGGCGTATTGACACCGCACTTTACTGGCACACGTTTCAGATGAGAAGTCGATCCGCTATTTTTCTTAGATTTAACAGCCTCAGGTGTGCCAGTTTTGTTTATTTACTTAGCCGAAATGAAAAAGATCATCATCAGTCAGAATAATTATATGCAAAAACGTATGATCTCGTTAATTAATTTAAAGTAAAGCGATGTGTGTGATCTGTTGGCTTATATTTTATATTATATTGACCAAGATCAGTATGCTAAGTGTAGTGCTAACACGAGTTGGAGTCTTTGTATAGCCTAAGTACAAATTTATTGATTCAATTCGATAAAACTGTGAGAGAATGCGTGCTGAAGTGCTTACGCCTCGTCCTAAATTGACCTTATCAAAATTTATCGAAATAAAAAAAATAAGTGACACTGGATATGAATGAGCGAGAGCTATTCCATTAAATTGAAATTTCTGATCGTGAAGATAAGGTTTGAACCAGAAGAATCCAAGTAAATAAATAGACTAAGGCTCTTTTTGTTTCTGTCCAATTTGTGTATAAATATATTTTCATATATACTTTGTCTACTTATGCTACTCGTACCTCCTGTTGTGTTAGTGTCTATTCACCTGAAGTTTTAGCTTTCTTACGTCCCGTTTATATCTCATACGGAAAGTCCGCCTATTTTTGCGACCCCGTTATCTGTAATCTTAATTTAATACCATAAGCTCATGAATCTGAATAACAGCAAATCAGTATGATTATAGGAAATTATTTCATGTACTTTACCATTAGATTAAAATTTCCTTTCATTGTTAAAACGAAACAACTGGTTTTTTAATACAAAATACGATTATCAAATGTGGCCTTAATGTGTACCGGGAAACAAGTTTGTTACATAAAAGTGTTTAATCTCGTTGTACAGGTACTTTGCCCAAGGCTTTTCTGAAAAATGATTATCAAAGTGACCCGGATTTCTGACTCAATTCTTATCTTTCAAATAAACATTTTCCATTTACTTTCCAATAAAGTTGACTCAACTGTGTTATTGGGTTTGTTATTTGTACATCGAACTGTCTATGTATTTCCAAAAAGTTATTTTTTAATGGTTTTTGTGTGACTGAAGCATAATCGATACCTTCCCGATGTCGTTAATGTTTACTGTCTAGACAATAAAAGTACGTTAGCCTAGTCTGTTTTAATTACCTAGTCCCCTATAGATTGATGAGCTATCCTCAGCTCAGTGATTCCACTACATGACACGACCTACACGAACATGCAACAGAAAAGTCTCTCATGTCTTATGACGCGTGATTTTTCATAGGAAATAACGTCACGAACCATGACACCCAATGGATTTTTAAAATTGTTCATATTGGGTTTTGTAATCTGTCACATTTCGGTTTGTTGGGCACTGTCAAAGGAAAATTCCGGTATGGTATTGTAAGCATTCTTTTGGGTCAAAATACATACAAATGAATATAGATATAAAAATATTTTCCATCTTTTTGCCTGAATATACATATTTATACTTCCTGTGTCAAAAAAGACAAACTGTGTTGGAAAGTTTAAGGTTTCAAAGTTAATTAAAAAAATTGAATTGCATTTGAAAGTTTTTCAAATCCCGTACTTTGGAGTATATGGTGGTGGAGACATCAAAACGCAGTGGAAAACAGTAGGCAATGGTTTTCATACACTCTTATAACACCTTGGCGATAGACAATGTAAGCAATTATAAAAAGGCTGCAAATTAGACTCATGATTTTCCACCAACCATACAACAATACAAACAGTTTTTCATTTTCATTCCATAAGTTATCCAGTCAATATTCAAATGCTAATAAGTCGTCATGAAATACTTCGTCCCTATTCGGATTCCACCCATAGAGCAATCGAATCCAAAATGCATCTAAGTTTTAAACCATAACACAGTCTTCTACTTCTTCTTTTCTTCTTTCCGCCGTAATCCTTTGAGAGAAAGCAAACTGGAAAAAAGATATTGCGGACGCTTGAGATCACTCGAAATGTTAAGAGGAAAAGTCCGGGATAGATTTCTATCCGGGCGGGTCTCAACCATAACAGCATTTTGCCAAACTGAGAATACAAAAACAAAAATCAAAATTCTAAAACGATTTTTGGTAAACTTAAACCATAGACCAACCTTAAAAAAATGATCAATCCAGAAGTGTTTTGACAAAAATAAGCCAAACAGGACTATAATAATATCTACTTTTTCTCAACAATGAAGTTTACATTCAGCAAGGTTGTATTTGCATCTAGAAGCAATCGCAATATATAACGAGAGCGAAAAGAACAACTTCCAGCGCTCTTGACACACAAAATGTCATATTCTGAAAACGACTTAAATAGGACAAGGACGACACCTACCACTGCAGAGGTCACTGCAGATACATTTTTAATCCCAGCATTTCAACGATTAAACAGTATTTATTCTTCCAAAAACCACCAAAACGCTTTAGTCTTGCATAACGTTGCATTTCAACAACGATATGTATAGAGACTGTCTTCAGTTGATTATTACATAACCCTTGAGGGTGAGATTGTTCTAATTTTACCACATGCAATCTTCTTCTTCTTCTGAGATCACTGTCACTCATTATGGTTATCAATATCAACAGACACACGCACAGGAGAAAGAATATGACAAACAGGGAAGCAAAATTTAATTGACAATAAATTTATGTTAAATTACAAGTAATAACAGTCGGCATGTACATTTGACCTACTTTCATACAAAGTAAAAGATGCGACCACATACGGTAGACAAAAATAACATAACATAACAACAATTAACAAGAAGAACAACACATCAAAGAGAAATTAAATTATAATTAGTTCCTTTTGTTTTTTTTTTCTTATTTAAAATAGCAACTAAAAGAGATTCCAAACAAAATTTAGCCTTGTTTCTCTTTGTTTACGTTGTCGATAAATAATATAATTAAAGTCACAGCGTTACAAGGTAATCTTCAGGCTACAAGTACATACAATTTAGCTCCAACTACCAAACTTGTCATACCAGCATCCATTTAAAGCCTTTTTCTGCCGATGAGGTCAACACCAAATGATTAAATTTAATGAAGAAAAATCTTCAAGGTGCAGTTCAATGATCTATTGGGCGGCAAATAGCGATTAGAGAGACATCCCGAATATTGCAAATCAACAAAAGATACTTTCAAATGTTGAACCTGCTCAACGCGCATGTCGTAGCTGTACATACATATATTTCAATTTTATAGTTTTCCTACTTTGTTTTTGTTTTTAAATTATTTTATTTCTAATGGAAACAAATCAAGTTTTCATGTTTGTTTAATTTTGTGTATTGTTTTTTGTTTATGCAAAAATCACAAACACGTTTTGAATTTGAATGAAAGCAGAGTTTTATTGGTTTTTATGAAAGAAAGATACATACTTGTGATTTTGGTTGGTAATTGTGTGTGCTCTTATTTCTTGCTCGATGGTTATTGATTTTTCAAAATCACAGAAGAGGAAAATTCGATTCGTTACAGGACTCCGTCCGATTCATACGTTATTCCCTTGAATACTTTTCTTTTGCTCACTTGCAAAACATTAAAAAAAAAATCGTGCAAGAAGAAACTTCAGTTGGAAATTTGACGTTACACTTCTATGATGTGTTGAACTTGCAATCTTTTGAACTGCGTGTATACCCAGCTGCCAGAAGGGCACAAGTGCTTTTCGTATTTCGTACAAATAAAAAACAAATACCGCCGCACCGCCGTCAGCGAGTAGTTTGATTGAATTCGTTTAAACAAAACTCACTTTTCCACCGACCCGTATAACGTTTTTGAAGAGGTTTGTGGCACAATTTGATACCTAGCAAGGAGCATTAGATAAGGACAGGTGCAGCAACGAGAAACACGTTCAATAGAAAAATGCAAAAACAAAAAATCATAACACGAGAGAAAAATTTCCGAAAAAACAAAACTCCAACTCTGTCGACCGTGCGTGTGTGGCGTTAATCCACGTATTTCGCCAGACGATACAACCAGATAGAGATACAAAATGCGACTGAGTCGTAAGGCCGCAGTAGAACGCTGTCATACCATGGCTGTGTTGTGCAGCGCTGGCTGTCAAACAGTGTTGTGGTGTTGGTCTTTGTATTTATTTGTACTTGTGAACTGTGGTGCCGAGTATGATGCCATAGCGGGCGTATGGGCTGGCAGGTGGGTGCGATTGCTTTGTGTCCCGTAACCCGTAGGTATATTTTGCTTTCAAAATACTCTCTATTAATAGAATTCTTGGATGCGTGCATGTTGCTTGTACTAAATTGTTGTGGTATGCTAATTGCGACGACGGATTTGATAAGACAAGCAACCCAAGGCAGTGTGTTCACGAGAAGGATGTTGTTGTTTGTTGCATTGATGGGCCCGGTGTGGGCCTATGTGTCTAGGTAGATGTGGACGTTAGGTTCATATATGTGCGGGAGAAGTTAGGAAGCTAATGAGCATACATTGTTATTAAAGGTTATCCTTATTCATAATTTAGTCATTCCCATAGTGATTTACTGCCAAACGAGTGACTTGGTCAATCTACGTTAGCCAATTATGGAGTCTCTCATTAATGGTTTGGAAGCCGTAAAACAACAAGAAACACTTTGGATGTAACAAAAGTAGTTTTAGCATAAATTTGCAAAATTAAGTGAATGGTCTGAAATGAATAAAGTGCATTTGTAATGAAAAAACAGAAATTTACCTTCATAATATTAAAAAGTATATGTACACAAAGATTGCAGTTGATTTTAATACATGAAATGAGCAGACAAAGTGTGGTTTTGATTTATTATAGGGAAACATGTACATACATATGTAGATAGTTTCAAAAAGGAAATCTGCACAATTGGGGTGGCAATTCCTTCCTAGCAATACAAAATATCAGGAAAGTATCTGATATTTTTTTTAATTTTTTTAATTTAAATTTGTGTGCTTGTGAAGACAGATTAAACACATTCTCAAGACCTCTTAACGCTGTTTCGAAATACTAGCATAAAGTCATAACGTTTGGAGCTATAAAAGAGGGTCCTGTTTTCGATTTCTGAGCTCTTTGAAAAAACTTTTTTTTAAGAATCATTTTAGGCAAAACATTAAAAGAGGAATAATGGTCTTTTAAGCAAAGTTTTTTTTTTGTCCTTTTCGATGGTAACTTGATGATAAATTGTAAAAAAATAGTTTAAATTTTAATTCCAAAGCAAAAAGCAAACAATTTTGATCTTCAATATTTTGGAAACAGACACAAAAATATGTTCAAATCAACTTACATTTCTTGTGACTATAAAAAATGTTGCAATCATTCGCAACTTTAAGACAAATGAAGAGCTTAAGAAGAGACAAGAATTTAAAAGATTATAAACTTATCGTGGACGACAGAAGAATGTAATTACTAAATTTTTACGAGGAGACTACAATCCCGATTTTTTGTTCCAAATTACCCACATTTCATGATTAGTTTTTTTTTAATGTCATAGCACCTGGAACAGGTGCTTATCGCAAAGAACGATATATCATTGTCATTGAGAGCAGGAATGAGAATAAAATACGGGAATTAATTCCATTTCAGTTGTATATATAGTCCTAGTAGTAGTATATATATCCCTCCCACTCGCTTTATGTACCAACATTATAAGGGTAGTCATAACCCCTTGTACGCGCGTGAACGTTTAAAAAATCTAGATATTACCCTTATAGTAACTATTTAATTAATTCACTTTAGAATTAGATAGTGTACCTTAAGAAGGTACCCAAATAATATAGAACGCAGAAGTTTTCATATGCAATTGATTGAATTTAATTTTTAAAATTTGTTAAATTTACGAAAAAAAAATTCCAACCGATCACGCAACAATAAGGCATTTATAAGATGTAACTTATGTTCAATTGGTTATTTCTTGCTCAAGGTTATACAAATGTAATGAAACAATAAGTCATTATAAGATTACGGTATCATTCCAATCTTATCTAACAATTTGCTAGTTACTGCCAATTCGTTTATCTATAAGATTCAATATCTTATCAAAGTTTAAATTTTTCACGTAATTGACAGGGGGCAATAGCGTATGTTGGATCTTATATTCTTATGAAGAATAATACCATTGAATTCAATATCGCAGTTTGCTTTGAAGTAAGAGAAACTGGCAGAGAAGTTCTTGAAAGTGATACCAACTGTAGGCAAGATTGGTCTTTTAGACAAATCTTCGAATTGATTTACCGAAAGCTTGTTGGACAGGACCATGGAAGCCTAAGTATTGCTTGTTTACTTATTAGAAATTATATTTCAAAGTTTCATTGACTAGATTCAGGCTTGCTTATGCCTATTAAGAAGTTGCTGCAAATGCGTTTCCTGCCTCTTCGGTGACTAGGTTTGCTTCACTGTTTCAAAAAGACTGCGTTCTGTGCTCAAAGCCAGCTGCCTGTTGCCTCAGATTCTTTCAAATATTTTTCTTATCGCTGGTCTCTTCAATGTTCTTGAGCCGGGCCTATTCTCCTTCCTTTGCTCTACTGTGTATTTGTGCATTTTCTGTCTCCATTTTTGGCGTAGGCATACTCATCCCCTCAATTTACAAATATAAAAACAGCTGAAAAACGACAAGACTGTCAGTGCGGATGGTTTTCCAGTGGAACTTTTGATAAAAGAAAGTTGATTACATGTCTCGTAAGAACTATTGTGGCGAATATCTATTCACCAAATCACCACCCGATCTGCATATCGCTAATTGGTAAAAGCCACAATGCTTGTTCAATCACCTTACTCAAAGTGCTCGTTTCATCGTCCTGCATAAACGGTTATCCAATGCACACATTTTGAATGCAACATCGAAGTCCTAATTTTTCTTGATATCACCAAAAATATTCTAACTAAAGCTGCTTTCAATTGATTAACCCGTCATAACGCACGTGCTCGTTGACGAGGGCTTAAGGCTTTTCTCACACACTAAGCAATAAAAAAAGTTGTAAACACTGTTGTTAAAATGTTAAGCTTCAGACAGAGCGATCAATAAAACAATAAAATTCAATTTGTTGAAGTGTTTCCAAAGATTACGTCGTAATATTGTCCTCCAGAAATATCTCTGGTTTTACGCGCTCGACATTTTTACTGTTAAAAATAGTTCATACATTCTTCTTTATCTTCTTGAATGCCTTAACCATACAAAGTCTCGAATCGCAGTAAATTTCGAAATCAAAAAAACGGCAAGATAATTGAATATGACATGCCGCTTGCAATTGACGAGCGTAAATCAATCGCACGCAAACAGTTGTCGCTGCGAAATTATTTATAAGTACAGACCACATTTATTGGTCGGGTTTTCGACACAATGCCGAAGAACCAGGAAATTTGACTCGTAAGACATGCAGGCGTACCCACGAATGTTATAATGAGTTCTGTTTTTCAAACTGAATGAGTTGATAAACCAATTAAAAACAGAAAAAATAAATAAATTCGGCAATCAGTCAGAAGGTGACATTACTGGCAGAATTGCGTTTTCGGAAATGTTTGGTTCTATTTTTGGATGTCAGACCAGGAAAAAATTGATTCATTCTTAAATCAAAACAAGACGTTGATTGTTATTAATAAATCTCGGGCAATCTCATGAAACTGCTTTTCAGAAGGGATCGGTATATTTTAACGTTCCTTAATTGTTTTGACATTTGATTCACCGCGATATTGCTCCTAAGTTGAACCCATTGAGATTGCCATTTACCAAGCCATTGATATAAACTTTTAATAGGTTTCGGTCAAGGCAGTTGCTTTGATGAATTTAAAGCTAAAACTGTATTACATAAAATTTGCTGGTTATCTCCGCATAACAAGATACTTCAAAGGACGATGTGTCGAATTGAAATTAAAAAAATTTTAACTTGCAGTTGATCAATGAAGAACTCGGTCATTTACCTGCTTGCTTTTCTATTCCATTAAAGAGGTTACATAAATCTTTTAAACTCAAAAAGAAAATAGAACACTTGTATTTTTACAAAAAAAATTTAAAAAGTTAAAAACAACAAAAATCAATCTCAAAAAAGATCTCGAACACGGAGTTAATAAAATGAACGTAAAATAAAAGAAAATCCGTATTTTTTTGGTAAATTCTTCAGAGCAGCTTCTTATCTTCTATAAACTTTTTACAGTTGGAAGGATCAATTTTGGTTTATTCGTCCTTGAGCATGTATTTCATCGCTTCCAAGCCCATATTGTGTGACTCACGCATCAGGTCGTTGGCTTAGTAAAAGTGAAAAACGTCTCTTATTCCAAATTTTGCAGGACTTTGCACTGAATTTTCTTGTAAAATTAAAAGATATTTTGTCTGGTTTATAGATCCATCAATTTTACACAGTCACGGATTTTTATGTTTTGAAATAATTTTTGTTTATGATTTTTAACCACTTGAACGCTCCGAATTTTTAACAATTAACGTGCGACCACTTTCGGCTCATGCACAGCTGATGTCAGCCGAAATTATGAATTATTTACCTGGCTTTTGATATTTGGCTTCTATCGGGTATTTTAAGCTTCTGTATCCCCATAATTACCAGGAACTGCTGTTGATTCTAAGATTCATCGCAAGTCACAATCTTTTAAAACAAGTTTTAAATTCTCATTTTCAAGGTTTCATTTTCAAGCAAATATTGAGAAAAAAGGAATATGATTCTATTTCTTTCTCAGTTCAGAATTTTTGGAATCCAACGAGTTGATTTCTTTGAATATTTGAAGTAATTTAAAATTTGGGGTAAAACAAATTAAAAGATCAGACGCTTTTATCTCCATTGTCATCTTTGTCAATTTTAGCTGCAGTGGGACAGCATTTGTATAGTCTGTCGAGAATTTAGGCCGACATTTATGTGAAAACACATTTAAATAGTTACAAGGAATGGAACATTATTTCCTGTACAATTTGTCATTGGTGAGATTACGTCAAACTCCGGAAAAATGGCAAAACTAATACGAGTATCTTCCTGTGTTGGAGGTGTAACACCAACCAAACTTACGCAACTATTTTTTTTTCAGCCTCGTCTTTGCTCATCGTTTTGAAATTTATGTTTTATAAAATTACAGGACAAAAAACAAATAAATTGGCACCAACTCAACAAACATCTTTTGTTTCCTTTTAAAGTAGAATTTAGATATTTCGCCTTAGATGCGCTTTTGATCATGCTAGATAACAATGATTTCTTTCTTAACTAAATTTCTGCTTATAATCCTTGAACCTTCAAAATCGACTCGACTTAAAACCTTATTTCCTTGCACCAATTCCGCGCATACTTGTGATCGATGTCGAAAAGTTAGTTCGCATGTGTGTGAGCTTTTTTTTGTTGACAATTTAAATAACAATTTTTTTCCAATATAATATACCATTAACGAAATTAACATTCTTTCAAATCTTACCTGCTTTAACCACACTCGGTTAATGATTATAAATTGAAATTCAACTGCAACCGTTTATCACCATGATGCGGATACAAGAAAGAATGAAGTCGAATCCATTTACAAAACGAAACATTACAGAGCAATAAACAATTGATAACCTAATGAACGTATAAGCAGCCACCAGATTCATGCAATGCAAATTTTCCGTCCTCCATGCTCGAATCATTGTTGTCCGATCTGATTAAGGGTATCGACCAGCGACCATTGCACCGACCAAACATAACCCACAAAAGTTGAAAACACAATCCGCTTCCATAAATTATTTTGATATTGTCTTCTTTTCCACTCAGCACAGCGCTTTCGATTGCAAACATTTAATTGAAACTGCAAAAATGTATCACTGAAATATGAGCATGCAAACAACGCTTAACGCTAAAGATGCAGATGCATTGTGTAGTCAAATCAAATCTATTTCACGTTGTGCAACGGATTGGATGTTAACTCTTCTACTGAAGTTTTTATTATTAATTCAAGCCCCCCGGCTTGATGCTGGATATATTTAGAACTTTTGCAGTGGCACACAAGTACTCGTATCTACGCAATTGAATTTACGAAACGATGCGGGATGCATACAAATCGGATGGCGAAAGGGATTTCCTAAATGAAATCAATTGTGGAGCTAATAAAATGCATTACATATGGTTTGTTTAGAGTTTGGAAATTATTCGTATGATTTAGATTTTGAAATCAACTGTAAGTGCTGGCAAGAAAAAAGTATTGGAATTTTATACTTCGGCTGTAGATGGGGCACTAAGGTTGCTGTCTTTGAATGCTTTGGCGTGTTATTGATTTTATCCGTAACTTGTGATTCGAGCGCTGTGATTTGCGTACAACTAAGACACGAACCTTTTTGATTTGAATGATTGTTGCACCCGATATTTGCGAAAATACTACGTTCAAGAGTCTAGAAGTATACGAGGGGTGACACTTTTCCACACAACAATTGAGCAGTCATGTTGAGATAACGTTAAATGTTTTTAAAGTATTTTGTATGCAAGAAAAAGTGCTGAAAATTGGGACCATAATTGCATACTCATACTTAGTCAAAAATTCGATCAAGCTGATCATCGTTTGTTGAGGCTGATTAAAAGTTTTAGAGTTGATATTTGCTAAATACAAATAGCTTATTTGTTACACGTGATAGAAGCATGTACAAAAATGTTTCCTGAGAAAGTAAAACGGATCATGAGATTTTGCTTTTTACACGACTTCTGTTCAATTTCGGGACACTCTATGGAAGATTTGGGGCTCAATCACTCTGCCTAAATATTGAGTTTCTGTCCTACAAGTGATGTTACAAATATGCATACGATTAGTTCAATGTTTTTAAAAAGGTCTATTGACAGTTCGGTATCCCAACCCTGCGTTGATGGCATAACGTATTGAAAAAACAAAATGCCGCAAGTACAGATTTCAAGTGTGGAAAATATCGTATTTTTAATGTACTTATTTTTTAAATCTAGTCGTACGACGTTTGGCTTAATACAAAGACTTTGAGGATTCAAGTCCTGAGAAATTTAATCAAAAAAATATTTCGCGGGCCATGGTGGTTTCTATAATAGACGCTACGAACAGAACAAATTGTTCAATATTTTCTTACGATCGTTGGTAAAATGAGTAAGCTATTCCATTAATTATAGAACATTGTTGAATGAATGCCTTGGCTGGCCAAGCAACAAATCAAAACGACTAGTTACACGATTATTGTACTTAATCAAAATGCAATAATTGGATAGCTGGTTTTTTACGTGGACATATCTCGCTATAACTTAAGCTTGCCCAAGACTCGGTTTTGCTTTCCATTGACTGTAAATGTAACTTATTAATCTTCGAAGAAAAGTCATCAACATCAAACAGTCATACGTTTTCATATTTTCCTCAATCCAGCTCGAATGATGTTTAGTTGCTGAGATTTTTGTGTGCATTGAGGTTTTCGGACTTATACGGATATGTGAACTTGCATTTGCTGCAGTTGGAGCAATATTTCGCATGAGAAAAAACATTCTGTGTATTTATCATAAGAATAATATGTCGAAAATTAATTAAGGCTCGAAGCCTAAATCAACCATTAATTCAAGGCTATTGAATTCGCTAAAGAAATTGTCGTACCCAGCTACGCTGAAGAGCTATGGGACCCTTCTTTGGTTAATGGTAAAGGTTGCTTTGATTTTGCACATAAGACAACAAATTCGAATCGGTAATGCGATACGAAACACATATTTTATGTTGGTTTTTTTTTATATATTTTTCATATTTAATTTAATTCATATTACTTAGAGTACAATATTATAATAAATTAATTATTCATCTAATAACAATAATTCAGTTAAAAGTTTTGTTTTTTTGTTTTCTTGTTTTCTTGTATTTCACATTTCTTGTGTTGCTTTCTCAAAAACTTCTGCTTAAGATTTTGACAAAATCGTTCATACAAAGAGATAAACTTTTAAGTACATATTTTCAAGAAAATAAAAACAAATAAATGTTTACATCAGAAAAATCATAAATACTGAAATGTTATTAAGTCACTAAATACTGCTGGTTTTTCATTCTTGTTTGTTCTTAAATATTATTTTTTGGCTATTATTAATATATTTATATATAACTAAATTTAATATATATACCTTTTTATGTATAAAATTTTTATTCCGTAGTACCCTGTTCTGAATTATTTGTTGTTGTTCATTTTTTGTAGTTGCGAATAATAAGTTTATTTTTATGTTTTACTGAACCTGTTTGAGTATTTAGCTTATAAAATATTTTATTTTTTCTTATAAATGTACGTTGTGTTAGATTCTTTTTGATTTGTAGAAATTGCAGTTACAAGTGCTTAAAACAATTATTATTGTTAGTTTTTTTTTCGGTCTACTATCTGGTGGAATAGTATTTTCTATCTCGTTATGCCTCTGTTGTCTTTTGTCATGTATATATATTTTTTTCGTTTAATTTGTACATTTCGGGGTTTTTGAGCGTATACAATATTTTGTTCGTTAACATTATGAAACTGTGGAAATAAGAACAGGAAATCAATATAATTTCGAAATGAAATAATTTACACGTATGAAAATTTTGGGCGAAAATATTAACTTTATATTTACTAATTGTCTTTTTTTTGCTCGTATTTATTTTAACTTTTTTATCTATATTTTTGTTTTTATAAACATTCAAGAGAGCTTAAGTCTAAATTTGCTAAAAAAACATAGTTTTTTTGTTTACTTAAATTAACTAATTTATTGGGGGAATATGATCAGAAAGTGTGTTTTTTCTTACTTACTTTGTACAATGATATTTATGTATATAAAATTAGGCAAAAGAAAAAACTTTAAAATATTTCAATTAATATAAATTTGTGTTGTTTCTTTAAAAAGGAACTGTATTAATTTTTAGTTTGTAGGAATTTCTATGTTGGCATTAAGTAGGAGATTAAAGTTTTTCTATTGTTTTTAAGATGGTTAGTTTTTGTGTGCTTATGCGATTTTCTTATGTGGAAGAATTCGTTGCTTAAAGAGCTGTTTAGTAAGATTAAAAACAAAAGATCGCGTTAAATAATATTTTTTTATCACATATGTAAGATATTGCAAATTTCAAATAAAAGTTAAGTAAATTTTTTTTTTAATTTTTTTTGTTTATTCTGTATATTTCATTCAGTTTTTTGAGTTTAAACTTTTATTTATATTTTAATTCATATCGTTTTGTTTTTATGCGAGTGTCGATTCCCATTACATTATTTTTATATTTTTATTTGCAAAATTAGTGAAATGCTAAATTTTGCATGAAAATAAAGAAAAAGTAGTTTAAAGCTAATTATTAATTCCTACTGGTTGTTGCGAATTTTGTGGCTTGTTGGGATTTTCTATCCATTTATTTTCATGTTAAATATCATTTAATTCTTATAGAATCTGAATGAGAAAGGTTTTGTTTGAAATATTTGAAAGAATGCTATCAGATGCAAGTTAATCACTCAAAAAATTATTTCAATGTGGAGGTATTGTTTTGCATTTGCATGGCCTATTACAAAGATTTAAAAGTCTTTTGGGGATCATTTTACTTCTAGTTCATTTATACTGCTTAAATAAAATTTACCCCTAAACCGGGTCTCTAACTTTGAAGAAGATACAGACAAAGCTAACTGGATTGTTAATTATTAAGGAAAAAGTGGAATTTAGGAATTCACCGGGAGCTATCATAGTTATCCCATGTAACTCTAGAAGTAGTAATGAAGAACAATTATCAATATCTGCTTAAGGATGGAAACTGGCCAAAATTAGAGCAATCTCTGTCAGTCCCATTGACAATCAGGTGACAATTGATGACTTGGTGTTAACACGGATAAGGTCAAACAAAAACTCTCATGCTCATAAAAAGTCTCAGTCACGGAGACCAGATGATAAATACAAATCGAATATCCACAGCTGCACAAAGATATGGATTTAGTCCGGAATAGTCTGCATAGGATCGTGAAAGGTGCAAAACTGCTTTAGATGAGGCTTTGATTAACCAAGGATCATCATTCTCACAATGCCCTATGTAGAAGTTGTTCAAGACGAAAGGATAATACAGTCCATCCGTCATCTGTGTATGCGTTCGTTTTACTTCCCCTTGCTTCAATTTGACAACTTCGTATTGTGAGATTGACGTTCAGAAGTAAACTCCAGTTTACCGAAAACTCCAACTCCAACAAATTAGACGCACGCAAAAGCCAGTTAAGAAAAAACAAACAAGCGAAATGAAATAAGTGAGAAACATAAAATATTAAAGGAAATAACAAAATTAACACTTTAGGTACACGTTTTATAATTATTCTACTTGTAATTTAATTTTTGTTTACAGTTTAAAATATTATCTTTTGTTTATATTTACAAATGTAAGGTGAGATACAATTAATTTATATTTATAATTATATTCAATGTATGTGTGTGCTGAGGCACATTTCCCTCACATTATATTTACACAAATATTTATATATTATCGTGTGTTATTATTTACATATAAAATTAAGTTAATAATTATATAAAAAAATTAGAGTACTTGGTACAAACAAATAAACTTGTACAACCCATTAGATATAAGAAATTAAATAACCATTATAGGAACTAAAAGCACCAAGAAAAGTAATAATAAAAATATTAAATGAACAAAATTTTAAGTAAATATTAAAAAAAAATAAAAATAGTTACAGAAAAATCTCTGAAATTTAACAAAACATAAATTCTTTGCATACGATTTGTTTTAATGATAATAATAATAATATTGCCAATGTTTTTAGGTTGCCTCCACGTACATATGTATGTGACATTTTACTAGATAGCTAGTTGTAAATATCACTTAATCTATGTTCTGATGACGGCTGGGGGAGCCGCAGTGGCAGCTGCCTCCATTCGTCGTTTTCGACGGAATCGCTTGAGTCTCCGTCGCTCATTTATGAGGTTTTGATTGAATTGTCTAAAGGTATTTGACGCTGGCGGTTCGGCAGGAGGGAAGAAGATCGGGTTCGTGGCCCAATCTTGCCAGAAATTTCAATCCTGCCCATTCTGTTGCGTCAACTCTCGACGTTCGTCGCGATTAAGTGCCAGTGGTTGGGGGAACTCATCATCCATGGATTGCTTTGATCGATCGGATTTGCAGTCTTCATCGATTGCCATATGCATGGCTGCCGCAGCGGCGGCAGCTGCTGCAGACTGTTGGTGTCTTTCGGGCGGGAGGAGGTTCAACATTCCGAGTGGTAGACCTGGGAATCCACCGGGAAAGTCAGGATAGAATCCTTGTTGGAATGGATTGAATATTGAGTTGGGTCCCGAAAGAAGATCAGGCTCAGAGCTTGAGCTGCGTGGACCCATGGGACCACCTGGTGGACCATTGCCCCCATTTCCACCGCAGTCCATGTCACGAGAGTCTTTGCTTCGATTTGAATCGAGATTTTTATTTCCGTTGTTGCTACCGTTGTTGGAACCGCCATTTCCGGCACCACCAGACGATCCACCATTGTTGTTACCGAGACCCATGGTTAGAAGCTCGACTGGTGGTCCACTTATACAGTCCTTTCGCAATTGTTCCAACTTGAGACTTTTGCCATATTTCCCACGAACATACATCAAAAGCGAGTTGTAGGGGATTCCGAATATTCGTGATGCTTGACTTGTGGTCATTTTTTTGTTCCACACGTGCTGAAGGGCTTCAGTTAGCTCAGCATTTGTCCATGAACGTGGTGGACCACCTCGGGGCGCCGAGTGCTGACCTTTCGGGCGGGACACTAGAAGAGAAAAAAAAACAAAGTTACATATATATTTATGTTCAAAAATACAAATTTCTTGAAAAGCTCTAAAAATTATCAACAAAATCTAGTTACGCCACCCTAAGTGAATTGCATTGTGCGCCGAAACAAATTTCCAATTCGCAATCAATTGAGTTAGTAAGTCTGTCGATTAGCCTGTGACCTTATCCCGCAAACAGTTGGTATCGAACGTCACAAGGGACATTCAGAGAATCAATTCGTGCATACTAGTGAAGCTATGCCATAGACATACAGTGAAAAAAGCATAAAACAATCTCCATCGGAGATGAAGAACAATTCCAAGTCGTGATCACATGACACAGTTTACTTGTTTTTTGTTTTTTTTTTTTGCTCTGCATGCCCAGAACTGCCAGAAGCAGCAGGAGCATTTTTATACATGAACAGGAAAAGCAATTGACTTCGAGTCAAAGTTAAGCTCTGAGAGAACGACGAACAGATCACAGCGGATAGCATATCGAAAGGCGTCCAACGACGTCGGATAAAATCAATAAATCGTGGGTGTGATCTCTTCTCACTCACTCGCATCTAGTACTGGAGGTATCCCGCAGGAGAATAACCGACGACATGCGCTACCATCGAAATTCAATTTGTCCATTCGTTGCGCACAAGAGATGATATTTTTCTTGTACATATTAGTCGAAAACAGTAATAAAACAATTGCAATCGAAAAAGTATCTGCATCTACAAATTGTAGGTGGAATTTCTTCCGCGCAAACAATGTAACCTCAACCTGCTCCAAAAGATACAAGTATCTATGCCATATGTGCACGAGTATTTGTATCTCCCGTCTTATGTTATTAGAAGCGGACCCCTTTATCCCACATGCAAATTGAATGCGATAGAGCGAGGCACCATTCAGCAAACTTTGCATACAAATCGACGACAGGATCGGATCTCATGTAACTTCACATACTACCTACCTCAGATAAAAAAAAAAAAAAATAAAACAATACACTTCAGTTGAAGGAGGAGGGTGTGTGTTTACGTTTGGTACTGTGTGTCGGTCGATCGGGCTGTGTGGTGCTATTATGGACCTAAAACGTGAACATTCGACAAGATTGAACCATTATCTGATTGTGACTGATAACCTTTCTTTCTAGGTGGAGTAGAGTACCTTACCTACTCTACATTGGTGGTGGTGGTGGTGGTGAATATGGATTGGAGTTTGGCAAGTCATGATTTAGATTCGCCTCTTGGAGCTAAATGGCCAACATATACATACAAACGAAACAGCAGTAACCAAAAAAAAGACAAAGAGAAATTAAGAAATGTGTGGAATTGAGTAATGGGCTCGTTGATCTTAAAGGTGGTATTACGGCGCGACGTTGGCTTGTTTTGACTTGTAGTTTTAAGCCGCATGTGGGAAGGTTGTAAGATTTCCCAGTCACTCTGAATGCCGTATGCTGTGGCTACAGTTGCTCTATATGAACCAACAAGACCATGTGTATGGGTTCGAATTTAAATTTGCATAGATTAGTATCATTAGAATTGCTCTATTTATGTATTTCAGCACATGACCTAAGGGTGTGTGTTATTAATGTACGAAATATCGCACGGCTGAAGAAATATTGAGGAGGTCAAGAGTGTAAGGCGAAATTAATGAAAAATGTATTGTTAAAAAAACGTAAAATACACTGAAATTAAAAGATCAAAGATGGAAAATTTTTTTAAATGGTAATGGAAGTGGCAAATCGACCAGACAAATCAACAAAGTAGAGCCGTGTATTGTTGCCAATACAGGATGAGAACAACTTCGGCTGGTGAAATCCACTGTTTCGACTGCTGATCACTCTCTGGTGCGTAGTAATGGATATTAGTATGTATGTTTTCTCAAACCAGTGGATAGAGTTTTGGCACTGTTTTGAATTTCGCTTGTTTTCTGGAGAAAGCGAATGTAAAGATTTTTTCGCATGCACAATTCTTCGTGCAGAAAAATGACGGATCATCGATTTTATGTTTTTCGCAATTTTGACCCATTTGCGGTGTCGCAAATGTTCCTTATCGAGAGCGGATGTTCGGCGGCCCCGACGAATTTAATTTTAATTTAAACACGTTTTAATGGTCGCCGTTGAAAAGCGGCATCTACTCACACTTCTTTGCCAAAATGAGGCATCAATTCTTTGAACTATTTTCTGTGCTTCATTTTAGTCACTCGTACGTCAATAATATTGATGGTTTATATACTACTGTGTCCAAAAAATAAGGTGACATATGAATTTAAACTGCGCGCGTCGAAGGATTTGGAAATTTTTCTTTCTTTTTAGGTTGGTAGTACTGTCAATGACATCTATGTGAAATTTCATGTCAAAATACATTCATAGTGTTTGAGGTACGCGTCGTTTTGTGAGCTGCTAAAAGTGAGTTTTTCGTTTTTTGCGATGTCGAAATTTATTGAGCAAAGAATTTGCATAAAATTTTGTTTGTTTACAAGTGGTATATATTTCCAAGCCGGCCGTGAACGTTTCGAAGACGAAGAGCGTTCTGGGCGACCATCAACCTCAACCGATGAAGCTCACGTCCAACAAATCATAGATTTGGTGTTGAAAAACCATCGATTAACGATTAGAGACCTTGCTGATGAAGTTGGCTTATCGAAAGGCCCAGTCAATACCATTTTGAAGGATGCTTTGGGCCTCAAGCGCGTCAAATCTCGACTGGTACCGAAAACATTGAATTTTTTGGAAAAAAAGGCGTCGCGTTGAATGCTTTCCGACTACCAGGATGTCATGAAACGCATTATAACTGGCGATGAGACTTGGATCTATGCTTACGACCCCGAAACAACCGATCAATCGAGCGAATATCGTGCCAAAGGAGAGCCGAGACCAAAAAAACCGCGCCAAAGTCGCTCAAAAATCAAGGTCATATTGACTGTTTTCTTCGATTATCGTGGTGTTGTTCTTTATGAATTCCTTCCAACCGGCCAAACAGTCAACAAGGAATATTATTTGAACGTTATGCGTCGTTTGCGTAACGCTATCCGCCTAAAAAGGCCGTAATTGTGGAAAGACAATTCTTGGTTTTTACACCACGATAATGCACCATCCCATACCGCACTCGTAATTCGTGATCATTTCGCCAAAAACTCAACCCATATCGTTCCGCAACCACCGTATTCACCTGATCTGGCGCCGTGCGACTTCTGGCTGTTCAACAAGCTCAAAAGACCGCTCCGGGGACACCGTTTTGATACGATAGAGGAGATTCAAGCCGCAGCGAAGACGGAACTGAAGGCCATCCCGGAAAGTGACTACAACCAGTGTTTCAAAGATTGGACAATCCGTTGGCATAAGTGCATTGCATCGGGAGGGGATTACCTTGAAGGGGATAAAATTGATTTGGAAGAATAAATTAAGAATTTTCAAAAAAAATACAATTTCACCTTATTTTTTGGACACAGTAGTATACTTCGGCGAGTAATGGACCACTATGCTCAATGCAATTATGTCTTTATAACAACGCCCCTTACTTCGCGATAACAGAAAAGGCCAAACCTTCGTTACAAGGATCAAATAATCGTGGTCACTTATAGACTGGATTGGAAGGTTCATGGCATGATAACAAAAGGCTCGGTATTATGACTGTCATATTTACATATATTTATCTACTTCATAGCGTTGATACTATATAAATATAAAAAGTACTATTGATTCTATACGACAATATTAAAGGTGTACCAAAACTCAGATAAGAAGTCATTTTCATTGACTACTCGGGTTTTTAATTGCAAGTCGTTGACACGTTGTGGATGACTTTCTCAACAATTTCAAAAATGGAAAATTAACCTCATAGGAGCCGTGGATGCCTTGGATGCTTTTGAAGCAGCCCGTCCTGCACACTCAATTTGCCAGTGTTGACTCATAACGCCAGCCGACAAAACTGAAATTACTCCAAAAATTGCTTAAAAGGAAACGTTCAAATCCATGAAAGGCATTTTTGATGAGTCTACAAATTGAGCCACATTTTGGCGTTTACAGTCGTTCTTGTTGGTGACAGGATAATGATATGTCATTCAAAGACTTCATACCATAGTTTTACGCTCTCCCTAAAATACAACACAAGAAAAAATAAAAACTACTGTAGTTAAAAACCTAGACGTTCGTGTCAATCAAATGCGGTTTAACACTTTACTTTCGAAAAGTATGTATCTCACTGCCAACACACAGAGCAAGTAACAAAAAAAAAAGTAAATCAATTTTTCATCTCATTGATTTCCAAGAGCTCCATACCCTCCACAGCACGGGAAGCTCAAATCAATTCAAAGTGCAGCAGCGAAGCCAGGTGCGATATGCATAGGTGAACATGTCCATGATCACAGGAAAACCACGAAGTGGTTATTTTGTATTTTTCCACAACGACGAAACGATCATCCGTTCTCATCCGCTGTGCGATCGTTGCCGATCTGATCCCATTCAATCAAGCGTGGTCAACACGCTTGAGAAGGGAAATCAACTCTCAAAGGAAAAGTCTATTAAGTGCACTGTGTTCACTTTGTTTTTAGCCTTATAACGAGGCTTACGAATATAAGCACATAAACAGGTGGAGTAAGACAATGAGGAGGGTCGGGACACCTTCGAACAGACAACTATGCTCTCAGGTGTGAAAATGCATTGCAATGGAAAAAAGCATGAAAACAAAAAAAAAAACGAAAATAACAAAAACAAAAGCGAGAACAACAAAGAATGCGGTGGCAATTGTACACTAAAAATGGTAGTAGACAGATCCATTTACGATTGCTACGTGCCATATGGCAGCGTGACTATGACGGCGATCAAAGATCGAAGGGTTAATTAGACAGTTGAGTGAGCTACAACTCAAGAATTCAAAAATTGAATCATTTAAACGTATATGCAGGAATTTTTGTTAACCTTTTTCGTAAAAGTTATTTTAGTTTTGACATAAAGCCTTTGTAAAAGTCGTTTTGGAAGGCGCGATGATAAATAGGAAAATACATTTTTCGCTTAACTGATCTTACTTGTAAGAAACATATTTATGTTCTTTCACGACTTAATTGCGTTCAACCGTGGGTCGAGTCAAGGAGAGCGCCTTTGATATTCTTATTTCTTGTAAAAAAAAAACGTAATCATTATAAACCATCTTATTAAACTTAACTATAAGAGTACAATAAATTTAAAATATTATTCGCTCAAATCCCATCACTGTACTTAAACGAAAACTATTGGCTTATTCACGTTAAATCAAAAATTAAAAACAAAATAATGGCACCATCAACAGACAACAAAGTTTCCGATTTTTAGCTGTGTTAAGGTGATAATTTAAAAAAATAAAATAGAACTGTGTTCCCTTCCAAATTCATCAGATTTCAATTGAATCATACTCACTTTTCTTCTTAAGAAACGACGGGTGATCACCACCTAATCCACGCGGGTCGGACATTTCCATGAGAGGATTGTACAGTTTACCAGGATCAATGCCAGGTGGGAAAAGTCCTAGTGGGGAATCCAATCCAAACACTGAAATTAAATGTAAATTTTGTCATTAATGTACGTTAATTTAATTCAGTTTCGAGTGTTTTTTCTTTATGTTTATTAGATTCCACATGCTTCAATACTTATTTACAGGATAGGGCAAAAATAAAATCATAGTTTGGATAAAAAGTTTTTTGGTACGTTGTGGTAAATGCGAGAATCCAGAAAGCTCGAAAGGAACACGTTTTGCATCGTAAAATATGGAGAATTGGTCGGCCAGTTCGAATCGCCAAAACAGAATATCATTAGGCCCATGGACATTTGTTTGCAAATTGAAAAAAAAATGTATAACGTGCTCATTTTACTACGTTACTTTTGCCCACACTGTATAAATTACTTGATTAAGTTGAAAGCAAAAAAAAGACACCTTAAAAAACTACTGGAGACATATTCGTTTATGGCCAAACATTTGTAGGCCTTCATTTGTATTGTATTTGAATTGTTGACAACAAAGCTTTTGTTTATTATATAACTAAGAAAATAAGAAAAGTCTACGAGCTAAAACAATAAAATTAAACGTAGTCCTTAACTTTTCATAACCAAACTTTACGAAAGTGTAACCTTCACCACATTCTAGATATTAACATTTCTCACGATTTGACAGGTATGTTTATCTTCCAATAAGTGTTTAATCCTTTGATCGAGAAACCCTTTTACATGGCACATATGTATCTAATAGGAACGTTATAATTACTCATAATCATCTCTTCAATCCGCAAATCTGGCACACCAATAAGAGGGACCATCGTCACCAAGTCCAGCAAGATATAAACTTACGCAGACGAAACCGACATCATCCGAAGAACCGAACAAGCTGTACACGAATCCCTTACCAAGAGTGAGCGTGCGGCGCAAAGTCTGCACATTAATTAAGGATATACAATTTAGACCATGTTTACGCTGGAGAGATGGTGTAGACCAGGAAACCCGCCCCCCTGCTGGACGGCGCAGCCTCGCGAAAGGTATAGGTGGAGAGAATTGTCCATGGAGGCCTGGACCGGATCCCGATTTTCGTACCGATGATGATGATGATGAGTAACCATTTGTATTCTATTATAGAATTGCCTCAGGTGGTATGTGTGCTTTTGTTAAACAGTTTCAAGAATATCCTGGGTTTTTATAAAACAAACCCGACATGAGATCTAGTTTCGAGACTGCACAAAGGCAATCTTGAACATTTCGGAAGTATCCAATGTTCTTCTGTTCGAGATAAAGTTGGAATGAGTGCTTTTCAGCATTCTCAATATAAGGCGAGCCTTTGTTTATTCAAACTTGATCCAAACTATTTTCAAATCCGATCTAAGATAATAGGAGTACTGTTTGGTTAGGAGGATTATTAATAATTCGCGAGAGGTATGGCCTTCAAATGGTCCTTCATGGATTCGAAACCGGAACCTTAAGCTCAGAAGCAGACACACTTACCACTGAGCATCCACATAAACATACATATATGATGTAAATGTGTTAGTAAGTATTGCTGTCTACATTAAAAATAACAAATTTCTTCTCGCGTATCATTGCGATGATCTGATTAGATTATAAATAAGCTTGTCAATCTAAACAGTGACAACGACTTTCCCTACGCCACCGGACAAGCACCTGTACATATTTTACTGTAAAGGTTTCAATTGATATTGGATATCAATTTCGTTACATCATGCACTACCTAGGGATTTCTTTTGAATTCAAACTGATTTTGCGGCATAGTACCCTTTCGCGGTTGACCTCCTCATGACGTCATGTGTCGTCATTGGGTAGCATTTCGAGTGCCTTGTTTTGTTCAAACGTGTTGACTTAAGGCGAGTCAGCATATCGCATTGGATTAAATCTATAGGTCTCCACGATGCACCTTTATTCTAGCAGGCATAGTTCAGTATCAACACAAACTACATACGTTTTCTGAGCCCCCCAATACAAGCATCTAGGATCAGCTTGAGATTTCAGGGATATTGCGAGTTTAGTTCGAGATAAAAGAGTCCTTTGTGATATAGGACACCATGTAAAACATTCTTTAGGTCAGAGGTTAGAAAGGTAAAGCAATATTATTAATGCTACTCACAAAACTTGGATCTGTGAGCTATTGCCCAAGGTGGATTTTTGAAAAGATGTTGAAAACGCGTCAATATATTTTTATCAGAACACAGGGATTCCCTTAGCAACATTATGTTATCATCATCTGGTTTACTGATCTTACTGGCTTGGAATTTGATTAAAAACCCGGGACCGAATTGGGAAACCAGAATACACGAAGAAAATATATATTCGGGGTTTGCAGAGGTTTTGTGTCCGAATAAACAAAATTTGTTCCTGATTGTAGGTTTAATGCTTCCAAACCGAGGGCTTTTGTGACTATTTTTTTTTTCCATTATGTGCACATGTATCCCACACCACTATTAAAAAATAAGAACTTCTAAGTTTGTAGCAGCTGTTTTTCATCGCAACGCATCCTAACCCTTATTCCGCTTTTAAGCGACACAATCTGCAGAACCTCCATAAATCCTCGAAATTTATCCTTCCAAAGAGAAAAACTTATTTTACTTTCTGTTTAACTCGCATATAAGCAAAACAGTCAACGATACACATCCTCAAACAATAAAAAAAACAAAAATTGTCGTAAAGTATGTCAACACAAAAATAAAGTAAAAAGCACCCGTAGGACGAAAACCCAAAATTTCTCTAACCCTCTGTTGTAAATGCATTTTTAACTTGTTGGTATCCATAGCGCTTGGGACTACTCCATATGCTATTGCAAAAAGGATGAAAATCAAGAAAAAAAATAAACAAAATTTCCTTCGAAGAGACATTGGAATCATTAAGGAAAGTTTTTACCGGTCCCTTGCTCTGTCAACAAAAAATAAAAAATAAAAAAATAAACAAATGGTGACAAACATATACGTGATCGCGTACGTGGATGAAGAAATAAGCTCACCAAACCCTTCATGCATCGTTCCTTCAATAAACTGCAATTTATGACGACTGAGAGAAAAGTAAGAAATCACGGAAGTCTCCCAAGGGGTGGAGAAATAAAAAAATAAAAAATAAAATAAATACGTTAACAGCAGGGCACAAGGAGCTGCTCAAGTTGCTCCTGTAAGACACAAACGGAAAGGGAGGGATTATGACTGCAGAGCAACCAAAGAAGAAAAACCGCACTTTCGCAAACATAACCTGCGATTTTCTTTCACTTGCTTTTTTCCTCTGCATGCACACACATTCGCGCTCTGTATATCCTGCATGCATGCATAGTCGAAGAAAAAGTCATCCCCATAATCGAGCAACAGGAAATAAAAAATAAGGGAACTGCAGAAGTAGGGAATAGACTTCGTTAAAATGCGACAAAGTCGAGAACGTCGAGCAAACGGCATCGCATGGATCTTCGGGTGGTAAGCCCATGGTTTGGGTCCGCCAATTCGCGAAAGGAAGACACACGGAAGTCTCGTCCTCGATAAGGGCTCAATGTGGAGTTTCAATAAGTTTCTGTTTTTTTTTTTTTTTTGACAAGCTCACTCTTCGATAATTCCTTTGTTTCGTTTACTTTCCAAGGATCACACTGAGGCAGAGAGAACAAATTATTATTACTAGTATTCCTACATGTATTCTTTAAACAAGGTCTCCTTCTACCAAACACCCGACCCTCTTCATACATCAATCAGAACCAAGGAAGCAGAAAAAGTAAATGTCACTATTGAGGTCTGTTTGCACTCTTGCCTCGGGGAGCATGGTAGATGCAACAGTCGGTGGTACTGTAACCCGGCAGCACGAGCGGAGCACTCACATCTCCTCGCATCATAATAATCGTATGCAGCAGCGCACACATTTATGATTTGTAGAGAAAAAATAAACAGAAAAAAAAGCAAGGACTTATGTTTGTTTTTTCCTCATTTCGTGGCGTGGCACTTCCCCCATCAAGGAAATTATCTTCACGATTGGCATGTGACCTCATACGTTTGCTACACTTCGCCAGCTAGGACGACTGAAACAAATTTAATAAGTCCTTTCGCGTACTACACATAAGACGACTGAAGGGTTGGGGCAAATGAAGAAACAAGTTGGTGGAGTTTTAATGTTTTTCTTTCTACATTCTCGCCGAGAATCAAGGATCAAACAGACATGGGTGGGTGGTGACGGTGATGGTGGTACATATGCAAAAAATTATTATTTTTTTTTTTCGTCGTTTCGTCGTTTTTCTTTCCACTTAGGAAAGCATACGCTGATGCCGATGGCTGAGACTCGATAGATGCTGAGTTGCATTGAATAAAGGAAAAGCGAATTATAGGTAATTAGTGACACCACTTGTGTGCTTTTTTTATTTTTGCCACATACCCGTCGAGTCATTCAAAAGGAAATTTCTATTTTTCATCGATTTGTGGTAACGAAAGGATACGATTGAGTTTTTTGCGCGACACCCAGTGAACTCGGGAAAAAGTGTCACTTAATCGATAAGGTTCGATGTTTCGCCAATTTTTCCAGCAAATGCAATTTAATTATTTAAAGCCGAGTTTTGTGTAAAGTACAGAGTTTTCTCTTTCCAGCGATCGAGTTAAATGATACAATGGAAAGTCGATAAAAAGTGGTTTAAGCCAAACAACTGTGTCAGTAAAATTACGAACAAAAACTTCTTCTGGGCGCATGTAACTTTTCTTAAAAAAAAAAATCTCATAACCACTTGGGTCGTAGTTCGTAAG
Organism: Orthonevra nobilis; assembly: GCA_963555765.1. Taxonomy (NCBI): domain Eukaryota; kingdom Metazoa; phylum Arthropoda; class Insecta; order Diptera; family Syrphidae; genus Orthonevra; species Orthonevra nobilis. The sequence continues at coordinate 96,690,353 of OY743224.1, forward strand.
TGTTTATCTTAAATAAAGTAATATACAATATAAAAGTATTGAATCTGAAATAATCGTCCAACGTTATAAGTATAACCAAGAGGATGGCCTTTACAAAGTGGTAAAACTGAAGGCCTGTCAAGGTTAGCAACGAAGACAAAAGTTTAAAAATAATGTCAGTTGCTCGGCTGTAAAGACATGACGCGATCTCCCAAAATCAAATTCACTTGCTAAGTGAGCGGATTTTAACAAATATATTACTGTGAATTCAGAAAGAATGCAAACAAGTCTATAACAAATTCCAAAGTCCAAGCAAAATGCATATATAACGTAATCCACTGCACAATCCTCCTCTTCTTCGTCTTATCTTTCTGCTCACTCAGTTCAAGTGCATTATAAGAGTAGTCATTTTCTCTTAAACGCCAGCAAGTTACAGAAAATAACTATCTCCAACAGAAATTGTAAAAATTGTTATATACGGCAGTTTCGACATCTGCAAAACAGTTCAATCAATCCAATCGAAATTCAAAATTCGAACTGACCACAAACGAATTTGGTTGCGTTTGAACAATACAGTAGGTCGAATGGTATTTCTTTGAAAGATTCCCAAACGAACTGGCGCATATCACATTCTATGTAATTGAAAAAGAAATATAATCTAGATTATTTAACCGTAGCTAAGACAATTGATAAAAATGAACCCTCGGCTTGGAAGTAGGGGAATGAGAAACATTTGTATCCAATACTTTCTGACGATCACCTCGTTGCAACTGAGCTTTGACGCCACTATTCTTTGATCGACCCGCAATATCTCTTTCAGGTTTTCGCAATAGTATTTGCCTTCAAATTTCCTACGGCGATGCCCTTGCATTTCTTGTTCGACAAATACGAGTACAATTCCAGTGTGTTAAATCTGGCCGGACCAGTTATATAAAATGCAATTTCTTTTTTCGAAATCATGTTCATATCCAACGTAATTGCAGCCTTTAGGACAGCTAAAAACTTTTAAATCTGTATACATCAAGATAGTGCCCGAACTTCATCATCAGCCCCGTCTAGATTGGGAATATTAATATAAAAAAAGTATTTACTTTTTTGGGTAAATAGAACTATTCACTTCTTCATAATGGACGACTCATTCTATATTTATTTCTTCCAGAGCTTTTATTTTCGCCTCAATATACTCAAAATTGGGAAACCATACCCTATCATTTGCGCAATTTTTCCGAACAGTGCGTACTACATGATACTCAAAAAAAAATTTTAAAAACGGTTTCCATTTCGCCACAGAATTACCGCATGACTATTTAATGATTCATTTAGCATTGAATCTATACTTAAGATAACCTCCTCTATATCCATCGAACTTAAGGCGGACCAGACTCATGGGTTGGAGTCTCTCGTTAGAAAAGACGATTCTTAAACAGCCATTTTGGATAGATAAAAAACTTTTAGTTATTAACGTCTTGATATTCAGCTATAAGTTCCTTATGGCCTTGAGGGAAGTTTAAATAACAGTTACTGTTTTTTCAAATCAGAATGCAGTCCTGGCATCTTGCCCTAAGTTCGCTAATAGACTACAAATACCTACAAAGGTTAAAAACCTTTGCCTCTTAGATTTCTATACGGTTAAACTTGGCCAATTTGATTTCCAAACGGAAACCAACACGAGGTTAAACAAAAATGTATACTCACTATGTGGCGGCGTTAGAGTTAGCGCCGATGACATACCGGGAAAAGGCAGCGGCGACGGTGGATGTGGCGGGCCATCGGGTGGATTAAAATGCGATGGCAGGCTCATCGGGGAGCTGGGTGTAAATTCCTTGCTCATGCGATTCACCGCGTCCTCCATCCGCTCGTGTCCAAATTGACCAGGTGCATGTAGTCCTGGCATACCCATTTGTCCCAGTAAGCTATTGGCATATGATTGATGCTGTTGCTGTGCCTGATGCTGCTGCTGAGCTTGTTGCTGCTGCTGCTGTTGTTGCTGCTGCTGATGATGATGATGGTGATGCTGTTGCTCCTGTCGATTTTGGTGATGTTGCGCGGCAGCTGCTGCCGCTGCAGCGGCTAAAGACAAATCCATTTGTTCCATGTGGAAATCTGCAGCGGCAGCATGCATTTGTGCGTCTAGGTCTCGCAAATTCGGTGGAAAGGGGTGATTGCTGCGACCAATAGATGGCGGTTTGTTCAGCTGTCGAATATCCTTGAGTGAAAGAACTATTCGATTGTTATTCAATTTATTCGTATTATTGTTGTTGTTGTTGATTATGTTGCTGCTGTCATCGTGTAGAATGGGGTCGTCATTATTACCACTTATGTCCTTTTTTGTGCAGAGATCTTCCGGGCCTTCGGCCGGGCTCTCTGTGTCTCTCTTATGGATATCGTCTTCTTTATCGTCCAAATTTTGTTCAATCTCATCTTCATGATCTACGTCTCCATTGAGACTTGATTCCGGTCGCTCGTGTGGGTTGTGTTTTTCTTCGTCATCCTTGACATCCTCATGGTCAAGGGGTTCCTCTTCGTTTTTTATCACTGCCGAGCCGGGTTCATCCAATGGGATTGGTGTCGAAGGTTTGCTCAACTCATGCGGAGCACATTCACCAGATCGGCGACGCGGTCTTGCTTGTTTTCTTCGCGGCATAGGCGAAGTACACAATTCGGGCTGTGATCCTGCGGATGTATTGTGCGCAGTAGTTTCACTATGAGACGATGCAAAGAGGCGGGATGGCAGGATGATTTTCGACCCGGATGTCACCATCGATGGCGATTCATCGTCAAAACTTGAGCAACGTTCAAGCTCCGAGGACATCAGCGACGTGTCGATCATTCCGAAGTCATCAGGTGACGCAGCTGGCGTTGGTGTTGTTTCGGGCACAGAACTCTCTACCAAACCTCGTACCTGCAGTGACTCGCCGGCTTGGATAAGGGTTTGTAACCTCTCCTGGGGGACGCTTATCTCACCGCGGTACATAAAGTCGACTATCGCTTGAACAACCCAACCGCGGAAGTCCTTCAGCACTATGACCGGATGTTTACAGGGAGTTTCAGCGAATACACGCTGAAAAAATGGCGAGCAGGCGGAAAGTACCATTTTGTGTGCCCTTATGCTGGTCTCCGCGCAAACAAGCGTCACATCGACCAGCGTCTTGGTTTGCAGAAGAGCGTCGAACGCTCTAAGGATGTGATTTTGATGGTTGTTCCACCGCAAACTGTAGTGGTCCTGATTGCTTGCGTTGTTTGTCGTCATTGTGGGGTAGATAATCGTCGATGTCGTCGTCGGCGTCCCCCTTCCTCGTTGTGGTGCACACACGCCTCCGGAGTCGTTTAACATTCAAATGAAATCGTCTTCTCTTGACGGATTTTTTTTTGTTTTTTTTTTTTTTGCTGTATTTCTTTTTGTCTCACTCTATTTTAATATTCTTAACTGTACTTCCGAGATTCACACTCGCACAGGGAATCTCGCTAAAGAGTCCTTGACGTAACAATTGCCGTGATTTTCGCCTTCTTGATGCTGCTACTGGCGCCGTTACACTGTCACCCATACGGGTGGAGGTGGGCCGCCTTGAAGTGTATCTGCAATGAGATAATAGATAGATGAATGATTATAATATATGCCGTACGTAATGTGTGTTGTTCTAAAGCCCTAAGGGTGTGATAATGGATGGGATAAGGATATAGTATTCCTGTAAAAAGTGAACGTGTATCTGCTATGTAAAGACCTTTGTCGTAACTCAGTGAGATAGAAAAAGCTTTAAACAATCAAAGAAACGTGTGTTCAGCGAAGTTAAAACTCTAATTTTTTTTGCGAATCTAATTAACGTCGCAATTATGCGTGTGTGTGGCTTGACTACGTTGAGACTGAGTGTGAGATGCATTCGATGTAATTGTCGCGCAGGATTCAAGGTCGCACCAAAGGCACAGAGATTTAGCTCGGTGTTTTTTTTTTTGTTGATAATTCTGATTAAAACCTTAAAGACGCGAGCACTTTAAAGTAAATGCATAAAATGTACCTGGTACGTTGATGGCGGGTTTTTAAAACAATTGTTTGCTTAATTGTTGAGATGTCTGCACAAGAATTTTCGCGAAATCATGTGTTGCCAGGTATCTAGAGGTACTTTAATTGAAGTCTTTACAAAATATTTACAAATAGAGCACGGAACGTGACAATTGTTTTGTTTTTAATTTTTCTGGCGAATGTATCTAGCGCATTGTGGTAGCTTAAAGCAAATTGCGAAAATTCCTGGATAGAAAGCAAACGGGCAACGTAGTTGAAGAGGTGTTTTGAATCGATTTTTTTTGGTTTTGTTACAGCGTATTTATGACTCTGTAAATATATATGATGAAAGGTCTATATTCTAAACACTTGTGTACAATTTTGAAATTAATAAGTACAAGAAAAGAACAACACTAAAAGTATTTGACCCCATCCTAAAAGCAACAGGCTAACACTTGTACAATACGGTCCATCCCCGATACTATTTTAATTAGTTTACGTAAGACATTGTTAATAGAATTCCTATCAATTTTTAAGAAGATTGTGTGCTCAGCGTCAGTGAAAGTATCTCTCCAAACCTGACAAGAAAGCGAGAAAAAAAACAAAATTTAACTCTTTCTGGAAAATATTGTAGGTTGAGGTTAACGTCTTTCCGAACGTATATTTGTTGAAGATTTCTGTTGGGCATTCATAGAGGTGAATAGTCAAATTTTATAGTCATAAAATTGTAGCCACCTTAACGTCAGTTTTTACCTTTGCGGAGGCCATCAAAAATGCCATATTGAGATATATCCAAATTCCCTTGAATTATGGTAAGCTTTTCCAACCAGGGGGTTAGTTACCATTCTAATAAGCGAAGCAGTATTTTCATTTCTTCATCAGGTTTGGAATAACATAATGATACCCGTTGACAGATAAAAGTGATGTCAATTTGATAAACATTTCGCTAATATAATTTCCAAAAATCCTTAATTGTTCTGGGTAAAAAATAGAACTTGAAAAAGTTGTTTGTTCTGAACTCGCGATACAAAAACAAAGCAGTAGCAACGCCTTTCTTTTACTACATAAAAGAGAAAAAGGGATTCCACGCGGAAAAATTAATTAGGACCAAAGTTTTCTAATATTCCACAATGCATTTTATGAGTCGATTGCACAAAAGGTTAATTTTTAACATCAAGTTACAATAATAATAAATGAGTTTAACTAAAAGTACAAAATTGTGTTCGCTTTTTTAGATCAGCAAAGAAAAATTGTTATAAATGTTCTTTGCTGTATTAGACAAAACCTTTAATCAATTCGAAAACCAGCAGAACTTCAACCTTATAGTGAGTTGATTTTTAAATCAAATAAAATTTCCCCAACTTTCGTGAAAACTGTTAAAGGGTTTTTTTTTGTAAATCATTGTTCAATTCATATCATATTGACTCTATTGAACCTATTGAAAAGTTAGGATGATTAAAACCCAGAACGGGTAATCAGAAAAAGTTTTTAAATTTTGAGTCATTCATTCATCTTGTTTACATACAACTAAGACAAATTCATACGTCCAGCATTTAAATATTAATAAGCTTCCATGTACATTCGATCTAGTTACTGGACTGTTTCCCGAGAATTTGCCAAGGTTATTACTTCTATAGGATTGCTACATATTATAAGCCAACGGAAAGCCTCTAAAGTTATAATGCTTTCAAAACATAGTTTTATTTTCGAAGGAAGATGGTTGATTTGGTTGCAGAAAAAAATCCTTAGAACGGAAAAAGATAATACTAGTTAAATCAAATCTAATTATAGAAGGGTAGAAGTTAGTTATTGATTCGCTTATACTCAGATCTTATCAATTATCAATCATAAATACAGAAAACAAGCAATTATGTTTTATTAGTTATTAATTTTGATTTGATTCGGCAATATGTGTCCCATTTTTCACTGATACGCGGTCACGACACCTTTTTTAAGCTAAGCTTCGTTCCTTTGTATGGTTGCGACACTTTCTCTACAAATGGACATTGAAAAATTTTTATTACTCGACTCTTAATTCAAGAAAATGTCTGATGGATATCCACAAAGAAGGGTTCTTCAAGGGTACTGAAAAAAGAAACGGATTCTATTTCCGACATAGAGAAATGCATTTGCTTATTTGAAATTTTCAGAACGTACATGTATTTAAGATGATACAAAAGCTGCGGTATGCAATGGGAAGAACTTGTCGGGTGATTTTTATGAAGCACAATTAGGAGTAGCGGTAAGTTCAAGTTTGTAACACCTTTTTTAGAGGTAAACTGTACCCGATGATTGTCTGAGTGACTCAAAATGATAGGGAAAGATTTATTTAGCAAGCAATGGACTTAACAGGAATAACTTTCACAAGAACAACTATGTTAACAATAACAATAGCGTTGGTGAAATCAATATATTGCAATGTAACTGTGAAGCTTAATTCTATATACCGTAATGGATGAATTTTCTTCGACTTTTTGTTGGAAAGTGACTGATACTAAGATACTCACGGAAATATCTTTTATTTACGATATGGCTGCTATGGAGCTTAAACATTTTTAAAGGATCAGTATAAATTTTGACAACAAATGCTCGGAGAAAAATTTATACATAAAGCGCCTTTTTTTCTAAAACTCATAATTATGTTAAGAGACGTAAGTATTGCGATATTGGTATATTCACCTATTTTAAATGTGAATAACTTGGGCCTGAGACTATAAAGTATGAATTTGCACTAAAAAGACGTCTGTACTGGCTATAATTGTAGATTCTCTTTTTGAAAAGATTCCTGCCATACTCGAAATCTCTAAGACCATAACTTGCCGATAAGAGAAATTAGAAATGTTTATGAACACACACAAGAAATTGGTATTTGAAAGAAAATGTTTTTTGTACATATTTTTAGTAAGCGTTTCTTACAACATACAGCTATGAGCACACACTATCATGAACAGATTTATATCTTGAAAAAAACAACCCAAATATTTTGAATGCTTTCAAAAAAAGAAAGAAAAAAAAAACACAAAACAAAAAAAGGAAATTTTATCATTTCTTAATTCATATTTTAATTTCAACAATAAAAACAATAATACAACACAATTAAATCCAATTCATGATGAATTAAATTCAATCATTTCAAAGCAAATATTGCTTAAAATTCAATTCAGCATAAAATGGCTATGCAGGACACAAAAAATTAAACATTTAAAAATGGAATGAATTGAGAAAGTTTCTAGTTCTACAACTGTGTGTAAATACCTCAAGCTTGACTTAAGGTTCGCGTAGTTCATTAATTGTTCAAAAAGGCCTGCGTCGCATGTACCTCATTGACAATCGCTGTCTTTCATTTGAAGGATCTGTAAATTGGTACGTAGCCGGTATGGTAAAAGGCTTGGCAGTACACTTTAACCTCTTCACTAACCCGTTTTTACGTATATTTATAGATTTAACATGTTAAAGTATATTAATTCTAAAATGTTGTGTTGTATGTGATATGTATTTAAAATGTTAAATGTATGTATGTTATGACAAAAGAGAATACCCAATATTCAATATGCTCATAACTTAAACTCTCCAAAACAAAAACCAACGATTAAATTTCCGAACCTAGGAATGATGTTTTAAAGGCAAACGAACAATGTCGAAATAAGTCCTATTTGAGTCTTTTTAACCGAATATATTTTAGACATCAAGTTGACTAACGTTTTTGAGCTATAAACTTTACTTTAAAGAAGCAGGAAACCCAGAACGTTGGACGTAAGTTAAGAGATTCAGTGGTTTCACCTTATCAGGTCAAATATCAATTAATATTTCAACAGTTTTACAACGCCGGAGTTCGAGTATAAATAAATGGAGAAAAAATATTGTATATAAGATTTTTTTTTTACACTTTTTTTGAGTAGCCATATTTTTTATACTAAGAACTCAAGGCAACAAAATCAGTTTTAAGATTACAGGAGCCCCACATTCAGCTTATTAATTGGGTTAATCGAAACGTCCCTTTAGCCAGTGAGCTTAAAATCATTTTGTCTTTTTTTCTTTGCTTCCCAAGGGCTTGCTGAACTGTTTTCTTTACATAAAATAATTTTTGTTCTTTTTACTTTCTGATTTTGAATAATTTTTTCCTTTAATGGCATTCCAAATAGAATTCTTCCAGAGCTACTTTGGTGAGTCAAACTGGTTGGATCAAATCAACTATTTTTTAGCAAAGTGCTCAAAGGCTGTTTTGTAGCTTTGTGAATTAAAAAGTTATTTCCAAGTTAGTGCTATTTATTTTTAAATCAAAACACTGCGTTTTTTTGAAGCATTTAACAAGGATAAAAATTATCATGTACATATTTGATCAACAACGAAAGTAGAAGCCGCCTCAGACTATTTTATAAATTTTGAACGTCTCGAAGTCTTTTTCTTTCTAATCCATCTATAAATGCAAGTAACACCCGGTATATATATTAGAATCTTTTTTAACTGACTATACCAAAAGTGCCTAATAAAGTTTTCGCAAGGATACCACCTCCGAAATTAAATTTAATATCTTAATCCATTAAATAATCTATTCTTAACACTTTCTTGAGCTGAGATAACGTAATAATTACTTCCTTTCTTAGTAGGTAAAGTTTATAAAAAACATTCATTTCACAAATAATATGTTATTTGTCATGTTACACCCTTAAGGGTTAAAAACCAATCACAACAATCATAAATATCACATTTACATTCCTCGTACTTCAATTGTTCTAGAGTTTTTATTGCAGGCATTTTTACAAAAGATTTTCTTGGAAACCTAGGAATCGGACTCAGAGGACTAATATCTTTGTATACCAAGAAACGAAGAAGTTCGTTAAATAATGTTTATGCTTAGTTACCAATATTGTATGCATACATTTAGTGAGTTTTTTAACGTTGATGAAATTGAAAAACTTAAAGATGGTGATTACCACCGGTCCGGGACCGGTTTGAATTTTTTTATAACTGTAATCAATGGTTATTAGTAAAAATTCATATCTTCACAACCAATGAATAATATAAGCGTTGCCGATAAGAATCACTAAGATGCAAAAACGTTGGTTTTCCTTAAGTGAAAGTCAATCATTTTCAAACTTTGTGAGATTCATCCGTTTTTTTAAGGGGTTCCTTTTTACATAAGAATAAAACAAAAACTTTACAAAAGTTTGATTTTAACACTTGAATTCAGATACACTCTTCATATTAATATAATTAAGACTACATACCACTTTCTATGCTTTCAGAATGGATACATTTTGAATAAACATCCCTTTGTCTTCTATTAACTCCTTCACACGATAATCCAATCAAAACAGTATTACAGAAAAAAACGTTTCTTATCACTTGCATTTGTTTAACTTATTTTTTATAACTTGTTTTTTATTGCACTTTTTCCTTTAAAAAAAAATATTCACATTTTTTTAGTTAAAAGTCCTTTTTACAAACTCAACACACACGAGTTAGACAAGTATTTTGTTTTCTATGCTTGGTAATTTCAATTCCAAATTGCATCCTTGTAAATTTAATGCAGTACTGCTCGCAACATGATACGATGTGAGACTGGGTTTGCATTTATTAATCGATGCTGAGAAAATGAATATTCCATACACAGGTGTAAAGAGCACACAGGTAGTTAGTAAAACACCTTGAAGTTATCACAGGTACCGACCGAAAATCGAAACATCTCACACATCTTCACATATGTGTCTTCACTTTTATGCTGGCCCATTTACAGGGATCACGTTCTTGTTCATTGGTTTTTATGATTCGTTTATGATCAAACTTAGTTGTAAATTGTTAAAAGAAATCGCCAAATAACAATGATGAGCCTGTAAAACAAGTGCACCATCGCTCGCGACGACTTGAAAGAATCACACACCAAAGAAATTCAATTATTTGCAAGTGTGTGTCCGGGATTGTTTATTGTTTTACGTTTTTCAAAATAAATTGTAAAACTATTCGAGTGCCGTAAAAGAAGACCGAACTGTGTAGGTAGAAGAGATCCGCGCTTAACTTTCCGTAAAAATTATTATCCTGATAATTTCATATCCCGCATACATTGGTTGAAAAAAAATAAATTATATCTCACAACCGTTTTCATAAAATTGTGTTACACCGCAAAACTCAATTCTTGGTATTTTTCTTATCCTTTTATCCACCCACTCATTCACTTGTGCGTATATTTTTTTTGTCAATTGAAATTGTTATGTTTTGTTTTGTTTTTTTTTGTCGTCCTTATTCGAAAGCACGAAACAAATTAAATGTATGTTATCGCCGTTTGACTGTTGTTAACCGACTGAAATGTGAATCGAGCAGCCAACGGACAGACTGAGAATTATTGTCTGTATATCATCCTCCCAAAGTCGTCCTCCTTTTCGTAATCAATGAGCAGCAATAGCATAGATGTACGCTCATAAAGAAACACAACATAACATAAAACACAACCGATGACGGCGACGAACGACGACACAACTCAATCCTCATATCCTGTGTACGTACGTACGTACTAACGAACGAGCACGAAAAGAAGCTTTAACGGCCTCACACACAGCGTGGTGGATAACTGGTTGGGCTAGATGTGAGGGGTAAAAAAAACTTGTCGGAGCTGCTCGTACAACTCTTCTTCTTTTGCACATACACAGATCGCCAACGCCGCCGCCACTGCCATTTCCATTGCCAGTACATGTGCCGCCACCGCCGCACCATGCACATGTGTCGCCCGAACGTACATCGTACGTATAAGATTGTTGTTGCGCTCCTTGCTCCTTGTTGTCTTAAATTTTTTTTTGGTATCCTTGCGCCAATCGCAACAGCAACATATCAACTTTTCCCACCACTCATATACGGGGTGTGTAGTAAACTTTCTATGTACACTGAGAAGAGTACACATTTGTGGATCTAGGGGGTGGGAGGGCATCAGTCGCTCTCACGTAAGGAGAAAAACAAAACATACACTACACCTTACACCCCCACACGCATACACACACTGACACCCCTGCTAATGATAATGATGGAAATGATGATTTCTCTCACTTACACAAGGATGGAATACCTCATTCTCATGGTATGTGTGTGTGTGTTTGTCACACGAAAAGCACGAATAGAACGAATAACGACCAACCCTCTCTCGGGCTTATGTTGGGCGCCAGTTGTGTCATATTTGTACCCTTGTCTCTATGGCATTCCAATATTAAAAAAATTGTATGTGAAAAATATCCTTTTTCGACTAATACACGCACACCAGCACGTGACAAACGTAAGCCTTCCATATATACAGTGTGGGAGGGGGCATCACATACATTGAAAACAAACGCTTTAACAGCAGCCATCGTATTGTGTAACATATCCTGTCAATACAAGCACCCAATTGTCCTCCACGAGTCAAATTTTGAAAGGATTTCAAAACCGTTAAACGAATTCAAATCCTCCACGTGCGGAAAAGTGTCAATATGCAAATCATCCTAATGTTGGACTCCTTTTTTCTGCTTTCTAATTCTAAATCATTATTAGGGTAAAGTCCTTTGTCCTATTTTTTTTATTTCGTTGTTGCTTTTCGTCTTTCGTTCCTTCATTGAAATTTCATCGAGGTCAAATAACTGCGTATGTTTTGAATCGGTTGAGGGATCCTTGATCCTGGAAGGACTCTTTTGCGCATGATTTTCCTCCGTTGGAAAACGATGTGTGAGAGATTTTCTAGGAGAGTAAAAAATTTGGGGTAACAACACGACAAAGGGGTAAAAACGAAAGTTCGAATGTGTAATGAGAATGTACGTTTACATGTAGGTGTAGTGGTCGTATGTGTAGAAAAAGGGCTGTACCATGTGAGATACTTTTGCAATTAATTCAAGACATCGTTTTTTTTTTGTTAAGCTAAAATTCGAACTTATATGAGATAAGGAAGACTAATGTAGGTGTTTTTGGGGCAAAAAACATTCTATAGCTACTTCATGAATTTTGAAAATAATTATTGTTGTTAAATATGTAACTGCCTAACGAAATTTTACAGGATAGTTGCATAAAACAGGATATTTCTAATTTTAAAAACGACTTGAATTTTTAAAAAGCGTGCTACCTTACTTGACTTTTGCTTATAAGACCTCTACCCGTCTGGACTAATAGTATAAATACTGGTAGCGAAAAGAAGCTCACAAACTATCGATGTAAGGGTCACCAGTTCACTGGAAACCGTTTAAGTTTTTGTTGAATCGTGGTCTAGAACCTAGATAATAATAAGCCATTTGGATCTTTATAAAGGGAAAGTCGCCGGACATCTATGGTTTCCAGATCGCAGAAGTTTTTCACGTTGATGATAAATGTTTAAATCCAATGTCCTCTCAAGCAGAGATAAGCGTGAGAGAAAAATAAGACTATTTCAAAGAATAGCTGCTTTGTAATCAGTTAATACCGTCCTGAAGAAAAGAAGGACTTATGAACTTTTCTCCATCAGAAATTTAACATCATTAAGCCAAATAAAATGTTTTATTTTTGATTTGTGAACACTTGTTAAAATTGTACCAACATAAGTGTACTCATTACTTCCACTCATTGGCTTTTGTGGTAAGTGCGTCGAATTGCTGAGCTTATAGTCCTTGATTCAAGTCCGGGAAATAAAATCAAATATTTTTCACAAGGTACCGTCCGTCATTCTATATTATTGCGAAACGCTTGCAAGAGGTGAAATCCTTTATTGCCACCTTTAATTTTTTATAATTTCGCAACAGGATATGAGTATCTTTGACTGGCATAAAATATTGAACTGTATCTTTCAGATATTTCCTTACCGTCTTTTTATGAAAAAGGCAGCGTATTAATTTATTTTGATTTTTCTAAATTTTTTGTTAAAGTGCCTTAATAGTCTTACCTTTAACTGCAAGTTCACAAACAAAGAATCTTATAGGAATAAGATATATAAAGCATCAAATAAGTCTGCCTGATTTCTGCATAGATTTTAAGTTACACCTGAAAAGTCACTGTCAAAAGAGGATGGCTTCAATTGGCTTATTTTTTCCTCGAACTGTCTGTCATCTTCTTTTCGATTGCGTGTTAGCCACCCTTAAACATTGTCGTTAATTTTTTAGTCTAAAGGAAAATGGGACACATTATTAAATCCATATTTTGAACTTCGACCCACTTTTTTCATTATCTAGATGAGGGCAGTTCTCAGTTGGTATCTTCGTTTAAAGTCCTTTTTTCCGGTTAAACCTCGACTTTTGGTACGATTTTGCTGATTGCGATTTTATATATTGGAAATTCAATATAGTAGGAGACAACTCCACGAGCCATAACGCCACTATTTCGCTGCTTTGATAATTCGCTCGTCCTGTCGCAAAACAATTTTTTAATGCCATATGCTCACGTACAAAATCCAAAAATGTTGCATTCTTTCTAACAGAATTAAGTGATTGTGTGCTGAATTTTAAATGCGATTATGAAGATTAACAGACAAGAATCTTGACCTTAGATTTATTAAAGCTTTAAAAATAATGTTCAAGCAAGTGTTGCGTTCTTCACGTTATCGGGCTTATGCTTAGTTCCACCATTCGTGTTGTGAATTTTCACTTTTCACACAAAATTAAGTGTTAAAACATCCACTTGCATATTACCCGCTAAGAGAATATTACTGTTCGTATGACAGTAAGAACCCCAAAGAATTTTGAATATCTGGTGTAATTTCCCAGAACTGAACATGGGACGTAACGTTCGTCTACGTTTGACGCACTGACAAGCCACCGACTGTCATCAGGGGATGTTTATGAACGGCAAAAGCTTCTATCATTCCACAAAGCAAGTAAAGACCAAGTGTACTATATTTTTCCATTTAACGTTAGAACTCAATCTTACAGAATATTTGGAATATTATTTCTGCAAAAAACGATTAATAAAGAAGCAGTTATATCAAAGTTTATAAGAAAACAAGTTGCTCTTAAGTAGTAAAACATTTGACCCATTTGAACTTTAGTCACTTATCAATCTATAAAAAAATAAGATTTGCAAAACAAGGACCGTGTACGTTAGTTCTGGGGAATTAACGAAGCTGCGTTTTTAATTTATTATGCACATTCTTACACATAATTATTTCTTCATAAATGATGTTATTTAAGTAAGCTGATCACGCTATCTGACTCATCAAAACAGAATGGATAATTGGTTTTCTTTTGTATCAAAAGCCCTTTTAATTTTTTTTATTTCCTTTAAATTTTATCAACATACGCAATTTACAGATAAGCTCTCAAGGAAGAATAAAGTAATTATTTTAATTAAAGTTGTAAGTAAATCCATTTTCAGTTAGTTGATGTCTTAAGCTCTAAAATGGTACTCATCGAATTTGTGGGAAGGGGTTGATATGTCTGATATGAAAACAATGGAAATATTAAAAAGAAAAAGTTTGAATACTGATTTAACAAGTTTGAGTCAGTCTTCAATTTCAACCCTTATTTCAACACTTATTTGTACGTTTTGCATTTTTGAAAATTTTTAGCTTGCGTACTTAAAGCTGTCCATAATACTGTTTTTTTTTGTTTTTTGTTAACCAGGTTCCAGGATAGTTAAGGTTTTACTCAGTTGAAGTATTTTTTTATTTTTGTTTTTGCGAGCGCGAGAGTCAAATATTCATCATCATCCATGTCGATTAACAGTGGAACATGAAGTTTCCACATAATCCATAATGATACAATTTTATTTTAACGTGATCTTTCCTCATGTCATGTCAAAACGCTGCGGGATGACTAGGTTTCCAAAGCGGGGAAGAGATACTTATATGTCTGTGCGGGTGCTTCTGCACCATCCTGGGCCCATTTAACAATGGTTTAAAATCGAGCAATAAATCTTATGGGCAACAATGGCATTGCGATCGACTCACAACATTATCGCTGTAACGTTTTATACCTTCCACTGTTTCATCACATTTTTCATAAGCAGTGCTCGAGCGAACCTTAAGTTCACCGTAACACTCGCTTCGCGAAGATTCTCATCAGTTTACTCTGAAGTCGTTTTGAAAGTCGGGTCTAGTATAGGGATTCGTTTATAAGCCTAAGAATGTGGAATGCTTACCTCCCTGATCTGTTCTATCCGCGTTATGTGCTAGCGTTATAAAGAAAGTCATAACCCCTTGAGATACGCTTTGGACAAGCACGAGCGAAATACTTTTTTAACGTTTCAAAACTTTTGAATTCGAATTTTTTCGCCTCGAAGCTTGATTCAATATGACTGCAAAATGAAGGCTGACTTTTTACAAATGACAATAACCCTTACTAGAATATGAGTCGTGAATTTAATAGGGCGAACGTCCCTGGCTTACTTGACTCGAGTATACGACTGTTGCATGAATCATGAATTAGTTCATAATTAAAAATAAATTTGGTTAAAAGTTGTCTAAAGTCAGAGAAAATATTTTAAAAAGGCTGACGATTATGGACTTAAACAAATCAAGCTCACTTTTATAAAAGCAGGATCAACGCCGTATGGTCTTTAGCACTGAATTGTTTACAATGCAAGTTGGTTAACGAACACGGCGAGGGAAATTCATATAACAGATTTAAGTTGTATTGCTTCGTTAGAGATTCTTATGTCATCGATAAAACGAAGAGCCACAATCCCTAAGAAGGACATCGTCAATAGTTAAAACAAAGATAACAGGTTGTTAGTGCCAACCTTCAGGAAAACCAGAGGAAGAGATCATAAAAAGAAATTGTTACTAACCGAACTGCTAAGTAAGCTAAGATTATATCCTATGGCGACCGTGTCTTATGCTAGTGATTTTCCGTTCCGTTCTTCAAAGGCCAAAACTTCACCATTAAAGGATCACTTCGTTATTTGTCTGTCTGTCACCACTAATTCTCTCAGGAACACGTCGAGGCATCAAGTTGAAATTAATGCTGAATAATTATGACTGCGGTCCCTTAAAGCTGTAAGAAAATCAAACTTCTACATCACTCGCAAGGGGTATCAAAACCTTTGGGGTATTTCCCGGTTGACCTAGATTCGTGAATTTTGGCAACAAGCAATATCTTTTGGCAAATGCTAATTTGAACCTTAATCGCAAAAAACAAAAAGAAAAACTCAATTTTACGCCACGAAGAAGGCTATGTGAAATATTGGAATAGAAAAATGTGTCGTATGCCACAAATTTTTATACCGCAAGGTGAATCAACACCTTACCAGTACTTCATACAAACAAAAACGGAAAAACTCTTCGAGATCCGAATTCCGTGATGGATGGTACGGAACCTTCGTTGCGCGAGTCCTCCTCGTATTTGGCCGGATTTATTTAAAACTTAAAGGAGCATATATCTTCGATTCTGTGATTATTATTCGTGATAGGTGTCTGTAGTAGATTCAATTGAAAATTCGTTTATGTTCAAGCTCTAAACTTTATTTAAAATATACCTCTAGATAGACAATGCCAATTTTTCTACTTCCAAATGAAAATTAAAACTAATTCCCTTTTTGATCTCTACTTACAGGTAACAATATTTCGCTATTCAATAAACTGAAAAATTGGTAAGTGCATTTCTAAAATTTTAATTCTTCCTAACTGAATAATATATTTTTAAAATGTATTCTTTATATGGCTTTCCTTAAAATGTATTCCTGAATTTGAAGTTCACAAAAGCAAAGATAAATGAAACCTCTATGCGCTTCGATTTAAGTTTCTTTCGAAGACCTTCGAAGACATAAGTCTGTACAGTTTTTTTCCATTTTCAGTTTAACCGGGTAATTTTCACTTTGGAAATCTTGACTCAAGACACGAGTGCTTATCACATATCAAATACCGAAAAATTAATATAAAAAACATTTCCATTGCTTTGACTTTTATTTAGAACAATTCTTGCTTGCAAACAAAAAGAAAATAAGGCCGGTCAAATAGCTCACGTTTTCTCCTCACGTTTCAACTTCATTTTTTGATTTTGCAGGAGCAAACAGAAATTCCCTATAATTAAACCTTAAAGCTGAACGCTAAAGCTTCGAAATCTTCCCAGTCAGTTCTTACCTTAAAGTCCCCCAAAATATAGATTTCCCAGCACAATTTCTCTTCATAGAAACAAAAGATTTATAATGTCCAGTCCGTCGGCGTTTTTATCGCCACGACTTAGTACAGGACATTCCCTTGCAACCAACCCCCATTTGCAATAAAGAAAAGCTCTCAATGATTTCGGTCAGGCTACCACTACTAACGCAGCCCGTCTTTATACAAAAGGACATTATAATGCCACGTGCTTTTTCCTTCTTAATCATTCTCCCTCTCTATCGCAATTTTCTTTTGCACATTCCGAAACGAAAACAGAAGGTAAATCCGTCTCAACAGCCACAACAACCAAAAAAGCACATGGACAAGAGGGACACCGTGACGACCACCGGACACAACCACGGGAAAATACAATACTCTCTGTTGGCGGCGACGTCGACATCGACTACGGTAAAAACGACGGCGACTATCTATTGTTCTTCTTTCTTCGGACGAATGACCGAAGGCCTCTGCAAGTTTAGCCAACCCTCAGTAGCCCTCCATAGCCACCCAACATAGTCATTATACGCGATGGACAGTGAAGGGAATTTTCTTTCAGTTAACTAAAGGACACTACCAAAATCGGAACTGGGCACATCGAATAGTGCTCGCTCCTCGGGTGAGGACGAAAAAAAAAAACTTTAACTGCATAAAAATCAAAACTTCGTCCTTGCGCGGCGCAAATGACGACGTGTGTGTCATATGAGAAAAAGGTTACTCCCCAAATGTGTGAATATGTGAATAGTTGTTTTCTTGGTTTTCTTTCCGCTCAGATCCATATTTTTACTCTATTGTTGGTTCTTTTTTTGCTTTCCGTGCACATGTGTGTAATGTGTGAGAAAGGTGATATGTTTTCTTGTGCTGAGTTGTGTATTTGTATGCGTGTAGTGCTTTGTGTGTTGGCCCAATACCCCTTTGCAAATAGTTGTGTATCCCATATACATATGTTAGTATGTGGTGTTAAGAGAAAAACGGTTTATAAATATTTCGATAAGGACAATGATTAAACTGGTACCTCCCACCTCAACCTGACTGAAAAAGTTTGGGCTTATATTTTTTAAAATTTTTTTTTTTTTTTTTGGAAAAGGATTATGGAAAGGTTTGATTAGAAAAACGGACACTTTCTAGGCGAAAAAGTGAAAGTTGTTTACTCTCTCGCGTGCGCATTTATTTCACATTTCATCCCCCATCCAAAGTGGTACCCGTCCACCCGGCAAGGGGTAGCTAACTCGCGAACGATGTGTGATTGTGTGTATGTGTGTACTTTTTCTCCAATTCACCCTCGCGCTGTTTTCATTCTGTTCGTTTCTGTGGCTGTGTATCCATGTGTGTGTCAGAGTAATATGATGATGTCCTTTTTTCCCATCCCAGCGTGAGGCAACCCCCCAAAAAGTATATACATATATCATCATCCCCCAAAAAAAAAAAACAAAAATAAAAAACAGAAGAGTAAAAGAGAGGGTGAGTACGCGAAAGCTAAATTATGGACAGTGAGCCAAATAGAGAAAGAATGAATGCGAGAGAGAAAGAAAGAGAGAGTGAGATAAGTTGAAAGAGAACGAGATAGCGTTATGTGCTAAATTTCGCATATGCGCGGGAGTATGAGCACGCGGCGGATATAATGTATCTAAAATGTATGTGACATACATAACGGGGCCAGGACGAGTAGCAGCACCACACCAAACAGCAACAGCAAGCAGTGTGTGCTTTGTTTGTTGGGGTTATGTGGGAAAATGAAAACGACAAGGACACGATGACGATAATGCTGACTGGATCGGGACTGGTTGGAAAAATTTTCACTCCTCTATATGAGTGGAAAATCATCGAAGGATACGATACACACGACGCTCGTGTATAATACATGTACATATAGTGATGCGGGAACCGACGACACACACCAAAGGGGGTGGCGCAACAAACATTACACAATTGGGTAACACAAAATGTTTCTCTGTTTTTCTTTTTAGTTGTACTTCTTTTTCCACTTCGTTTTCTGGCTTTTTCCACTCTTCTGTTTAACGCTATAGATGGATATGTAGAGAAGCGGCGTGCACACGAATCCTTTTTTCTTATTGGGGGACTTGGTCGTAATGTTTCTTTGCTCGTATGGAGTACATAAATCTGGAATAGTCGTCGTTGTCGGCCAGCACTACTCCCCTGGTGACTCCGTGGGAATTATATCCTTGCACATACATATGAGACAAGGTGTATGTAGCAGGAGGAGACTGGAGGATATTTTGTTAAAATGAAAAAGGAAACCCTCGATAACTCACAGTGGTCTTCTACCTTCTTCTCCAACTTTCAGTTGATCTCGGCCACGGGGGTTGTGGTGGGTAAAATGTTTTAATTAATTCTCGCGAAGTTCGCGTTCGTGTTGGCTTTCATGAGGACAGTCATGGTGGTGGTCCCGCTTCGAGGACGAAGAGTATCCTCGGCCAAGTTACAAGGGATGAAACAATGTGTCGGGTTTGTTTTTCACCCAAGACTGTGTACTGGCAGATAATTATGTCGCTGACAATGAGAGGCTGCAATAGAAATGTAAAAAAGAAAAGAGGGGAAAGTATCTAATGTCCTCAAATGTCATCCCACAGGAAGAATGTAAATGAGAATTGCATCCTTTTTTGTATTTTCTTAGGTAAGTTGAAACTCGCCTGAATTGTAATCAAATTGGTTCGGGTTTTAAGTAAAGTTTCGAGTCAGAGGTGAGAGAGTGAAGAAAGTCAAATTCAGGGGGAAACTGAAGTTTTATCAATTACTTTGGGCAAAAAGTATTTACCAATTTTAAAACTTTCCATCTGTCTGTCTGAATTAGTTCTAGAGTGCTAATTTAAAATAACTCAATCTATGATTAGAGTTGACCCGATCATGCAGGTTCTCTTGGTCCTCCATATCATAAGGCAAATTTTAGAGATCTGTCCTTATGACACTTAGCTTAGATATTTTTTTATGTAATTCATATTAATTCGTATAGGCTTGTACGATAAGATAAAATATCATCTTAAATAGTTTTTATTATTTGATTATTTAATTTTAATGATTTGCTTAAGCAGAGTAATAAAAAGCTAATAATGATCATGAAAATAATTTGAAAGAAGAGAAAAGAAAAGAAGAACAAAAATTACCCTAAAATCCGAAAGTACTCCTTGAGCTTTTTCTCTAAAAGCCTGGTCCAGCCTATCATCCTTAGAGCTCGGGGTAGAAAATTCCACGGACTGATATTAAAAAAGTGTAACGCACTGGATTCAGCAATCTAGTAGAACGCGGATGACATATCTTATTGTAGAGGTATGTTGGCTGACGTGCTCGCAAGACATTGTTCAATTAGGTTAATATTCTGAGCTTGATAAGGTTTTCAAAAGTGACACTATACATTGACTTGGAAAATTGAGAAAAGTCATCGTATTTTCTTGATCGAAAGTTATACCTAGCTATGCTGTTTAAAGTAATATTTACTTTACACTTGTGGTCATACTCACAATTGTAAAAGAGTTCACAACCATAGAGCAGGATAGGCATAATTAATGTTTTTGCCAAGATAATGCGTGTTTTCAAGGGTGTTATTTTTAAGATGCTCCACAGCAAACGAAGCCGTGCGCAAACCCTCCCAATTGCTAATTTTATATGGCAATTCCAAGAGAGCGTCTTGGTGAAAATTATACTTAAGTTTTAAGCACATTCAACAAATTCGATTTGCTTATTATTTAAGTAAACTTTGGGGAAGTCAGACGTGCCGATCGACTTTCTTGAGATAACTTAACACTTGGACTTAAGAGCTCTTAGACAGTCCATTTTTTTTGTGACCACCTGTGAATAAAGGTTAAGTCCTCATTTATTTCGACTACTGCATTTTCAACCAAACCTATAGGGAAGCTCTTCCGTATCTAAACATCATTCGCGTATAAACATACTTGACAGTTTTGCAAACATGGAAAACAATAGCGGACACAGAATCAAACCTTGTGGTACCCCTCTACTCAACATGAGAAATTCAGAAATGGAGCTGTTTGAAACCACTGCCTGAGATCTCAAATTCAGATATGACAGGATCAACATTGCTGCGGGGATTGAGAAATTAAACTGGTTAATCAGCTTGCTACACATGACTTTATGGTTGACCGCATCAAACGCCTTGCAATAGTCCGGGAGAATGAGACAAGATACATTGTCGCAGTCAACAGCTTGCTTTATAAGAGTTGTAGTATTGCTGTGTTTCGGATGGAAGCCAGACTGATTTATGCATAACAAATCGTGGTCAGTCAAATATTTTCTAATCTGGGCATTCATTATCCTATCCTATCCTAAGACCTTCTTCCTACCTACTTCCCAACACCAATGTCCCGTAGGATTCTTCTTTTTGATTCTCGTATCTCATTTATTACCTAACTTCTAAATCTTTATAAATTTATCCTACAATGCATTAAATCAAAAACGCCTGCAATATTTCTAAGCCTGGTCACGTTTAAAAGTTAATTTTTTATATGAGTGAAGTTTTTCTTGTAATAGTCTTTGCAATTAATGGAACGTGTGATTTAAATAATTTTCGTACGTTAATTTGAATGAAAAAGACTTGATCGTGAATTGAAGGCATTTGATAGACTCGGAATATTCTTTTCTCTTCAAATCATCTTCCAATTGATACAGATTTATATTTTTGGAATCGCGAAAGCTTATGTTCCTACTTGAAATCAAGGGCTCACATTGCAGCACCACCTCCACATCTACCAACCCTATCAGAACGAAAAGGATTATGAAAGCGATTAAGAGAACAAACAGCCAAGTCTCAGATACGCAGATCACGTAAACTTTTTTTACCTTAGCTTTATGGCACTGCATTGAAAAAAGCAAGTTTTTATAAGGTTCTCAAGTGTACCCTAAAATTCAAGCACGTAGTCATTTCAATATATATCATAGATTTTTAAAAGTAAACCTTAATTTTTAAGGATTTTTTAAAACTGCATTATAGTGCAAAATATCTTTAGAAAAAAATATCAGAAAAATAAAACCTTTTGTCGAAATTTTCTGTAAACAACCCTTCTTAATTTCGTTGTTTTAGAATAAGACTTCAAAAAACCTAGAAGAATATAGTCTAACGTAGTTAAATTGCATGATCAGAGTGGTCGACTGTGATAACCAACAGAGAAAATTGTAATCGAACATCGTCGTCCACATTACCACACCTCGCAACAGTGACACGTTGCGAATGCTTTTCATTCTCAGCAACCATAAGCAGACTTCCTGAATCCAAAATGCGGCAAATTTAGACCCATCAAGATGAAAATCAGTGCCATCGCTGTTTGAAAATTTGTTAATGTTGTTCTTTAGTCCATTCTGCGAACTCTTTCGCTTTGCATAGTTGTCAGACTTCAGTTACTGATCTATTATAAGTATAAAGCCGATTTGATGTTTTGAATTATTCTTGCCGAAGAATGGCCAGAAATTCTGTTATCGCTTATTGAGCCAGCATTGAGGTCAAATCATTTTTGTTTAAAAAATGCATGTTAAAATGTTATTACTCTTAGATGCTGCTCCACAATGATGGCATGTTGTCTTGAGCGTAGCAATCCATTTTTAATAAACAAGAATTAGCTGCTGTCATTATTTTACTTTATTCAATTTCAAAAAGGTAATCTAATTTAAAGGATTAAATTGATTTGACCACTTCAAGTATAGCGTGGCTGCCTGACGGTCACAGTTAATAAATGTGATTTGACAAACATTTTATTGTCTTGTAAAATCATATAGCCTTGTAAGCAATTTACCATTTGAATATTTTGCAAGATTGATTGGCTTGGCTTGATCAAAGTTTTAGTTTTCAATCCATCTATAGCTTTAATTAATTAAATAAAGATGTAATGCTTGTAAGTTTGTATGTATGAGGTAATCTTAGCAAGTACATATCCGATTTCTAAAATCTTTCAATAATACTTCCAATGGACCTTCAGAATGAACATAGGCTATAAATTATTCCATTTAAAAAAAAGAGTTTTTCGTGGCGGCCAATTATTTGGTAAAATTGTTGAAAAGGTGATAGTTTTATCGAACGCTGACAGTACGTTAAGATGTTTACTTGCTTTCTAAAAAAGCTAAATTGCTTCTTTGAAAAAGTCCACGATGACATAGCCAGTTCCATAAGTCAAGTTAAATGCACAAATTTTCAAAAAAAGGACTAACAAATTAATTACAATCTGTCAGGGTAATAAATATAAGCAGGCAGGAAATTTAATAACATTTTTGGACAATCAAATTTACATGAGCGAAGTCTCAGGACACGGCTAGTTAAAGAAAAGTTCAAATATCTTTGAATAAAAGTAAACAACGTTTTTGAATTATGATAACTTTTTTGTCAAGTCAATTGTATTGGAGATAATATATATTTGGTAACAATTTAAACGCTGATTTCCGCATACTGTTGAGTGTATTTTTAAAGGATTCGAAATGCGCGGAGATTCTAGTTTTTCTGTACTACTAAGGTCGCTCTTCGTTTTCGATTTTGGTCGGCATGTTCGCCTGAACTTTTGTATATATAACTTATGTCCACTTATGGAGCGAAAAAATTAAAGTCGATATCAAATTCTTCGTTCCTATACGAACTTTTACTTTGGAGCAATCGAACCCAAAGTACATCTGAGTTTCAAACCCCTACATAATTATTCATTTGCTCTCCAAATCGTTCTGCTCATCCTTCGGAATGCGTTATGAGGTTAGCGACAAGAAAAATTCAATACCTCCCCCTGCTTTTTGTTGGCATTCAGAAAACCAAATTCAACGACTTTAATGGCATTTGTTGACTTTGAAAATCCGACATGACATGCATCGCCTCCAAAGCAAATCATTCTCCAAGATTTGAACCTCTTGAACCCGGTATCAAATGTGTGTGATAAAACGTGAAATTCTCTCTGTAGTCGACAAAAAAATATCTTCAAAAATATAATAACAATTAAAGACGCGATTTATATCCAAAAAGATAATTACCCTCATACAACGGTTGTGCGGGGGAGAATATCCAATTGATAACCATCTTCCAAGAGTGACCTTTACAGCAAGAACAAGAAAAGAAGCCCTCCGCACGCATTCGATGGTATCTTCAATGACCGAAATTCATTCAGTATCTGTATATCTTTTTTTCACAATGTTTTTGTGTTCTCATTTTTTATCCCATTTTCCTTGGCTGGTCGTTTGTTGGTCTCTCGACTTGGCTTTCTTTTCGATATCAGCACACGGTTAATGGTCCCCCTGGTGTACGTTAACTAGACATACATATATACATTTTTTTTATTACTCAACACCAGAGAGTCCTCCAGCGTTGTCTTCTTGTCTAGGAGGGGTCATTTTCCTCCAAATAGTACAGGGTGCATAGATATATGTGTGAAATAATAAGAAATCGCGTGGAAAATCGTAAAAAGAAGAAAAAAAAATCATCATCATAAATAGACAAAATATGAGCCAAGCGTGGGAAATCGGACACGGCAACAATGGTCAACAAAAATAATCAGATTTTGCATGATGTATCCGTGTGTGTCTATCTTTCTAAGTATGCCGTTTGGCTAATGGCTGAAATACATCATTTTTTTCACTCATAATAGGAAAATTGTTTTCGTATGTGGAGACCTTTTGGGGGGACTATCTCAAAATGAATTTTGGAAGTGGCATTCTAAGCTGAGCATGTGATTTGGGTGAGAAAACATTAACATCTTTTGGCGTATGTAAATTGGGGAGAACTTTGTTCTTTTTGAAAACTAGGTCGTCTGATATGTAGATATTCTTGGGAAAATTTACCTTGGCGAGGTGATAATCTTCATAGACCGACATACAGCAGGCTTGTTTTAGATTCTTACTCATTAAAAACACCTCCCATATTAAAGATTCGACAGTTAAATTTGCTAAAATGTGAAGTGTTCAAATAATATTCGCGTTTGAGAAGAAAACCATGATCAAATGGTTCTGTTAAGTCTAGAGAAAAGCATTGATGCAGTGACTATAAAGATGGATTCACTAAGCTTGTGAGCAAAGTTTTTTATTTTGAATTTCATGGCAGCAACAAAATCTGTGTGGATTTGTTTGTTTTAAATATAACGTTGCGTTTTCCAAACAAAAAAACCGAACAAATATAAAGTTACCATAAGCCCGTTTAGGTTACAGCACTTACTTGCATAGAAGTAGTTTGTAAGAAATACTTAACTTGAAGCGATTTGAAAGTGACGAAAGCATCTCAGCTGGTTTATTTTTAACGTTGACTTTCCATTACAGCTTATAACCAAGCGTATGTTCAGTTTCCTTTGTGAACATATTTGTATCAAGGTAAATTGTAAAGTATCTATATTTAAATAAACATAAAGATGCTAGTCTAGCCAGAGCCAAAGCGGCTTTTGCTATGACAAAGAGCCAGCCAGCAAACTCAATGCCAGGGTGAAAGTCATCTGCTACATGGCACTTGTCAGGCCAATGATTGCTTATGACTGTCCGGTGTGGTTCAAAGTGACACCAAATTCGATGGAAAAGATTCCGGTTTTTGAGAGACAATGTCTCAGGACTTTTCTTCGTTTATATAGAACTCCAGAGTCCCAATACAAAAAATTCTATCGCAATGAGGTCCTTTACAATGGGGCCAACCTTGTCAGAGCGGATAATTTCCTTATTAAGCTAATTCGACGACACATTGCAAGGGCAATGACTGTGATCAACAACCTGATCTCCGGGGCTTCATGCTCCAATGATTTGTATCATGCGAGTGTTCGCCTTAGTGGCTTTGTCCCTCCGGAGACGACTCGATTACAATCCAGACATCGCCCACAGTTCTAAAGATTATCTCCGGTTCAGCAGAGCGGTATAAACCCGCGATGTGATAGATGCAGAGAAGTAACACCAACAATTTTGGTGGCTATTAGAAAATTGATAGGGAACTCTGTCATCGACACCCTTCAAAGTTAGGTAACCTTATGGTGCAAAGCCGGCCTCTTTTCTTTTTAACTTCCAATCTGGAAGCTCCTGTTTTGAATGCTTTGGCCGGCTTACATAGGCTTAAGTTTTCTTAGCGTAAGTAGGATTAGTTTGGAAAATATATAATATTATATAATTTATATATTAAAATATATATGTATATTTATAATAATATATATTTTCGTGGAGTTTTAAGCGCATGAATTTAATTTTTTTTCTTAATTCTATAAAAAGTTTTTTTTTCAAAATTTTCTTAGTTTAATAGTTGTTAATATTATGAAATCAATAAAATTAGTTTGTTTAAGTCGAAAGACATTGAATTTAGTACTCAGTTTAGCTTAGAGCCCCCGCGAAGGCCAGTAAGTTAGTTAAATAAAATTAATTTATATAAGCTAGTTTAAGCGTTTTGTTTAGTAAAAGTAAGTAAATTGTAAAGTTTCAAATCCAGGACTTTGCTCATTCGCATACTTTGTTAAAAGAGTATTTTTTATTTTTAATTTCTAACCAGACTGATAATCCAAATATAATCCAATCAAACATATACAATGGAATATACATCAAATGATACCGTCTAATTGATGCAAAACTGTTTACATACTATAAGTATGTTAAATTTCGAGGACACGTTGTTTTGGAACTCTAGCTTCAAAATCCGTAAACCCAGAGACATCAGGTCCGGAAGGATACATTTTTAAATTAGGATTTTAGTAAATAAGACAATTGTGTTGTTTCCCTTTCAAGACTTTTTCGATTTCGTTCGTTTTTATGTCGAATTGGTTCAGATTCGAAATTAATGGTCTGGGTTAAAACGTTTTTCTTCGATGGTCGATTGCATGTGGTTGAAAATAAGTATTTTAATACTTTTGACATAAATGGCAAACTTGAAATCGTTTCAAATGACTTTATCGTTTAGCTTACATTGGCCCGGAACATATTGCAACCCAAATGCGACACTTTTTTATATTCAAGAATTTACTACATCCTTCTATGAAAAATTCTTGGGGATTTTTGCAGTACTTATATT
This sequence comes from Orthonevra nobilis, assembly GCA_963555765.1. Classification (NCBI taxonomy): domain Eukaryota; kingdom Metazoa; phylum Arthropoda; class Insecta; order Diptera; family Syrphidae; genus Orthonevra; species Orthonevra nobilis. The sequence continues at coordinate 96,717,296 of OY743224.1, forward strand.
GTACAATGAGATTTGTTTTTTTTTTTAATTCGATCAGCGTCACATTTTTTGTTCTAAATTTAGCAGTTCCTATCACCGATTCGCACAGATCATTAGTAAGAACGTGTCCGTCAAAGGGCTAAAATGTTCCTTAAACGAGGTCGACTTATAAGTTCACTTCGCCATTGTGCTTTTGCTAAGTGGAAACGTTAAACATTCAGTTTTATTTTATTATTTTCAAAGCTTTTAATAGTGATAAGTTTAACATTTTTCGTTTTTCCGAGTCCAAGATCCTCTTTTGTTTCTGAAGACTTTATAAGCACTGCATTTAAAATAATGTTAGGGTCACACTTTTCGTTATTTTAAGTGTTAAAAGTAAATTGAAGAGCGATCTGATGAGATGTCGAATATTGCTTCGACTTTTGTTAAATTTTTACCAATGTCCCTTTTGACAGATTAAGGCATTTGTTCGGCTAATGAGTTAGGTTTACTTTGACAGGAATTACATCGATTGCGTAAAGAATTTTGCCTTTCGAGCAACAATGTTGTGAGCTCCTGGGTGTAGGTATGTTTTGAGCAAAAATCAGTAACGATGAAAAATTAAGACCAAGTGATTCGAAACGACTAAAAAGAGATCGTTAGAATCATTAGAACTTTTCACCTGAACAAAATACGGTCGCAGAATGGTGCATAACTGGGGTATATGGCTAATTACAGGCATACATTTCAGAAGTGCAACGCGAACCGTTGTGTACCGAGCCATCTCTTGAAGTTTGGAAATAAAAAAATGTCACCGAGAACGTTGACATTGAATAAGATGAAGATTGTTATAATTCGAGTTTAAATACTTTAATTTGTTTTTCTTATGAGGATGCTTTTTCTTGAATTCTTCGCTCAACCGGTTCAATAAATGCGCATAACACCTTATCTCAGTCTCTATCCTAAATTAACCCCTTTCATCGACTTAATTTCAGTGTTATCAACAAAATTGTAAGATGGCATCTGTGAAGGAAATGGACCAAAATCTACAATTTCTGGATCCTTCATCATCTTTTACACTAATAAAAATTGCGATTACAATAAAGTCAATCCAGTTCAAAGCTGGCCTGCCTTACTTACTTTCCTAAAAGGCATTTGAAACAAGATTTGGTGCTTTAACTTCAGCAAAATAGGTACATGCCATTTTCAGGATACTCCACAGGCCAAAATAACACAAGAAAAAAATTGTGTTCAAGATCAGCACCATTTACGTCGAAAATCAGGAGTAGATACATATATAAGTAGACTACGTCCATATCGGCTCTGCGAATGTCGTACTCTTGCTATGTCTTACTTCTTATCATCTAGCATTCGGAGAAAAAAAGCATAACTTTTATGTCTAGTGCCCGGAATAGCATCGAATTCGAAAACAGATGACATGTTGAGTCTTCTACTAGAATACGAACCTGATGCCTATCAATAGATACAATGAAAAGGCAGTCACTTAACCAAATGTGCCACTCAACTGTTGAATATAGCTACGTACTTGGTAATTCGTATAACATCACTTTTCTGGAAGACAATGGAGTTGGAGTGGCTGTAACAGATTGGCTCTGTTTTTTAATGAGTTTGAATGCATTCCATTCGGTCGATTCGGTTAATGATCCACAAGTTGTATGTGGATCTTTTTGCGGAAAATTTTTGTCACAAATTATAACACAACTTTGTCAGAAAACTAGACTTGCGTAATGTTTCAAGCAAACTTTGTTTAATTGCGCTGAAACGTTGAAAAATGCCTTCTGTGCGTTATAAGTTTATTGATTTGTCCACGCACGAAACGGCTAAAGTCAGGTTACAAAAGTTATTAGCGGAATTCTGTTTTTTATTTCGATCGATTCGAAGGACCGAAAAGATCTTTTACTTCTTCATAAAGAAACTTTATTTTATGTCTTACAAAATAATATATAATGGCGAGTAATGTAGATGCAAGACTTCTCTAAGTTTTAAGAAAAAACTCAATTATAACTCTCTTACGTCTTAAGGTGTTGAAATACTTATACTTTGAATCGTAGATGAATCTGCAGTGCTGAATCGATTCAGATCTAGACAAATAGCTTTGAACCCCTGCTCCAAAGCTTGATTTTTCGACCTCCATCCATTCTCTTAATCTCGTAGACCACCTCGGTACATTTCAGTTGCTAGAGCAATACAAATAAATCCTGCATTTGCACTTCACCGGAGCCAAAGGTGCAACATTTTTATTACCCACTACCCGAGTTGAATGGTTACTCGATGCCAAACCACACACAAAACTCCATATAAGCCAAAGCCCCAACCTCAGCCCAAGTCAAAGCCTAAGCCACTTTCTTTCATCAAATCGCAATCATATAATCAACCGCAAAACATTTTATCGTGCGCACCTTATTCTTCGGCATATGCCCTAAGGGGGGTTTTGTCTTATGCACACACATCCACCACAAGTACCATCACCACCACCATCACTAGCCATTGTAATCTGAAGGAGATCTCACAGCATCATCATCATCATCCTCATCTCGCATCGTCATCATCATCGCAGCGCATCGCAGTATCGTATATCGCCGCACCGTCGCTGTGCAACTATTTTAAGGTCACTCTCGATGCAAAAAACAACAAAACAACAAACAAACAACAAACTCATTCAATAGTTTGCCGAAGATAAAAACCACAATACGCCCATTTATCCACGGATACGAGTATGTTAGCACGCTGGCAGACAAAAGCTGTACCAGTCCTCAGAGCCTCGCAAGCCCAAAAGCCAAACAAACTTTTGCTACAATAATAAATTGATTTGCGGTTCTCGAGTACGAGTACGAGTATTTCGATGCCCCTCAGTCATATTGTCGAAAAGGTAGACGAAATAATACTTTGAAGTTTTATTATAGGTGGCGGCTGGCTGGTGGTCGGAAGCACCAACATCATCATTACTCATTTAACTTGGTCTGAATTCAATTACCAACTGCCAAGTGACATGACACCAAAAGTCATTGTAAATTAAATTCGGATACCATGTGATACACATGGCTAGTTTGGCCCTGAGGGGGTTATGAGACGAGCATAACTCAATCTTAAGAACAATAACCCCAGATATACGAAACCACATTCATATCCTTCGGGCCATTGATTTTACTCTCTCGAAAGTTTGATAGAGATACTCTCGAAGAAGTGACCTTCCGTCACTAAGCGTATCTATGTCATAATTATCCTTTTGCATATAGCTTAGGGATAAATCTATAATCCTGGCGCCACACAGTAGTATCCTTTTGTGTGTGCAGAACAAAAAAAAAACAACAACCGAAAATACAATCCTATTCAGGTATGTTGACACCGGGAATGAGGACAGGACACAGGGCACACTCCTTTGCTATCTACTTGTGAAAAGTGCAAGTATTCGATTACGAAACGAAACTGTCAGCATTTGACCGGGGGCGGTAGTGGCAATGAAGAAATGTGAGATGCGTGATGATTGTGCGGTTGAACGAGACTATCAGAATCGAAATCCTTGTCCGTCGGATATGGCAAGGATAATCTCCTGGTTTTGCATAGTTCCATGTTGAGCACCGATAATGATCCAATATTCTACCAGACAACGTTTACTAATTTTGTTATATGTGCAAATGAAAATATTTTGTGGATTATTGTCGAGTGATTACGGGGGCGCCAGTCAACCGAGACAAGGTCCAGTTGGTGAGAAAGGCTTTCGCCGACGGTAGTGGCTGGTGGTCATTAGAGGGCGTGTGATTTGTCATTTCTATTGTTCTGGGTTTTAGTTAGCGCCAGGCTAAGTAACCTACTGGGTTTTGACGAGCGATTTTTTTGAATCCCTGTAACGAGGAATCCTTACCTGAGATCATTACTTTGTTGATTATGAGCAATGAAATATGATTTATGGTTTCCTAGTATTCAAGGATATGGAAGAATCTGTGAGCAACACAGATTGTTCATTAATATAGTGGCAACTAATACAGCGCCAGTCTGCTGAGAGATTCATATATCAAGACCGATCTACGGCGTTAAGAAAAATAGATATAACATAAGAGTTGCAAACAACCCTGTCTTTACTTTCAAGACAGAATCGTTTGTTTGCCAAGCTCACTTTTTGTTGACAGGTTGATGTTTTACCGCATTAAGGACCATAGATATGGCATAAGATAAGGTAACTAAGGGTAGGTTTCTAAAGATTATTCTTTAGTATTTTCTGAATGCTGAATTCTGTAAAACAACGTTGTATTGAAAACCCCTTATTCTAAGCGGACTGAAGCAGCAGTCGGTCGAATACCTCTTTGTCTCTTCCAAAAGCCTATAAAAGTCCACTATAGTCGGGGAGGCAACCCAACTAACAGAGGAGCTATGTTTATGAACTTTTGAATCTGAAATATGAAAAGAAGGATGTTCATCGAAACATAGGGTTCTCTGAAACAAAAAGAAAAGCTTTAAGATAAATAAAACTAGGTGCCTTTCTACTGTGGTTCTTTCTATCTTTTTGAGAAAAGCTGTACTGTAATACTGTACTAAAGATAAACGTATATTCCGGTTAACTGCATTTTTTGATTGAATATGAAAGTGAAAAAATAAGTCTTCAAAGGAAAAATTTTAAGCTTAAAATACACTTTCCTCTATTCGTTATATTTTATGTAAAGTGATCTTCACTGCAATTTAATTTGTTACCATCAAAATTCGTCACATAAAATGTCCCTGCGACACATTCTGATTTCTATTAAGTTTCTGACATTCTGTTTCAGCCAAAAGAACAACCGAAACTTTATAGAAGTCGAGGCTAGATGATAAGTTATTAACAAATTGTTGCAAAAATAATTGGTTCAAATGATTGTATTTTAAGCTATGTACACATGTCTAAATAAGGCCTCAGTTAAAGTTCATAGTAAGCTTGTTAATGGTTACCTCGTTTAAACTTGGTCCATCGGTGAAATCAAGAAGAACATTTTAATCTCTTTGAGTGAGTAAAAATTTACAGGAAAAAACATTTACTGCTTTACAGTTTCAATAACGTTCGATCCATAGCAATTTTTGCAAATATTGATATAAGTGTTTTTTGGTCAGAACCTTTTTTGTCATCTTACAGCAAGTTAGAAGATGGAATACATGCTGATTTTATACTGAATTTAAAATTGAATTATATACAGATTCTGAAGAACGGAGTAACCCTTGCCTTACTTGTAAATCTGGCAGTCTGTTTTCTTCGAATTAAAATGATCAGGAACTCAATACAAGCGAAGCCTCTGCTACAAGATTTTACAATTGAGAAATGTTTTCGATTTAGGTGTGCTTAGGAGGAATGCTTTAAGTGCTGGAAGTAATAATCGTTGAACTTAAAAATGACGTGCATAGATATTAATACGTTAATAACGCGATTTGTAGAGTCATTGGTTCCATAGACTGGTAAATGAAGTGAATAAAAACTTGAATTCTTAATATGAACTATTACAATCAACAATCCCAAATCTCTCAGATCTCCATTCAAAGGACGTGCCGTCATTTCAATGCAATATGATTTTGAATTCAAATGTAGAATAAGAATTCGTCTGAAGACCGAAAACCCCTCAAAGACTCATTATGGGTTTTACAATGTCGCACCAGTACCAACGGGAAGTATAAAAATCGCGTATAACCTTTGATTTATTCCGAGGTTGATCGTTTTATGTATATATAAACAAAAACAAAAAACAAAAAATTAAGAACATTCGTGGCAAAAAAGGGTTCTCTTCCAATCATTACTTTCCTTCGAAATCCTTGTTAAGCATTTTGCGTGCATTTTCTTCCTCAACTTCTAACCTCCATAGTCGCTTTAAGTATCTAATGCTACAACATTTAATATCGAGTACGTGCACATGACAAACGAGATTATTATGATCAAATGTGGGAAATTCTTCGAATAGTGTAATTTCTATTTTGGTGAAAAAAGTTGAACACTTAGTTTCTAAAAATAATTGATGCCAGATGAAAAAGGGATTCAGGCTAACTTCCTTGAGTTTAAGGTAAATAATAAGTCTAATATTCTTGAGAGAATGCGGGCTAACGTTCTTGGAATCTGATGTTTAAAAGTTTTTTTTTTTGCAACTGAACTATTGCTCAAGATCCTGTCTTCATAGAAAATTAGAGAAATAGTTTAAGGAAGGATATGAGCAGATTATGCACATAAAGTTCTTATCATGCTATGCTATGTGGAACAGTGAGTCACTCATAAATTTGGAAAGCCTTAAGATTAATCGTTAAAACATTCACTAAAATGAGCACAAACATTTATACGCATCAAAGGATCCCAGAGCCTACAAAATCAGGGAACACAAAATGTTTCAATTAATCTAAAGTAGCGATTCGATGTGATGCAATCAATGTGAGATATTGAAATTGTTAATAGACAATAAATGAATGCATTCCAAGGTAGTCATATATGAGTAATAGAAATATTAATATTATGCGGCCCATAAATTATTGAAATGAGGATACATTTTTTCTCCTAAATGCGGGCTTTATGTGTTAGATTTTATTATCTTTTGCCACACATGTGGCATGGGAGCATGTAGGCCAATTGTCGTAATACAAGAAAAACACTGTAAATTGTTTAAGAGCTGCAAACCGCGAAAATTGCAACAACCCCACAATTTCGATGATTGTACAAGGATACATGTTCGATTAAATGAGTCGTAAACAACCTATATTAAAACAATATAAATAAATTAAATCGATTCCAACATGAAAACTATAACTCCATTTAATTCAGTCATAAACCCACTAAAGACTTAAAGATAATGTCTTCTACCTTCACATGTCACGCGCAGCCAATATTCATATGTGAGTTAAAATACTATAGTAATAAAAATCGTAGGCCAATCATAAAACAATAAAATAAACTTTAATTTTTCTTACGCCACACGACTTTAGTTCTTTATCACACGTGCCCGACTTTAATATGGATGCATTTTTATGAGCGGCCCACGATATTTATTATCACATAAAGTCACATATGTACGATCAAATTGAATGTTATTTTCTTAAGAAAAAAAAAATATATATACAAATATTACATTTTAGTGTTTTGTATTATTGTCGTGTAAACAATTGAAAGACACGAATTGAATGAAATCTTACACTGCCATAAAAAAGTTGACTGTCACCCTGTTTAAGACATTTCATTCACATTGATTCCTTGAAGATTTTAATTTAAGCAGTAATATGAGCAATGAGACATTTAAAGTTTACTCATCGTGCTTAAAAAAAAAACACTACAAGTACCTCTTGAGCTCAAATTTAATTGTGTAAAGTCTTGAGTGTGAAGACTTATTTGTTGTCACTCTTAAATAACTTCAGTAAATAAAGTTTCTTCTTCGCGGCTTAAAGGCAATGTGAAGATGACAACGATAGACCAAAATACCAAATCCATATTAAAATGGACATGTCCGAAAAGGAGGACGAAACTCAAGATATCAAAATCGTACCGCCATGCACCATGCAAGCGTATTTCAAGCAGAGATACTAGAGTTAACAGAATTCAAACATGTCGGGACTTCGATCGACAGTAGGTTTTGGAACTACTAGAGCGAAATCCAAAAAGCTCATGCATTGTCATGAAGACTCAAAAGAGAGCCACGGACCAGCGTGATCCAAAAAAGGCGAAGACCTTAATAAATACAACTACAAATACAAATATCATCAATCGAAAATGTGATGGGGATTCATTTTTGGGACGTGCAAAGAGTGATTCCGGTCGATTACTGGGAGAATGGAAAAGCCGATCACAAGGCTATGCCGAATCAAGTTACATAGTACCGATTTGCGTACGAGAATGATAAAAAAAGCAGCGCTAACTTTACGAAATGTTTCCACGAAAAAACTCTTCAATTTGTAAACGAATGTGCAGGGCACATGGCAAATAGTTCTTTATAACGAAAATCGATTTCGATAATTAAATTTAAATAAAAACATTGTTCTTAAATTTCTCGTTTCAGTTTTGACATAGAACCAAGATTTAATATTTTGTGAAACAAATATTCAAAAATACATTGAAAACATTAGATTAAATAAGGAGTCCAGTCTGTTGATTTATTTTCCTCTTATGAAATTAAATTGCTTTTTCAAATCTGTATTTACGGATAGATTGAGCAGACCACTTTGGTATAATTTCGAGGTCAGTAGTTTTTTGGGGTTGGTACTTTGGTTTTTGATGCCTGATTCTGCAGGCTTTATATTATTGTGTTAACAGACACTTAAAGTCCATATTACATTTTTAGTGTCCCTCAAACTGCGTCTTTTTTTAATTTTGAAAACGCTTAAACTATTTTTATATCCTTTTTCAACGTGACCAACTTTTATCACCGGTTTTTAAATTTTTTTTATCTCCCTTTGCTTTACGAGGAAAAGCATCGATTTTTTAAACCCGCTTTATAATGATCTGCTTCCGACGAATTGTAAAATAGAATGCGCCGGTGAAGACTGCGCAAGTTGGCAGAATTCTAACAAAAAGTATATGACATTTTTGTGTAATAAGCTAATCTTCATTAAGAAGAAGTGGCCCAATATTGAAACACTGTGGATCGCCGCTTATTCCTGATTACTACTAATTTGCATTATTCCATCTGATTCTTGTTGTTGACCGGTAAAGTGTGACATAATAAGCCTGTTAGCCAAGTTTTCAAAATTTAAGATGCATTTAAGTTTTGTAAGCATACTCATGATTAACAGCCTTGTAAACATACTGCTTCTTCAATTCAATCAAAAACTGACAAGAGGACTGTCTATCAACATCTATTTCCTGGAAAGATCTAGTGCTGACTACTAAGGAGTTGTATAATTTTCTCAAAAATCGTTGATTCAAAAATTAGTACAGCTATTGGCTTACTAACCAGTATAAAGGGGGTTGAGGCAAGTATATGCATTTCTGCAGGCTGGTGAAAAGTTTCGATATCTGGCAACGCTGTCCAATCTATGTGTTTTTATGAGTATCCCAACTCTCCCCTTTTTTCAAGAAAATGTTTAATTTTAAGACGAAATCAAACCAGATTAATGCATATAAATGAATATATGTAGGTATGCGATGATTTGATTTCTATAGCAAGTATTATTCACCGGCTCTTCCATGTGCGTGCCTCTTAATCTCATTAAATCTTTTATCCGATAATTAGCTAACAATTTCGCTTAAAAGTAAGTACTCACCAATAAGTTGTTTTATGTTAATTCTTGACTCGATAATTTACATTTTTCTCCCACGAAAACGCGCTCCCAAAACTATTAATTGCATCTCTCAACAGCAATCACAGCCACATGCAACTGTTGTAATGTATCTTCAATTGTTGATTGTGGAACTAGTATCTTTTCAATTAATTTGCAATTAGTTTGTGTTGTTCTTCCATTCGATTCGAACCGAATATCCATATGTTAATGCACGATAATTAATAAATTAACACATAACATAACATCACAATTGCATTGCACACGAATTGGATTTGAAAAAAAAAATAAAATCAAAAATACCATACAACGGAATCGAATTCGAAATCCCACAGCAGCGTGAATTCGCCAAGCTAGCCCGGTTAGGAAAATATTAAACAATGTAATTTACCGAAGCACAAATGTATTGCGATTTACATTAAATGTTTATATATGAAATAGAAAAAAACATGTGTTGTGTGTGCTAACAAGCGACATGCGCACTTGATGTATGATTTTTTCGAAATTTCCGTGAAAAACTCAGTGATATTTGGGCAATTGCCGTCGCGTGGTGTCATAAAAATTGTACGTCACACAGTCACGAAAAGAAACGCGTTTCCCGCCTACAAATCTGTGCACTTAGGAGCACCAATTAACGCCACGTTTTATTTGATGCTACTGTAGAAGAGACGCACAACAACTATCCAATGGGAGTCGGTTCAGAATTGTGGCTGTTGTCCAATGGTTCGCGTGGCTCCCGAGGAACGTACGTATCTCTTACGAATTCTTTGGTACGAATTCGGATATAAATTTTTAGTTCGCGTGCGCGCACACAGCTCACCTGTGGCATTGGAATTCACTGACTGGCGTTGGATTTGGTGGAGACTTGATAGTTGCATGCGCGCCCGCGCTATAGTCTCACCACGTCATTCGCGCGAACTGGAAAGGGTATGCCTGCGAGAAGAGCACATGACCGGTCTGAAGTAAAGTTTCGGTTCATTTAAGAACCCATTGTATGCGGAATTTGAAGTCAAACAAAAACGATGGGTTGGTGGCGGGAGAACAGAAGACTTGCATAAGCCCGTGAGAGGTTCATCCAGCCAAGAGTTTACAGGTGTTTGTGTGTACTTAGAGAAACGTTACTCTCATCATTTTGAAAATGAATATTTTTGTAGTTATTCCTTTTTGTCAAGTGAATATTCATACACGCGTGGCTGTATTTTGATGCCGAATCGTCACCCTTTTTAACGTGATAACGTTTATTGTATGGTTTCGTATAACAATCAAGAATTGATTGTTGTTATTTCTGTTAAGCTTGACATTTAAAGCGTATTTAAAACATACCTGAGATTTCAAGAAACGTGGCAATATTTAAAATATGTTTTTTATTCCAAAGTAGACTAGCATTCGACTTTTGTCCGTGCGGTGGCCGGCAGGAAATCGACTGCGCAAACGCTCAGTCGTAGTCGATCACTCGCAGCGAATAGTTGGTTATTTCTGTCGAAACAATAAATAAATTGAATGACTTGTCGAAAAATTTCAATGCCTGTACGCAATGCGATTATTTGGTCGATATTTTGATGCAAACTAAACAAGTCACCTGGGATTTTTATCGACCTGTGTAAATGAGCTGCGACATGACAGGCGATGCAACTAGTGACTAGTCGCGCGAATAAAGTCACTCGTGCAAACCCCCCATAAGACAGAGGCAGTTTCAAAATAGCTAGAAACCTTAAAATTTATTTACTACTTGTTTCCAGGCTGAAAAGGTTGAGATCTGTTAGCCCCCTTAGCGAAGCAAATCTGGCCGTGGCCCATTTTGTTGTTTACTCCTAGATCATAGTTTGCTTGCATCTGATATTTTATAGGGTGGATCTAATTTCGCAGTCGAACAGAAGTAAGAGTACTCAAATATTCACAAATCCGCTGAACCATATTGAATTACTCCATCATATAGAGAAATGTTCTTCATACAATGTATAAGCCTTTTCTTCTGGCAGCACATCATACCATGGCACTAACGTCTTTTTTTAAGGTCATGGAAACACATAAATATTCGACTCATGAAAAAATCTGAATGACCACCAGTATGGGCTTTGAAGTTTTGATTGATATTTCGAAAACAGTTAAAAGAGTGATGTGGCTCTTTTGTCGAAAATGTGTGCACTTCCTTTTCTTTTAATTCAAGTAGTTTAGGTGGGTTCATTTCAGCAAGTCACAATATTTGAAAATGCTGCTGAAACACAGAGCTCTTTTTGTCACTTCAGTCAGGTATGCCTCATATCTTAAAGCAATTTTTCAAAAATAAATGTACATTACGACTACGGAAATCCGGAAAGCATAACTTAAATTTGCCTGCCAACCCTCCGTTTATAGCGCGCAAACCTCTTTGCTCAACGAAGAAAAGAAGAGTAAGTAGAATGGAAAAAAAAACAGTCCTATTTTCCGTGCGTTGATTCAAGCAGCCTTGAAGTGAAGTCATTACTACTTTTAATGTTGTATAACCATGTGAAGTTGGGCCGTCGTTTCTCATAAGACCACCTTCAACTACGTTGCAGTATCTGCAAAACCCATATTTTATTTTTCAATCAATCAGCTAACACATATGAGGACAGTTTTTACAACTTCCTAGAATTCGTTTGGACAGAGCGAGTCATATAAAACTGTCAAGCTTAAACAGTAGCTTGAAATAAAGATATGCTAAGTTTCTGGACAAAGAATTTTTGAATGCAGGTGCTTGCCTTCATTGTAATTCTTTCGATTTTTTTGCACATGAACCGCAGTATTCTGCTAGTTTTGCGTTTAGGACCTAACGTTTGTTCTTTTTTTGTTACTTCGTTCCCTCCAATATCGATATTAGTATGATTAGGTACAAAGTAGATGCTGACTTTAAGGACTTATAGTATTAAAAAAAAGCTCTTGGTTTTAAAATCTTGAACACTGCTTGGCTGTCATAGAAAATTCTGGGCTTAAGATTTTGGGAGAAGATTGATAATGGCATAAATTACACCCTGGAAAATAATGCGCTCAGTGTATAATCTATACGTGTTTTTTTAATGGTCTTTTCTTCTTTATTCTGTCTTGCATATAAGGATGACCTGTACTCTATTGAACAATTGAACGTTTTGCTTCTATAGTAGCTGAGCATAGATTCCATATAAGCTTAAATCAGGTCATCGATCCTGGGTAGATCAGAACCTGTGCGAAAGCTTGTTAGACCAAGCTTCCTGGTATCCGCGATTGCTTGCTCGATCCGCCTTTGAATTGATTGCTTTGACTCAAAACACTCTAAGCTAAGGCAGTTCTCTCTCTCCGTTCATTCTTTCCGCAGATAGGTATGTCCATAAGTATATCCGAAGGAAATTTTTCTACCGAAGGTCCCTTTTATCACTTTTGTTTTTCTTCTTATCGTTCGACGCTAAGCTTTACATAGAAAAAACACTCAAAAGATCATGACATAACCCAAAGGGTTAAGAGTTTTTGTGCTAGTTTTAGCATCGACTGCGTAGGATGAGTATCGGTGAACCAACTCCGGTTTATGAGTTGATATTCAGTCCGATAAAAATAGATTCTTTAACTACCTCAATAGCTGTCGTTTCAAGATCTTGTGTCCAAATGGTGCTCCATGGAACAAAATCTTAAGGACGACATGTTATATTATACGTTTGGAGACCAGCTCGTTTGGTTTCTTTTTCTCAATCGACATGAAAATTTCAATGACGTCACGAAGTGTGCTTGCGTTGTTGTTAATGTTGTCTTAAGGCACGCAGATTCTACTTCAAAACTTATCAGCATCAACTTCTGTTGGATACATTTAAAATCATATAAAATTAAAATATTTGATTTTAAGCTAATATTTTAAAGTTTAGCCTTACAAAAAAGCATATGCGGACGAGGTTTCATTGGCGCCTTATTTTTTAACTATTTTAAACTAGAACGCGCTGCAACGGGGCAACGATTTGTTTTATTTCAAACTATTTACGAATTCATCATATAAGTGATTTAAATTATAATTATTATCTCATGATGTGTAAAATCTTTTGTAGGTCATTTGATTGCGGCCTTTCCTAAACGTGGCTATGGTCTCTTATCCTTGCACCTTCTCTTGTTAGTCCATATTTATATGCTTTTTCAATTCGAGCAGAGTGGCGAACTTACATTTGTTATTGGTGTTCCCTATTATTTATGTTATGTAAGAATTTATGCATAGAATACCAAATTCTGATAGTTATTGATTCTGTAAGGGTGTATTACCATGTTGTCACACGTTCAAAAATATATTGTTCAAAAAATTGTTTCAGTTGTTTACAAAATTGCATGTTTTTTTTACGTCACTATTATAATTTTCCATGTTTTATTTGTAGCTGAAATTGCTACGGTCAGCGCCGAGTTTTGCGCATCTGTTTCGGAGCCATTCAATTCCTTAAATTTTTCTAAGCATAAAAATTGAGTTTTTCTTGTGTGCTGCTGGTCATCATGCTAAATCCAGTTTGGTGACTACGCTTACTATGGGTTTTTCTTAATGTTCTATATTAATATTAAATAAAATACAAGAAAACACAACAAACTTTGAGAAATTTTTCATATTCTTTCAAACAACACAATTCCGCTTGCACAAACATTTTTCCTTAAAAAACCCAATCAGCTCATGCGATCTGTTAACAACAAATAAGCCATTGAACACGCTCTTTATTTTTATCTGGCGCTAACATCTCACGAGCTATTATTCCCACATCAATCAATGTCGATTAGCCCCAATACGAACTGACTGATTGATCCCCGTATCCCTAATGAGTCCATTATGTCTATTTCTATGACATTTAAATTTGACTACCATTTAGTTTCCCACACCAAAACTAGATCCTCATGTTTGCCCTCTATTTGGTGTCATATAAATCACTGATTACCAAATTATTTATCACCCCAGCCAAAATAAAATTCACCTCCCCAATATTGCTTAATGAGTTCACGAGCGTACCAACTCTGCACCAGACACTGGGCATACAAGGAACCTTTTGTTTTTGCACGTTGCCTCCTCATGCCAAATATCGCTAATGCAATAAATTACCACCAGAGTGCAGTAGACGCGCACCGCTTCGCTTGCACCCTTTCCGGGCTAAACGATTAATCGTAGTCGGTTGGTCGGTCGATCAGTCGCTTTGACCCGATTGGAACTTCGTAAACGCCAAGCGATTAATTTGGCGTACGATCTCGCGTCCAACGTGATAATGTTTCGCTTTAGTTTGCCGCGATCACTTGTGGTGGCATTATGAGCGTGGGTGGAGACGCTAGCGGGTAGCTATTGTTGTCCGTCTGGTGTCTATGTGATAGGGTCAATCGATTTGTGTGCAAATCTACAAAAAAGGGCATTTCAAATTCAGGCGCATGACTCGCAGTCCGGTGGTGGTAGTCGTCCTCTTAATACACCCTTCGCTGCTCAAACGTTTGAATTGTGTGAGTTCGGGATCGATTTTCATGATGCACGATCGCTTTTGGGGGCAGAAAAGCAAAGCAAAACACTCTGCTTTGCAGACAAAAGCGGCTTACACGAAGAAAACAGAGAGAAACACGTATTCCCCACGTTCAGAGCAGCCACCACTCTTTCTATTTTTTAACGATCGCACAATAGGTAGATCGTCGCGTCGCTAGCCCTAGCATTGTTTTTGTTTTTGGTGTTCTTGTTACAGTTGTTGTTGTTGTTCGTCGCGCCAAACACAATTTGTTCGTGTTATTGTTGTGCGCGCTGATCTATTGTTGCCTCGATACAACGAGCATCAGCAACAGCATTCAGCATCACTCGAGAAACTACGATGATCCTCCGCAACACAACATATTCGTAAGTATAAGTACACCAATTATTGCTCGGGGTGGGGGGATCGTGCTCACATACATATACACAATAAAAGACAAAAAAAAAAGAAAACAATTGGGGTATAAAAAAGGTTAATCAATCTTTATCTCTGCTAAGGAACGAATGAAGATCATCTCTCTCAGTTGGCGAGATCTTCTTCGCAGCGCGTCCCGATTGCACTACATTGGAATTGGGGGACGAAGAAGCGCAACATGCGGCGCTGATCGTGTATCTTACATACCCAAAAAAAAACCAAGCAACAACAACAACAGAATCCAACTCAGCAGCCATAGAGGCTGTTGTGGGTACTGTCTGTGGATTCACATCATCGCGGAAATCGTGATCGTGTGGTCAAACCTTTTGTGTCTTTTGCGCTCCCAACAGCAATGCTACAATTATTTATACCGTATTCATAGGTTTTTCCTTGATCGGTGTACTCGTATTATACTGGTAGGGCATGCCTAGTTGAGATCTTGTTCCGGCGGCTTGACTGGATGCTCCAATTTGATTCTAATTGTGGAATAGACACATGGAGATGCATGACATCAACAACGTTGTCGGCGTGAGGATCACATTCCATGAGCCGAAGATTAGATATATCTTTTGTCTGACAAGCTATGGTATAGGTACATAGGTGGGTGGTTACCCGATACGTGTACTCATGATCTTTTCATATCTTTGTCCGACCATAAAGCGAAAGATGACTTCGTGGGTAGAAAATGATGATCACAAGCTTGGCATACGCATTTGCATTAAGGTACACATTTTTATTCACGATGCATATATGCAAACATGTGTATGTGGTTTTATAACGGCCTGCAAGGTGTTAAATTAGATGCTGAACTGTGTCACTTTCTCACTTACAGGCAATAGTTTCCCATATAGTTGTTAGATTTGTCGAAATCCTTAACATAAAAGCAGCTCAAAGACTAAAACAATTTACCCAGGTTTGTGGGCTTTTACAGCATACGAAAACGTGTGCTTTAGAAAGCTAATCGTTGCACCAAACTTGCACCAAAATCTAATCCAAGTTTAAGTTTTTGATTTCCACGGCTTAACATTTATGTGATTGGTTCAATGCTCAAAAGGCCTGCAGGCTTATCACATGGCATAAAATTAACAAGCGCAAATTATATACATACATATAGTACTTATAACCGCATCGCACTATTGGTAATTGATGAATAAAGCTAAAAAGCAATCGGCATTCAAAATTTCGGCAAAATGCTCCCGTTATATGTGAAACGAAAAGAAACGTTGCAGAGGTCTCTCGAAGAAGATGTTGACTAAAATTTTAGCCGACTATATGGAGGAGAGTCTTACGAATAATTTTCTTTGGCCACAATTCTTCACAAATGGTGACAGTTTTGCGAAGGACTATTTATTGAATACTCTCCGCGGCCCTATCACCCAAGTCCAAAATTCACTGAGTTTTTGAAAATGATTGGAGACATTATGTCCAGTGGCTCATGATTCTAATCTTCAAACTTATGTGAAGAGATAAGTTTTGTCCCAACCACAGCTCTAGTTACAACATAAAAGTCTCCTGAGACCTGGATTATCTGTTTGATGGAAAAGCGACGCACCTAAGTGCATCGGTTATCTTTTGCAAACGGTCCACATTCCCTCAAACGGACACGGGTATCCGTTGGGAAATGGGTATCCGTCTAAACAAGACGAGGAATTGGTACCTGTGCATGTGTTGTGCTTGAATGGGAAAGTCTTAAAATCCATCCATGATCAGGTAAAAGTAGGATGGACGAAATGGCCGGAAATCTCCGCTATGTGGTATGAATGGAAAATGTCACCTATCTAAAGGAAATTATCTACAGGCTATGGTATTGCACCCGCCTAAACAAATCTTCATCGAATAAAACTCAAAAATACAAGAAAGCGATAAAAGTGGAATGTGGCGGACACAGGTTGTACCTCTGCCAAGCAAAGATCCTCATGAAACTATCGCCTGGCAATTTTAAGGTCAAACCGACGAGCCCCACAGATTGACCATTCAATATGCAGTTGAGGAAAGGTTATGATCTCTGAAGTCTAGAGCACAACCAGTTGATCTTCAAAAAATGAGTTATGTTCTCTGAAGTCCAGAACACAACCAGTTGATCTTCAAAAAAACAAAAAGCCTAAAAATATTTAATTGGGTTCATTGAATACGGTCGGAGTTGCTTTATTGATCTTCGTCAATGAAAAACTTCAACGCATTGGTCTACTTTTTTTTTCAGTCAACGTTTTTATCGAAAAAATGGAATTGATATGTCTTTTATTCCTGTTTTTTCCCCAACCTTTGTTACTGCAGCCTAATGTCTTACCGTTTTTGCCATGCGTTGTTTGTTGAGGTCTTGAAAACTCATATTTCTGTAGCACCATGCTCTTATTATTTTTTAAGAAAAGATGCAGAACTCTTATGGATCGACATAATTTTGGTGCATGAAGAGTGAGGTCTGGAAGTATTTCATTCTGAACCGTGGAACCTCGAGATCCGGATCTTGTTACACACTTCTTTAGTCAAATTTATCGGGCAGCTACGCTCGGGAACACCTTGTTATTATCCTTGAAAAATAAGTCTCCATCCCTTTGTGCTCCTTCAATTATCAAATTTGAACTTAATCCGCAGTCATCAGTTCACATCAGTTTCCTAGTAAAATAAGGTATGTACCTACCCCTAGCACCAAAAGAGTTGACAAACAAATAAGAAACCCTTTCTGATCAGTTCGGTACTTTTGAAGGACTTGAATAATTTCATCAAATCATTCACGGCAGAACTTTCTGTGCTTGTGTTACCTTAATCAGCTTAAGCCCTTTTCACCGCGGGCAGGAGGTGAATTTAAGCTCATGATGAAGAGCACCATTACTATGCCTCCTCCTCGTGCCACGTTCATCATGTTTCGCTACATTAATCAAATTTACTTCTCTACGTTCTAAGTTTTTTTTTTACAACTTTTTTTCTCGCGTAACCATCGAACATGTTGGCGTGAGGATGCCCAAAAGGATAGAAACAGAAATGAAGAAAACGCAAGCCAAACCCGATCTCTACCCTGACTAAATCTTCCTCCGCAATCTTATTATTATAGATTAATTAATCCCCAGGAATTTATGTAGCCTCTCCCGCCCGTATCGGTATGTTATAAATGCTAACCCCCTTTCGTTGCTGCCTAGCCATCGAGGAGTTAACAAAAAAAGATTTTTTTTTATATTCTGTAAATACTCATAAATAATGTAAAATAGGCATCACTCATGTAGTTTACTGGGTACATAGATATGTACTTTGAACAGGGTTGAATATCATCTTCACATATACCCCCAAAGTGGGCTTGCAGGAAAAGGGTTGTTCCCGTACATTCAATCGCATACACACTGTGTATATAGTTTAATTTTAGCGGGAGAACGTGAAGAAATAAATCTACCACGCCCGAGATAGGATACCATACAACAACAGCCACCCACCCAGCAGGACTCTGCTCTGACATTCTAAACATTTGCCAGCCACCGCCAAATGTAGATACATATGAGTGTACATGGGATGGATGGTGTTTTTGCGCGCAACTCTTTTATGGGTACTCGTATCTCATCCTTTGCGAACGAACGGGTGTGAATAGGGTATTTTTCACACGCGGCCCCTCGTCATTGGATTCGTGTATGTATCTCGTCTTCGTAAAGAATTGGAAAAGAGCTAAACATCCCCTAGATACTTTAGGATATGGATGTAGCGCGCTCAACATCGTACGCCCACATAAACAAAAATAATTTTTCCATTCATATTGGGGGGCTTGAGTTTTTTTTTTTTGAAGTTTACACTGAAAATTGAAGAAGCTCAGCGCCATCTAGCGTTCACAAAAAAATTGTTTCCAAAGAAACCCTTCAACGATGCCGTCACTCATTCCCATCGTGATGAATTTCCGTAGAAGCAGGGCAAGAAAAATAATGAAAATAAGCTTTTTCCTTTCCTTCAGAAGAAGTTTTGCTTGTGCGATGGGGTTGAGAATGAGAAAAGCAAAAAAACAAAAACAACCAAGCAGAAGAACCTAAAAGAAACATCAGTGGCATGAACGGAGAACAGCGAGGCTCCAACCAACCCAACCTACTATTGGGATATTCGGTGTTCGAGTTCTTTCTCTTTTTCTTTCTCTCTCTCTCAATCATCATTTTTCTTTGCTGCATTCATTCTTCTTGGGTGAACATTTCATTCCATTCCAGTGAATATATGTTTTTTCTTTATCTTTTACTCGTATATCGTTTTATGTTTTGTTTTCGTTTTCGATCGCGCGTCGTTGTTGTTTTTATTGTTGCGAGGATGGTGGGAGTAGAAGTGTTGGAAACCCCCACCTTTTTTCCATCCCACTACCTCCCACTGGAGCTGTATGTTAGAATGGTGGTTAGAAGATAAACAATAAAACATATATAAAGATAGAGAAGGGAAAAACTCAACGACGACGACGAACCGCATTTCTAATTGTTCGTCATATTACTGTGAGCAGTTGAATCTGAGTACCCGAATCCGAATCCGAATCCGAATCGTGAGGTGTGTATATGTATAGCTTGCTTTGCTTACCCATGCCCCTCGATAAGCACGTATACATATGTGAATGAATGTGCATGACGATGAGGCTCCCCCGTTTTATGGCTCCGCCCTCCAAGCTCCAGTACTCCACTGGGTATTTCCTTTTTTTTTTGTCTTTTCCTTTTCTTCATAAGTTGATTTTTTTAATTTTGCTTCTTTTTGGTTTTCTATTTCGTTTCGTATTTCCATTTGATTCGGTGACTCTTTGAATGTGTGGATAGTATGTGTTTTGAAGGGGGGAACCTATGAGATGTCATTTGTGTGGGGAGCTCATATGTGGGGATTGCTGAGCATTTCCTCCATATTCCCTAATGTTTTGGACTTTGCGTTTGTGTATGTGTAGCTAGGTGCATGGTATTTGTAGTAGTTTTATGTGCAGTACATTGTGTGGTGCGAATAAATTTAAAAGTGTTTTTCCGGCGGAAGGATGTGTATATATTTTTTTGTGTTGCTTTTATTATAGATCCTTCTCTAGATGCGGTTCAGATGATAAATGGATTTAAATATTTATAGATAACCAGACCAAATATTTGACACCTACTGGTTGTCTTTGTTTATTTTGGTTTCCTTTTTTCCACAACTTGGAAGGCATCCTGGTCGCTGTGTCTGATTTTTATATGAAATATTGGTTGTTTTGACGTTAAATAAAACATAACTTGAGTGGATATTAGACTAAGCCCAAGTCTACTTAAAAATTGTTTGGTTTTTAATTTTCTACTTGGAAATATGTATGTATGTAGGTGTCCTTAAGCAGCTATGAGAGCAGCCCGCTGTTACACGTAAGTTTTCAATACGGCTTGATTTGCATAAGTTGCGACAAAAGGCTAGAGCGAGTAAGCTAGGTCTAATGGGCTTATATCCATCCCCTCTCAGGGAAAATTCTCTCAAAGATTGATTTTAATCCAAATTCCTGTTCTTAAAAGTTTGACTTTATTTGATAAAGTGAACGATTTTTTAAATATATTTTGAATTTCAAGTCATCTTTACATAGCACAAAATTTAGAAGAAGAATATATTTTCCAATATTCTATGCTCTTATTAATTGTTAATTAAATCCCGAAAACCTAGTAACGAAATGTATCTTATGTTTTGAGGAATTAAAAAAGACAGAAAGGTACTTTTTCTTAGAAAAAATACGTTTGGCCTTTGAGGTCGTCATTTACTAAAGCAACTTGTGTCAAACTTAAAGAATGGGAATTCGACTAAGGAAGGAGCTTTTTTTCATTACCATAATTGCTTGCGTAGATTTTTTTCCCCTATTTTAAGTAAATTTTTCAGGAAACGGACGAGATACACACCGTACCCCTCCTATACGAGTTGACTAGCAGTTTGTCGCATATTATACAAATAAGATACAACCTTCAACAAATGGGTTGGCTTCATTTTCGTCAGTCTACTTTTTTTTTCTTATTTAAGGAATTTTTAAAAATAAAAACGCAGTAATAAAACTGAATACATGGTTCATGTTTATAAAAAAAACTATATCGGTACCTTACAGTAGCAATTTTGCTGAATATTATTTTAAAGAGTTATAATAAAACACATATTCTACAGCTTTTATATAAAATTCATAATAAAATCCTAATAGTTAAAACATTTTTCAAAATAAATTTTACATAGCTTTCAAGGTGTTTTTTCTACAATAGGTATTTGGAAACGAAAATAAAAATAATAATTGAAATTGCACGATCGTTTTTCCTCTGAAGCTCTTGCAAAGCTTTTCCTAAGGTAAAGTGTTTTATATCATCTTCTGTATTCAGAATACGCACAAATAACGATATTAAATTTTCTTTTTTAAGGAATGGAAAAAAGGTAATTATTTAGTTCTGCCCTTGCATACTACCTCCTTTTTTTTTTGCTTCAAAGTTTCAATTCAGCATGGATCCGCAAAGTAGTTTTAAAATATCCAGGCGCTAAACTAATGGCCGCAATCCAAGAACATTTGTCTTGAAATTGATTATCAGACATGTGCATTAAGGATCCCCGTACGCTTTGCTTGAGTACCACACCCGAAGAGTATCTTGGTGACTTAAGCAAACTAAAATTTGCTCTCTAATGCAGTTTTCAACTATCCGGTTTTAATGGATTTGAACATTTTACTACTGGAAAGTAAATTTTATGAGCCCAAAAATATCAAACGAATGTTTTTTGCTACCTCATAGAAATCAAAAAGATTTTTTCATGACGGTTTTCTGATGTCTCACAGATAGAAGTCTGCAACAAATTTTGCCACCGTATGACAATGCCGCAAATATGTCTGGCATATAAATACAATGGCTTACAGTCTAAAACTGAAAGTCAAGTACCGTTTGCTTATTTCGTTCCTTGCTCTGCCCTCTCCATAAATTTAGTGGCAACTGCGACTGCTAAATTTTGCACAGAAGCTTGTCGATGTTGCTTCAAGAAATATAGTTTTTTTTTCAAGTACGACATAACGCTGGAAGATAATGATGACTGAAGCCGGAGAATGCGAAGCAGTCAAGAGAGTGAATCTCACACGTTGGTAAGCTTAAGAGGATGAAGCAGAAGTTTGAGACATTTGTCGCACGAAGTTATGAAAGCTTTGGAAATAATCAGGAATGATTGCACCGAAAAGCCTGTCATACGAAACGAAGCAACAGAATTCTTTCAAAATTAAAAAAAAACCCATAACGGCGTTTATGGTTGTTGTGTGAAATGTTTTTTTTTGGAAAGAATAAACAAAGTAAATGTTGAAATACAGGCTTCTTTATGTTCTTCGCAAGCTCTTCGTAGATCAAAGAGAAAACTTTAAGTATTTCTGATGAAACATCGATGAAAAAATGAGTGTGACCGTGAGTGATACTTTCAGGGTTAATACATTTCTCGTCATCATTGACAGACTCGTATCCGTCACCATCAACCCTTACAAAAAAGACACTCTCCTTAGAAGAAGTTTATCCTAATGATTTAGAGAATGAGTTAGGTCAAAAATTCCTGTATTTCGAAGCCACATATCTTCGCAAAGCATTATGGTAAAACCTGCTTCTTCATCATTAGAGAATCTATCTTCGTTTCTGCGAAAACAGAGTCTGCAGAACGTTTATCCGAAATTTGGCATATCCCTTCATATGGCTTTATGTACACCAGCGACGAATTGTTCGGGTGAGAAAAGCTTCTCTTATTTAAAAAGAGTGAAAAATAATCTGAGATCGATCTTGAGCCAAGATAAATTAAACGCTTTGGCTCTTTTGTGCAATGAGTCGGAATTGATGAAAATCGAAGATTTTGCCGACAAAAAATCGCGCAAAAAGGTATTATAACGAAGTAACAAACTTTATAACTGATCTGAGTTGATTATTTTGAATTGTTTGCCTATCAGTGCAATAAAGATTATTTATTCACGTTTACCAAATGAACATTATTGTGTAAGTAACACACATTACCCCAAAAATTACAAAAATATACCCAAGAATAATTTTACGAGTAATTTCAACGAAATTTTTGGTAATAAATGTAGGATGTGACAAGTGTAGACTAAAAGGGCCAAAAAAAACTGTATAGCCTATATCTTGAGAAATTGTAAATCCACCACTGATAACACCCCTTACCACAATCTCGATAACGATGCAGTACAAAAAATTGATAAAAAAATTCTTGAGAAAAATGTGCTGTTCGGAAGTTCCAATCCCATACTCTTCCAAGGGGTAAGTGATTATTCCTTGGAAATTTTAAGCCATTTAAGTTGAAAGACCTTCCTATTTATGCTAACTTTTTGCGTTGGCACCTGAATCACTGGAAGTGTGATCTTATGTTGCTCCTTTCACATTTTTCCCGTAAGACGCTTTGTTTCTCAAGACGGAATAGATTACATTAAAACGTCTTCCATTTTATTAAGAGCGCATATGCTCTGTTAGATTCTACCTTTGCCTTTTTAAATCTGTAAACCAATTTTGCTAAACCCGTGTTTTTCCAATTTTGAACGTTCAAGTCGTTACACAAGCAATGAATATAGTGACCATGCTTCTATTTGGAAATAAGAAATCCCACTCTTTTGAAAAATGTTGTACCTATTTCAGTTGAAGCAGAGTGTACAACGCTCGCACCTTTTTTTGTCAAAGAAAATGGGTAAGACTGTTTTATCTTATTGATTGATTATTATATTGCATCAAATGCTGTGTATAAGCAACTCAACTACAATCGTGACATTTACATTGCCCAAAGGATAAACTCCGATTCAGTAATGTGGGTTAAAACCACGATATGTTGAAACCCTTCACCAGGAGTTCTGGTAGATAGAAATTGATAAAGAATGGAAGGAACTCATTAAGGGCAAAATTGAGTCAGCCTGGCTGGCTTACAAAAATTAAGTAAGTGATTGTCTTTGACATTTATTTACGCATATGTTTCGTTGAAACATACAAAAATCGCGCAAAGTTTGTAAAGCTTTATTAAATCAACGCATAGAAAATTGTGTTTTGCAAAGTTTAAAAGTTATTCAAGGGTGAACCAAACAATAAATTTAATAAGATGTTTGCATTGAAAATAATAAGGAACTTTATCTTAAGTTAATTCATATATTTTGTTTGCTATTATACAATATCATTGACTTGTTTCCAAGGGTTCTTCATTCGCTAAGAGTCTGACGATTAAACAGACCTCTTCGAAACAAACGCTTCATTGGCTGCTTTTTTTTCTGTGAAACGTTGTGTTTTGGTTTGCATGCAGGTTTCTTTAATCATGATTTCCTCTCAATAAGATTGATTTGACCAAACCCAAACCAAATTAACATCCTCTAGCATTGTGCAAACGTGAATTCAACTCTATCCGATACAAGGAACCTAAATTTGCTACCATCACTCCGTAGAATATTTCACTGCTTCGTTTTATCCTGATCGCCGGAATTTTTTTTTTCTAGCAAGAGGCACCACCCTACAGTCCACGTACTGATATAGAGAATTCTGATATTGAGAATATTGTCTTTCTAAATTATGAAAAAAACAATGAAAAGTTCTTCTACTTTGCTTCCAAACCTTACTCGAAGCGGCTGACTTGTAATGTCTCTGTTTAAGGCCGACTTCTGTTTTCACGTGTTGGCTTGTTTTTGGTCCAGTGAACAAATGTTATAGTAATAAATAATGTTACATTATTTAATGCTTGGTCTTGGTAAGGACATCTAAGTTGAACAAATATGTTTCTCGTTGTTAACTTTATAGAGTAAGCAAGTAAGTTATAATGAACTGAACGTCATACCCTAAGTTTTTTTTAAAAAAAAAGTTACTTAAATTTGAGTATCCAGTAAGCAAGTAAGCTAGTTTATAAAAAGTAAAGTTAATTAAGCTAGATTTAAGTATTTTTTGTCTAACATGTAAGGTTATGAATGACATAAATAACAATACAATTGTAACTGAAATGATAAATTTAACTGATTGATAAAAATGCTCCGTACTACTCTTAATTCCAACATCTCAAATTAATTATAAGTTAATATATGATTTTGAATTGAACCTTAAAAGGGAACTCTTTTCTTTACTGTAAACAGTAAAAGTAATACAACCAAAACCAAGGAAGTTCTTGTAATCGGTCCGATTTTCGAAATTCAAAATTTTTACATTTCTCCACGATTGGCGGTCCCAGTAGTCGGATTCCATGATTTTTAGAAAGATGTCTGTGTGTGTGTGTGTACGTACGTACGTACGTACGTACGTTTGTGCGGATTCTTTCGTACAGCCTAACTCGAGAACAAATCAAGCTATCGAAACCAAATTAGTTTCATTCGAAGCGTGTGTGCATAAAGATCACCTGAAAAGCTTTTGGTTAAATTTCACAGGGTGGTTTGAATTTTATGACGAAAAAACTGTCAAAAATAGGGACAATTTGACTTCTTCAATTAAAATCAATTTAGTTTTCCAATAAAAAAAGTTCAAAATTAATTAAATTTATAGTTTATAGCTACCTTATCAGATAAAAAAATATGCATAAATATATACACTGCCGTTTATAAGTTTCCGGACAAATTCATATAAAATTTTTTTTTTGTTCAATTTTAATGCCAAAAGTTTTATCAATATTATGTTTATTTAACCAATTGACTAAACTTAGTAAGTTACTTACTATAGAGACTACAAAAAAGACTAAAACAGGATTTAGTTGAGGCCATTTCATACATTGATGTGCCCGTTTTTCGATTTCCTGATCCAAATTTCCACGAAAATTCTTGGAAAATTGTATCAGAAATGTGAATCCTGTAAGTTTTCCCCATTTTTCAAGACTCAGAGTGACGTCTGCAACACTGACACATGAAAACATCCTTAGAAAGTTATGGAGCCACCATTTTTTTTATTCAAAACCTGCTCTGTTGTAGCTTGACGCTTTTTTATCGTTATAATATATAAGCAAAAAGAAGCTCATGGCGCAAATTACATGAGGCAATTGAATTTAAAGCAAAAGCATCGAGAGACAGCTAATTGACAAAGTGAAAACACATGGATAAAACTGCTTTACTCGCAGCAAGGAAGACTATAACATACGATTTAGTTTGTTTTCCACTGTTGTGGGTTCTTATCATGAACCCAATCCTAGAGGTCTTTCCAGAAAATGACACAGAGATAAAAAAGTCTCTCGGAATCGGCGTGGAAAATCCTATCAAAATCTGCTAAGAAAACTGGACTGAATGTGATCCTCTTTAAGCCATATATTTATTTACCAGACAGAAAAAGATCCTTTGCTGAGCAGTTACCAGTTTCAGAAGGAAGAGGTAGTGGAAATCTCTGGATTGAAAATATGTACTTTTGAACGCTTTCAAAAAGGACATAAAGTTAATCACGCCTTAATATTCCGAGCAGTGGTTAATATCTTCCATAGAAAAGCAATCAAACAAATTTGATTGATTTAAAATAATTCCAAAAATACATGAAGTTGAAAGTCCTCAAACTTTTAAAATATGAATCCCTATAAACAGAGTTCTTACAAAATGTAATACTTTTGAAACTAAGCTATAAATATTTGATAATTCTGCCTGTCTGATTTATAACACTTTATTGAAGAAGTTGAAAAACAACTGCCGGCACGAGTACGATAACTTAGGCGCCAAAAATTGATAACGATTTTTTGTAGAGGGGTCAAAAACAAGCATTTTTAACTTCCCATCAGGAAGTTCTTGTAATCGGTCCGATTTTCGAAATTCAAAATTTTTACATTTCTCCACGATTGGCGGTCCCAGTAGTCGGATTCCATGATTTTTAGAAAGATGTCTGTGTGTGTGTGTACGTACGTACGTACGTACGTTTGTGCGGATTCTTTCGTACAGCCTAACTCGAGAACAAATCAAGCTATCGAAGCCAAATTGGTTTCATTCGAAGCGTGTGTGCATAAAGATCACCTGAAAAGCTTTTGGTTAAATTTCACAGGGTGGTTTGAATTTTATGACGAAAAAACTGTCAAAAAAAGGGACAATTTGACTTCTTCAATTAAAACCAATTTAGTTTTCCAATAAAAAAAGCTCAAAATTAATTAAATTTATAGTGTACGGCTACCTTATCAGATAAAAAATATGCATAAATATATACATTGCCGTTCATAAGTTTCCGGACAAATTCATATAAAATTTTTTTTTGTTCATTTTTAATGCCAAAAGTCTCATCAATATTATGTTTATTTAGTCAATTGACTAAACTAAGTAAGTTAATAACTATAGAGACTACCAAAAAGACTAAAACAGTTTTTAGTTGAGGCCATTTCATACATTGATATGCCCCTTTCTCTATTTCCTGATCCAAATTTCCACGGAAGTTCTTTCAAAATTGTTTCAGAAATGTGAATCCTGTAGGTCTTTCCCATTTTTCAAGACTAAGAGTGACGTCTGCAACACTGACACATGAAAACATCCTTAGAAAATATTGGGCCACCAGTTTTTTTATTCAAAACCTGCTCGGCTGTAGCTTGACGCTTTTTTATTGTTATAATATATTAGCAAAAAGAAGCTCATGGCGCAAATTACATGAGGCAATTGAATTTAAAGCAAAAGCATCGAGAGAAACCTAAATGGCAAAGTTAAAATACATGGCTAAAACTGCATCACTCGTATATTGCAAGGAAGATCATAAAATCTGATTTAGTTTGATTTCCCCTGTTGTGGTGTCTTATCATGAACCCAATCTTAGAGGTCTTTCCAGAAAATGACACAGAGATAAAAAAATCTCTTGGAATCGGCGTGGAAAATCCTATCAAAATCTGCAAAGAAAACTGGACTGAATGTGATCTCTTTAAGCCATATATTTAACAGACAGAAAAAGATCCTTTGCTGAGCAGTTACCAGCTCGGAAGGAAGAGGTGGCGGAAATATTTGGATTGAAACTACGTACTTTTGAACCCTTTCAAAAAGGACATAAAGTTAATCACGCCTTAATATTCCAAGCAGTGGTAAATATTTTCCAAAGAAAAACAATCAAACAAATTTGATTGAATAAAAATAATTCCAAAAAAACATGAAGTTGAGATAAGCAGTTGGTCCTCAAACTTCTAAAATATGAATCCCTAAAAACAGAATTCTTGCAAAATGTAATACTTTTGTAACTAATCTTTATAATATTTGATAATTCTGGCTGTCTGATTTATAACACTTTATTGAAGAAGTTGAAAAACAACTGCAAATTTAACTTTCAATCAAAATCGATTTTCGCAACTCTAAATTTAAAATATCTTATCTTCACGTTGAGTTGGATACTCTTAGAGGGATGACTGGCTAAGATTTTGGGTCGTTGGTCCTATATTACAATCGAAAATGCCTTCATTGAGTCGTTTAATTTAAAAATTATCTCAAAGTTACTCACCCCAAACCGAAGCCTGCAAAATTCGAAATGGAAACATCGTAGTAGAATTGCAGTCAATGCTGCGGACATGAAAGAACCAAGAATATCCTCTACCTGAACT
This sequence comes from Orthonevra nobilis, assembly GCA_963555765.1. NCBI lineage: Eukaryota > Metazoa > Arthropoda > Insecta > Diptera > Syrphidae > Orthonevra > Orthonevra nobilis. The sequence goes on from OY743224.1 coordinate 96,745,768, forward strand.
AGACGAAATACAGATAGCAAGATAGAACTTCTAAAAGCGGCGTCAATGACTTAGTTGGGAGTATGCACCAACTCATCTGCAATACATGGTCAGAAGAAAGCATGCGAGATGAATGGAATCTCAGTATTGGTAGCCCAATCCTGAAGGAAGGAAGCCAATTATGGAGGTACCAATCTCCTCAAAATTGCCTTTATCATCTTTTCCGCCGTATGATGTGAACGTCTGAAGCAGTTCGTCAACATCCTGATAGGTCCATATTAATTTGGTTTTCCACCAGAAAAGTCCACCATAAACCAAATGTTAACATAACGGCAGATCTTGGAAAAACCCAGGAGCGCCAAGTCAGTACGTACCACGTTTTCATCAATTTCAAGGTTGGTTTTGGTGTCTGTTTCGTCCACAGAGACGAGATTTATGAAGACATGCCTAGATTTGGCATCCCTGCCAAGCTCGTACTTTTGTGCACGATGGCGATTTAGGTCACCGCCATCCTGCACAAATTGATGTCGACAAAGACGTCACCGACCCACTTGATGTCAAACAACGTTTTAGACAAAGTGATGCACTGTCATGCGATTTCTTCAACATCATACTTGGGGCAATAGTGCAAAAGAACCTTGTCAACAAAAGAGGGCAATAAGATGCATATGCTGCCATCAAGAAAAACCAAATCCGACGTCTGGGTCAGAACGTTACCATAGACAGCTATAACTTTGAGGTAGTTAGGGCTTTATCGATCTTCGCTCCGCTGTAAAAACAGATAATAACACCAGCGCTAAGCCCTCTTTCGAAGAACTGAAGCATCGCTCTATAAGACCCATATCATCCCCGCCCTACTTTATGGTGCAGTAGCATGTACACTTTCAAAAGCGGATGAAGGCGCTTTAGGTTGTTCCATCTGCATTGACTGTGAGTGGAGGAGAAGATTCAACAACGAACTGTATGCAAGGAGTTGTACAGCGACATCGACTTAGCCAAAAGGATAATATACCATGCCACGCGGACTGTTACGCCACCTCATGTTAGTAATTAAATGATTAATGATAAAAAAAGTCCAACCAGCTATCATTTAAAAAAAACGGTAAAATTATTTTAAATTATATTAAGTTATTTCTGCAGTAAAACTAAAAATCTAATTTTCTTTAAGTAGAAATGTAACTCAGTCTGAAAAAAAGTATTTCCAAATTGAAATGTTTTCATAATCCGAATTGAATTTCATGGTGTAGGCAAATAAAATAGCACCTATATCTTTTGTGTCTTGAGATGGGAAGTTCATGGTATGGGCAGGCCTACTTGCACCCAAACCAATTTTTTATTTTTAAAGACGACAAAAGTTATGGAGATTTTTAAATCTCATACAGATTTTAGAGTAAGGAAAAGTGTGTATGAACTAAATGTGTAACAGGACACCGCACGTGTCAATTGTGAACTTAAATTAAAAGCTACCCCAAAATGTACTTGAAACTTTAATAAAAAAATATTGAAAATATGCTCGGCAGTTTACTTCTTTATATTTTTGAATAAGAAAAGGGAATGGATAAATAAATAAAAGGAAAAAGTGGATTCAAACACAGGTGTCCGGAGTTTATATGACAGTTAAAGTGGTCCTCAAGAGGTGTCTACGAGTATATCGGCGGATGCTAGAACGGTCACTTTTTTAGTAGTTCCGATATGGGAGATACAAATCAGAAGTAAGCATTTAAGATACGCGGTGAAGTATGCAAAGGCTTTTATTAATAAAAACCTTTATCTGAACATTAAATAAAAAGAAGAAGCAATACCGCTGCTCAGTGGTTAGTGCGTCATATCGCTGAGCGTGAGCTCCCGCGTTCGAATCTGGCAAGGAAGGCATAACACTTTCTTCACGGCCCCACATCACGCGAGGGATTGACATTTTCTTTATAAAACAACTGCCAACCCAACAGCCACGAAGGTCTGGAACAGTAAGTACGTTTGTCATAAAAAATTCCAATATATCAGATGTTTACCCGTAACGAAGAAACGACATACGAAAAGTTTTTGCCTCCAAAACAGCAGCCATTTATTCACTTCGATCCCGTGAACGTTGCTTCTCGACCAAGAGTTTCGGCCTCCTCTAAAGAGTTATCCTTTCAGCAGAGGTTCGGTCGTCCTTGTCGCCTTTTCGAAAATTTTTTGCTAAAGCACCCATACGATTAATGTGGCCAGTTTTTCACTTTTGATGAAGAATTTTAATCTTGAAGCATTCAATTTTGCTTTGCAAGGAATTCATCCGCTTCTATTTTTCTCTAATAAAGCACTTGAATATGTGTGTATGTTCAAATGGCTGTCACCCAATGATGTAAAATGATCACTACATATTTTTAGCTTCTCATCTGGAAGAGGAAGTTCTTGTTCTAATTACAAAAACCTAGCAATGTAAGGGTGAGCCTATTCCAAAAGACTTCTATTTAAACTATCCCTATGGCAAAACACTGTATGTTAAAACTAGTCATAGATGAATAAGGCCATCGAATCTTCGAATAAGCTGAAGCTAGACTACACAGAATTTCAAAAAATTCATAAATAATTTAATAATAAATCATAAATATATATAAAAAGAAAATTTTACGGACGTGGTTTTCTAAAAATACGTCTGTCGTTCTCCATGATATAATTTTACATACAATTGACAAGCCTTTTTAAAGTAAAAAGTCTGTTTTTGAAGGTAACTAGTTACAAGCTCTTACTTTGGAATAACAGACTACAAATATATTATTTAAATAAGAAAAAATCTTCTGTCGTTAGGTTCATGTTGATTTTTTTAAATTCTTTGCCAAACAACATTTAAACAACATTTACTATATGTCAATAATAATACTCTCATTGTCAACGACTCTTCTAAGCTGACAACTACGACTAAATGTCGGTGGGATTTGAACTCATGGGCCTCATGTGCGTAAAAGAATGGACCATGTTAGTATAAGAATACTCAGATACAAAGCTGCACAAAGCATAGAAGAACGTGGATATATTATCCCAGCTAGCAGCTGACTAAAGCTTCAGCTTTCTCAGAGTCCCAAAATTGAAGTTATTGATCCAAAGTTGCAACTATTCGATCCTCGGTATCCTCAATTTGCAAATTCTACAACAATGAGGCCAACATAAGTAAAATTGATGAACAAAAAGCAAACCCAGTTCTGGAATATTGTAAAAATTATGAAAAATAAAAATAAGAATAGTTCAAGCCTCAAAAGTACATCTGACTTTTGCTGAAAACCATAATGTTTCTCAAAACATTGGGGATCCTTACTTAAATATTGCTGTTGGAAATGCTGTCAATTTGATAAAATATCAACGAGCAGAAACTCCATGGGATGTTTATGTTTCAATGGTATATAGTATTAGTGTGTCCAAAAAATAAGGTGACACAGTAGTATAGTATATAGTATGTCTGACATTGTAAGAAACTTACGACTTAGGAAAGGTGGAATAGATGTCGTAAAATAAAATACTTTCGCGACACATGGAAAACAGCAAAGGTGGTAACCATTTTAGAACCTGGCAAGTTTAGGGAATCTCCAAACAGATACATACCCATAAGTCTCTTGAGCTGCCTTAGCACAGTCTTTGAATGAGTCATAAAAGAGAAGCTTCTGGGATTGATGAAAAGTCCATATATCCCCATGAACAATTCGGATTTAGAAGTTGTCATAACTCCTCTCATCAGGTATTAAGACTGTGTATGCTTATTAAAAACAATCGTGCGTTAGGAAATTATACTGGTATGGTGCTCTATGGCACATGGCACAATACTCTTATTTACAAAATATTCAACCTTGGATTTCCCCTGTCAAACAGAAGCTTCAAAGTGTTTTTAAAGAGTGGTGTTTCAGTGTTAATGCAATATCATGCTGGCCTTCCACAAGGATCAGTTATAAGTCCTGTTTCCTGTCTCCGAAACTTTCAAACTATCTCAATATTGAGATAAATTTGCCGAATGCCTTCAGACTGTTGAATAATTTTTTTAGCATGAGAAAAATCAAACAAAACGTTGGAAAAATGCAAGCTGTCTGTTTTAGCTGAAAAAGAAAGCAATGTTCCATTCCAATTAACTTAAATTTTTACGGAGTCTACAAACAGTGGGATAACAGTTTCAAATATCTGGCAATCCATCTTGACAAGAGATTTACGTTGCCAACAAAATGCTCTACCCTCATAAATAAAAAGTCGTCACAAAGAAAAGAAAACAAAATGATATTACATTAAGTCATATTCCAATCCATTCTCCTATGCGGATGTGGTGAAGTTGGGCAAGTTGTTATATTTCAAGACTGCAAAACAAGCAGAACAAACTTTTGAAAATGATGCTCAATTTGCCAGGATGTCACTCTACTCATGATCTGCTGTTCTGCATTCACAAGCAAATTAATTGAATTGATCTCCAAAACCTTTACGTTTGAACCTCAATAATTTTAATATGTACAAATTAAGCAACAAATAAACGTATGATGAAAATGAAGCAGTTTTTCGAATGTTTAAAGTCCTCTACATCTCCATAGGTATATAAAGAGGTCGCACACTTCGAAAATTGCTGCCCAAAATACTTCTTTGTCTGATTAACACATTAGGCCTAAGTATGAAACCCTGATGCAAACCATACAAAAGTAAATTCTTTATCCAAGTTCAATATTTCATGTGATTATACCCCCCAAAGTACAAGTTCACAGAACTGATAGTGTAGTCAATACCTCATCGTTTTATTTAAAAGCACCCGTAATGACATCCATGGCGCTATACTCATCAACAAAATGCTTAACTTCAGTGCAACCCATAAACGAGCCCATTTATCCAGCTGATGATTGGTGCCAGTGCTGGTGAATGCCGCACATTCACATTCACCCCTCCCACTCCCCTCAAAAGCCAGATCCGATCACAAAGGTAAGCAAATTACGCGCTTCATATGAAATGAGTGGTCATAAAATGTTTGTTTACTACGTGACCCGGTACAACTGTGCGATGTGTATGTTTCCATGTTGCCATGGTCGCGCTCAGGAGGGACCCTGAGCAGCGAGAGCACCACCTCATTGTTTACAGTCACGTTCGAGATCAAAAATTATCCATATGTGAAATGAAAATTATGCTGATCCCTGTGTGCTGTGCTCTTGTTTGGTGTGTTATTAGTACTCCCCTTCTGTCCTGTGGATCCTGCAAACTATAAGAGCTTACTTGCGGTAGTGAGAGAGGATCCAATTTCCGACGATTATTCGGATTGCGCTTGCGCATATGCGCCACACAATCATCATGCGAGCAACAGAAACCTGACCGAACAAATTGAGCAAAGATTTGCTATCTAGAGCGAGCGTCGCTTCTCCGTCATCTTTGGCGTTTGTGGATTTCACATTGACTTGATGTCGGTCTGAAGGCTATGTCACGGTTATGTGGAGTTTGTTTAGACGAGTGAGTCTCTCAGAGGTTGCTTTGAAGATAATCGTAGAATTGGAATCGCACATGCAATGATGCTGTAATGGTTGTATGCTGGAGCACTTGGGTCGGTCTTGATGGAGTTCACCCGTACAGATGTGGGATACACAGGTAGGTATAGAGGAGTCAGTCGATTTGTTGGCGACCTTGTCAGATTGGAAATTACATACAAAGTTGTTATGGATTTTCACGCTAAATGTTCGTTTTGGTGTTTTCCTTGTTGATGATCTCTGGTAAGCGGCTAGGTTTAGTTTTCAGACGGGAATTCCAAGGCATGCGTGTAATGGAATTCGGGCACACAAATAACGAGTGTGATAGAACCAAATGGGGATTATGCAATTCAAAATGTAAATTAGCGACGTGCAAGCAAGCGATTTGTGCAGAAAGCTATTTTCTCATAATCTAGTCAAACTCATATTTATCCTACTTATTTTGTTAAAGTAGGTCTGCATATACAAACTATATTGTACCAATAATCGACATTACAGAGACAAAAGGACAAGTTTTTCAAATAAATAGATACCTATTCAAAATATTTATGTTTTTTGTTTGTGCACAGAAAATCCTTATATTTCCTTCGGTTTATATTTGTACACGCCGCACGAATATATTAGTGTTCCTCTTCATATAACAAATACCGATACCAGCACTTTATGTATTTAAAAAAAGAAAGCTCGTGTACGGATGCTAAAACAAAATTTTTTTAGAAGCCAACGAACGTAGTTTACTTCTCCCCAATGATCAGGTCTTCCGATCTGTTTTTTTCCAACACTTTGCAACTGAATTAAATCTTTTCTGTTTTTAAACGTTAATATATCACTGTTATTGGAAGAAACACCAATAAACCTTTAATTCCAATCAGCATTATCTAGAAGGAGTTCAATTTTTTTTACTACATATTTTAGCTTAAGATGAGACGGCTAACTAGTTAACTAAGCATTTTCATTGACCGTGTAGAATACTGGCGTGTTGGTAAAATTAATTTTCTCTTCGACAGGTCAGATTTGTGTTTGCCATGAAGTTTTTCTGGCACCTATTTCAGCAACATTTTTTACGAGTTCTTGTTGGATTTAATATTTCCCGGTCTTGTTCCTTTGATTGCATCCAATTCTTTTTCCCTGAAATTATCGAAAACTAGAATATGAGTGACCCTTTTTTGCATAAGCCAATAATACAATATTCTTGCCCTCTTTAAAAATTCAGGAGCTCTAATGATTTTTCGATTGTCTGGTCCGCACCAGTTCAATATTTTTGTACTCCAGCTGCATATTTTCGTTGAGTACTTCCAAAAATGCTTTAAATAATTAAAAACTTCATCATCGGATACTCCGACTGGGTCTTTAGTGGTTCTTTTTAAGTTAAATTTTTGTCTTTCGCTTGATGAAATAGAAAGGTACCCATATAGATTCATCGTCTTTTACTCTGCACGGACAGTTATAAACCAGTTTGATTCATATACTTTAGATATAGACAATTCCACACGATGCACGAAAAGGCTTTTGTCTACCCAGGAAATCCTCCCCTACATATACAGTCCTTGCAAAATTCTGCAATCATTTGATTCGTTTTAGCAAGAACTCTCATGAGGTTATCTACACATCGCAACACAATTGTACCACATAAAGCTCTTCGAATATATAAAAACCGTACACCATTCACACATATGTGCTCCAACACTCATATGTACATGAAATAACCGATTCTGATTCGTTACGAAAGCGCCCCTATACAACATGTAGCTCTTCAAGCGCCCCCAGCCCCAAAGAATAAACAAAAAATAAACATAAAAGCTTCCCCAATATGTATCCATCCACCACACATTGCTCTCGTTCATCCCTTGTGTACGTCTGCTTCATCCCAAGAAGGATATGACAACACGAACAGCAAAAAAAAAAGAACACACAAACCTTCTCGTTCGGCATTCGTATATGTGGATTCTGAGGAATATTTGAGCGGGTGGGTTAGACAAGGCCACCCCATTCAAAGCTGCTGCTCAGTCTGGGTGTGGATATGAAAATAATAATAAAATATATGGGGATGGAAAAAAAAAGCTTTTGTATATGTGAGTATGAGCGAGAGATGAAAACAAACAAAAAAAATCCTTTATATTTTGTATCCTCCAAACTGAAATCCTTTTTTGCATAGCCCCCCGCCACATGACAACAACGATTCAGAAAAGGGTGGAGCAGCCACCAGCCAGATGGCAATTCCATTTGTATTCCTGAACGAACAAAATATGTGCGCAAAAAAGTCCTTATTTTTTCATCGAGAAAAACTACGCAGCAATATATGTGAAGGGGGATGTGGGCGGGGGGGCTTTCGATGACATTTGTGTGACATTTTGCGGGCAGTCAAAGAAGGGTTGATTGGTTGGAGCTGGAGTCATCGATTCTCGTGTACATATGGGATCTTTCTCTTCGTTCGCTGCCATTGGTTGGCCAGGAGCGACATTTTACTAATGCAGAAAAGTTGAAAATAAAATAAGAAATTTCCTTTGATAGTTTTCCTTTGACAAAGGTGGATCACCCTATCACATCGAATATTCCAATTGAACAATGTCGCTTCATAGAATTATTATTATTATAATCCTTTTCTTCTGTCGTACCCACCTATTATTATTATTTTTCTTTTCCTCCTTTTTTTTCATTCAAATCCTTTGAAGTGCGTGAAGTTCTGCTTTGCACCTCTTCTTTTGAGTATTTTTATTGTTTTTTTTTTATATTTTTTCGCCTTTTTGTATGCCGTGCTGCAGTTGGGTTTCTGTTTGGTTCTTTGGCTTTGCTGCGCCTTTGTACGCTTTTATAGACGAGGCATTATTATTATTTTTTTTTTTTGCCTTTGATAAACTAGGTCATTTCTCTTTTTCTAACTATTTTATGTCTGCACAGTCACTCAGAGGTTTACCTACCAACAAAATTTAAAGTAAAGCAGAAGGAAATACGTGAAAATCACGTTTAAAAATTTTCTTTTGCGATCCTTTGAATGCTGCACTCCTTTCAAGTCCTGAGGATGAGTTGCGTCATTATGGGACAAAAATAGCAATGCACAGAACCGCCCCGCCGCACCGGTCGGATGGTCAATGGAGCACAAGGGACGATTCTAATTGCTGACAATTCTTGTGTTTCTTAAATCAAAAGAGAAATCACAGCGATTGTGATGTCAAAGCGACCGGCTCGGCTGGAATTGTACCAACCCAACCCTACCTGGATTTGAAATATTCCTAAGTGGTGTCAATTTTAATTGAACAGAAAAATGAATGAGAAATGGTTGCAGGGAATAAAGGAAGAGCCTATTGGAAAAACTGATACAAATTAGCTTTTAATTGCAACGTAATGAGAACATATGGAATTATTAAAAAAATAATGGCTACTTCTACTTTGAATAAATATATGTTTTCAATTACAGTCAGGTCGTGAGATAAAGCTTTCTCATCAATCTCCATCAAATGATTTATCAAAGAATCAATTTAAAATTACTTCCTACTACACTCAATATCACATTCGATATTTATTTCAAATGTTAATCGATAACGATTTTGTTTAACTTTGCTCTGTGATATGAGACATAAGAAACAGGAGGCACACTGTTAGGCCGACATCAGGCTTCATAAAGTCAACGAGATAGCAGCCTTGCGACGCTCCCGAAACCGTCTGGTTGGATCAGCTTCGAAAATTGGGGTACCTATGCGTGGTCCGTAATCTCCAAAGATAGGCGTGACGTGTAAAGGTCGATATTGAATTTCAATTCTTTTTTACAGGCATACTTGCTAATTTTGCGAACAAATATTTTTCCTAGTACATTCGTTTTGATTTAAATTACTAGGTCTGGACACCGCACTATTCGGCTGAGCCGCAAACTACACTCAATAAATGAGAGAGCGTCGGTTTAAGTCATTCTGCACGGAATATTTAAACCACAAACAATACCAGCTCTGACGCAAACTCAAGGTCGTATATTTGGTAGACTTTATAAGTAAAGAATGACGCTATATTTATGTTTCTTATACTAATAGTTTTGTAAAAAATTATTGTTAGGCTTTTTATGTGTACTTTATTTAATTAATTCACTTATTCTATACAAGAAATAAGGTCTTAAGTACATCGGTAGTCGGGTAGCGTGGTCACAAGAGCTCTCGTGATATTCAACTAGTGTGTCAGTATATGTATATTGTGTTGGTAGATGTGAATACATAACTCACTTTCTTACTTTCTTACTAGTAAAAATAAAACTCTTATTTACGAGAACTTCAGAATTAACATATGATTATAAATTCAATTAACAAGTATAACATATTGTTTCTTATTCGTTCCGATCGCCTGACCTCCATATTTTCAGAATTGATTCTCTTCCTGTTCCTTCAAGGTGCATTTGGACTTACAGAATCTGATCAATTCTTTTTCTTTGCCTGCACAATTGGATATACTACTGTGTCCAAAAAATAAGGTGACATATGAATTTAAACTGCGCGCTTCGAAGGATTTGGAAATTTTTCTTTCTTTTTAGGTTGGTAGTACTGTCAGTGACATCTATGTGAAATTTCATGTCAAAATATATTCATAGTGTTTGAGATACGCGTCGTTTTGTGAGCTGCTAAAAGTGAGTTTTTCGTTTTTTGCGATGTCGAAATTCATTGAGCAAAGAATTTGCATTAAATTTTGTTTGCGGAAACAATTTTCTGCTGCGGATACGTTGAGGATGGTGCAGAAAGCCTTTGATGATGAGGCTATGTCTAAAAAAAATGTTTACAAGTGGTATAGTGATTTCCAAGCCGGCCGTGAACATGTCGAAGACGAAGAGCGTTCTGGGCGACCATCAACCTCAGCCGATGAAGCTCACGTCCAACAAACCAAAGATTTGGTGTTGAAAAACCATCAATTAACGATTAGAGACCTTGCTGATGAAGTTGGCCTATCGAAAGGCTCAGTCAATACCATTTTGAAGGATGCTTTGGGCCTCAAGCGCGGCAAATCTCGACTGGTACCAAAAACATTGAATTTTTTGGAAAAAAAGGCGTCGCGTTGAAGTGTGTGAAACAATGCTTTCCGACTACCACTATGTCATTAAACGCATTATAACTGGCGATGAGACTTGGATCTATGCTTACGACCCCGAAACAACCCATCAATCGAGCGAATATCGTGCCTAAGGAGAGCCGAGACCAAAAAAACCGCGCCAAAGTCGCTCAAAAATCAAGGTCATTGACTGTTTTCTTCGATTATCGTGGTGTTGTGCTTTATGAATTCCTTCCAACCGGCCAAATAGTCAACAATGAATATCATTTGAACGTTATGCGTCGTTTGCGTAACGCGATCCGCCTAAAAAGGCCGGAATTGTGGAAAGACAATTCTTGGTTTTTACACCACGATAATGCATCATCCCATACCGGACTCGTAATTCGTGATCATTTCGCCAAAAACTCAACCCATATCGTTCCGCAACCACCGTATTCACCTGATCTGGCGCCGTGCGACTTCTGGCTGTTCAACAAGCTCAAAAGACCGCTCCGGGGACACCGTTTTGATACGATAGAGAAGATTCAAGCCGCAGCGAAGACGGAACTGAAGGCCATCCCGGAAAGTGACTACAAGCAGTGTTTCAAAGATTGGAAAATCCGTTGGCATAAGTGCATTGCATCGGGAGGGGATTCCTTTGAAGGGGATGAAATTGATTTGGAATAAATAAAGAATTTTCAAAATAAATACAATGTCACCTTATTTTTTGGGAACAGTAGTACATGGGATACATGGAGGATACAACTTCCTCGTTTTGAGAATTTGAAATTCCTAGATCAGTTCTCGACTTTTTAACTGGTTTGCTTTGAACCAATCTAACATTTCGATTGTTTTGTGTATAGACTCACAACTTTCTTACTTTAACATGAACCCAATGCAAAAAACTGTTCTCATGATTTCATTACCAACCACTTCCCCCTCTCTCCTAGGTTGATCAATAATAAATGTCAGTTCTTCTATGGTTTTAGTTTTTTGATACATGTTTGGTCTGATATGATTTTTGGTTTCATTTTTCCTCAAATTGAACTTTTATTTTTAGATAAATATTATAAGAAGCTATTTATGTCTTAAGGTTAAAATTAACTCGGAGGGCGACTTCGAAATAACCGTCGATGGCGTATTTCTCCAATTTATCAAAAAAAAACATCAATTTTATTTGACAAATACGTATTTGAACAATTTAATTTAAAATATTAATTTTTGATCGTTTGAACCATGCGCTCTGTGGAACCATTCGATTGGGAGATGGAAGAGTTTAAGTACACTTAATATTATTTTCTTTACAAAACTGCAGAACAAAATTGGATATATTGTAAAAGGGGGACCATTATCAGACACGATTTCTGTAGAATAACCAAAAATAAGAAACGTTTTCATTAACACCTCAACTAAAACTTCTAATGTCCCAGATGGTGGAACCCAAATATCGTATTATTTAGAATACGTATCCACTAAAACGAGAATGCTTCTCCCTCCAAACGACATGAAATCTAAATTAATACGTTTAAAACGATACCAAAAAGGTATCATTTGCCATTTTCTGACAAATGTTACACTCATGCGTAAATTGTTTAATATCGGAATCAATCTTGGAACACCAAACATATGATCATCAATCATTTTCATTTTGACAATACCCCAGTGATTTGCATACAGCATTAGCAAAATACTTTTCCGTGGAATAACGACACGATTTCCGTATAAAACTACTCCTTGGTCATAGCTTAAAGACGACTTCAGCTTCCTATAATAAGAAAGGGATTAAAAAAATGAGCGACTAGTTGGCCAAACCAGCAACAGATACTTATATACTTCTGAGAGCACGGAACATAAATCTGCCTTTATTTTGATTTTCTCTAAACCGACTGAACTCACTGACTTAAAGTGAAAAATCACATCAGCACCAGTTTCTAAGGGCATTCATGAAATAAAATCAGCTTATATATTGACTCGCACGCGGCGGTAAAAAATTTCATAGTTATACATTGATAATTGAATGGACCATTGTTTAAGCCTTATTGCAGCCACCGAGGGAGTTCCTCTTCTAGGATTGAACACCTCTTTCGACCTCTGTAGCTTAAACAAAGTGCGAATATCATGGCGAATGCTTCACGATGCAACTGGGAGTAGTTTTTCTCTGCCTCTGAGAGGGAACTAGACGCATAGAAAACAGGTTTCGCACAGTTTCCCACTACGTTAACAGCACCGCTCCTACAATCGGTTCCTGAGGATCATATAATTCTAAAACTTGGTGACCTGCCATAAGCTGGTTCCTTTTTTTCGAAAACCTCTTGACACTGTTGGAATTAAATGAGTGGGGAACCCTTCTTAAGTAACCGATATAAAATATGCAATTCCACTAAACTACAAACTTCCTATAATATACCTGTTCGTCACTTTTAACATTTTCTGAACTGGTACCCGTTTGTTTCTGTATGATTCTAAAGACGCTGTACGTCAAAATAAATTCCAGCTTCCGATTTGTTCTTTACACTCTGGCCGATAAAAGAGATTAGGTCAATGCATCATTGGTTATAAGTGCCATAACAGAAGAAAAAAATTCATTTTATGTTAAATTATCATAACGATACCAATTTGTTTGCGTTTTTCCTCTTTTTTTAGGGCAATTTAAATTAACTTTATTGCTACAAAAAATTGGCTTAAAACTAGCTTATATAACTTAAATGTTGTTATCTGTACGCGCGCGACTTAAACTAATATTCTTTCAAATTTCTTAACAATATGAATTTTAAAATATATTTCTACATGTTTAAAGCCCTTATCACTTTCTTAAAATAACCTTAAAAAACTTAAATCTGTCTTGAATACTTTAATAACTTATTTCCAGCCCAATTTATTAATGTTAGACAGGACGACACCCACATACATATATACACATGTCACGCTTAGTGCATGCAAGAAGCTAAAAGTGCAACTGCCACACGAATTCTCACACTTCTTATGAAAGTAAGCTTAAGCTTGTAATCCAAGGCCTGATAGTCAATTAAGCAATTCCAGGAATCTTGTAAATGTTTCGTTTGAGAAAAGAGCAATGCACTTTTCAATGCTGATAACAAATTCTGTTACTACAACTTCTCAGGCAATGTGATGAAATGTGTTAATTGGAAAGTCAAGAGAATAAAAAATATCATTTACTCGATTTATAAAAGCTATAAAATTCATGCAAAAAAAGCAAGGTGAATGAAATGAAAACGTTGACTGTAAGTTAGAGAGATGAATTCACTTTGGGTGATTTATTGTAGGTGGAAGTTCGCTTCGTTCGTTTACTAAACAAAACAATCGTACATATCTGCAAAGTATCTTAAAGTGCAAATCTTACAATTCTTTTTCTTTGCCTTTTATTATTCCTTGCTTTCCTTTCATAATGAGTTCCTTATTAATTAAAAAACAAGTGATTTTCGAAAAAGTAGGAAACAGATTATCAGAAAATTATAGAAATACAATTAACTAGGTACTCTTGCATACTTAATTTACGAAATGGATGTAAGATAGTTATTATATAAACGTAAAAACTAGTCAGGCTCATCAAGATCTCAAGTGGCATTTGTTCGTTATAAACGACAATTTTTATGGCATCTTACTTGGTATTTCGGTTTGCATTTTAAAAGCTCACCATGAATGTAGCTGCCACTGGCTAGAACGTTTAAATGGTTTTTTGGAACAATAATCCAGTGGAAATTATTGATTATGTGCTTTTTGATATGTGTATTTGAAAAAAATTATAAGTGCAATTTTATTGATGTATCTTTAAGGAACTAAAGTTATTCAAAAGTCCTTATAGTTACGATGGTGCGGCGTGAAACCGCTTTTATTGGATATTTTCAATTTTTTTTTCCATTTCAAAGTATGTTTATTTATCAATTCATTATCCTTATGTGCAAGACAAAAGCGCTTTAAGCTAGCTTAATTAACTCAACTATGTATATACTAGCTAACTGGCCCTATACGGGCGCTCTAAGCTAAACCTAACAACTTAAAATATGTCTTTCGACTTAATACTATTTATTACATTTAAAATTATACTAACTTATATCAAAACTAAGAAAAAAATTTACTTTTAGAAAAAAAACTTAGTATATGGGCAAATTTTATTTTTTATGCTAGTGAATTCATTTGGAAGCAAATTCAAATGTCTCCCGTCTGAAATTGAAAAACCTTTCCTAGGATGCATCCTTTAGGAATGTGGACGAGACTTCTGTCATTAAAACATTCTAGTTCGGGGACCAGTATGTTAAAAATGTTAACTTGGAATTGAGATATTGCAAACGTAAAAGTCAAAATGAAAAAAATAAAAGGTTCACAAAATAATTTGCACTACTAAGAGCCAACACAATTTTTCTAAGTAATAACTAATGTAAGCTACAAATTAGTGTGCTATAAATCTTAGTTATGTAACCAAGTTTATTTATTTATTTTTTTAAGTATAATTTAACTGAATAGCAAATTAACATAAGAACTTAATTTATCTAGTCGTACAATATTAACAATAGTGAGTGAGAAGTTTTGGATTCACAAAACAATTAAGCACTTATCTAATGATTTAATAACAGAACATTTTAAATGCTGTAAATATTTTTTCAAAAGGTTATTTATTCTTGTTCTTCTTTTTGAGCTTCACTCTCTATTTGTCCATAAGTTAGAGAATTCCACATGAAGCTATGGATATATGTATGTCATGTCAATTGACCAAATAAAGTAAAAAACGGAAGTTGACTTATTTTCTATCGGTCGCCTTTTTGACAATTGTTGTTCTCCATGGTACTTGAAAATTATCTCAAAGCTCTCTTTACGTTGTATTCCATTTTCGAACCTCTGTTAGGTTGAGGTCATCTGGTTAGGCAGGTCGTTATACATATATATTTTTAGTATTCCTTTTTGTTTGTTTTTATCCACTTATATAATGTAATGTTACTTGATGTTTCGCCTCATTATATTGCGTTCATGGGTCCATAAATCGCAGTTCCAATATTTCTTATGTTTCCATATACTTCTCTTAATTCATAATTCAATGGATACGTACGGTCTTCCATCCTGGCACAAGGGAGACATTCCCAGATTGTTATGGAAGCACAGTCATGCATGACAGCTGTGGAGCATGTTGTCTTCAGCTACATCTACATTTTTGACTTATAAATTCATAAAAATCTTAAAAGTCGGCTTACATCCAATTCTTATGATCTTCACTCTAATTTGTCCCCTTTTCTTTGTTTTGAGATCATAACAAAGTTTTTCGTACTCTAGTTCTCGACCGTGAAAGTCTGCGGTAGGTGCAACTGAAAGATCTGCCTTGGACAAGTAGCAGAAGAATTTGCAACAACTTTTATAGATGGAAAAACATAACGTTTTTCTAAAAAGTAACTCAATTGCAGTTTGTGTGAAAATTTAGTACGAAAAATTCAAATATTGCTATTTTAGAGTAGATTTAATTTTCTTTTACATCATTTATTTTTCTTTTTAAAACTGTGGTAGTATTGGTACTAACAGGTTTTGAAAAAAATATGTTAATTTATGTCTTACACATTTAAATGATAGTGAAATTGGTTTGTTGTTTTGGCTTGACGAAAAAGAGGATCGATATGAAAATTTGATCTATTTCGGAGATCAGTTAATGCAAGGAACTCTGGAACATTTTAATTAAAATCAGTTTCCTTTTAAAAACATTACTATCCATCAGCAGAAAAGACTCAAAATGAGCAACATTGTATCATATGAAGGGAATCGCATACATCACGAGAGTATACAAAGAACGTGCAATGAAGACAGCATTCCAAGAGGTACCTTCTCGTTGATATAATAAATTAACATTTGTTATTCATTTCTCGAGCTCTCCAAAGTCGTGTCAGCACCCCACCCGCTTTTCTTTTTCTTATTTCTATGTATGTTTGAATGTATTCCTTAGCGATTCCGTCTCATCCTCAACCCCGCATGCAAACCAATGGCATTTTCATTAGAAATAGTATTCTTCAGCTGGCAAGAAAGAATTTTTTTTGTTCTCTTTCTCTCATCACTTTATTTTTTGTTATTTTTTTTTTTACCCTTTTTGTTGTTGCTTACGTTTGGCCGGTAGCTTAGACCAACAACTGAGAGCAATAACAATGTTCAGCACTTCTCAATGTAGGGAGGGCGAGGTTGGAAAATGAGTGTCAACTTGTGTTAAGGCGTTTGCCAGTCAGTCAACCCCTTTTGCGACCCATTTGCACCCCCTCATTTGATAAAGAAGTAAGAAAAATGGAAAATATCCACCGCAAAAGTATTCCCGGTACAAGTTGCTTTTACTAAAGAAAAAGTCATTATTTTTAGGCGGGGTTTTCTTCATCTCGGTCTCCGCATCTTGAAGTACTTCTTCATCAAGTTGTATCTCTCTCGTTCGTCCTGTGTTGATTCCCTTCTCCGTGTTCTAACTTTAATTTTGCTTTTCTCGTCTTTCGCATATTTTCTATTTATGTTTTTTCTCGCCGTCATAATTATCGTGAAATTCATCAACAGCAACAGTATTGGACTATGGATGTGGATCGGGCTTGGTTGTCCTCTGCTTCGCCGTCGTCATCGTCCTTGTGGACACTTACCACATCACACCGTTATAATCATCAAAACAGCTATAGTAAGCATCTCGGCGTCATCTACATCAACGGCAGTTCAAGTCAAATAACTCTTCCAGGACTGGTTTCTTTAAACTTTTCCTTATTTTTGCTTTTTATTTTTGTTTAAATTAGGAAATACGAATGAAAGAGCGAGAAAAAAGGACATTTCTTTTGCATGGATTCAGGATAGTCAGTTCGTTAGGTAACTATGATGCCAAGACAACATGTTATAGCAGACCTGCAGCAGCAGAACAGCATCATCCTTCCAGCCCACGTAGTGATATTCTGCACGTAGAGGCTTGTATGTATGTATGGACGCATACACAAAAAGTGGGTTTACATAATTTTATCCTGGACATTTCAAGTGCTATGGATGATTTTCCTTTTTTTTCAATGTGCTTGCCAGATTTAAATTTTTAAACCGGTCGATAGGGGTGGGCAAAAAAGTGCTGACTGCCGAGCAATGGCATAGTTGGCAGAATTGTTTGACTTTTGGCGAAAAGTCGTTGATTTTTTTTTTGTTTTTGGGTAAGAGATATCGTAATCGTTTAGATGATTGGTTTTGGTTTTGATTTTCATCGTCTTAGGATTTTGAATTTGGCCAACTTTCAATTTTTAAATATAAGTATTTTAATGAAGCAAATTATGAGCTCAACCTTACCTGTGAGTTTATTTTGTGGATTTAATTTCTTTAAAGAATTGTAAAAGTTCTTTAATATAAGAAAGGAAGGACATCTTTCCATTAGTAATTCTTATAAACGAATTTGCATTTATCCCGAAGAATTAGTCCGACAGAACCGTGTATTTTAATTTAATTTTCTCAAATTCCAAACATCAAATATTTTGTTGGAAAAAAATGTCCATTAAAAGTAATGTTGTGGCTGGCATTATTTTTGAAGAAATATTGACAGTGATTCCGTTAAGGGGGTATTCCTGTCTTGAAATTTAAAAAAATCGATTTTTTTATATTTTCAATGATTAACTATTCAAGAAAATATCTTCAAGAGGATTTTTCAAAATTCAAATTATTTTCGGAGATATCGGTATTTGGCTGACCCGACATCCAAACTGAATCCATATTTCTCAGTAAAACCTTTTGTCTTTTGTATACTACTGTGTCCAAAAAATAAGGTGACATATGAATTTAAACTGCGCGCGTCAAAGGATTTGGAAATTTTTCTTTCTTTTTAGGTTGGTAGTACTGTCAGTGACATCTTTGTGAAATTTCATGTCAAAATATATTCATAGTGTTTGAGATACGCGTCGTTTTTTGCGATGTCGAAATTTATTGAGCAACGAATTTGCATTAAATTTTGTTTGCGGAATCAATTTTCTGCTGCGGATACGTTGAGGATGGTGCAAAAAGCCTTTGATGATGAGGCTATGTCTAAAAAAATGTTTACAAGTGGTATAGTGATTTCCAAGCCGGCCGTGAACGTATCGAAGACGAAGAGCGTTCTGGGCGACCATCAACCTCAACCGATGAAGCTCACGTCCAACAAATCAAAGATTTGGTGTTGAAAAACCGTCGATTAACGATTAGAGACCTTGCTGATGAAGTTGGCTTATCGAAAGGCTCAGTCAATACTATTTTGAAGGATGCTTTGGGCCTCAAGCGCGTCAAATCTCGACTAGTACCGAAAACATTGAATTTTTTGGAAAAAAGGCGGCGCGTTGAATGCTTTCCGACTACCAGGATGTCATGAAACGCATTATAACTGGCGATGAGACTTGGATCTATGCTTACGACCCCGAAACAACCGATCAATCGAGCGAATATCGTGCCAAAGGAGAGCCGAGACCAAAAAAACCGCGCAGAGGCGCTCAAAAATCAAGGTCATGTTGACTGTTTTCTTCGATTATCGTGGTGTTGTTCTTTATGAATTCCTTCCAATCGGCCAAACAGTCAACAAGGAATATTATTTGAACGTTATGCGTCGTTTGCGTAACGCTATCCGCCTAAAAAGGCCGGAATTGTGGAAAGACAATTCTTGGTTTTTACACCACGATAATGCACCATCCCATACCACACTCGTAATTCGTGATAATTTCGCCAAAAACTCAACCCATATCGTTCCGCAACCAGCGTATTCACCTGATCTGGCGCCGTGCGACTTCTGGCTGTTCAACAAGCTCAAAAGACCGCTCCGGGGACACCGTTTTGATACGATAGAGGAGATTCAAGCCGCAGCGAAGACGGAACTGAAGGCCATCCCGGAAAGTGACTACAACCAGTGTTTCAAAGATTGGAAAATCCATTGGCATAAGTGCAATGTCACCTTATTTTTTGGACACAGTAGTATATTGAAATACAAGAACCCAATGTGACTTGTATCTTTTATATTTAGTGTTCACTTACATCCAGCTGCTAACAGTTGAATTCTAACCTTCAAACCACGTGGACGTACATATGTGCTGTGAGCGAAATAAAAATATTGTGAAATATTTTTTTTTGAGATAAAAAATCCTCAACGCAAAGGTTTACGCGTCCAGATCGACAAACAAAAAGGCGATTTCACGGCAATAGATTCACGGCACAGAAAGATACCAGTTTTACGAGTGCATCAGCAGCAAAATTGTGTAAATCAAATAATGAAGAGGTGATCATTGAAAATTCCTATTTTAAAAATGATGGAGATTATGGAAATGAAAATCGGCCCGGAAGCTCATTCATTTGCTGTGAAACGAGACAACGCCCGGATTGACCGCTCCGAGATACGAGCATCCAACGCATTAAAGGAGTCCAGAACTGCTCGATATGAAGAGAGAAACGCGGAAAATAGTTTTTTCGAAGCCGAGGAAGGTCTATTGTATGAAGCAGGAATGGCAGATTCAATAAATGTAAGTCTATTATATTATTTCATGACTTAGACTGCGAAAAACTTTCCGCGAAACTTTAAACGCGTTTTTCTCGAAACTGTCTTTTTCAAAACAATACCCACAATTTCTCAGGCTCTACTGGACCGATTTTTCTGAAATTTTTTTGAGAGTCTTCTTTATAGACTTGTCTATGTCTGGAACTATCCCCATTCCCAAATTTCTATTACTTTTTTTTTAAGTTAGAAACAATCAAAAAAATCGGTACAAAAATTGTTTCTTTTTCAGGCAGTCGCCTTTTTGTGAAAAAAAATCTTTCCAACTTTTCCGTAGTTCTAGACATTGCGACATTATTCTACATTAATGATCTTTTTTTTGGTTTCAGATTGCTAGGAGGTTTTAAATCGTGAGTATGGTTACGCGCCAATTTTTTGAGACCCTCACTTCATCAACTGTTAGTTTTTGCAATTTACAACTTTTTTTATTTTTTTTCGGTATTCTTGTTCTGTTAATAAATAACTAATAAAAAAAATGGATAAAAAAAATATTGATTGCCATTTTTTTATGACACTTCAAAAATAATATGAAATTCATGCCTCTAGACTAGAATACCCCCTTAAGCCTTACGATTTTCTTTACTTACTTAGTTGAATTACCTTCCCTTGTTGCAAAACAAATTATTTTATGAAAATAAAGGTCAAATCGATTTCAGTTTTGACCAATTCGCAACACGATGGTGACAATTCTTGAAGTATCCAGATTGATATTCTACCTGCAATGTTGCTTAGGACCGTGAACGTATTAGCCGTACTATCCGTAGAAATACCTCTTCAATGTGAAAGAAGTCTTGGAAACTTCCAGAACTTAGTGATTCATCGTTTATCTGAAAAAAAGGATGGCCCAATAGGTTCAAATGTCCTACTCTACGCGTGGTTATTGTTTTTGCTTCGTTTCCTTTATTTTCTATAATTAGCTATGAATTTTCTTCTTTTTTTACTTTTTTTCGCACAAAAGATTTTAGTGTCCTTGCATTACACATTTCATTACATTACATTACATAACATTGTATTTTGATCGCCGAGTCCATCACTAACCTTGCACAGATATTTTATCGTTGCGAACTATTTAATACGGATGCAACTCCTTTCGTTTTTTTTGTTTTCGGTTACGGTCAAAAATAAGTTTTGGATCAGTCACAGATAGACCTTTTTTGTGTAGCTTCGTTCTCATATTTCTTTGGCATAAAATAAGAAAACTCATAGTTCTCCTAGTGTTTTCCTTCCATACTGGACCATCTATTGGTTACACCGAATCCACTTAAAAATGCATCAACTAGTGTCTCGGCTTAGGAGCTCAAAAACCGTCCTCTCTTCCACGTTTGCATTGGAATGGATGAATGATGTCCGAAATTTTTGCCGATATAAGCTCTTGAGCTCAACGAATGAAAGCTAAGCAAAATACCAAGTAGGCTTAAAAGCTAAATGAAGAATATCATTTCATTGTATGTTGCACTGGAAAATATCTTCAAATCTAGCTAAAAACCGTTCAAATACTGTCAAAATAAGAATAACATATTCTTCAACCTCAATCTTAAACTCAGCGATTACCCGACTGCCCAACAATCCAATTAGAAGATTAGTACAAAAAAAAGGAAGAGAGAAGAAGAAGAACAACACGGGCTTACTTCAGCAACCCTTGCAGCCGAAAACCGAGCATTGCACTAATTGGCGTCTATAAAACCAACACGGCATAGCCTGACCTAGACAACAGTGTGAATAAACAACAACCGCAACAAACAAGACCAACAGCTGTTCCATTGATAAGGGTCACTGAGAGTCCACCCTAAGCGAGAGTGTAAAGTGGAAGGAAAATATTAAATCCTTCTTGAAACTGGGGTGATTTTCGAAAGTGAGAGCAAGCAAGGGAAAGAAACAACAAACGCAACCACCACCGATGACCCAAGGCGAGGACATCGACACTACCGCAGCCAAAAGTCCACTTTTAATGTCCAATTTTGTTTCTTTCAATTTTTTCTACTTCTCTATGTTAGAGAGATGGAAAAAACGTGCCGCCACACCGCCATTCGCTGCTCTGACCTTATCCTGTTGCTTCGGAGCTCTCAGCACACCATCATCATAAAGGATAATTGAATGAGAACGGCAAATAATTTATATACATATATCTTTGGCTAGAGGAGAGGGCTGGGAAACACAACAGACAGACAACACAAAATTGGCATAAGGACGAGCAATAGCAATGCCAGTTCATTTCTGCAAAGCCTCCTCTGTCTCGATAGTAAAAATGATGAAAAAAAAACGAAGTACGGCACAAAAAAAAACCAAAAGGAGCAATAAAATTCCGGATTTTATGCGAATAAAGTCCTAATTCCCACAATTTGTTATTCCTGGAGTGCTGCCCTATCCGCGAAAAGACAATAAAAAAAAAAATAACAAGAAATCCGGAACACAGCAGCCCCCATCCACAGCATAAAATATGGCAGACCAACCTGTTGCAGTGGGTCTACGCAGCACGCAGTCAGCCAAGAGGTACACTGACTGCTATTCTTCGTCGTCACCGGATGAACGGATGAATGGAAAAATAAACGGCAGGGGCACTTGAAAGCCTGGACCTACGAGCGACGTCTTACTGACCCACCTTCTCCCACCCCTGCGATGTACTCTTACAGCAAATGGAAACAAGATTTCGGCATGACGACCCTTACAGCTCTCGGCTTGTCATCGTTTTGTGCGAAAACTTCAACGCATTGATTCTGCCAGCAAGCATTCCCTCAAGGCTAAAAAAAATAAAAACCAAACCAACCCCCACACCCAACAATGGGTAATATTTTCATTGGATTTTATTTTCCTTGTTGCTGTCATCGTATAAGTACCCCGGGGGTGAATAGATATCTGCTCTTCTTGAAGACGCACCACGTTGCAAACGATGCAGAAAAACAGGCCACAAAAATTGGCAAGCAAAGCAAAACCCCCGATCAAACAACCAACCACCCGCACCCTCTCAGTCGCTGACTAGCTGTGTTTACAAATGGCATTATTGCTGTTTTGGTGGTTTCATCAAAAGTATCTACTGTATGTGTGCAAAAACATGAACTATCGATGAGGATTATCTGCCGACACCCACCCCATTCCCAAGTGTCACCAATTGGCAAACAACAAAGGCACTGTGAGAGAGCGAGTGATCCACTGCCAAATAGGTGATTGTTCCTCCGTTTAGCCCGCAAATTGGCAAATGCGATTTACACCCTCCCCCGCAACACACCAGTCGTGTAGTTTTGCCAAGGGGGATGAAGTGAATGTGACATTACCATGCCTGGCGAGGGGTGCATTTTGCACAAATTTCGCACAATAGCCCGGCAGTCAGCCCTTCACACTGAGTGAAGAGAGTTCAAGGGGGATGGTGAGATCTTTTACCGATCTGTGTTGTTGTTATCCTTTCAAGGAAATTGGGTAATAAATAAATTTGGCAAAACGCGCTGACATGTCATCGATGGCGGAGGAGGGTGGTTGACGGTCTCTAGCTGGTATGTCATCGGCGTGCAAAAAAAATAAAGGGCAAACCTCAAGTGGTGGCGGATGGGTGGGTGGTTTGTTTTGATAATACGATTGCAATTTTCCATGTGATTGGATGTAATTTCGGCGAATTTGTCATATGCTCCTTGATGTCATAAGATTGGTGACATTAGACAGGGGATGAATGGCATTCCCACGGTTATCTTAGATCGAGACGGTTTAAAGGTGGTTTCTCCCCCGTCTTCATTTTGTTGGGCAATTACTTACCCCCGCTCATGTCCGGATTCCAACGAGTCCATTCAGGCACTGTTATTATCGACTCAATGGCACTTAAAAGGGCATAATTCATGGGTAATAAATTGATTGCAACTAGGATTGCATTTGCAATGAATACTTGCGCCAAGACTCTGGTCCATACGGCGAATCCAAGCTTCAGTGGATTTTGATGCAGTTGAAGTTGGATCGGACGTTCAGTTTATCACCGATTAATTAGAGTTTGATAAATATACACGCCGTGAGTAAATAAATCAAGCGGTGTTGCTTGGTTCAACTCTATAGCGATAGCTGGACCCAAGAGAGGCATTTATTTTATTGAGGGAGTATTTTTCCTCGTCTAAGTACACGGATCATGTATCTAAATTTACACACACGAATAGTTTGGTTTTGATTTTTTTTTTGGTATTATTATTCTGCAGATTGGTGGTTACGTCGGCTGTACACGGGTGGAATATGACTGCAGGATTGAGAAAGATGCGATCTTCATTCGAGGTTGCATGAAATGTAAACGTTTCGGGATTTGGTTTTTATGTGCGCCTGCCTACGTCGATGATGATGGAGTTGCACATGTTCTAGGTGTTTGTATATGTGTACGACAGAGGAGTTCTGTGATAGTTCTGAGGAATGAGAGACTGAAGGTTGGAGCCATACTTTGCGAATGTAGTTTCCATTCTAACTGAAGTGTAGAGCAAATATCACATGGTATTTTACCAAATCCAAGAAATCATTGGTTGTCCGGTTTGACGAATAAGTACAGGCGGACTGATAAGTAAAAAAAGTAAAAAATCGGTATGCCGGACTGAAATCAAAAATATTTATAATTTGTGATGTAATTTTCCAAAAAAAGGAAGTGAAATATTAACGAGACCACAAACCCTCTGCATTTTCGCCGGTCTTATGAAATACATACAAGATTAGGGCTCCTTTTATAATAGATTTGCGCAGTGTCGGCGGAAGGATCAGATCTCCACATATGCCTGTTGTATGAAAAAAGTAATGCTTATATCAGGCAGGTTCTCAAACTGTTGAAAGAAAACAAAATTCAATCACATACGTATCCTTCTACCACAACCTTTCAGAACCTACTTCATCTGCAATCGTTCGGTTCATCGGTTCCAACAGTGTCTGCAAAAGTGAATTAAATTTTTGCCCGCATTTTTATTCCATTCTTTGTTTAGCGATGGTCCAAGAAGTTCCCGGCGAACTGAGGCCATTGGGCGCCGATTCCTTCGTTTTGCTTCACGTGCTATCTTGTAGGTAGACTGCTTCATATTCATATTGCTTGCAATTTGTTAGTTCGCGGTCACTCGAGGAAATTCGTTTCGATTGCTCTGCTTTGATTTAGTTCCACACCAATCCACCAATATCCAATCCAAACCAATCCGTTGTGACAGGCAAATGTCGTATAGAAGTTTTCCTATATCCACTACAGCAGACTTAAAAGAGACGAGAGAGTAGATATGTACGTTGAAGTAGCCTTTGTTGCAACAAAGGAGGAGGAATTATCCTCATATCCTGATTTGAAAGATTGTACAACGGACAAGCTTCCTTAAAAACCAGAAAATACGAGTAAAGCGCAGACGTTTATGCAAACGACATAGCAAAACACATGAGAAGAAGTTGCTTTATGCCATAAGAACATCTATTATTGAAAGTAAACTCGGGATCAACCCAAACAAAACATATTTGTTCTTCACTTTATAAAAAAGACACATGCAAGTGATTTTAAAATCTCCGCAAAAGGAAAAGCAGCAATTAATATACAAACTTTAGATACATCGGATCAATAATAAGCAGCAAATTAAGCTAATGAAAGGATATTGAAGATCGTACAATAAAGGCTAATGGCGGCAAGGGCGTATTTGGTAATACCTCGATATACAATTGTATAATGAAACGAACCTTCTTCTATGAGATTTAAAGATGATGACTACGAATATGCGAAAATCTACGTGCTCACTAAAGTACAAAGAACGGCATGCTTGTGAATCTTAGCCATTGAAGTGCAGCATAAGATATCACCAAGCTTGGAGCTTAGAAGCTCCTCGGCTGTTAAGCCGCGAGACTAACAGTGCCCGACCACTTTATCGAAACAAGATACACAAGACACATGAAAATTATTTAAAAAAAAGAGTAGGAAATAGAACATAACTTCACGATTACAAAGACGACATCAGAAAATATGTAAATCAAGATATTCCTGAACGTTCGACGTACATATATGCAGTTACCCACCGTCCATTTGGACCCCATGGAAGATACATATATAAAATATAAATTTTAGAGTAAATGAATTCACCTATCTTCTGAGACACACAATCAAAACTGTCTAGATACATCCCTGTCAGCATCTGTTCTTGCAAAAAAGGGCAAACAGAAGCTAAACGATCTAGTTCGTTCAACCTGGTCAGTCTTACTTGAGCACCGGGACACTAAGGACTTAGTTGTTAAAATAGCCATAACCCTTTATGGCAAAAGTAGCTTTCCAGACAACAAAAAATACGGATATGTAGCGAACATACGGACTCGGTGTAAAAAGGATTGGTGAAGAACAAGGCTTTCTTCTGCTAGTTAATTCACAAGTGAAATCGTGATTTAGTACCTTAAACAGAAAGGAATCATTAAAATCGGTATTTTATTCGGCAGAAGCTTTTGAGATTTCTCCGTGATAGATTGATTCCAAAATATCCTATTGCGTGAATAAAATTGAAAGAAAAGAAAACTTTGATGGATTTTTCAGAATGGTATGAACAAAAACTTCGCTCTCAATAAATTTAGTGTTCATCGAGGCAAGGTGCCCTTACCTGGCATATACTCGTTCACTTCGTTCAAAGTAACAGCTATGAAGTTTATGTGCGATTTCAGCACCGCGCCAGCAGTACAATTTAGGCACCGGAAAACGATGAAATTGACAGCTTAAACGGTATGCTGCCGCAGGGCTGAGCTACACTCACACCATCACAACCATCAGCAGCCGCACCGCAACAGCAGTCGGCAGTCAGAATCAGCACAACAGCAGAAGCAGCCGCGTTTCTCCAAATGGAGGCTCCATTGCGCGCCTGCCCCCAAACCAATCTTCTAGTTCATACTTAGGAAACATAAGCCAAATCCTCCCACTTGCATGGATAATTCACATCCTCATCGCATCAGTTTACCATGCAATATGAAGTCCGTTTCTAGGATGCCTAGACTGCTGCATGCATGCGCCAGATCAAAAGCGGTCGCTAAATTACACACCAAACAAGATTGTGATAATTCCATCCGTATGACCAGCCACAAGGATCTCTCCTCCACACAACACCAACTGCTGGGCAGCGAGAACCCCTTTTTTTTCTGTGCAAATATACATCATTTAGCGAAGTGAAAGAGTGTGAATGCCGCAAATGATGATGGATACGGAACGGACGAACGTATCATACAGATACAACAACAAATTACGGTAATCGAACCGAAATGAATTACTACTTCGGAATTCGAGACTTGGTCCAAAAGAATCCACATCGGTGGCTTCATGAGGCTACAACAAAATGCACCATCAACTTCAACGTCATCCTCCTCCTCTTCGTGTGTCGATTGGCGATCTCGAACGTGTTCTGCATGTGTACACATCGTTCATCTCGCTGTGAACTGTTGTGGTTGCGGAGCCTTGTTATAGCACGCACTCGGTTAACTAAACTGTTGCTATGGCCCGCAGATATATGTGGCGTAATCTGTATGTTTAACGCCAGTCGCAGTTTGCGTCGTGATCCCCAACATTACACTCTAAGGCTTTGTTCCATAGATTGAGAGAGGCTTTTTTTTTATTAATAGACTTCGAGATCGATACACAGCTCATAGATCGGGCGAGGCGTCTGTTGATCGCACAGCCTTGTTATTGAACTTTTATTGAGTGCAAGTCAGGTTAATAGGATGGCAATTAGGTGTTGCGGGAGAGACTTTCCAAACGTAGGCCGCTCGCGACACCAAACCAGTGATTTTGTTCCTTTCACGTCATCATCATATTCATCGGTCCGGTCGGTTGGATGCATCTCCTAAATCGATCGATCGTTATCACTAAATCAGGGGGGTTAATAGAGCTGTGCGATGTGGTCGTACTGTTGTAGTGTTGGCCAATAAGCACGAGTCTTAGTATCGCACCGTTTGTTGGATCGTTCAGCTGATACTCAAGTTGATTATACTCCTTCGGAAAGTGGACATAGCCACTGCGGAGGCTTTGGGTGTAGCAAAGCCTGGTGGCTGCAACTGCAACTCTTGTTCTCTGATGGTTATAACGGGAAAATCTAAAATTGTTATCGAAATATATTAAAGATGATGTTCACACTTTGCGAACAAGATGTTTGGGTGACGTGTGCCAATCACTGGTAAAGCATTTATTTTCCAATTACTGACAAACTGGGTGGATGCAATTTTGAAAAGCGAAGGGCCGCAATTGATTGTAACGGAAAATTCATTACCGTTAATTCATTTGGTATGAGAGAGGACTTAACTTCGATAAGAATATTAATGTTACACATTCGTGCTTGACTTTACTCAAAGCTCGGCTGGCATCCAATTGAGTTGACTTCTTTTCTGAGGAAGTCGCATCGGTGCATAGTGCAATGTCATTATTCCTTTTCTTGGTTTGTAACTTCGAAATCCAGTACAGTAGGGATTTTATTTGTGCCACAAAAATTGCCGGGGAAAACTTCTTTTAAAATTCAGAAGCGACCTTCGTTATTTTTTTTACAGAAGTCTAGGTGAGCGTAAGTGGTGGGCATGATGCTGTCTGAATGGTCCCTAGAGCTTTTGCGTTGGCGATAATGCCATTATTTTTGGGGTAGCTTGACAGTTTTGCCTGATGTGATGTGAGATCTTCAAAAGGCAAACATAATTACTAATGATCCATGCCACTGGTAGAAGCGATTATGCTCCAGATTTGCAACCGGAATTACGCCTTAGTGAACGCATTGCCTAACTTTTATGTTAATAAGAGACACTGTTTAAATGTTCTAGAAGTCCAGAAACAAATATGAATGGAAACTTTCTTGCGGTCAAAATATTAGGTTTGAATTGGTTTGCTTTTGCTGGCAATAACTCTGTCCTTTGCGTTTCCAAAACTTCTATCGGTGGTCGACGACTCCAGTTATAGCGCAATAAATCGTTCCCAACCACTACTACTAATATGTAAAACGATATGCCAAAGTCAAAGAAGCCTGAAGGCATGAAAAATGGAACGTTGAAATAGGGAAACATTCGATGAGGAGCATACCATATTAAAAGTCCAATTCTGCAGACTGTTAAATGTCGATGACGTGTGACCTGCCGTGGTCAAGACGAACTCCAAAACACATGCATATAAAATTTATTTGAAAAATATGCTTGTCTGAAAGTATGCCAATTGAAATGAAAGTATGTCAGCAACGTCAATTTCAATTTCAATTTATTTATTTAAAATAAGTGGTTTGTACATTAAGATCATATCTTTTATAGTACGAGAAAATATTTAATAGATAATGCATGTTTCAGTATTAGTTATAATTTAAAATTTCCATTTTACTTTAAATTAAATAATGATTAATTTTTAAATTTAATTATAACTTCGTATTCAGTTAAATTTTTAATTTAAGTAGTAGTTTAGTAATTCATTATTTTATTTCAATCCAATTATTTATTATTTATTATTTTAGTTTTTGTTATAATTTAGTTTCAATTTTTAGATAGAACTCTAATTTTAATTCAATTTTAATTTCAATTCTGCTGCTGGGAAAAATAATTAAAGTTAGCAGTTTTAAAGCTTGCGGTGTTCGATATACATTTGATGCGTACGGGAAGTGAATTCCATAGTCTTGTTGCATTAACGAAGAAGAGCCGGGAAGAATTCAAGTATGTGAAACGAGGAATTATCAAATTAATAGTTCGCAAAGAGCGAGCGAATTGCAATTTATTAGACAAGTAAGCTGGGGATTTATTTTGTATAATGTTATGTAGCAACATACAGTTTCTTGCGTTCATATATTGTTGAAGTGTACAGCCTAGAACTCTCCTAGAAGATTCAGTTATATGAGCATCCCTACGAAGACCATATATATAACGAGCTAAATCATTAAAAGCAACTTGCAGTTTATATTGTGTTAACGCGTCAAGTTTACTGTAAACTACCTCGGCATAAGATATGATGGGAATTACAAGAGTTCGTACCAATTTACGTCGCGTTTCAGTAGGGGTGAAATCAGCAGTTATCCATAGTTTTCGCAGGCAGCCATATATACGACCTACAACATTATTAATATGCTTGTCACAGGACAAATTTCGTGTGATTGTAAAACCAAGGTTGGTCACCGAATCAACTAGCTTAAGTTTGCTATTAGCCAGCCAAATGTCCGGGACTAAATTCAGGTCAAAAAGTATATTGGAAATTGGGATAGCTTGACATTTTGCGGAGTAAAGGACTAAACCATTGACAGTTGACCAGTTATATATTGCATTCAGATCCTCATTAATTTTCAAGGTTAGGTCAAGGAGATTGCTTATATGACCAGACATATAGAGTTGGACATCATCAGCATATAAATGGACGGACACATAATTGCACACTGATGGAAGGTCGTTTATAAATATACAAAACAAAATAGGACCTAATATCGATCCTTGAGGTACTCCTTGTAAAAGGGATTTGAGTGAGGATTGCCTATCACCAACGTCAACTCTTTGAGTTCGGTCAGAGAGATAGCTTTTAATGAGTTTAACAGCCCTTTTACTGAAGCCAAAAAAGTATGTAGTTTCCAGCAGAGAATCTTGGGGTCCACCCTATCAAAAGCCTTTGAAAAGTCCAATAAACAAAGGAGAGTTACAAGTCGTTTGTCAAAGGCCTGCCTAACGTCATCCATTATATTTACTATAGCTGTGGAGCAGCTGTGTTTGGCACGGAACCCAGACTGAAACGGGTATAGTAGAGAGTTAGCACGCAGATGATTCTGAATTTGATTAGCTAACAACTTTTCAAAAACCTTAGACAGATACGGCAAGATGCTAATAGTTCTGTAGTCATCAGGAGATGTAGGATTCGACTTCTTGGCAACAGGTATTACTCTTAGAGTTTTCCAAATTTTTGGAAAAGTAGAGGTCATTATGCACGTGTTAATTATCTCAGTTAAATATACAATTACTTGAGGTAATATAAGCTTTATGAAGCGCAATGGTATACCATCTTCACCAGTTGCATTCGACTTTATGGATGCAATACTAAGTATCACATCACTAACTGTGACCAATTCAAAGTCTGTTTCACGGTTTAAATGTGTGGCACCATCCGAACAAAAGTCAAAGCTTTAAAGTCCGGCCTTAATGAAAAGAACCTTCCTAACCTTCCTTCCTTAAGAGGTTAAGTCCTCTTGATTCCTCCCGAAGCCACTTCTCAACAACTTAATTGGTGGTAAAATGCATTTTATATAAAGCGACTAGATGGCTTGGAAGAAGAACTACCTCTCAGATAATTTGGGTTTCGATTACTGAGTTGGTAGAGTCCGAATAGAAGGAGACTATTAAATAACGACTTTTCTGCATTAACTAAGTGCAGTTTTTGAAAAGCAGAAGATTGTATCATCACTCTGATGCCAAAGTTAAGCCATCACAGCAGAGCAAATGGCATCTTAGTTGCAAACCATTATTTCGCCGATATGACTTTGAACCCAGATTTTACAAGATGTGAGAGGTGTCATTATTTACATCCCAATTCCATACAAAGTCAGACTTCAGAGGTCGGCAACTCAACAAATAGTTGCAATTAACCAACTACCAGGAAGGTCCACAGTCGATATGATCGATCCCACCATGGAAATAGCTTCAAACTCCTGATGCGCATGATGACCATACGAGCCATCTTGAAATAAAGTACATATTGTAATAGCATTCCCGCTACAGAATTTGCGCTCTTGATTCACAAAAACAGGCTGCAGGCACATTTAAATTCAAGCAACATTTATGTTCAGTCAATTGTTTTGATTTTTCACAAAATATCCGATGTTTCGATGGGTTTGGTGTAATTTTGTATCTGCCACTACTAAGTCTGTATCAATTTAGCACATTTCTTTAAACATGAGAGAATCATCGGTCATGAAACCTTTAAATATTCAAACGAAAAAATGCAAAAGAACAAAAAAAGTAAACAAGAACCAATAAAGAAAATAAAATTTATTTCTTAGGATTTCTTTTTTTTATCAGTAAGCAACAACTGACGTAGTTCTTCATCTTCTTATTTTACCTTCATCTCAAGAAGGATATCTTGCGACCAAATGCTATGAACTACAATAAACGTATAAACATATATTCAAATGTTTATCCTTGTTATATAAAAACATGCTTACAACACGAATCAAGGCAATATAAATCTGTAAGAAAAAAAATTAGATGAAGCTTTTGCATGGTGGCAAGCTTGTCTTTTACCTTTCCTTCTGCATCAATATATTGCAGTGCACTTATGTATAACTAATGTGACTCCAAGCATCCCTATACAACTCCCAAAAGGAATATACTATCGAACTTTTTCTTAACCCACCATACTTCTGGCGCTTCAGACGATAACCATCATCCTCATCGTCCACTTCGTTGGCTTCCATTCGAAGCTCTCTTAGTTCATTTACTCATTAAGAACTTTCCTTTTAGTTCTATTTTTATTTTTATTCACATTTCCCTCTCTTGAGTACTTTTTTTTTTATTTTTTCTACTCTATTTTGCATAAACGTGTGTTAGGTATAGGAAATCTGCATACAATTCAATATGAAGAGCAGTGCCGAGTGGAACATTCACCCCATCTTCATCATCCCACTCCCCAGTTTAATGTCGAGAACTAGGAGGAACAAGTTTTAAAAAATTCTTGCTGAATCACAAAAAAATATTAAAACCGTCTCTGGCATGGACGATGAATGCAAAAGGAGGAAAATAAATAATCACAACCTTGGCTGTTGGTTCCATGCATCACTTAAGAAGAAAAAAAGAACTATGTGCGAAGGGCGCATACGAAGTTGGAAAGTCAATACATATGCACGAGCGAAGAAAATGGAAGTTTGATAGTGATTTCCATTTTCACCTTTGAAATGGTAGCAGGTGACAAAGTTTTATTGTTTTTCGATGTCCTGCGAGGATGTTGTGTTCTGTCTCAAAAGGACTCATACTTGTGTTTCTGAAGCAAATCGAATCTCTGCACAAAGATTCAAGTTCAATTACGGAGAAAAAAATCAAAAATTTAACAATGCTTGAAGAACAACTTGAGGAATTATATTTAGTGAGATGTATTTAAATCGATAGTGGATACTGGGTTGAATTTAATGTCTAAATACGCGGAGTCTTAAACGCAATACGAAAACTTTAATTTCTTACATTAGTACTCTATCAGTCCGGTCATAATCAAATAATTTTCTTCCAAACCAAAACAAACAAAATAAAAAAAACTATGGAAAATCAATCTTCAATTTCTTTATGAAGACGATGGGCCTTAATAATTTCAATCTTAGAAGTTATTTATTGATTACTTCGGCACATTTCTTCTGTTGAATCAATTCAAAAATCCTCTACTGATATTTCTAATATCATAACAATGGCCGTGAATTACCCTGGCACTGAGCTACCTTTAGACTCATGTTGTTTGTCAAGATGCTGATTTAAGAAATACGTTCATCAATTGAATATTCTGCAGGTAAACTCATCATCTCCAGTAGGTTGTTTCCGAATAACCTTCGCTTTGAGTCTTTGGAAACTTAAAGCTTAGAAAACGCCATCTTTACCAATGATGCAAAACAAATCATCTAATTAGAAGTTCAAAAAAATTTAATAAGAACTACTTTCGATAAGTTAAAACGTATTCATTATTTAATCTGAATTATTCACTTGTTCGTACTGCTTTTGGGCATCATCAAGCGCGCTTCCGTTGAAATGTACTGAATTAAATCGCCAATTTTTGAACTTCTAGAACAGGTAAGTGAGAAATAAGCCATTGCTGACTAAAACGCAGGACTACCCGCGTTCGCATAAAAATCTTCACTATGTTCGTTGATTTTAAGCTTTAAAATAATGAACAAAACTATAACATCTGAGAAATAGTGATATAACATTTTCATCCACAACGGCTGGTATGTCAAAGTGGTTTTGTGGCTGGCGGTGTCGAAAATGTTGCTGGTGCAACTGTTTCAGTAAAGAATTGTTTTGCCGAATCATTTTAACAACGCCTGCTTCGTCGAAAATTGATGCTTTTGCCGTAGACGTTGATTTTTTTGAGCAGGTCTGCGCCACATGTTACAAAGCTGGTGAGCCATTAGCTCCAATGCGTGACAATTTTTAAAACCTGTTAGTTGTCAAAATGGATACCTCAATAAGCCGTCGAAATCCTTGGTTTAAGCACCAAAAATAAAATGTCAGTTTTTAAATGCGAAACACCGCCTCAATTATTCGAAAACATAGTCTAAAAAAGACTATTTGGAAACCGAGTCTTATCATAAATAGGTTGCATCTATTCTATAGCACTTGTAGGTCCATTTGCGAACAAATCGAGACAGTCAGGGAAAGTAGTCATTTAGTCATCCTTGGAAACAGGCAGGCTGTGGTAATGTTATTCTCAGTTTCATTAAAGTAGGGTTAACCCTGTGCACCTCAAACAGCCAGCAACAATCTTATGAATAAGTGTAGTGCTTCAAAAAAGGTTTGCTGCTGGCGGAAACGCGCTAGGGTGGACTCTATCAACATTGGAAAACATGGGTTACCGCAATTGTGTTTGCTCCCCTTTGCTGTTTTGTGTGGGGACTGACTCTCAGTTCAGCATCCCAAATAGCGCAAAATATTTATGTGTATGCCCCCTGAAATTCCGTGCATCAATCTGCGTTGAATCATGTATCGCAACCTTCGTTTCGAAGGCACATAACTCTTTACCTGATTGGCGAAAAGTGTATAACGCATGGGCTTTCGGTGAGCCCTCTGAAGTCTGCAAACGGATAGGGCACTGAAATTTTTTGAACAGTGGATGACACCACATCATGTTCGGATCACGCATTACGAGAGCGTTTTTGTTTTGGCATTCCAAACGATGTCCAAACTCTAGCAAAACATTGACAATCTTCCGAGAGTTCTGTCGATTCTCGGATCCCCCGTTTTTACAAAATTGGAAATCTGCGAGTGTTGAAATGTTCAAATTGGGCCAACATTTAGTGATTGCACAGAGCGAGCAGAATTATCAAGTAAAGAATGAAAGACTTTGGGGAACAGATTTGAAAGTCAAATGTGTTTGAAAACGATATATAGTATGTGTTCAAAGAGTGCCTCCTTGTAAGGATACATAATTTCTGTGAACTACATTCTTTGCATTCGCATCTAATAAGCAGGATTATCCCCACAAGAGCGAATAATTTTGTTATGCTGTGTAGATTTTTCAAAATTATTGAAATATTTCCCCACACGAGTGATAGAGTCCACTTATCTATTCTGCATTGGAACTATTATTGAAAAGTTTCCGTTGAGAGTAATCCGCTGTCAAATGTCTTGTTCCGTACCTTCAAAATTGTTTGTTTTTCAAAAAACCATCTGAAATGTTCGTTCTGACTGATCCGCGTTCTGTAAAATTTGTACTCTTAAGAAAAAAACAGATGGTTGGAAATATTTTCTTTTTTTGCTCTCATTTCAAATACAAAATACTATAATCAAAAGTAACATAGGACAATCAAAGATAAAAGGTAAAAACGCAAAACAGAAAAAAGAAAAAGACGAAAAAAATAATAAGAAATGTCTTCTCCACTCATTAGTGGTGTACACACAAAGATTTCTTGTTCAAAATTAAAAACAATCTCAAAGCGAAAACCCAGTCCAAATGACAACAACGGCAGGCGGCTTTTGTCTCTCATTCTCCCGCATAGAGGTACCATACACATGCAATCTCCTTTAGTATGTACTCGTGCTCGTATTGTATGACTGACAACTGGCTTCACCAGGATTTGTTCAAAAAAACAGTAAAGTAAAGGAATACGACGAAGAAAATAAAAATTAATATGGTCTCTCTGGTAGGTTAGTATTGGGTGTGGGTGGCTACCCCAACTCCATGGCAACATGTAAATCTTGCCTCTTGAAGGATTTAGCTGTCTACTTAGAGCCCGAACGCTAGGTTCATGTAGAATGGGCGATTTCTTTCCATATCCTCATCTAAATACGTTCAAAACAAAGGACAAAGCCTGAAAACAAAAAAAAAATCGAAACAAAAAAAAAAAAACAACCCAAGAAAACAAAAGAAAGTCCTTAAGAAAAAGGACACGCAAGAAGAAAATTTTCTTCTTATTCTCCGAACAAAGAGGGGTGAATGGGAAGTTGTGTATTCTTATTTTTTCTTCCTCTCCAAATTAGTTCGCGGACTTTATGCCATCTTAGTAGTCATCCTTTCGTCCTGCTACTTTGGCCCTGTTGGGACATAACTTTAACTCATATACTGTATGTGTTGTTGTGGC
Organism: Orthonevra nobilis; assembly: GCA_963555765.1. Lineage (NCBI taxonomy): Eukaryota > Metazoa > Arthropoda > Insecta > Diptera > Syrphidae > Orthonevra > Orthonevra nobilis. Next base: position 96,781,902 of record OY743224.1, read on the forward strand.
AGCTTCATTTCCAACGAGAACTTAAAAAAAAAATAACGGAGAGGGTTGGTTTTTCAATTGTTGGTACTTTTGTTGATGTTGAGAGCGCGACGCGAACGCAGCACGGTCTGGACTGTGCGTGTGGTGTGAGCTTAGTTGGAAAAGGTTTTAATGTCCCCCACCGTTGAATGAGAGTAAATAGCGCGGGAATGAAGGGAAAGCCTCTTTGAATATAATCTGAATTCAACCCCACTGCCACCCACTTAATCATCCCCTTGTATGAGAGTAATTTCCAAAACTCGCCAGGGAATATTATAATATGTTGGAGAGGCACGCGGTATTTGGTGTGTGTCCCTTTTTACCGTTAATTTTTATTGGATCCGATACGAAGACTTCGGGGGTGGACGACGACGTAAAGGCGGCCAGGCAAATGATGCCACAGGGGATGGAATAATGTAAAATTGTGAGTTTTTGGAATAAAATGGGAGATGGGGGTGAGCTTGATGTTTTAAAAGAGGTGTCCACATTCTTCTATTTACGAGTTTTTTTTTCGTTTTTTGTTGTGATTTTCGTAACTTTTGGACTGTGGGGTCTTCGTTGTGAAGTGGAAGATTTACTTTAGCATCGTCACACTTTTAAAACAAGTTGTTTTATCGATTTAACAGTTCCAAAGTCTAGACACTTCGAAGTTTTCCTGTTTAAAAAATAAACTGTCTTTTAGTTCTTCTGTTAAATGACATATTCTGCAATTCACAAATTTATTGAATCAATTATTTATTCATTAATTTTCAATATTATTCCTGACTAATTATATCGAAGGCTCCACTCGGTTTGAATTAAGTTGAGGATCACTTTGTTAAACACTCCTTACTCTTTCAGTATAAAGTTTGTTTGCACTATTAAAATATTCATTGATCTATCTTTTAATTTTTTTTTTTAATTAAGAAATTTTTATTTGTCGTCAACAATACTTACAATTACGACTTCAAATTAGACTTTAAACTAAGGTTTATTCTTGTCGACTCAAAAATAAGGAACCAACTTATTTATTTTGATAATTATGCATATTTTTTTTTACAAAAAAGTATATCAATGGCGACTTAAACTTATACCTGACTCTTTACAAATTTTCCAAATATTTCGAAAGTTGTTTTTGAAGATTTTTTTGAAAAGTTAAGATTTGAAAACTCTTTACAGGGTTTAAACCTCTGTTATACCGGCTGTCTGCTCTTTTTTAGACGTAGCAATTTATGGTGTCCTCGATGGTCATCGATGAAAGCTTGTTGGCTGAGGTACCCGAGCGCTGGCTCTAAGGTCTGCGGCTGATATTCCTGACCTCTCGATTTGGATGGTCCTTTAGTTACCTCCCGGAAAGCTTTAGCATACAAAAATTGATTGGCATTATACAAGAATCATCATTCAGCTTCGTGCTGCTGAAGTATTTCAGCTTGTCCGGTACTCGCCAGAGTCCTGTACAGAGTCCTTTCTTTCCATAAGTCCAACTGTTTTCATGCTTGTAGACCAGTAGTTTGGTTCTTTTTGCTCAGCCCATTCCCCTTCTTAGCAGTTTGTTAACCAAATGAAGGGCAATGATGGCCTTTTTCATGACGTTGTTGGCATGGGCATTACATTTGAACCGTTGACTTTGAGACCCCTATTTAAGTAATAATCAAAGAGCTTCCCTTCGTGGTCCTGAATCCTTGGCGTTGCTATTGGTTTGGGAAAGTGCGTATATAATGGAGTCTTCTACATATAACATTGTTTTTGCGCTAGTGCTGTTCTCCCTCCTTGGTAGATGCTCAGTCTTAATTGCTTCATGGATGGGGAAGGGCCTTATGAATCTATTTTTTTCATAACCACCAATTGGTAGGAGTGAATCTTAAATTAGCTGTTTGCATAAATTCATTTCGTACAAACTGTTTCCCATTATGTTCGATAGTTCGCATCACGTGCATTTCGGGCACGAAGTATAGACACGCATGTTGAACAAAATTCATGGCAGCTGATTGCTATTAAAAGTAAATTTTGGCTCTTGATCTCTGGAAAAGGATGATTACTTGTGAAGAGCTACTTGCTCATAGATGCAAAGATTTGTCGGGGTAACGCTGGTAGTAAGTTCGTTTCCGGAGGTGTGAATGGGACAACTCTCTCCCATATATGGTTATCAGGGTCCGAAAATTTCAAAGTCTTAGTAATGAGAAAAGTTCTAAATATTTTACAAGTTCTTTGATTGATAACCTGGTCAGAACAACTTTATATGTTATATAAGTTTGTTCTAAAATAATTCAACTTAAACTGAAAATATTTTTTCAAATCAGACTAGTCTCGATGACAGATGCGCTGAGAATGTTTCTCAAATTATTCCTGAGTTTATCAACGTCACTTAATAAAATAGCCCGACAAATTAAATGAGATATGATTTTTTTTACAAACGAATATGTATACAGAATTCCATATTGACCCCACTGCCCAATGGGTCCCTTCAATGAACCCAAAGGTGTGGATGCGACATTTTTACCCGCAAAAGGTTGTGAGTTCATTCGGTGGCCGATTTCAAATTCAAATTCAATCATGGAAAGGAAGTTTTCCTGAGCGAACTGACATCCTTTCATTTTGTTTGCTCCTTTTTTTGTTGTTCTTTACTGCGTTCCAAGTCACGATGTCAACCCCTAAGAAGGGAAACAAAATAAGAAAGAAGGAGCAAAAGACAGGCTTTGCGCCGTGGCTGATGTGCTGAAATTGGAGAAAGAGGACAGAGGACAGTTTTAAGTGGATTTTGTTTTCTCAAGAACAACCCAGGAATACTAACGTCAACCGATATGACAGGCTGTGTGTACCGAAATAGATTCCACAAAGAAAACAAAAAAGAAATTGATTTTTCTTTTCGGTGGGTGAAAATTAAAATCATCATCATCAGCATGCGCCCCTTTTTATTCATCTGCCAATACACGTCCATTCAACTGTAGCAATTTGGTCACATACAATTCTAGAATACATGGGGCTACAAAGTCTTTCTACTTCGTACATAGAGAAACAGGAATGGCGAAGAACATAAGAACTCTCGCAAAGAAATAAAATTCGATTGCGAATGAGAAATGGGATCCGTAGATATAAAAATTGAAAAATATTATAGTATGCATGCCCCCACATCCTTGTGAATTGAAGAAGTATTGACTGTGCTCCTTGCGGCTCAAGCGATATGTATATTGATTCTAATCGATGGATAAGACAAAGGCACCGCTTTTAGGCGTACTGCTCGTCGATCTAGAAATCTTCAATTAAAGTATAATCACGACTTTCCGGATGCTTGCGGGATATGCTTGTGTCTAGGCTTAAACAAAAAAAAAACAAGCTACACGAACTGGACGAGTCAAGAGCTACGAAGCAAGTGTCTAATGCATGCGTTAGCTGATATTGTACCATGCGGCATGAAAGTCCTCTGTGCCAAGGAGTGAGGAGAGAAAATCAATCAGTTTTTGTGACTTGTGAACTTTATGGAAATTGCCGCGAAGAACGCGAGAGGGATTTTCATTCAATAGTGCACTGTTAGGGGGAAGCACAATTATGCGATGAGTGAGCAATTAATTATGGAAAATGTTCTACCTGATAGAATACAGACTATTGAAGAATAATCAGCACATTGCAAATATGAATGAGTAAAACATAAAATGTACAGAAATGAAGAGAGCACAAAATTCACTTTAGAAGGAAGACTACTGAATTGCCTGTCAAAGCCAGGTGGCAGATGGGCCTATAGCTGGGAATCTGGTTTTAGTAGTTAACTCTCCAGCTGGCCACATAGCCAGCCAGTCGGTAGCTGGCCCTATTTCCAGCTAGCTAGCTAGCTCTAGAGCTAACTAGGCGGTTGTTGACTCTAATCCCAGTTTGTGCGTATCTGGCTCTACAGCCATTTGGCAGCTGGCCTGGTATTAAAAGAAATGGTAAATAAAAACAAGTATTTTTTTTCGTGACATTTTTACCAGTTATAAGTTTATTGCTTTGCCTTCGGATTTGTTCTTGTCACGGAATTAGTTCTTTTAGAAATAAATTTGTCTATAATGTGATCCCAAATCTTTTCTAGAAGTCAATCAAATATAGGTGTGATCAACTGTTTTCACTCTACACATCAATTTTTTCAGTCATATTTTCCATCCTATTGCTTGCATTTTTTAAGTATGAAATATATTAACATTGATTCTGAAAATTGTTAAATTTATACATGTTAAATGTAAAAATAGGATAGTTAAAAATTCTGAATGGAAACAATTCTGAGATTTATTCCATATATCTGCTTTGGTATCGATATGAAGTTTCTGATGTTTTCGTCTGAATTCTATTGAAGGACGCATAAAAGTTTTTCTTTCTTGAGCGAATGGATCACACTCCTGAGGTAAAACTCATTATCAACCGTGAAGTGCCTGGTCGGAATCCACCTTTAAATTCTATTATGATTGTCTTCAGTCATTTTTACAATAATGTATAATCAAATATGAAACGTTTTTAGATTAACCAGATCTTATAAATAGATCGTCGATATTACAATGAATCCAATTTGAGGCCCCTATTGATTAACTTATAATTCAGTTCTGAAAATGTTATGGAAATTTATAAGAACAAAAAACAGGGCGTATGAGTAATCAATAGAGTTGTTATTAATAATACCAGTCTATATATTGCGGTTATCAAAGTCTTTTGAATGCTTTATTCAACACTGATCAAGTGGCTGATTGTAGAAAAATTGCCTCTAGTTTTTTTTTTTAAGTTAAGAAGATTAAAAGCTCTATAATATGTGCTTGTACTTTTTATCAGTGTCAAACTTATTCGATATTATTATCTCAAATTGTGGAAACTAATATGTGCGTTAATATTATTATTATTATATATATATATTAAATCATATGTAAGCCATTCTGTAATTTAAGTAAAATCAATTAATTGTCACTTCAAATTGGCAAACAAATAATATGATTTTAAAAAGATAATTAATAAAGACATGTTTTTATTACTGCTCTACAAAGTATTTATCTAAACAATTAAGATAAAAACTCATAACTCGAAGGTGAAAAATCATGCTCCTTTATATGGAGAGAAATGTTGTTATATTATGTTATCGCGTCAGCAGAACATATAAATGGTCCATCGAAAGAAAAATATTCCTTCGGATATTCGAAGCTGTCAGTGAATGGGGCGAATGGAGGATAACGAACTCTATGAGCTATACAAGGTTGTATTTATAACCAGTCCGGTAGATAAAAAATTGTCGAGTATAATGGTTCGACTACGTTGAGCGAATGAGCAACAATGCTGCAGCCAAGTCTTTATTTCAATTAGCAAAACTGAAAAAAGTACATAATTCGGTTGACAAATAAGAAAATAATTTAAGTTTTTTTTTAATAAAATCGCTGACTTGCCTATAAGTTCCATGAGTAGCAACACGCTTCAAATCACCTGCCCTTGTATTTTCCAAATATATATGTATATATATAAATAAATATACAAAATTATTTCTTTGTTTTGTGTCGCCCAACTTTTGCCTTTAACTTGAACGACCGATGAAAATCAAAAAAGAATAGTTTTGTGGTCATTTGAAAATTAACCACCAGTTTGATATCCGCCCCCAAAGGAAATGATTCTTCCTTCAAATGCATGCAAATGTCAACATTTTTCGGCTGCATTAAAATTATTATCTGACCATAGTTTTTAATAATATGTAACAATGCATTCTGCATCCAATTATTTAGCAAAAATATGTACGTATCACCAATAAGTAAGGCATTCATAACTGATTTCGAAATTTTGAAAACTGAATTCTTAGGACGATAATAAGCGGTTGTTTAAATCGTTTTGGGAATGCCATTTATAAGGGAACTTTAAAACACTTTTAAACTTTTTTGAAATCAGTCTATAAGCGTTCCGTGTGATACTTAATTTATGATGGCTTTTAATTGAAAATAATCTAAAAATGATAATAATAATAATGAATGAAGAAGAGAAAAGAAAGAATGAAGAAAAGATAGATGGAGAGAAGAGAGATTACTGCTGTTTTACAAAATCATGCCTGAATTTTACAGCGTCTGCCATATTCTTGATTTACAACGGTAAAGAGCTCAATATTTTGCTGGTGTTAATAAAGAACAACCGCGATGAATTGATATATGAATAAGAATATGAATGGTTCGGAAAGCTTACTTGAATTACAATTTTTTGTATGTATAGGAAGGCTTTTGGTGCGTATTAAGCAGGAGTATGCAGTTATGCTAAGAGAGTCTCTATATTCATTCAACTGTAATATCTTTTGATTCAGAAGAACAACAAAGTAACCGAACGTCGTGTATAAATCTTATACCTGTTGACATCAGCCCTCTTCCACCATTCAACACAATACCTACAGCTCGAAATAAACCACTAAGTAGCTACAGATGTACCCATCTATATTTCCACACCATTGCGACATCTTTCCTACAATACAACCTCACTATCCAGTGGTAGGTAATGTACCTGTCATGTTACCTGTCAATCTGTTCCCAACAAAAGAAACATGCCCAATACCGCCTCCCCAGTCCGAACTCCATGTGCCAACTCCTACACACCACCAATGTGTTTCATCGCGCTTGAATTGAAATTGCATCTCGATGAGCGCCATCAACTAACCGGTGTGTCTAAGAATTTGTTTATCGCACATGATGCTGCACAACTTAAATTCACATTGATTCTTCTCATCCAGCGAAATGTCTTTCGATTAAATGATTTCCCGCAAACAAAAACCGCAGAGGAGCAAAAAGATAAGCCCGACTCAATGCGATGGTGTACTACGGACGGCGATGACGATTTATTGGAGGGAGATTTAATTGCAAGCATGTTAGGGCACCCACCGACGACGCAGAGATGATCATCATCATGCTGATACCGATTGTGATGTTGATGATGATTCTAAATGCTGATCGCTGATGAGCAAACAATCGAGCGTGTTGGTCGATCACGAACCACCTACCCATTAATACGACACATATAGATTCCGAACTGCATGGCCCGAAGCGCCGTGATCGTTTGGATATATTGAATATTATCTCTTAGCCCGCCTTGGAAATATTTCAATTAAACAGTGGACCGCACAGCCTCCAACTGAGGCCCCATGGTCATCATCACTTGTGTGTGTGATATATTTCAAATTGAGTGCGGGTCCGCTCTTGAAATGGTATCGTAATTGCTGAACGTGCAAAATACACATCGGGTATAATGGGCGCCGACATGCGCCCGAATCAGCGTATGCAGCGGCCCAGTAACCTAGGCGAATGAAACGGAACATATGCGTTGTGGTCGTGTCCGCTTGGCAGGATATCTAGCGATCCCGCAACGGTTTTACAAATCGTCATCATAAGGGGAAACATCGACGGAATTGTGTTCCAGCGATATGCTTTGATGTTGTTGTGCCTCCTTGTGGAGTGTGCGCGTGTACTTATTTGTCATTGTCGATGTTCGTGTGCCCACGTTGGTTTATTACATCATTGTGATGTCCATATCCAGCAGTGGAATGAAGACATAAATCTCAAGTATTGTCTTAATTAGCTTACACTAGCATTAAACGTGAATTTCGCACCGAAAACCAAACGATCCGTGAAACCTTTAAGTGCTAAATTTTCGTACTCTCATCCTTTTTGCGGTACGAACGAAGAAAAAGGATGTCTCTTTTACTTCGGACGAGGTGTAGATAAAAATGCATTATAACTGTACGAAGGAGTATCCTTTGCAAACGATGACAACGATTATGGTGGATACCAAAATCCAGTGTCAAATATCATGTGCACAGGAGAAGATTGTGTTTACTCGTATCTATAAATGATGGCTGTACTTTGCATTAACATTTTGATAGTTGAAATGGCGCCAGTAAGGAAGTCAATATGCTTTATTAAAATCTTGATAGGACCCGATTAAAACTTTAAGTTTCACTATGTCCATGCTTAGACGAAGTCCTTTGAGGGCCACAAGTGTGAGCACTCTTCGGTAAAACACAAAGTAAATGTTTTTCCGTCTCTACAAAATTGTTGCAGAGCCGATAAGAAACATTTTCAGATAGTCTTTTTTGTTTGAAGTGATATCTTATGGGGAAGTCAGTTAAATTCTTAGGTAATCTTTATTGAGATTGAGATTGAGATCCAGTAGTTTGCACTTTTTTTCTCATCAAGATTCCGCAAAACGCAGATAATGTGCAATAGTTATCTGTTTGGGGAGACAGCCCAAGTCTTTTATTGCTTGAAACTCCTCATGAACTGACTCCAGGTATAGTTGCGTTGCGAATCATTGAGCATTTTGCAGATACATGAGCTATTGGTTGTTCTGTACCATCTGGATTTATGTGTGTGATCACTGCACCAAGACCATACTGTGAAGCATCCGTTGTTTAAACGAAAGGCAGTTCATTTGATTTGCTGCTTGAGGTTTTGAAAAGCTTTTTTTGTGGAGCTTGGAGTTTTCGAAGTTCATTCAGAGGGGCTGCTAATTGAGAAAAATTCTTATAGTAGTTTATCTTACCCATGAATGACTGCAACTCCTTAAGATTTTGTGGACGTGGCAATTTCCTGATGGCTTCCACTTTGCTTTCCGCGGGACGTACACCTTTTGCGCTGACAATGCGGCCCAAATACTCGACTTCCGTTTTCATAAACTCGCACTTACGAAGATTAATTCTCAGGCCATTATCCGATAAACGCTTAAAAACGGCTTCCAAATTTTGCAAGTGCTCTTGCATATTTTTTCCTGTAATCAATATATCGTCTTAATATACAGCGCATTCAATATCCGTTAAAACTGCTTCCAGAGTTCGCTGAAATATTGCAGGTGCGCTTGCGATGCCAAACGGTAGGCGCTGGTATCGGTACAGACCCAATGGTGTATTAACAACGGAACAGTCTTTTGCTTCTTCTTCCAACTCAATTTCCAAGTATGCGTCAGACATGTCTAGCTTTCTTAAGTGTTGACCCTTGTGGAACAACTCCTCGGGTCGAGGAATTGGATACTGATCAATCTCTAGCTGCGGGTTGATCGATTGGTGCAGCCCATTCGCTAAATCGAATTCGCTTCCAAATGCCTTCTTCCTCTAAACGATTTGCTTCTACTTTAAACGCGTCAAGTTGGTGCTAGATTTGAAATGTTTTGGTTTTGCGGAGGATTTCAAATAGAGCTTAGCCTTGACTGAATTGCAATGTACTAGCGACGATGAAAATGAGTCGGGATATTTTGCACACACTGCATCTACATCGCTTGCTGAGACAACTATGACTGTGACTGAGACTGAGACTTAGACTGTGAAGACAAAACACGATGGGTGCCTATTAAAGGGCATACTGGAGCTATGTGACCTTTCTTGTTGCATTTACGGCAAACAGCATTAAGGATTTGAAATTTGATTTAGGATGATGGCTAAAACAACCGGAACAAGATTTTTGCGGAGTACTGTTTTTATGTTGTTGTTGCTGTATTTGGTTTCTGCTACTGCAATGCATTTTGCTTCGTCCCCTTCTTCGTCCATACTCTTGGCCGCTTTAATTTGATGAAGACAATAACTGATTTACTTCAATTGTTGACTCTGTACGTTCGCTTTTTAATAACTGGATCGACTTTTGTGTTGTCTCATAGGCTTCTGAGATTGCTTTAACCTCATCCAGAGTTGGATTAGTTTTTTGAAGGGCTTCTGTACACACAGCGGCGTGCGGCGTATGTAGTATTATGGAATCTCTTATCATCTAAAAGTGAGGGAGGAGTGATGAGTAGAAATCCACCATATCATCTTCGACATCATCATCGCCTTAAGTAATCAAGGCATCATTGTCTATATTAACAATTGATTCTAACAAATTTAAAACCAGACTGTCGCATCCGTTTTTGAAAAAGAAAGAATTATACTCTCTCCACTCGGATAAGCTCGACCCGAACTTTTTCAATCGATCTCGTCCTCAGATATCACAAATACATAGGTGTCGAATAGCAGGGCAGGATAACAATTATATTGAGTTGGTTGCTCAAAAAAAGCCCTGAGAAGATTATCTTGTTTTCAAGCCAACCCGTCGGACTCATAAAAAAAGTCTAAGTCACCATGGAAAATGGATGTCCGATACCATTTTAGACGTGGAATATAACGCTTCATAATAAATTACACATAAATGATCGTGCTTAAGATATGAAATGAAGAAGACTTAACGACCAGATTCATCCCGATTGGATATGATCTCATTTTTTTAGAAATATCTTGTATGCCTTCGCCCCGGATCATGTTCATAATTTAACAAATTTTTTAATGGGGACTGATGATTTAAGGCTTACCATCGATTACTTCTATGTGACCCGAACAGACTTAGGGACATTTCTTTGAAATTAATGGAGGCTGTCTCTCTTCCGCAGTCTGATAAGGTGCACTCAGTCGTAGCGCAAATTTTATTTTGTGATCAGATGGTGATCACTGAAGAGTTCAGGATCTCAGGCGTCGTCTGAACACCTTCATCCAAGAAACTTTTTAGTAAATAACTCAACAAAATACTTAAGGTTATGGGGGAATATCATAACAATTGTCGACTGTAGGTTATTTTTAAGGTCTGGTCAGCAACAATTGGTGAAAGCTATCGACAAAACAAAATGTTATTGCACGAGCATCTTCCTCTCTACTCAAGCAACTCAACGTCTCGAAAACCACACTGGCTAGTCAGCTAACCAGCATCATAACATGACAATTTTAAATATTAAATTCTTAATTCAATGGTTCACGACATCAAATAAAAATGACAAGATGTAAAGTTTTTTACTTAGCGACTGTATTACTTTTGTACTGCTGGGACACGTTATTTTAGCGAACCGTTGAAGAAACTCTACTCTACAGTGCATGTGACAAGTGAAAGCTTTCATCTAAAAATGAAAATATAAACCTATACACAGAACGGTGTTTATGTGTGTACCTGGGAATTAAAGAAAAACAAAAGATCCCACACCCGTTCCCATTGAGTGCAACTCCTGCGATGAACGAACGATGTGCTTCCCCCCGACAATTCAACCACCAACACTTTCTCTCCATAAATTTTGAATTTATTTCATTTCTTCAAAAAGAAGAAAAACAAGCAAAAAAGCGAACACGACTATGAAACAAAAGTGCAACCGCCGCCCAACGGAAGGATCTTCCATTGCTTTGCAATAATAATGCCTTTGCTGTATGATTGTGCTATATGCCGCGACTGGTAATGCAAGGACCAAGCCAAAAAAAAAAAAAAAAATGAAACAAAAAACGCCACTCAATCTCACGGAAAACTAAAAAATGAAAAATGTTTACCTAACCGCTGTCTCGTCGGCAATTATTTATATAATTTCATATATCCTGTGTGCTCCGGATACGGAATGGGAATCAAGCAGCCAGCAGAGGCAACTTTAGCAGTCCTGGTCGCTTATCATCACCTCAGTCTCAGTCTCAGACTGACTATACAAGAGCTTCGGTTTGGTTTCTGCCAGTTTTTACTTATTATTTTCTTTTTTTTCTGACTGTTCCTACAATCGCATCTCGAGACGGTTGCGGTTGTTTTACTTCTGATTTCTTCCTCTTAAGAAGAAAAGGAAGCGAAACGAAAAACAGGAGGTGATACCAGCCAGGCACTCTTATGGTAATTTCCTGGATCTGGCTGCCTGGATGCATAGGCTACATACTAGCCGTGTACTCGTACTGCATTGTTGACGTTCCAATGGTTTTTAATTTTTCCGTGCGGTTGAGTGGAAACCAAGTATTTTATTACTTTATTCTGATGGGGTCACATTAGAGAGGGATCCTGCTCTCGAATGTAGGAGAGGATAGGAAGTGGAAGGATATTTGTTTTTTTTTCGTTTGAATACGAAAGAATGCCAATTTGAGAACAGCCGATGAGGAGATGAGGCAGTGAATCAGGTAATCGTTTGCAAAATTTTGGGATTATTGTTTTTTCGAAAATTGCTTTGGTTCAAAGTCTTAGCAAAAATGGTACTGGCCACCTAGCCTGTCACAATTGCAGCTTAAATTTACCTTCCACGTAGATCCTTTTGATATACAAACTTAGCGGAAGCGGTCTTACAGGCACAAAATGTCTAAACAGCAACTTGCCTATATTCTGAAGGTCCCACTGCCAAAAATAGAATTACAGACAGCAGAAAAGATTTATGAATATGAAGCAGACACTCACCACCTTCTCTTCGACACTCACCGAGCAAAAAAGTCGAATGCGGAATCCCAGGAAGATTGATCCGGTAATGATCACTATGCTCAAAAACACGCGATGTACTGCGCAGGTTGATAACATGAAGTGCACCGAACATACCGTCATGGAGACTTTTACGGGGAATGGAGTCGAGCTTACAAAAGTTGGTCTTCACATGTATGAGGATAAAATAAATAACATTCTGTCGAAAAGAACACGGTCCGATGAACATCATCCTTGACGAAATAGCATAATCAGCAAAAATTACTTTGAGGAAGTATAACAGTCTATCTACCAAATTATAACCTTTAAAAACGACACTTCGTTGTAGAACCGACGAAGGCATCTTCGGCTACCGATGCTGTTTCAGTTTCCTCAAACAAGGTCAACTAACTTGAAGGTTAGGAACTCACTTCCTTGTCAAATATGACAACTTGCAGTGAAAGGTCACCAATGTTCTTACAACAAAAACAAAACGAGTCGTGTTGTGTGTGTGATGTGGCACCGTCTTATTGAAACCACATGTCTTCCATATTCATATCGTCGATTTGAGGTCAAAATAAAAATTATGCTAGCAGTTGGCTGTAGCGAAAAAAATAGTCGTAGACTCTCGCACTTTCCTCATTTTCTAGGAGGTAAGGACCATGCCTTTATGTGGAATCAGTGGTGTTTGGCAGTTACAATTTTGGTTGTTAAACGAATATTTTCGTAGAGCTTCATTGTTGAAGAAAACGTCGCGTCGTGTAAAAAATTGCAAATGTTCAAACACCCAATCGAAGTCGATCGGCTGATTTGGATCTTCGTTTACACTTTCACTTTTAAGTGGAACTTGCATGAGAGATTGATCTTAAGACATCCATTATGGATTCAGTCCCTTTAATTTGCTAAACAGTTTTGCCCATGTAATGCGCGAAACGTACACAATCACTATTTTTGTAGTAACTTTACTCAATTGTAAAGAGATCCAAAAACAGGGGTGTCATATCCAGCCTACTATTAACTGGATTTGCAATCGATTATTTTAGATAAGCACTTTGGACTATTTGATATTCAGAACAAAGACATATTGTCTTCTCCCCATTTCTGTGACCCACCATTTTTTAACTTTTTCTTAAAGAATTTATACGAGGTTCTAGTGCACCAATGACCTCTCGCGTATGGTTAAGAAAAAGACGCAATTATTAATGAAGGATTGAAATTGCTCCTTGCGCCATCCTAGAAATTGAGGTTGCTTTTGACAATTCAGGTAACAACACCATTACAAACTCTATACGAAGTAAAGGTATTAACGACTTGACTAATAGATGTATAAGATGCATGCTAGAAAGTCGAGTTATCACACGCTTGGAAGTGGGTCAATGTCAGACAGTGCCTCACCTCATGGAGGCGTTCTGTCCCCTCTTCTCTTGTCACTTGCCATAGACATTCTCTGGTCGGCCTAAATGAGATAGGCTATGTCACAATAGGCTATGCTGATGATTAGGCGATTGCGTAAGAGGTTAATATGACACTACAATCACTAGCGTTTTGCATTCAACGTTAATGCAAGTCTTAAGGGGGTATTCTAGTCTAGAGGCGTGAATTTCATGTAATTTTTGAAGTGTCTTAAAAAAAATGTAATTAATATTTGTAGTATCCAATTTTTATAAGTTATTCATTAACATAACAAGAATACAGAAAAAAATCAAAAAATAAAAAAGTTGAAAATTTCAAAAAAGTCGTTGATGAAGTGTGGTACTCAAAAAATTGGCGCGTAACCATACCCACGATTTCAATCTGCCTGAAAAAAAAAACAATTTTTGTACCACTTCTTTTGATTGTTTCAAATATTTTTTAGAAAAAATTAATAGAAATTTGGGGATGGGTATAGTTCCAGCCATAGACAAGTCTATAAATAAGACTCTAAAAATTTCAGGTAGTTCGGTCCAGGAAATCTGAGAAATCGTGGGTATTGTTTTGAAAAAGATAGTTTCGAGAAAACCTCGTTTAAAGTTTCGCGTAAAGTTTTTCGCAGTCTAAGTCATGAAATGATATTGTAGACTTACATTTATTCAATCTGCCATTCCTGCTTCATACATCGGACCTTCTTCGACTTCGAAAAAAATATTTTCCGCGTTTCTCTCGTCATATCGAGCAGTTCTGGCGTCCTTTAATGCGTTGGATGCTCGTATCTCGGAGCGGTCAATCCGGGCGTTGTCTCGTTTTACAGCAAATGAATGATCTCTCGGGCCAATTTTCATTCCCATAAGCTCCATCTTCATTAAAATACAAAGCAATAAATGTCGTTATCTCAATCATCTTAGGTCCGGAATGAAAATGCTGTGGATCGAAAGTCCAAATCAAAGAGTTTAGAGACTCATTATTATTTTGAGTTTCTGAACCTAATTATCGAGTCAATAATTCCTCTCATTATAAACTCTCGAAAATTGGCTTTATATATAATAACAGAGTTGGATTTTCGTGGGCAAACTCCTGTTATGTACCTTCAGATGCAGCTTTTTGCCATTTACACCAACTCATTATTTGATTTACTCAATTTAGCCGTGAATCTATTGCCGTGAAATCGCCTTTTTGTTTGTCGATCTGGACGCGTAATCCTTTGCGCTGAGGATTTTTAATCCATTTTATTTAAAAAAAATCACAATATTTTTATTTCACCAACAGCACATATGAACATCCACGTGATTTGAAGGTAAGAACTGAACTGTTATCAGCTGGACGTAAGTGAACACTAAATATACAACATATACAAAGGACAAAAGGTTATACTGAGAAATATGGATCCAAGTAGACGGAGAATCCCTAATGTCTTTTGATCGATAAGTCAGCAAAATACCGATATCTCCAAAAATAATTTGAGTTTTGAAGAATCCTCTTGAAGATATATTCTTGAATAGTTAAACTTTGAAAATATAAAAAAATCGATTTTTAAATTTCTAGACTAGAATACCCCCTTAAAATGGTGAAATTGCAAAGGACTCAGCAGCAATTGACTCCTGCCTCCAATTTGGAAAACTGGCCAAAAACTTTGGAAGTAATAACTATGAGCACCTGCCCTACGGCAGCACTGGAAAATGTCATAGGGTTTTCTCCTTTGTGCATTTTCTTTAGGCAACCGGTAATGAAATACCAGCTGACCAGGCGGAACTCTTGATAATATTCAATTGCATCACGGATAAGGTCATGTTTTGCTCGATCTCAGTATGAATATGACATGTTGTCTTAGATCCATATAATTTGCTGAGCTTCTGAAGCTAACAATACTTGTCGCTTCAAGTGTGAATCGAGATATACCTACTTAGTTGGTTCCCTAAACTGGTAAATGACGTACAGCAAAATTATTTTGCGGTTTTGATAACCAAAATATCATTTTTCGACAGCAAAAAGAGGGTTATTATGGTGACTAGTGGTTTTGAGTTAGTTTTGGCTCATTCGTATCACTATCTAGCCATTGCTAATGTAGCAAAGCTTTTCGACGGGCAACTCCTATTCGATTCCTGAGTCATTGACAAATCTGCGCAGCTTTTCAAATCTTCATTGCGTTTTAAATAATTTGTTGAATGTCGCATGTTCCTTTTTTAAACATTTCTGTTTACTAATCAGGTGTCAGTTTTCATACAAACCAATCAGAACAATTATCTCACTGAACCATGAAAAGGGTTGGTGTAAAATTAATTTCTGATTCACTACACTTTTCCTTGATATTTGAGGAATCTTTTCTTAAAAAACGATTCAAAATTGTTTATTTTCCCTTTTAAAATGATGAAGTCAGTTCCACAAAGTTACCCCTCCTCTAGGGAGCTTTTTTTCACAAAATATTTAAATGAAAACCTCTTCAAAAGCACTTGATATCACTTAACTCTATCAAAGAACTCACCATATCAACACTCAGCATCAATTATTCAAAAAGTACCAATCTTCTCACTCCATCTACAAATCTAGAGCTCAACCGTCGTTGTGCTTGAAATAAAAAATTATCACTTCCAATCTAGCAAACAACTTGTTGCACCGAGAATGTGGCGCCTTAACTCCGCTTATGTTACATCACCATCCGCCATCACTTAGCCTGTCTACACAAAGTTGCATCCTTATTTCAATTCCTGCAATTGCACTCGAATGCACTTGCCGTCGTCGACGCCGCCATAGGGTGCCACACCAACAGGACCCACTTGCCATCCGGCATATGAACAAACCTCCTACTTAACACCGGGTCACAGAAGCGTGTGCATATCCATCTAACAAGAACTGCACCCACCCATCACTGCTATGTTGTGATGATATTTGAAATCCACAAGGAGCCCACTTCTATCCCAGGGATAGCTGAATGTATGTACATACATAACTGGCATTCACACTGGGTCGGGTTGCAAAGGGCGCCACTCGAAAATGATCTCTCTTTATTCATGTGCACCCAAATGCAGCTACTAACTCCAAGAGCATATGTTAACTCCAGTGCATTTGTTGCACACTCCTTCACTCCCATAAACGCCATTTATATTCATCCAGTCAAGAAGTCCCATTCAAAAAGGACGAAACGATGACGATGACGATGCCATTGCCGTTTCCGATGATGACATGCTGCAGTGCAGCGGATAGATATGAGTACGGATGTGAGTACACGTCCATAAGGATGCAGAAGAAAAAGCATGATATAAACATACACAACAACCCCTTTGGGCTAGGGCAGAGGGTGCGAAAACCCAAATTACAGTGTTAAACGCTGGGAAATTTGCAAAAAGGCACAGGAGCAAGGGGCACAACCAAAGGATGGGTTTTTATTAGGTGCAACTTGCATCGCAAAGGGTTGGTGATGGAGGCAATGCCAGCTTCAACTGCCGTCATACGAGAATGATATGTCTATTTGCGAATTCACAACCCTCCCGAGAGACCCGACTTTTGCAATTTTTATGGCATGCATTGTTGTAAACGGTGTATGCTTCAATCTGCATGTGAATGCAGGAAAGGACAAAGGGATACAACAAGAGATTGAGGTTCTTTTTTTGCAAAGCGGTTTGTTGTGTTCATTTGTTTTGCCATTTCTATGTTTCTCTTGTGATTTGTCTTTTGTGCGATTCGCATTGTTGCGCATTTTTATGTGGTCATGCAACGCACACTTGTTGTTTGTGTATTGCGTCAGTTTATGCAGACAATGTGTGCAATGGCGTGATTAGACGTGAATGGGAATATTGATGCAACCTTTGTATGTTGAAAGCAATTTTCGCAAAAAAGGGGGTTGCAATGCAGATTAGATAAACCCGGTTGTGTGTAGCGTGTGAAAGTTGGTAATGCATTTTCTTTCCACAGTAACGGAATTTTAGTCTCAGGGAAATGGGACGATAATCACGGACTTTGATTGATGAAATAAATCTTATTGCAATTCTACGGACCGTGAATAAAATTCTTCAGTTAACTCACAAGGCAATCAGGCGTTAGGATTATTTGACGCTTAAATATTTTAAGCTGGCAGATAACTTTATAAATCTTATTTCTGTGGTTAGTTAGTTAGTATGAATGCATTTTTTGTTAACTTACTAGAACATCTTATATACTAGACAAAAACGCTTAAACTAGTTTATATAAATTGATTTGCTTCCTAGCTTAGTCTATGCAAGTCAGCCACGGCTTTGCCATAAAGAAAAAGTGGCCGACTTTGCCCCATAGGGTATGGACGACAGAGGTCCCTACAAATTTCCTGACAGCCACCAAAATTGGCGGTGCTGCTTCTGCATATATCGTGGGTTGATACCGCCCTGCTGAAGCGGAACCAGTCATCGGAACTGTAGATTATGTCCCGCTTTTAGTGGAGTCGCCTGTCTACACCTGAACGGGTGATGTGGAAGATTAGCGGCCAAGCCATACTATTATGCATCAAACCTTTTGAGTCGAAGTAGAGGAAGGCCTCTGGAGGGGCAAAGCCACTTAGGCGAACACTTTCGAGGTATAAATCGTTGGGGTAGAAAGCCCCGGAGATTGGGTTGTTGATCGAAGTCATTGCCATTGCAATGTGTCTTCGGATGAGCTTAATTAGGAAATTATCTACTCTGATCAGATTGGTCCCTCTGTGAAGGACCTCATTGCTATAGTTTTTTTTGTATTGGTGATCTGGAGTTCTAACTAAAAGAAGACAATCCCTTGGGATTTGCCTTTCAAAAACCCGAATCTTTTCAATCGAATTTGTTGTCACGTTGAACCACACGGGACACCCATAAGTAATCATTGGCCTGACAAGAGCCATGAAGCAGATGACTTTCACCCTGGCATCTATAAAACAGTCTCTTTGTCAGGGCAAAATTCGCTTTGGCTCTGGCTTATTTCTGTGGTTTTAATGCCTCAAATGAGGTGCAATATATTTGACCAAATTTTATCACTTTTTGTTGCATTCTATTAATCCAAACCATTCTATGTGTGGAAATGCATTCTATCTAATTTGTACCATCCTCGGACATCCTACTTAAAACACAAAATTGGATTGTAGTGACATCAATACACAATAATTTTTTTACAATATCTTCACTTGCAGATTGTTTATTGAAGCAACTAGATATAAATCCTGTCTTAAAATGGTGCAGTTACAACCAGCTTGAATTCGTTTTTTTCAAAATTTAAAATGTTTAGTGCTATAAGATCTCATTCACTTATATGAGAGATTTACAATCTTTACTTTAATAAAACTTAAGACGCTTTAAATACGCAGACAAGTTCAGTGCGTTATGTTTGTAAAAGACAATTTAAATAATCGTTTATGGTCTAAGGAATTGCTTTCCTTAATACTTTTTTTATGATCCTACACTGACGCTTTGAAATAGAAATACGTGTATTTGTATTCCTTCAAACAGTACAAACTATGCGTGTAACGAACTAATAACTTAAATTGTTTTATTTGATGACTAAACAGATCGACGTTTTCATAAAACGAGATCTTTTGAAAAAACAAGTTGCTGCAATTATTAAATTGATTTTTCGTGTCTAACTTATGCATTAAAAAGTGTATAATTAATTTATTGTTACATGCAAAGGATACAAATTATTGAAAATATTCTAATTGTTTATTAATTTCTAATTTTAATTTGTGTAATCAGCAGATCACAGGAATCAATTGATAAAGCAAATAAATAAATACATATCTCAAAAATTAGACTAAAAAAATACGTACACTTGCAATTGGAAATGGTTGCAACAATCGCGTATTTCTTTTGGTTATTTTAATAATTGCAAAGCAATCGGAGTAAATTATATTTGTGGATACTGTTAACTTTACGAAAATTCGTACAATTTAAGGAAAGAGTGATGAAAAAAAACTTCAAAAAGTTTTTCACATTGTCAATACACTATTAAGTAATTCATAATGGTTTTTGTTTCGATATTAGTATGAACTAAACATTCTTCCAAAATGTTTTTTTTTTACAAAAATTAAATAACAACTGATCTAGTAATATTCATGAATAGCGAGAACAGACCACATGACTTATTTATTTCGCTTATAATGGATTTTCTCAGATAGAGCCTAAGGATAAGAAGTATATAATTCCTTTTCTGGCTTCTTGGGTGACTTCAGAATGGGGATGAATAATTTGTTATCGATTTGTTTGCATTCAATTGAAATTCGCCTATAAGTCATAAGGCACTGTATTAGCAAGTGCATTTTACTGCGTCATGATACTGCTATCAATGCAACTACTTTCAATCTCAGCAAATGAAATAATCTTCCCAACACATAAGCGATGAGAGTCTCAAAGCCCTTCCGACTATCAACCTTGTCGACAATTCCAGTGATAGCATTTTTAGTAAGTAAAATGTAGAAGTAGAAGTTCAAAGTTTCTACTTAACTCTAAATCTTTTTTAAGCTTTCCACTTGGAAGTTCTTATAACAGGTTCGATTTTCGAAACACAATATTTTACATATCGCCACTCTCGAGGTATCGGGAATCGAATTCTGTTTAAATTTTTTTTTGAAAGATGTCTGTTGGAAGTGTGTGTACGTATATCTCGCATATCTTGAGAACGACTCAACCTAACGAGTTCAAATTGGTTTCCGTCGAAACGTATTTGCAAAATGAATACCCGAAAAGGTTTTGATGACATTTATTTTGTTCAATTCAATTAAAATAAAATAAGTTTCTCAGTGAAGAAAGTTCGAAACTTACAGTTTTCAACTGCTTTATAAGATTTTAGCATACTTATGAATATAAACACTGACGTTCATAAGCTTATAAATTCTGTCAGAGAAAATCGTATCAAATTTTTTGTCTGTTTTTCATTTATTTTAAAAAAATTATTGCAAACGGGTTTATCAACATAATGTTTACTTACCTTATGACTAAAAAGATTCTGTTAATAAAATTTGTTTCGAACTCATTTTCATCTAAAATCCATCTCATACTTGCATAATTTCGATCCATCAACTTCTCCTTCATGTTTTTAATTCATCTCCTGATGTTGAACACTCTTACGAATTTTTCTTTCAAGTTCATCCCAAAACAGTTCTTATAAGTTGAGGCAATCTCATAGTTTGAATTGTCCCTTCCTCTTTTTCTTGATTACGAAAATGTGAATCGTAAAAGAATCATCCTTAGACAATTATAGAACCTTCGCCATGCTTAACTGTTTTTGGCCGAAAACTTCCCATTTGTAATCATTAAACCATGTTAGTGAAAAGTAACTCCATGAGTTTCATCATCTATTAGTCAATTGATTTCGTAAATGCCAAAGTTGAAACCTTTATAAAATGACAATACTGTTACATTGAACATAGCTCGGTAGGAAAGATCACAACATTCGAAGATTGATTTATTTTACCTCTGCTGTGGTTTCTTACTATAATCAAAATCAGCAAACAAAGCCTCGAAACGGGAACTGCAACTATTTACCAGAAAGAATAATATTCCACGTTGTACACTTCCTCAATTCGAAAGCAAAATTGTCCACCTCAGTAACTGTAACTATGTGCGTTCGAACTATCTTGACTCTAAATTCATTCTTCTATACGTAATGTAGAAGACAGGTTGAAAAAGGACACAAAGCAATTTATGAATCTTCGAGAGGGTCTAAGTTGATAACACTTACGGGCGTACTCAATATTTTGAGAAGAAGTAGTACAAAGAACTATCCATACATGTTATCTTGCCTATTCAATAACTAACATTTTGGCAGACAGAAAATCAAACTTTGGCGTTGTGGGAAAATGTCAGAATTTTCATAATAATATGAGTGATTATGAAGTCAAACTACTTTGGGGATTTATAAAAAGGAATATCCAAGCGAAAGAAACTAGGATAAAATGACAAGACAAAGCAGAAAATTCTCTCAAGGTTCCATTTTAAGGAAAGCATTGGCAGAACTAAACAAAATAACGAACATCCACCGCCACAAGTATGCTGTCTTATTTAGTCATGATTCGCTTTGCCATTTTAACTATGCCACGCAAACTACAAACAGAAGCTGCTGTAATGAAAATGAAGCGGAGATTCAGTTAAGTCAAATTAAACCTAATGATTTAACAGCACAAATGAGATGAGTAATCATTACCCAGCCTCTTAAAGCCCGAACTAACCGAACGCTAATGATTTTTTTTTGCCATCAAATGGGAGAAAGAAAGGACTATATTCCATCATTATACACGAAACTAAAATAGTTCCTGTATCATTAAGCTCTCAAGCTGAAGTCACACTCCATTCGAATTTGTAGAAAAAACTACGGCTGTCTGAACAAGTTTTGCGCGGGTCGATGAAGAAAAAGAAAATTTCAGACAAGCGAGCGCAATACGTTCGAAACCCATCGAAAATGAGGCTCTAATGTAATAATCAAAAAGATGCAGGGCAAAAGTACATGGAGATGAACTAAGTTCTTAAATGAAGAGAAGAAATCAGGCCATCCATGGAATTATATTTTTTTGTTTTGGGATGGATTTGATTCGAAATTTCAAGATGTTTTGAGCCTTTTCGGATATTCTTCAACGTTTCTTCTCCTGCAATGGCGCTAGATATAAGAAAAAGGAAGAAAAGCAAAGACTGTCAAATGAAGCCTCTTTGCGTTGATCATCATGACGTGGTTCTTTAAGAACAAATTTTGAAGAGCTGGAGAGATCTACAGAAGAACTAAAGAATGATTGTATCAAGTTTTAACAAGTCTATTTAAAAAAATCCTCCACATTTTTTTATGCGGATTTCAATTGATTTTCGCAAAACTAAAAGAGGTTTAAATTATTTTCTACAGCCGGATATCCTAATGTCCTTTATTCTTATTGATATCCAAAAACAGTATCCAGTCCGTAAATTTACAAACAACTCCAACTCTTGCTTGTCGTGGATAAATGACTTGCAGACAAGACCTTTCCTATTATCGAGTTCCCGTCTGAATATCCTTCGAATACAAACATATATGTAACATTCAGTAAACCAGTATCTGAAAATTTATTTTTGCTGCGATGTAGCATTTAACATGCTAACGAGAAGTCCCCCGGTCAACCGACCGATAATTCTATATTAATATTCATTTCAGGTTCCATCAAGCGGCAAGGAGTGAAAGGACTACGTCATTAGGTCAAACTCGGACGGCATAAGTGTCCTGTGTTAAGAAACACAAATACGCGCACAACCATTAAGCCGAAAGGTCATTTGATACCGATCGAAGTGTGTGAGAGAAGTATTTCCTTCACCTGTAAGTCCGACAATTTGTTAGCCCGTTCCGTAGATAGGGGCGCACACCGTACACCCACTCATATACATTTACACACCCGGGCACCGATTGACGTGCCGATAAGACTGGAGGATTAATCAAGATATGCGAGCTTCGTCTTGTTTAACTTTGAGTTCTGTGCGTAATTTAATACGCACTCCATGTGAATGTGTGTACCGTATCCGGTTTCTGCGTGGCAAATCAAGGCTTTACATGACGTTGGATTCCGCAATATGTGCCGTCAGGGCATAAAAGTCTGAATACCCGATGGAGTCACATTAAGCCATGGGGATATTAAAAAGTCATTTTTAGTGAGTTCGCAGGAAATGCGTGTCGCTGGGAATAAGCTTGTCGCCAGAAGTGCGTTGCGTGGCCAAGAGTGACGTTTAGGGTAATTTGAAGTAAAAGTTTGTCCTTTGACATGTGTATTGCATGGCGCGGACAAGTGGATTTACATATCGCTTGGCTTCCGGAGTATATGTTGGAGCTTGGTCATTTGCATTAGTTTGTATTGTAATTAGTTAATGGAGCTAGTTTGCTGCCTGCTGCGTAGATTCCGTTAATAGAGCCTGAAAGCGTCTTTAAGAAATGTTAAATTTGTTATCTTAGATGCAGTTACGTTCAAAGCCTAATGGACATAACTATTGAAATTGATATCAAGATTATTTCTATTGGCTTTGATGGATTGCATATCGAAAGCTTCGACTTCTTGATTAAGTTGTTCATTAAGGTCTTGAAATTCAAGACTTCATTGAAACAAGCGATTTTTCAGAACGTGAAAATGCTGGTGGATCGTTTAGTTATTCGTCGAGGCTTTATCTGTTGATTTGTTGAGATAGTGATTTTCTCGGATGTGTGGCATCTTCCTGTATACTCGGGAAAGAAATATGCTCAAAGGTTGGATTTTGGCATCGAAATATGGAACATTGTTTCCCATGCCTTATTGTCATCTGGTTCGTGTCAAGATCGGTGAAGACTCTAACTATCTTCCTCTTCAGCGCTTTCGGTTTCTTCGTAAAGGGTTTGAACTTGGCTAACCATAAATGGTTTCTGTAGATGATGACGGGTGATGAGCTGCCGCAGTATATTGTTCTAGGGAAACGCGAAATTGGCCATCTTTAACTTCGGTCATAATTAAGATACTCGAGCAATGCAAGTTTCCATTATCGTGAGGCTAAATTCCACGCCAGCGAGAAATTATTAAAAGACTTTTTATCAGTAATGCTGAAAAGTTTAAATGAATAATTTCTGGAAGATGCAGGACTGTTAGGGACGGATGTGTGCAGATAATTTCCAACTGAGGAGTATTGGAATTTTTTTTTACAAATGTCCCCATATTAATCGTATCAATTGATAAATTAAAAAATTTAAGTACGTTTTATTTATTTTTTAAATTATTATTTGATAATTTGCTTCGTACATATGAGTTTCCAACCTGCAAAATCGTTCAGTTCTTCTCCCAATTTTGTGTAATAACTTGTGGTTTAAGGGTCATCATATCATAATCCCTTGATAGCGAGTAATCAAAAATGGGATGAACGAAAATTTGATAATCGTTGAGGATTTGAAGGCATATATTTAAAAAAAAAAAGGTCCCATGCACGCATTCAATCGAATTTTTCACGACAGAAGAAATTTTAATTTTCTTCGACAACCTTTGCTGCAATATCGAAGTTACGAAGTTCGGAGTTTGACAAGCTTTACGAAAATACGAGGTATATGCAAGTGAACAACCAACGTCGGATTCAATTCTGCATACGACAGCACATTTCAATTAAGTTTGATATAATTTCAAATTGTGTTCTTAAGACCAATTAAAAGTTATAAAAATTTTGAGAAATTTTTGTTCGAGTATACTCGTGTATGGATAACGGTGTGCGCCAATTTTCTATTGGAATAACCTCTAACACTGATAATAAAAAAACGTGTGTTCCGACTATTTCCCCACGACATAAATCAATTACTAACCCCAACAGAGATTACACGGTCAGAAGTATAGGAA
The DNA here is from genome assembly GCA_963555765.1 of Orthonevra nobilis. Lineage (NCBI taxonomy): Eukaryota > Metazoa > Arthropoda > Insecta > Diptera > Syrphidae > Orthonevra > Orthonevra nobilis. Next base: position 96,806,757 of record OY743224.1, read on the forward strand.
TAGGAGTAGGAATCCCCTGCGCCATGCTGTTCGCCTTTGAAACGTGTCCACTTCGTGGTTGCATCATTGAAATTTTTTTTATTTTTTGCTGTACTCACTGACTGACCCCCTAAGTGGATGTGCGCTACAACTTCATCATTTCATCGAAATCGATACAATTCCCATGACTTGGTCATGTAGCACTAGCAACCTCATCATTGGCATTCGAAGAGGAGGATGCAACCATAGCACTGGACCCATCTCTCATAATTCACATGCATCAAGTTTTCTTATGCAAACATTGAATTAGACGGCAAAATAGCACTGAGTTGAAAGAGAAAGAGAGACGCAGAAATTGAACCCTCTGCATCAAGTAGCTCCTCAATTCTGGTCCAAATTATATACCCAATAGAACGGTAATAACAAAATTAGGTTTCCCCATCGCCATGGCGGGTAGCAGCAAATCTTACAACAATCCATCCCAGATCCGAGTCAGCCGACATCGTCGTCGTCGATTGAGTGGAGTCTTCCGTTCGTCTGTCTTTCCGTCCGTCCAATCGCCATTCACCGACGTCCGTTCTTCTAATGCCAACAAATGTAGACTTATCTCACGATGTGTATGGCCTACGATAGGAATCGATGAAGATTGCGAATGCGATGGACTGAAAAGATTTTGAAACAGTTGCAATCAGTGACAAGAGCTCTTGAGTACATCTCTCATATCAATTCAGAAGCAGGTATGGGAGCACAGTCTTGTTTCGGAATCGAATTCACATACGTGATGACTGACGAGTGTGTTTTGCTGTATGAGGCTTTGGATGGAATAAGGAACGTATCGTAGAGTTCGTGTTGAGGGCGATTTTAAGCAGAATCATTCTGAAGCAACACGTACATGACAAAACGTAATTACACCTTCGATACGGAGCGATACGGAACGATGACGATGATATCGATGGCGGTGATGATGAGGATTCACGTAGGGCTCTGGCTTGGCATATGAAAGTAGAGCGCAATGTGATCTGGATTTCCTGGATGCGGATTGCGAACGGGAGCAGAGGTCGATGAATTTGCACTTACACGTGTCTGAGCGACTAATGATTGCCTAATGAAAGGTAGCAGGAGTACACGCGGATACAAGCTGTTTTTCTATGAGTGGCTTTTTCTTGAATTCGACACAATGGATTGACTAGAGAGAAGGTGAACGAATGTAACTGAAGAGATAATTAGGCTGGGGAATGTATTGTTTTGTGATATTTGTTGCTCAAACGCTTTCAAGAAAAAAATGGATCTGATCGGAGGTAAGAATGAAAAGATTTAGAGAGTGGTTGAATATTTTGATTAAAAAAAAAAAACATCAAAAGCCTTTAGTTTGAAGGCTGCGGCTCAAAAGACCCGAAGACAAATTGTTCACGTGAAAATGAGCATTGGTTTAGGTACTGACAAAATTTCAGAATCAATGCCACTTAAATACGTATTATCTGTGTTGACATTGCTTGTACATGTTGCTATGCATCATTTAATTTTGTAAGCTTCAAAAATTATAATCGCGTAATTTCAGACTGTCGTCGACTTTAGTTTTGAATTGGAAGGACTCAAAAGTCTCTACATCTGCAGTAATTTAAAGATTCTCTGCCTGGGATACAGCTCCATTGTCCTCTCGTAACTCTTGTGTACACTGTTTTCAGTTTTCTAGACCAATCGGTCTAGCATCTTCCTTGGCACCTCGAAGATGGTGACAGTGATACGAAGATCATATTAGCTAAAGTTTTAGCGTCTATTCGTTCGACGAGCCGCTTAAGTGACTTGTTTTTAATTTTAGTACTTTATCTTCAAAGTGCTTCTGATACTGGTCGTGTCTTCTTCTCCATTTGCTCTCCTCTCATATACATGCTGTCTGCCTACGTTTGAAACTTTGACGGCACCATTTACTCCATCGAGAGTTCGTCCAGTGTCATTTTCATGGCACTGATATTTTTCTCTCGTTCAACAATGGACTGCATACTTAAGGTCAGCAAGTTGCATCCGGAATGAAACAAATCAGTATCCGATAACTTCGACTTGAATATTATAAGGCAAAATTTATGTTAAGCTTAGAATGACGCTTAGAGTGACGCCAATCATTATCCTGTTTTTTAAATGTTCCAGTTTATAAATTTCTAATCCTTAACGTTGACAGGTGTAATGAAATTTTACATATGTAAATAGTGTTGAAAGGTAAACTTTTGTCATGCAAATATATTTTTCGTATTTTCAGAGATATGTGCTTTTTTCATCTCAGGGAAAGTGAATCTCTTTTCTATACTTTCTCTCAAAGCACCCAAAGCTGCAGCACTGATAATGTACCCACATGAATTCTCAATTAATTGCATTGGCTCACTCGATTTGATGATGTTTGACCTGATTTTCTACAGATGGACTTCATTTAGTTTTATTATGTTTATCATTGAAAACATGCAGTAAGATTAAATTTAATCATTGTTGGGTTTCGATTTACTAAGAAACCAATATCATATGCAAATCCACCTCACATACAAACCCCACATTGCTGCAATATGTTGACATGCTACTTTATCGGTTGCTTGCGTGACAAACCAAGGTAAATTTTCTATTATAATTAAAGGATACCGTAGACTGTATGTCCTTTTGCCATGTGTTTCGCAAGCATATAAATATATTGAAATGAGTTACCTATCCTTAAACTTTAACTTCATCGTGGTTATGAGGAGATTCCTGAAATATTTTCTAACAAATGCCATCGCCGGGACATGTGAAAAGGGGTAAAACTGAAAGGCTTGCCGGAAAAGTTTCCCCGAACAGATAAAATCAAATTGGAATTGGAATTTGGATGTTGATGTGAATACTCGTATGTCTTGTGTGAGTTTTCATAAGTAGGTAACTTATTACAAAGTTATGAAGTTATGTTATGCGGGTCAGACATGATATGGAATCGGATATGAGTTGACTGCGAGTTTTCAGATATGTAGAATGAAACATATTTGGAAATTAATCTCAAACAAATGAAATATAGAAACAGAAAAAAATATTAAGATCTATATAAACAAAGTCATACATATGGTTGATATCATTGGCTTGAGTTCGTTTTCATATAAGATACATGTCACCCATGAAAATGAAGGCAAGAATGATGTCTGTAATGATGTGGGTAAGGTTCTCGTCAGAAAATGATGTTGAGTTTCTTGTCATCTTCTTGATCTTCAGTGGCAACTGGTTCAAACTATTCTTTGGGCAGAACTATACTTCCTCTTTAAAGGTTTTAAAATATTAAAGTCAAGAAATTGTGCATTGTCATTTGAATGAATCGCCAAAAATACTTGCTTATTTGCTTACTTTTTATGGGATATTTTTGTCGAGTTTTGTGAGATATGTTCATACTCGTGTCTTAACTGCTAGCCTTTTTTATCCTAAATGTGCTGTGATTTTTTTTTTGTAAGTTGGGTACTTCTCTGCAAGAAAACAAAAAGCAAAGAAACTACAAATATATTGAGTATTTGAAAAAACAATAGATAAAGGAAGATCCTCTCGTACTTGAAATTATGAACGTCGCCCCCAGAGTGTTTCAGTGCGTGATTGACTTAATTTTTGAGCTCAACATTCATGCCGAATTCCATTCCAATAATTTGAAAGAACTCATTAATTCACAGACAACTCTGCATTAAATTACTTGAGATTTTTTAACCGGCTTTTGATAGGCCTTATTTTTTCACACGAAGCATTAAAATTGGTTATTAATGGATAATCTCAAAACAAAAATAAAATCCCATTCTGCCGAAATTTTCGCAAAATTTCAAAACCAAGCTGTGGATAAATACTTCACCGCTAATATAATTTTTTTAAGGCACTTCTGCTGCCTTGCATCTTCAAAGCTAGTCGAACTTACGTGCTATGAAACACTCTGCCATTATTTAAATTACTTAAAAGAAAAACTCTTCACTAGATTTTGAAAGCATTTCTAGAGCATATTCATGTCTTATTTAAATCAATTCCTTCTTCAGAACGTTTTCGAAAGCATACCTATCGCGAAGAAACATGAATCGTTAGTCCTCTCAGCAAATCTTCATCTCATTGATGCAAATACAAATGAATTCTTCCTTTCCAGGTCTTTCTAATTTAGAAAAGAACACGTTTTCAATCCAAAAACAAAACAAAAAAAGCTGAACAGAAAACTTCCAACCCTGTAACTCTGTAAGTGAATCAGAACCCCTTCGATACATTCGATACAATTTAAAATAATCAAATCATTAATCAATACATAAAAACCGAGGAACGAAGCGAATAACTAGCAAAAGGCGAAAATACAAAATAAATTCAACTCGAGACTTTCAGGCATCTTTCAGGGTCTACTACCCGCCCAGCTGTTTAGCCGTTGTCCACCACTCATCCCTATTACTAAGAAATGCCTTTCGAAAATATGTATCACCACCGAGTGATTCTGCTTCCGCTACCCCAATTGAGTGCCCACCACCCACCTTCGAAGCATAAACAAAACGCCGCACTTAAGGGAATATTAAATAAAAAAAAATATCTCAAAAAATGGACCGTGTATGTGTGTGATTATTTTTTTTTTTTGTTTTTGCTCTCTTCCTCAGCTGTTTACTTCAGCACCATCCTTTCTAGGGTTTTCATTCCGTCGCCGTCGTTCTTTGGTGCTCGATTTTACTGAACTTTTAATCTCCGCCAGTATTCTATTCCAAAATCGCGCGGAAACGCGAAAGACTGCACAAGAGTTTTGGTTTTATATCTCCACACCGATTCCGCATTTCGAGCTTTCTTACAAATCAAACAGCTATTCTTCGGCCTCATACTGTAGATTTAGATCTCACCCCCGAGATGGTTTTTTATAAAGTGGGATTGGTCGATTGGGGGAGGCTTGGCAGTACATCTTATACTTCCGCGAGATGGTGTGGCAGCAAATAATTGTATCCTTTTGAATTCGTACATGAAAAATTTTCATCATTGTTGTGCTCTCTCTTTGGATGTATGTCTGCTCTCTGCTTACTCTTCATCGTGAGTCCTGAATCCCTACTTACTGGGCAATGTTCCTTCTTATGTTTTTTTTTTCCTCTCTCCGTTTTAATATGTATACATTACTTTTTCTTGGACTTACGACTATTTTCCCGTTCGTCCTTTTTGTGGTGCGCACTTGATGTAGGGTAGGGAGAGCTGACGGTCCTGCGGGATGTAAAAACAAAATAAAAAGCAACGGGATAAACACAGCAAGCATAGTCCATGGGAGGCGCACAGTCGATGATGGCTTAGAAGAAGAAATAAGTTACGTCCTGTGCGAGACAGCAGGAACTAAAAGTGATTTGTACTTTTATACTTTTTCTGAGGATATACATACGATACAAGAATGTGCGAAAGCGTGTGCTTGCATGACTGTATGTGTGAGTAAATGGGAATTGAAAAGAGATGCAAAATGCTAATTAAGAAAACGAAAGAATTCAAATCAAGACGATGGCGATGACTTCTTCGTTTCCTTAGATCCATGCCACAACTTTTATGTACAATCAGAGGAGTATTTGTACGCGTCTGTATAAACATATGTATGTGTTTGCCACTCTAGGGTGAGCATTTATTTTAAAATAATTACATTTTGCATTCCTTCAACAACGACGAAAAAGAAATGCATCCTTAGTTGATGTCCTCTTAGTGGATCGGTACCTACATTCAATTAAAGGAACTAATCAAACGTAGTTCTGCGATTAATTATTCCTCGAGAAAATAAGTACGGTAAGCAAATCTTCAAACTCCAAACGTACACAAAGAAAAGGAAAGAACAGCAAATATCTAATTACAAGTTTGATTCCCTTGTCGTCTGTCAAGTTCATGATTTTGTTTTCTTCCTTTTTTTCTTATGGCATGGACTTACACATATGTGTAATTACAAATAAACACATACATAAACATACATACATGCACATATTTTCAGGAAAAGTGGAAATTTGTAATCAATAATTGAGAGATTTTTCTTTGCGACGTGTTTTATTGCTATGGTTAGTGAATAACCGTAGATTCTCTTTCCTTCTTCCAGATTTTATTTTTATTTTTACAGTGAGACTACCATAGACTCGGACTTTCCTTTCGAAAAATGAAACGAACATGAGGACATAAGGATAATAAAAATTATATGGAAAAAGTGGAGCTGTAAAGTTTTTCAGAATTTTTTTCCAGCCAACTTTAAGACACCCTCGTTTTTTTATTTACAAATGAGGAAGAGATGTAAACAAGGAAGATGGATTAACGCATAGACTGATGAATGTGTAAGTGGATAAATGCGAATAATTAATTTGGAAGGGAGTTGAAAATGTCTGATGAAAATTTGACAAGGGTTTGGTTTTGAATGTACACGAGGTTGTGAACACATGACTGAAATGTGCAAATCTTTTTTAAGGACAGTTATATAAAGTCGCCACTTTGAAAAATTTTTTAAATTTTTATTTTTCGAGTTCAAAGCTGTGCGTGAACGGCTTGATCTAAGTCCTCTAAAATAGGTACCACGCTTTTCAACAGAAATCGAAAAAAAACACAAATTATTGGCGTTAAATTATTGGAGAACCCAGCTCCATCGTTTGTGTTTCGCATTGGATAATTGAAAGTCTTAAATTTAGTTTGGAATTTATCAAACCGTTACGAGTCGCACCCGAAAAAAGCGCGGTAACTTCTTTTATAAAATATAAAAATCGAGATATAACGTTTTCCACGTCGAAGATCTTTGTTACATGCATATGAATTTGTTTATTTTATTTGACAAAGTTTGTGTACTTTAACGAGAAAATTTTTAGATACATCCGATGTATCCAAAATCTACAGTGTCATTCTGATCAACAATCATTTTATTTAATCGTAACTTAACAGATATTTCAAAAGTTGCATTGTGGCGGTTTTATAAAATAAAACTCTATGAACCTGTCAACTCAGAAGATCCAAATAGTTATCTGAGATATATGAACACTTGAGAGGTTGACAAAAAAAAATTCAGGACCTAGCTTTATAATAATTTGTCTACGTGTTATTTGCAAACGAATCGATTCGATGTGTGCAATATGTTATACACGTCTGACTTTAGTTTACCAAAACTACAGACAACAAGAGCCTTTTTTTACGAACAATCGAAACCAAAAGTTCATCAAAGTTCCACAGCAATAAACAATCCTTCAATTCTTCTGCTATTCTTTCTGCTGGCTCTGTGAAAAATGCATTATCCCTTCAGAGCGAGCATATTATAAACAAAAATCTACGCATGAACTGTAGACAGGCTTCATACTTCTATTATTCAACTGTTTTTTCATGGAATTGAATCCAGAAACACAATATCGTAACCTCATAAAAAAAACTGTGTAAAATTTTAAAAATTAACCCCGACTCTACAAAGTCTTTGGGCCAATTTTTATGACAAGCTATGAAAAAAGGACCTTAGCGTTTTCAGTGCTTATTCAATGTTAAAGTGTGTACCTAGTAAGAGGGGATTTTGAGAAAGGCACATTGCAAGCCCTTCCGCGTCTTTGACAGCTTTCGATTGCTTTTTCCGTGGAACTTTTTTTTTTAATTAATCTTAAAAAACACCACGATATGACCTGATCATTGGTCACTTAGAAATATATGACCAACCGATTCTCATACCGAAGACTTACTTGGAAGAAGCTAAACAAATTCAATCCGAATGACGAACTTATGGTACCGCAATTGCCACTGCTTAAAAAAACAATTTCGGCAATACGGGACTCGAGTTTGAATGGAGCAGCTGTAATTAGATGTGTATGGGTACCTCAGTCACCGGGCCTAGTACTGTACAAGCTTTTTATTCGGGATATTTGAAGACGTTGTACTCCAAAAACAATCCGTGATGTTGTTCCCATTGAATAAATTATGTTCAGAAATTTCTGAGCCCGCACTATATTTTATATCAAACTTGCAAGCCTTTAATTGGGCTTGACAAGTATCTGATTTGCTGAAAAAGACAGTGTCATACTTTATGTAACTGATCTTTGCGTATAGAGGGGAAAATCAATAATCCTTCCTTTCTCTAAATTAGATTTCAAAATCTTGTGTATTATTTCAAATGAATTAAAACAAACAGACTCGCTTTCATATTTGTTTTTTTTTTTATAAATGACGTCCACGCAACTTGGTCAGCTCCCAGATTTTGTTGAAGTTTTTTAAAAGCTTACTAACACAGTCAGTCGGTTGCTATGATAGACCTGTTGTCCGCCATCGATAGTAGCTTCATCTTAAGATATAATCATGTTAACGAAGGTGTTAATCTTTCAGTTTTCCAAATAAATAAGACATGTGTTTTTCATGTTTTTTGTTCTGGATTTTTTTTGGAACTTCGCGAAGACGTTTAAGCATACTTATATCTGTTGGACTTTTCATCTTCCGTGGATTCCTCGTTTTATTAAAATGATTAGGATAACAGACAAATGCAGTCTTTGATGATGCATTTGAAACTGTCCACGTTAAAGGGCCTTTCTTATCGTGTTCACACTACAGATCAATGTAAAAAAAAAATTGTGTTCACATAAGCCTGTGTTCACGTAAGGCGGTGTTTCCGTTAACGCGGTTTTACTGTACATCCTGCCTGTGGCATTATTACTTTTAATTTACTTATGACCTTGCGAATTTTAATTTTGAAATTTCCGCGAATGAGGTCGATCAGTCGGATCAGGGATTATTGAGCCATCGAAGAGCTAATGTGTCTATTCCTCTAATGAAAGGAAGTCGAACCCGAATCATATTTCTCTTTTCTAACCGGCATTGCATTGCATTTTGTCTTTGCAATTCGCAGGTATGCGACATGGCAGTTTGTCTTCAACGAATAAAATCGTTTTTTCTTGTTATCTTCAGTTGACTGTATTGATTTCAAAATGTAGATATGAAAGCTTATACTACAGATAACTTTATTTATAAATCTATCGACAATTAGCTGTTGCTGGAACAATGTAAATTTTATGACACTCTTCTCTTGCGTCAAAAAAAATTCGTGTAACACAATTAATTCCTTCCTACTTTAGGGCAACTAATCCAGTCAATAGTCAAAACACTATTGCTTGGCTACCAACAGTTCTGCGAGGGACACACACATACCCACAAAGAGATCCATGCCTTTTCTTTCTGTTCCACTTTCATTAGTCGAATAAAGTGCTGTGCAAAGAAAAAAAAATCGCAACGAATGACCATCGTGACACACTCTCTCATCAAGCGACCGGTGATCATGTGAAATCAATTTCTTTCATCGCCATCGATCGTTGATATCGGCGTCTACCCCTTGGTTCCCCCCCTTACGCTAATATAAACTCTAAACAAATATCAAAACGAAACCCAATTGCGGGGTATCAAGTATCTCATAGCAGGGAATCATCCTAACGAGCACGAGTCGTGATCTTGTGTCTAACCCGGCAATCTCCCTCTTCATGGTCCACATAAAGTACAACCAAAAATAATTACCAGTTACTCCAGAGCGGGCGCTCCACTCCAATCATTGCATCATTGTTCAACTGATCTGATTTATATCCACCATTCGAGGACAGGTAAAGATTCAAAGAAGTGGAACATGTTACCCACTCATACATAGAGTTTCCAAAGGCATGGCGACCCACGACGGCGACGGAAGGCAAACTGCTTAAAATTCTTGTCCAGTTTCATTTCGTTTCGTTTCGTTTCTCTTTATCGTTTCGTCGTCACCTGTTCGGACGAATGGAAAAATGGCTGCTTCCTTATTCGATTTAAGACCTTTTCAAAATTCCACTCTTGTCCTGCTAGACATTTCCGGCACGAATTCATCCCAAAAAAGCGACAAAGAGTGAACAAGCTAGGACATAATTTTTTCTCAATATTTGTTTAGTAGAGCCAATAGGAAAAAAAATCCTGTCGAGGAATAATGAATTAAAGGATTTGCTCGCAAGGCTCCACCAAAAATTGAAAGGAGTGCGAGGGAAGAAAAATAATTTCATTATTCATCTCGCGAAGCACGAAAGTTAAGATATCACCAGAACAGCAGCGAAGGACGAGAATAAAATGCCAACACCATCGGCATCATCATCGTCCCGGACATCTCCTGCTGTTCGATGAATTTTAGAATGAAAGGAGAAAGGACTTGATTTTGATTTTATTTATTTTTTGTACTCTTCTTTTGGTTGTCTTTTTGTCACCACAAAAGGGGAGAGAAGAATTTTTGAGTTCTGCTGTCTGATTTCAGGAAATTTGTATACATATTTATTTACATGGACATGGCCATGGGCGGAGTAATGGTAGTTTATAAGGGCTTAAATGACATTTACGATTGTAAAAGGAATAAGTTTAGTTTTGAATATCTGCCGTACCCAAGCTGTGCGATCATTTCATATATTAAAAAATAAATAGAAATTAAGATGGCTAATATTTCCCGAATACTGAAAATTCATTGGCATGGTCAAAGGCATTTGCAGCCAGACACATAGCTGATCTCCGATTTTCTGGAGTATTGTGTGGGTTTTTCTTGAACATTTTTTCCGCCGTAAAAACTTGGGTGACTTTTTCAAATTATTTTTTCACTGAATAGTTAACATATTTAAAAGACTAGAATCAAACTTTTTACACTAATTACAAACCAAAAAGAATTTCAGATCAAATGCAGGATTATGTCTTCTAGGCTTCTACGTAGCAGTTTGTATCCAAACTTCTACTCCTTGGGGGGAATCAGCAAACTAAAATATAAAATTTATGGTCCGCTGAATCAGTATATCATAGGAGCTTGTTGGTAGTGTAGGTATTCGAAAATTATGCTCGAACATCATCTTAAAATTTTTCAAACTCAGAAAGCTTGCATATAAGTACGAACTCAGATTTTTTTCCAAAAAATATACGCGAGACACCGAACATTTTCGAAAAAATATAAGCAAAACCTGGCTAAAGAACAGGAATAGGAATTTCCTTGAAGTAAATTTACCCATATATTTCAATCACAGAGCTTTCTGTCACTAAATCGCGAATATTCAGGGGCTAGCAAAAGCTTAAGTGCCAGCCAACTTTCACAGCCTTGTCTTACTTTAGCAATACATTCCAGAATCTATACAGAGTACAATTGGATACAACAAGACCAAATGCTGGACTCAGTCATGATTAATTATCCTTTAAATTGCGCAAATGCGCACTTGGCTTATAAGATTTTTGGTGCATAAACATTCTACAATTTCTCTACATAAATTTTTACTATAACTAGTTTTTAATACTAGTAAAGCCGATTTTAAATTTCTAGTAACAGTATAGCACAAAATCGACAAATACAATATCGTTTATTTAAAGAAGTTTCCAAATGTTCGTCTAATAAAGCACAATGTATACACTGGAGGCTTTGGTAAAGTCGAAAAATATTGCTTTGTAGAATAAAGTACGGATTTTAATCATAAATCAATCACGCAAAATCCTTTCCTTAGTTATATCTCATTATGCTGGTGAAATAGACCTGCTTGATTATCCTAACGAACAAATCGTCATTCAATTTTCTCTACACATTCCTGCTTCAAAATAATTTTAAACGAAAATTTTACACCCCACTTTAAAAAGTCCGTCGCCGTCAATGCGCAAACAGGCAATCGGTGCGAGAAGAAGTATTTATCGCCGATAGAATTGGTGTATTGGAACTACCTGACATCCAGCAATCGGAAATAAAATATATCCATATAAATATTTTGAAATGGAATGACAGTTCCCTCGAGTGGGAAGCCTGTCGCAAATACAACTAAACTAATATCGAATAAGGACTCTCAAAAAAAAAACAAAAAAGTCCAAAACTCATCTCCGCTGGTGTTTACTTCGCGTGTTATTATTTCGTAAGCTTTTTCGCGTCCACTAATGGAATTTGATGGTAACACACACAAATACACTCACAGAGAATCGCCTTCCAACTGAAGGGCAAGAGATTGACAATCAACCCCCATGGACCAGTAGAAGTTTAGAGCGAGCACCCATCACATCAACCCCAAAGACAAACAGTTTTTCTGTTGTTTTTTTTTCTAATTGGATTAGATCATATGAAGAGAAGGATTTTTAGGGACCTTGAGTGCGGCAGTTGGGGGGAAGCTACAATGATTTTTTCCAACCAAAAATCAAGAAAATGGCTCAAAAAAGAAAAAAGAAATATCCACAGTACGCGATAGTGGCGGCGGGGGATGAATATTAATGATTTTTCATTTTTGTGTGCCGCTCTTGTTTCTTGATGCCTTCGCTTTGTTTTGTTGGGTTGTCTTGTCCTATGGTAGATGGGGATCTGAAAATCCTTCGGAGACATCTCGTCGACCAAGAAGATACAACAGCATAGGCCAGGGATAATGATGAGAATGATTATGGGTGACAGGCGCGCGCTTATGTACACACTTCCTCCTTCAATGTCCCATGCTATGGCATCGCAATCAAATGAGCGTTATCCTTGCTTTTTGTTTTGTGTGTGGCGCTACACGCTGCTGTGTGTGTCATCTGGTTAAGCTCTAAAAATTAATGATTCCAAAAACGAATTAAGTTCGCACTCTCGCTTTCTTTTCCTTCGCTATGTATCTCTCGCTCTCTGTTTAGGTTTGTCATGAAGGGACCAGGGCTTAGCTGATATGTACGGGGCGATGAAAAAAAGCAAATTAAAAATGGCGCCCGTAATAAAGTATCACATCCTCCGATGATACGCGGCAAAGCAAAGCGGTATCGATCCTTTTCAGATATACAAGGCAACCGAGCAGCAGCAGTGGGGCTTCGGGTTGCGAGCATCTCGCGCCAAGGAATGAGTAAAAGTAAATTAATGAATTTTATTCGACCACTTTTAAACAATACGTTCGTGTGTGTTCGAAGGTTTCATACATACATATATAAACACGCACTGCCACTAAACAAGGAAGCCCCTCTTCGTTTCAATAAAGCCCCCGACTAAAAGCTAAGCGCGTAGCCTCTAATATTTATGATTAATTTCGCTGCCAACTAATTGGAAATTTTATAATTTATGAGTTAGGTAGCTGTGATTTGTTTAATTACAGCGAAATTTTTGGTCGTTTTTGTGGGCATTTTGACTGTGACTTTTTCTGGATATTCATCTTCGTTTCTTTTTGTGCCCGTTTTCTTCTATTTTTGTGTTTTTACGTTCGACGTTTGGTTTAAGCGCCATTCTTTGTTTGGTGGTATGGAGATGGATATTAAACCGGATATTACTCTGTAGGGATTGAGGAGATTTATTATTGGATTCTATGGTTTGAAAATATGGAAATTTTAATTGGCAAGGCTCTTGGTGGGTGTTGGGGTGGCGGGCCTTTGCTTCCATGTGGTTTTATTTCATTTTCGCATTTTATGAGATCTGTTTTGATTTTGATTTGCTTTGTTTTCAGTTTTTCAAATTCGATTTTCTGTTTCTGTTATTTACGTTATCTTTTACATAAGCGGATTTTGCAGGGCTTTTGGAAAGAAAGGAAATGAGCAAAGTCCAATAGAGCCTTGATTGGTTGGACTTTTTTTATAGCAGACTGCGTAAGACCAAAGATGTACACATGCATGTATGTTTATATCTATAAAATATTGTATTTGATTTAAATAAAGGCAAAAGGAGTTCTTTTGAATTGTTTACTGACTTGAATTGACTATCTGTAAAATGCATTTTTTTATGCTTTCTGTACTTTTATTTTATGTTCTGTGGTGTAGCAAAAAATCAGATTAAGATACCCATGACAAAAATTGAAGTACCTACAACCAAGTCTAGGTTCCTGGTACAACTCCGAGAATAAATCAATCTGATAGTACAACTGCCTTGAGGGAGATTCTTAGCAAAGACTGTTACGAAGCGTCTATTAAATAAATTTTCCACAGCATGAGAAGCTGTGAGGAGATAGGCTCCATTTTGATTATATTCTGTCTCGTTTGGAATATGCACATATATACTTTACATCCAAAGCAAATAAAGCTTATCAGTATTTTTTCAGACGAAAACTCACACTTGACTTGACTTCGTATATAAGTGGTCGCTTAAAAACAGTTGAAAAGAATGAAATTCCGTCCATAAGTATGGATGACGATACTCATGAACCGAGAACATTGATTCATCAATAAAGTTCAGTCCCTGATTGAGTGTGTCTGCAGAACTTCAATCCAATAATTGTTGAAAAATTCCTCAAAAGAATATTTTTTTAGTACAGAAATCAAGTTAATTTCGTAACTAATCTAAGCTCGATAACAAGCTATGATCAAACTTGATCAAAGCCATCCTGTTTGCCTAGTTCTGTAAAATATATCTCTATTGTGGCGATATTGTCTTCTGTGATATATAAATGCAGAGTGGAAAAATAGGTTGAATAATCGGTTAAGCGACATGGCACTACCCGTTGGCTTCTTGAAAAATCATACCTTTTAAAAAATCCTTCGAGGATCCACAATTCGCACGAAACTTAGCTTGATATATATATATTAATAATTGTATATCGAATCCCTAGACTTTCAGGGACATTTAAGGCTGCTACCAAATTTCGAAAAGAAAAGTTTTTTTGGTTCCGTAAAGACAACGTGTGTAAGAAAATAATTTTGAAATATTACAAATGTTACAAATGTTACTTTTTGTTCTCATTTGATTGTTTTCTATTCTTTTACATTTCACTCTTACACTCCTCTTTTTGCTGTTTGCGAAATAAATACTCTTTTAAACATATTGGACAGCGGGCTGAGGCATCTCATGTCAAGAAATCTACTGCATAACTGGCAAAAATACGTTCGCAAGACTCAGGCTCGTTAAAGTAGTAACAATGTGCCTATGAATAGGATTCAATGTTAAATTATCAGCATTTAAATAACAGATAAACGCAGATAAAAAATCACAGATACTCAAGTCCTTTCGCCCAACAGTCTGAGGTTCTGTGAATTATGACTATTCCTTATTTGTTGCACATTATTAATATGTTATAAATTCCAACGCTCTTAGTATAAAGAAGTCATGGGCAATAACATTTTCTTCAAACTCTGGTCAATTTTTCTTCTACAAAAATATTTTATGTAACAAAAAAATTTCATAGCAGACTTTCTAATTAGTTTTCGTCAAAAATATAAGCCCGTTCAAATAATTTTTATTTTCGAATTAAACCAGCTTAAATTAACATACAACTTAGCACATTTATCTCTAATTCGAGTGTTGGTGTAGTCACATAAGTTTAAAAAAAAGTCACCGTAAAATTGAATGCACGAAGCATGTGCTTTGAACTGCAGCCATCATGAACGATAACGACCCTACCGTACCGATCTCGTCAGGTTTACCTGCGCTCTTGCCGTACTCAATTTATTCAATAAACAAACGAAACTGACGCCAAAAACGAGTTAATTACGAGATGAAAAAACGGGATAGATAATTGCTACATTAACTTTTTTTTCGGATAAATGCACCTCATCCTTGGACCAGCGGCTAGATATGATAAATGTATATACTATATGTACCTCTCTCAAATTTGCACTAAAATACACTTTATCATTTCGTTTTGCACCCAAAAAGCAACAAAAATTTTTTATCCAAGTTGCACATAGAGATTTTTTTTTGTTTGTTGTTTTTCTTGACGTGCACATCGAGGCGCACCTGTGGGCTGCAACTGTATGACGTACTCTGGTCCTTTGTTGCAATTTCCACTTCTTCCTTGTTTTCTTTTGCAATTTTCATCTCCCCAAAAATAAGACGAAAACGAAAAATTGTTTGTCTAAATATAAATAAAAGAATTCATCTCTTAACTGCAATAACAACAACAACAAAGTTAAAACTCCTCTCATAGAAAGCTCGTGTGTTAATTAAGCAACCATTGTCGGACGAACTTCTTTGTTGTGCTATTGCAGAGAAATACCATCATACATATAATAAAATAAGGATGGTCTTTTTTGGTTCCTTTTCTACAGCTAAATGCCACCCCTTACACATTCATCCACCGTCCTGCACTGTGCCGCCGCTGCTTCTTTTGTCCTATTCAGGTGCATTTCCACCTTAGGACACATCGGCGAAGACGAAACCCAGCAAAGGGAATTCGTTTTCTTTTGCTCTCTACTGACAACAGGAAGCAAAAAGAAAAGAAGTTTTAAACCAAACCAAAAACAAAAAGGATATATGAATGTGTAGAGTCCCATTCCGGGTTCCTTTTGATTTATTTCCGTTTGAAGAAGATGAATTCGGGTAAAAGCCCAAAAATCATAATTCTGCATTCAGTTCGGCAGAATGAAGAAGGATACCATTGCACTTCAGTTGGCGCTGCTGGTAAGCAATGCCATTTCGTCGTTTTATGTCTTTTTTTCGGCTGCATGCGGTTCCACATAATATTCGTATTTTCGACCTGAAAAAGAAAGAAAAGGAATTTACAAAAAAAAAAAAAAAAAATCGGCACATCATTGCCGAAAATTATATTTTTCTCGTCAGAGTTCCTTCCAACTCCTCTATGTGAGTTATACTTTCCTTTTGACTCACCTGTGTGGCAGCAGGCGGGTTTGCCTCTAGGGCCTCTTGACAAATTTTGTTTCCTTTGGACTTTGTTTGGCTGAAACTTGTGGCAATCTCGCCCCACGTGTATGCCAGATCTTCTCGTGATAATTACCTTCTCTGCCTGCTAACAATTAATTACCCGAAAACAGGCACTTGACAGCGCATTCATGACAAGGCAATTTGGCCCGCATCTGAATCTGGTATGTGCTGTGGGGGTCTTCATGAAACTCCGCATTGCAGTGCCGAACGCATCCAAAGGCTGCTTTTTCTGTGGAGTGGAAAAAAAACACATATGGGATTAATTAAGTGAATGTGACTCTGGAAAACGCTATTGTTGTCGAACTGATAATTTGAGGGAGTTTTGAAAAGATTTTTTTAGTCAATATATTTCTGTTTTTCAAATTCATTTATTTCGAATTAATGCAAGAAGACCCAAATAGAAAAGGTATAAGGAATTCTAGTTTCAAGAAAAACATGATTACATGTTGATATTATTAAATAAGGCAGCATGTTACTGCAATCCTTTTTTACGCGATGGATTTATTCCCACAAGTGCTAGGGATTGAACTAACAGTTCCTGTTAATGGCCTCAGAAGCTTCCTTATGACAACACTTCTCCCAAAAGATAATGACAATTTTTTGAGTTACTTCTCTTACTCACTTAGCAGTCCAACAAACGAAGCCCTTGAGCCAAAGACAACCGCCGGTCAATATTTTAAATCGTTTTCCTTCAACATAGCCAAAAATATTGCGTAAGCCTTTTTATCTTTGCTAGTATCAGTGTCTCCTTCAAGCTTATGTCCGTTCCGTTTTAATGTACCCCAAACTCTCCACACAGGTCCTTTTTTCAAAGTATGGCAAAAACTATAGTACCCGTTTAGGCGGGAGGGGCAACCTTTGACTTAAAATGGAAAAAATATTTTATTAAAGCAAATACGATAAATTAAAAAATGCATTCTTTAGTTAAATGTTTAACTCAAGCTGTACCAATTTGTTTTTTAGAAATAAAATTTTTAGTTCAAAATTTTGAAAGTAAAATGAAATTATTTTCTTCAAATTGATGTTTTACAAAATTTTGCATTATAAATGCAATATTTATTTCTTACATTCAATGTTCTTATTTATTTCTAGTCAAATACAAAAAGCTTTGTGCCAAAAAGGGTCTCACAATTAGTTCTTAAAATATCAAAAAATAATTTAAGGTACCTTTTTCCCAGAAAATCACTTAAGTATGTACATTTTATATTTTGTTTTAAATTTTCAAATTCTTTTTCTCATAAATCGTTAAATGAAACAACTTGAGTTTGATTGATTTTTCATTCGTCAATTTTTTAGAAAAATTTTCCTTCCCGCCTAAAAGAGTGTAGATAGACCTCCCTACCACATGCGTTTTTTACCTCGACCTAGCCTAACAGCTCAAGCCTTTCTCCGCATCTTTTGCAAATCATCCTATATACGAATGCAGCATCTCCAGCATTGTGAAAATCTCCCAACTTATTATTTAGTTTACTTATTATAAGCCGCTTCTCAATAAGTCCAAGTCAGTCAGTTAGTTATGCGTCGTCGTAAACCAAACACATTCTTTCCCAACTTTACCAACTTAAGACCTTGCATTGGGATTTAGCCCAATTTTTCTTTTTTTGCGTTTCCGGCTCGAAGTTCGGTTTGCAGTTGTATGGCAAAATATTTTTAAGCTCTTGCATATCATGAAGCGAAAGCATATTTTAAATAGGATCGAATCGTCGTACATCTTTGGCAAAGTACATTTTTTTTTTGGGAATGCGTTTTGTCCTACAAATGGAATCGTTAATAAAACCTCTTTTTCTATAAGAGTACATTAATGTTTGGCTTTTACACCTTATTTTAATCAAAAGTATTGATAAATGCTTGATGAAAATTCTTCGGTCCTGATCGCACGTCCACAGCGGATTTATCGTTACCAAAACAGGTAGCGTTAAGCTTTACTAATATCGCTAGCAATTCGAATATCCTCTCGAATTCATTGGACCAGATCTTTTAAAACTTACATTGAAACCTGATCACTGCAATCTGACTGCCCTCTGTCATGATTAAGACATCTTTTAAGGCTCTGCTAGTGTTCTTAGCAGAAATAACATTTAATGCGAATTTCTAATCAAAAAAAATTGCTGGCACAGATTTACTAGTCTCGAGTTTTTTTCCTTACTTAATTCAGAGTGCTATTAAGCCGGGTCGACACATATCGGTGGAGATGGTTAAAAAACAAACAGTTTTTTGAAGAGAGTATTGATTATATTTACTTTTGTATAAATATTGACATGTGGACGTTTCCTTTCAAATTTCACATCCGTCATTTTTTTTAACAAAAAATCTTAGTCAATAAAACTCTCCAAATTTCGAGACCTTTTTCTGCCTAAAATTTGTTGCCAATATTCGAATCAAAATGTCAGGCGTTCTCTTTAACTCAAAAGTCTTAGCGCTCAAGTCATCATATCGCTAAGCCGCCCACACTTTCTCAACCCATACATTTTTTTTTCTTTTTTTCATTAGCAAATGAATAAATGTGAATTGTATTGAAAACTATGCTTAACAAAATGAGTTTTATTGGAATACCTTATTTTCAATAGTTTAAATATCGTATGTGTTTTTGTGTTCGCTATTAATAAGCAAACGAGTTTTACTGGAAGACCCGTACAAACATTTACGAGATGAATCTTTTTAAATATTTAACATAAATTCTTTTTGTTTTGTAAAATAATAGTACACCTTATAACAGAAAAGCACAATTGTCTTCAAGATTAAGTGTTACACAAGTAGTTTTTTGATTTTCTGGTCTGTATGGTGCTTACATAAGTGCTAAAATTTACGTAGCTGATTCGAGCATCAGCTGAGGTGAGGCTGTATATGAACTTCAAGCGATTTTGCCGTAAAATTAGTCTATGAACCATCAAACCCTTTGATAAATGTATTGCATAAATGAGTCAATCTTTGTGCTTAGGTCTTGCCGATATCACTTTTATTTAGTGCAAGGTAACCTTTGTAGAGTTTTCCAAGAAGGAGTTTATAGGTTTCCCTATAAAAATTGCTCAGACCGGAGAGATCTACATCTCACCACATAGGAAATTTTTGGTTACTTCTTTTGACAAAATACTTTCAAACCTATAGCCATAGATCTTGGTATAAGCTATAAGCTAAGTTATATACATGTCCATGCGTTCCATATTCTATATCAAAGGTTATATTGCGATCAGTAAATGCCTAAAACTAATACAGAACATCATTTGAACGTGTTGGTTAATCACAATCAGGACGGACTTTATTTACTCGTAGCAAGGTTTTTAAATAGACCCTAATTCGACCCTCATACCGTCTTTGGGAATCATCTAACTTGAGATTACCGAGTAGATCCTTCAACTCCCCCAATAGTCTTTGAGGGAGAGAAAATCTCCGGTTTTCAAAATGCGCTCTAATTCAAGTTACATTTTAAAATATTTCCTAATTACAATCACACTCTTGCTCTTCTTTGATTCAAAGTAAAATTCGAGTTGGTAATTTCTTTTCAAAAGACTTTCCACCTTCTCAATCCCTTTTCATTTTACTGTTTTAACAGAAGATGAGTGTCATTTCGTATCTAGCATCCTTTTCATTGCTCACTTTGTGTGTCGTTTTGCGCGTTTTACTTGCCAAAAAGGACGTAAAAAGCAAATAGAGAGAAAATCATCATCGCATTTCATTCCAAAGGCTCAAGTGTGCCTATTTTTTGTAAGCAAAAAAAAAGTCCTTAAACATAAACTTAAGGCAATTCGCCATACTTTATCGTATCATGCGGAGTAGCACAATTGGCCATGGTTCTACTGCTAGATTTTACAAGAAGCGAACGGGATTGCTTAATGCTTGAGTGTCTGATTTAGTAGGTATCCTTGAATTTTTATAAATTAAAACGTAATCCTTTTACAAGTGCTACACAGCTAGAGAAAGGATAAGAACAAGAAGCCCTATGAGAAGCAACCAAAAATGTCTGGAAAAATTAAATTTCCCATTTAACTACCAAGAAAAAGAGTAAAGCAAACGATAGAAAAATCGAAAAAAAAACTGAGCAGGAAAGGATTTCCTCACATACATCCATATATTCGGGGTATTTGCGTGTCCTTATGACGGTTGTTTTCCTTGGTCTCAATTGAAATTTGAAGACTTTATCCGGCAGTTTGTTGGAGGGTGCATGCAGTAAGTGAATTATAGGTTCCATTCATGCTCGCCGAATCGTTATGTTGAATCCTTTTTTGCTCTGGAAGGTGAAAATGTGCCCTTCATAAGGAAATTAATCCAATTTGGAAAATGGGGTGACTGAAGAAAAGTGATTCATTTGTTTTTCGCTCGATGCGGAATTCGTAAAGTTAAATGTCGTAATTTAACTTTCTTGACCAATTACGTTGGACAAAGCAAAGTCAGGCTTCGACAGAATCAGGCTTTCTGTGTGAGATGATGCATTGGGTAGTAGAGAAACTTTTTGCAGTACTATGCTGTATTGTATGATAGTCACAGTTAAAGCATGGTGCAATAAAAGGTTTTCGAATTTATTGAGGCTTTCATGCGAAGGCAATTTAAGAGCAAAAGCCTCATCAAACACCAGGCTAGTTTGTCAAGCAGGAGTTATTAATTCCTTACCCATGCCATCCCATGACAGAAGTCAGAATCTAATACTTCCCCAAAGAAAAAAAAATTAGCACTGAAGCCGTCCTTATAATTGGGAGTGCTATCATCTAGCACTAAGTTAAAGTTAACTACATTCGCAGAACAAGTATCCTGCTGATCATTCGTCTTTGTTGATGTTGTGTGATATTCCCATATGCTTCCGACAAATATGAAAGAATCCTTTCTTTGCCAGACTATTACATTTCCTTTTTAATGTTGTTGTGAACATACTTGTGGTCTTGATGTTCTGAACTGAAATCCTGATAATTTCTGGTCAGTTTGAGGTAGCTCATATAAAAACACGTTTGGATAAAGTCGGACACAAGCTTCGATTTGCTTTTATTGCCAAATGTGCAAATTTACTTCTGTGCCTCATCCTTTTTTTCTGTTAAAAATGTATATTAATTTTCCCTGATACTTGTGTGTTGTGTGAACCAAGGATTCTAGTACAGAGGTTTTTTTTTAAATAATAACGTTGAGATTCTTGAATAAATTGGGAACTTTTAATAACGTAACATCGGCCGAATTTAGACAAGGAAGGGAAAAAGATTTTTAACGTCACGATGTATAAATATCCTTTTGGGCTGCGCTAAACATAAAAAAGATGAGAGAAAGATTAAAGATAAATTTGGGAGTGACTCAATTTCCCGATTGGTGTATTGTCTTGGAACTGGATTTGAGGACATGTGCAAAATTGGTTGGACTGAAGACGATTAAGATTTTTCAATGACCTAGAGATCGCGGAGAATATTACACATATGTATACTCTGTGGGTCGGTAGGCATCACCAGAGTCATTGGAAATATAAGGTAAGGTAAGGTTATAGTGGCTGTCATAAGGCACACTTAGACGCACAAGGGGCGCGTCGATTACCTATCTGCCAATATTGTGAATGCGGAGAGGAAGGACTTTGAGAGGGATTCCTTCTATGGGCTGAGAGAATGAATAGGTGGACGGAACCAGTTTGTTTCTCTAATGAACCTGGAAAGGAATTTTGGGTTTGCTTGAGCAACTACTGCTTAAGATGTGAAAAAGTGGGAACCCAGATTCCTATACCTCGATTTAGCTGGGCCGTGCGTTCGCAGAGGAGATGAGAGACGGTTTCCTACTCTTCCTCCGTGCAGAAGCTTCTGCAGAAGTCATTTGACTCTACGCCCAGCCCTTCTGCGTGTCTTCCATTAAGACAGTGCCCCGTGGGGACAAATATGAGGACTATTTACCTATCTCGTTTAGATATAACCGGCATGCGTTGACAAGCTTAGATGCCAGCGAGAGACTTTATGGCAGCTGATGTTATTTTTTTTACATTTCTTATTTAAACAAAAAACAAGTTAAGTGCTAAAACACAAACTTTACTTTATATTTTTATAAATGGCCGGACGGATATTGACACTCATCTCTTATCTTACTCAACTTATTATTTGACTTGCAAAAGCATAAGCATATTCGTTAAGCAATTTATGTATATTTCAAAGCCGAGAAGAAAAGAAGAAGAATTTTAATATATTTTCACATAAAAAACGTAAAACCTAAAACAAAAAGAAGAAACATGCATACAAATTTAAATATATTAGAGATTTTATAGTCTATGACTGTAGGCGTGGATTGACCAAAGTCAGTTCTAGTCCTTAGCAAATATTAAGGAAAGTCCTTTTTTCATAACCAGCAAGAGATAAGCAGAGCCGATTAAACACTTTTTTAAAGACTTTCCACAGAATTTAATGTTTAAAGCATTGTTCATGTTAAGGTTCCTTCTCGATACATTGTACATTAAGCAGTTAAGATTTTCACACTTGCATAGGTTGGTACGATTAACTAGAAAAGCCTCAAAAAGTCTGCCACAATCTGTGCAAGACCGTTGACGAGGAAAAGACGTTCGCGGCTAGAAGTAACCGACGGACTTTTTTATTTTGAGAAACAGATGCATTTCAAAAGATAAATTTTAGATGAACGTTGCGGAAGGCCAAGCAAAGACATATAGCAGCATTGTGTTCAACTGCATATTTTTCTTTTCCCAGTACAATGTAGATTGAAGCCTTATAAGTCTTAATATTGTCCGGTTCAAGATGATCTAAGCAATTCTATTGCATGACACTTTTTCTGCTAACGTCTATGTTGCATTTTACTATAGATATAAATAAAATTGAAAATGTGGCCGGTTTAAAGTCAATTGACTTTGCTGCAAGATCGGCTTGTTTGGAGGGATTCCATTTTTTATTTGGAGGCGGTTTGTTGACTTAGCAAATGCCAAAGCTGTAGGCAATGAATAAGAAAATGTATGGCTTTTTTCGAGATTGTCAAAGCTAACTGGCACTAATTTGAGATCAAATAGGTATTTATTCTTTTCAGTAAAGGTCTGTTCACAACTTATTCTTACTAAACCAAGATCGAGAAATGTATGAATGGTAAATTGTGTTACAAAAATAATGCAGCATTTTATTAGGGGGAGGTTTGTAACGCTTTGTTCGGCTTGTCGTACATTTTTTTGTTCGCCCCTAACACAATGATCATCATAGGAAACCTCAAAAGAATAATTCAAAAATTATCCACATCTTCACAAAATTCGCTGATCGTACATAAATGCCTATCCTTCCATCACATTTTAGCGAATCCTCATTTATCAAATGCAGATAAACGCTAAATCCGCATTCATTAAACATTCTTCCTTCTAAATACCAAAAGGATATAAAAAAAATATGCAGAAATGTTTCTATTACATTTTACATCTGCTGCCATATAAACCAACAACGACCCCACTTTACACGTGTAAATCACGCATAAGCCCATTTAAATGTATGGGATACGAGTGCACATACTAATACGCAAGTGATAGCGGAATAGAAAAAAATCCACGGGGAAACAGAGCCAAGGATAAGGAATAATGATGAAAAGAAACAAACATAAAAAACGGAAAACGAATCAAACTTTCACTGTATGTGAATGCGTTAGAGGCCAGGCCTATCTGTGCACGGTTGTGTTCATGTGAGCAAGGATATGCTATTGTTTCCCCCTCGCGTTGTCACATTCACATAATTATGCAAATAAGTTTGAGTCTCATCGAAATAGCGCTTAGAGTCGCTCAGCTTGAATGTGTGCAAGCGAAAGTCCTCGCTCTGCTCTAGTGAATTCTACGAGTATTTGGTGTTAGAACATATTTACTTTCTCCCTCAAGTGTTAAAATTGCGGTATGAGCACGAGTATGTCAAGAAAAGTATTTCGAAATATTGAGAATGTATGTATGAGTGTAATTAGAAGCCAGAGGCATTAGATAAATCTTCTGATTTTACCAACTGAAGTGCAATCAGTGCTTCCATTTTTCATTTATTTTTTAATATTGGAAACAAATCTATTTTGTTTTGTTCACCACGCTCTTCAGGTGATGCGATCGTTTTCTTGTTTTTTTTTCGAGATCTTTAAAACTGACAAACTATATTTATCCGATGAAATACACAAATAGTGAAGATAATTAAGTCGTTCTTAGGCAAGTTAATACTTCTCGCTCACCTCTTAAAGCAGGATTTCGAAATTTTCTCTAGCGTATGGAGATAGCGTCATGACCCGCTGCTGCGGGTAAATCTAAGTAAAGCTCTTCAAAAAAGAGAATTAGAAATAGGGATGGATTCGTTGTTGACTGGATGTGGGCTTACCTCTTGCCCCATAAATATCACTACCTGAGGCCTATTAAGTAACGCATAGTAATGGTGCATAGATTAAGCTTCTGGGGCCGTTAGAAGTCATTGGAAGTGTACACTTCTATTTAAGTTTTGATGATTTTAGTTAGTCTACATATTTTTCTTTAGGAGCGGAAACGAGACGCCCGGTTAAATTGATTCCCAATCACTTTTTCATTAGATCAACTTTAATTTTTTCGAACTACTAATCTTAGAGTTGCAAAAGCCAACATTTTTATTTATGACTATAGACTGTTTCCTTCTTCAAACCTTTACTAAAAATATCTCTCTTCGTTTAAAATTGTTGAAACCAATTAGATGCTACATTTCTGCATCTTACTGTGATTTTAGCCTTCACCAGAGCCTTCGAGCATTAAGCTTCACAAAAGTCTGAAAATAATTTGTTGTTCGGCAATGGAAATTCAACTGAGCTTTCGTCACAAGCTTGTCGTGTCACAAGCTCTTCTTCACTTATGCTAAATATTAATCAAATAAATTTTCAAAAACTAGTATTTTACTAGGACCTGGGCCTCGACATACAAGCGTATCCCGCCAGCATGATCTTTAGCTAGCTGCCTCCAGTTTCGTAGGCATCGTTGGTTGAGATCCTTTTCCATTTGCGTGCGCCACCTGAGCCGCAGTCCTCCCCTGCTGCGCCGTCGGGGATGGATCGGCAATAAATTAACCCAGTTTTATTAGTAAGAGATTCTACACAAGTCTCGCAAAGCCTCGTCCACCCAAGGAACGACACAAATAAATGTATATTAACATTGTTTTATGCATCAAATTCTTTACAATTGTTGTTTTACCCAGAAGACGTTCCACAATTCGGTTTATTTTCTTTAGCCCACTTTCTTAACCATACCACCCTAGACCAACATAATCTTTTCGTACAAGAAATATATTTCAATTGGTTTATCCTTAAAGGACCCAAAAAGATAGTTAAATTCTCCAACTGACCACTTTCGTTATCTTGGTGTTTTCTGCTGACTATTTGTTTTCCCATTGCATGCATTCGAACGTCCTTTTCCCTCAACACCACCACCCACAAGAAGAAGGAGTACCTAAAGAATGCAATCTCTTTTTGATTTTGCCTTATTGAAATGTCAGGATTAATGTGTTTTCTTGCGTTCAAAGGTGGTCAAGACGAATAAATTTCCGTCTTTTGTTGTTGTTATCTTATACAGGACTTTTTCAACAGCAAACCATAAGGTTGAGGTTTGTTGCCAAGGAAATGGTCAGAGAAAGATATTTTCAAAATTCCAATATGAATTTGTACGAGTGCATGTGAAATAGAAAACACCTTCCCTTTGACTAAAATATATCGAAAGGATAATGAATCTTTGGTTTTAGTCTAGAATAAATGTCTTTGAATTTATTATTTCCCATTTGCTGTGTGTCGTTTTGTCTGTCTGAAGGACGCAATGTGTTATCCTTGACAGAAAGCGGTTATTACACCGCAAAATATTGAAGTCAGCATATTTTCGAGAAATTTAATTTCCAAACAACTCCATCGGGGGAAGATAAGGAAATGGAAAATGGAATTTCGCTTGTATCCCCCTGGCGCAAGTGAAAAAAAAATGAGAAAAAATAATTAGAAAAAAACCAGGACCTACGTATCTTGCAATTAAGAGGAAAACAGCAAATTAAGGATGCGGTTGAAGTCTGTGTCTGTTTCTTTTTTTTTGTGTGAATTACACTTTTTTCGAACGCGACGTCACGGAAATAATGATGCCTTACCGAGTTTTTTTCCCGACAAATGGAGGGGCGAAATCCTTTCAAACGGAAAAATGTAAATTACACGCGAAATAAATTTAGTCCTGCGGAAAAAATGAATTTAAATACATGAAAAAGAAATATATGAAACTAACCACATAAAATATTTGCAATTGTTACAGTAATCTGAAAAGTTTCCTTAAAGCCTGAGCTTAAGGACGAAATTTTATATTGAAAAAAAAAAAGTTATATTTATTCAAATTTGTACGACAAACACTTGAGGAAGAGAAATGCATCATCTATCCTGCTGCAATTCACATTGTTAAGTGTTTGACAAAACATTTGGTCGCTTTACAACTGTCACGCAGCTGAAATCCTTCAGATTCGTACAGAAGAAAACACAACGTCAACTAAAATGTTTTGTCCTCATCATCATTCTTTTTTCTTACTGATTTTTCTTGTTTGTGTCATCGTCTTACATCTTGTTGCAAACAACTTGAGATGTTTCTTTTATTTTTTGTCCATTTTGTCAAAGGATCCTTTGAAAAATCACTCAATGTCCATTCGCATTGTTGAACATAATTTTACATGTCATAACATTGTATAGTGGATAATGGTGAAAGAAAAAGTTAACAAAACAATGACGCAACAACATCTACCAACCCAATACCAAATGACTTTTTAATAGCCTTAACGACCATATAACGATAATGATAGCCAATTGAGAGGATGCTTACCGAATCTGAGGCGAAAAAAAGGACAATGGTCAAGCGGTGGACGTGCAACAAGTTGCCGGAAATTTTATTATAACTTTAATTCAAGGGGTTGCTGGTTCATTTTTTTACGGTTCCTCTTTTAAGGGTCGATAATTGGTTTAGCTGGAACTGACCAGTGGACACGGGTTGTTATGGTCTTCCTAGTCTGTCGAAGGACAAAAGAAGCAAAAAAAATTATACGCGCTGGTCAATCGAGGGAAAGACCAGATTATGATGATTGGGGTCGTTGTCCTTGTTCGCATAATCCGCTTGACCACCACATCGAGGGTTGGTTTTTATACCAGGCGGAAGTGTCAAGGGATTGTGGTTTATCTGGTATCATGAGTGGCGATTATGCATTATTTGAATCAGTAGTTGTTAATCATATATAAATTTGAGGTTGCAAAGGGGTGATGACCATCACTAAGTGGTCATTGTGTGATAGCGAGATAATGTTTTAAGGTGTTGCTTCAAATTGAACAAAGCTGTTGAATGATTTATTAACTTTTTTCACGCCAGTTTTGAATAGTTAATGTAGTCGTTTTTAAATCTGTGCCATTAAGCAAGATTTTGACAATTTAAAGCTAATTTATTATTTATTTAGCAAATTAAAGTTGAAATAAAGATTTTCGAAGCTTGTGTGTGGTGAAAATGAGGCTTAGAATATTAAAAAAATAAGCATAAATAAAACTCAATATTAGAAATTAGTTCAAATCAACGAAAAACTGCAAATCTGAATTGAATTGATGAAATCTCAATAAAAACTCTAGAAACCTGTAGCCGGCGGTATCATGATTGGCCTCCAAAACTTTAAAGTGTTCGATAAGTCAATTAAACATAAGGAGGGCTGTTATAGTCAGACAGACAGTAAACAGGAATGAACGATCCGAATGTTACATGATCCCAGCTTAACATTAAATATCCAAACTTTGGATCATCGAATCCACTCGTAGCTGCTCCATTGTAATACTACAGATACTACCTTAGTAGTGATTCCAAATAACTAAATAAAACGATCCAAAGAGATTTTGCATCTGGACCTGGGCTCACCAACTCTTTGTCCATCTTGCAACCGCACTAAAGATACACTCAATTTTTTCATTTTTCAGAACGAGAAAATTTAAGTATACTTCTCTAGATGACATATTTTCATAAAAAAATCAATTTATAATATTTTAAGTCAAATTACAAAGTTCCTCGAACATTTAAAAGCTCCAAATGTAATTCCAATGCCTTTCTAAAATTCAAGTTCACGTACGATTTATTTTTTTATTTCTGTATGTATATTCTGCCATTTCGGCATCAAATACAAGGCATACCAGCCTGATCAAATAGTCTCACAAGTTGTAATTCCAATCTTAAACATAATAGATATCTGCTCTGGTAAAGTTCCAACCAATCCTGTGCAAGCATTTTTTACTTATTCGTAGTTCAATTTTATTTTGTCCAGGTCTTAACACCTAGACAGTTCTTTTTTTACTAACAACTCGAGTTGATCGATTGCATTGAGGTAAAAATCTCTTAGTCCAACTTGAACAAATTAATAGGACTACCGGTTGAAAATGTTGTTATTGCAGACAACTTCATATCTATTACTCTGAGGTGAATTCTGACCATGACAGCTGTCACATCAGAAACTTCATGTAATTGTCTAATTATTTCTATTTATTTATATTTATTTATTATAAGTGAAAACACACAAGTTTTTGTAAGGCCTAAAATGTCTACATTCGTGCCATCAAAACAACATTTGCGGGAAGTTTTAATATGCTTCTTTCATTTAAAGAAAAAAGCAACCGAAGCGCATCAATTGCTAACCGAAGCTTACCCGGGCTATACTATAGAGGTTAGAATATGTCAGCGGTGGTTTAAGCGGTGGTTTAAGCGGTTCAAAGATGGTGATTTCGACACCGAAGACAAAGAAGCCCCGGCCAGGTGAAAAAGTTTAAAGACCATGAATTGGAGGCATTGCTCGATCAAGATCTGGTACAAACACAAGAAGAACTTGCAAAATCACTTGGCGTCGCACAGCAAACCATTTCCGATCGTTTGAAAGCAATGGGAATGATCCGAAAGGTAGGTTCGGTCGAACGCCGATTTTGCATGTCCGAAATGCTGCTTGAACGCCACAAAAAGAAGTCTTTTTTGCATCGAATCGTCACTGGTGATGAAAAATAGGTACATTACGATAATCCAAAACGTCGGGCAACGTATGGATACCCCGGACATGCCTCAACATCGACGGCCGTTCAGAATATTCATGGCCTGAAGGTTAGGCTTTGCATTTGATGAGACCAGGCGAGGTCTACCGACGACAATTGATGCGTTTGAGCCGAGCACTGAAGGAAAAACGGCCGGAAACGGTCGCCAGACACGATTTAGTTATTTTGCAACATGACAATGCTCGGCCACATGTTGCAAATGTCGTCAAAACTTATCTTGAAACGCTCAAATGGTATATCCTACCCCACCCGCCGTATAGTCCAGACTTTGCGCCATCCGATTACTATCTCTTCCGATCGATGCAACATGGCCTAGCTGACCAGCACTTCCGTCATTTCGATGATGTCAAAGAATGGATCGATTCTTGGATTGCGGCCAAACCGGTCGAATTTTTCAGAACGGGTATCCACGAATTGCCAGAAAAATGGGAAAAATGTGTGGGTAGCGATGGGCAATACTTTGAATATTGAATTTATATCTATTTTTCCTCAATAAAGCATTGATTTTTGAAAAAAAACGACATTTTCAACCTATTATTCCAGTCCTATTATTTGATGACATTTTACTTTACCGATCCGGTTCCCTTGAGACATTCAAGTCTTTGAATTTTGCAGAAATTGTTAATTACCATAATATGGTATATAATTATGTGTGTGGTTTCCCTGAAGCATTATAGGTAACATGAAGTAAAATCAATATGGCTGAAAACTTTATTGATTCTTAGATTCAAGTTATATTTCCCGAGGATTCTCATTTTGTATTGTCAGCAGCTCAATCGGCGTATAGAAAGGCCTAACCTTTCGTTTCTTCAATACAATAAGATTTTATTTAAAATTGCTTGACGAGGTTCTTGACGGTTTTAAAAGGTTTTTTTTTTCTCTGGAAGGACTCTTCGTTGAGGGAGTTTCTAGTGCAAGTGTTTTTTTAATGGCAATCAATAAAGACGTTAATATCAAATTTCTTGCCACTTAAAATAACATTCACAAAACAACTCATTCTTGAGCAATGAACAATTTTCAGAAGACCTCACTCATTACAAAGTAGATTTCCAATATTTTCAATAGCTAGCAGTATTTAATGAGACTCTGACAAAACTGCGCTTAATTGATTTGTTTATTTTATTGAAACGTCGGTCGTTGTTTAATTTTTATTTTAAACTCTCAACACAATGGAGATGACGGAGAGATAAAAAAATTCCTCCTCGTTTTTTTAAGCGCCATGCTGCCATATTTTTTTTTATACATATAAAAATAACTCATTATTCATCCCTAAGAAAGGACAACCAAAATAATTACAAAAGTTATTATCAGACGTCTAGAAAAAAGTCGAGAGCGAACTTCACATATTGCCACGATGTTGCATTCTTTTTTTCTCCAAACAGGAATATAAATACCGACATAATAATTTTTTCCTCTGTGTTTTCTAATTTATTCCTTTTTTATACTTACATATTTTTCAAACTTTTAATCACCCCTTGTGCCATCGCTCTTCTTACCTCATCGAGCAATACAGGATATCTTAAGACAGCTCACGAAACTATACTCGTACAGGCGGTAGCCACGTATATCGTCAGTGTTCTGTAACAATCGGAGGGTGAATTCTTAAAATTATAGAAAAAAAAATCCCTTTTTTAGGAAACTTATCTGCATGCAACTTTTTTGTCCTTATCCTTAATTTTCATGCTCGGTAATGAGTAAGTCTGCACGGACTGTAAGAACGATGGTTACTCCGAAGAAAAAAAAAAAATACAGACAGACGGGCACCCTTCTTAGTAAATGAATGGACCAAGTGGGTTTGCTTTGGGGAGTGTGGGATATGACATCCGTTAATATACTTTTCTTCATGCGTATACATACCCATGTACGCTTAATACAATACCCCACACTTGCCTGGCGTCACCACCGTGTCCCACACCCTCTGCTGCCCAGTACAAGTTTAAATGTGTGTTGGTCTCATTATTTGGCGCGGGTTTTTTTTTCTTTCGTTGCGTTATCCTTCTCGTTGTTCTCCCCACAATTTGGGTATATTTTTTCTCTATTTGACATGTTTCCCAAAAGTTAGAGAAAGGTCGTTCTTAGGACGCTTAGGGTATTTAAAAGGATATCGTGAGGAGACGTGAGGAGACGTGAGGAGTTTTGTTTTGTTTATTTTTTTCTTGGTGTACACATTCGCATTTTTTAATTTCACTTCATGTGTTTCGCTCTGAACATGAAAATTAGAAGATAGGGAAAATGGAAATTTAAGTGAAACGCATTTTAAGAATTAAAAAATTACGCAAGTGTGTTCCAGTAATACGAGATTGGATGATGTTCAATGTGCGTTTGGCTGTGATTTTGTGAGGGGGTTGAAGTTGGGCATTGTTCTGAGGATTCAGTAAATTTGTTGCTTCTACATGAAATACGCACAAATTACTTTGTATTTGTGCTGAGTAATGAACTTTTTGTCAAGCCTTTCACTTCGCTTTCATAATGGGGTTTTAATATTAATTTTGTATAAAAATAAAGCAGTTATGCAAATAAGCCACCGCACATAGAAAATAAATCACAACACAACATACATTTTTTTACTATAGAAGATTTTAATTTCATCAAATTCATGAAAATTTTATTAGAAACATATAAGTTATCTCAATGAGTAACAATTAAAAATATTCATTGTAAGTGTAAATATAAAATAATAACAACAGATAAAAAATATACACCTAAACATACAAAAACATTCAGCGAATAAGGTTTTGAAAGTAACGTGAAGTAAAGAAACTTATCCAAGAAAAGAGATAATCATATTAGCATTTAATTATTGTTTAGTAAATAGATATATAGGAACAGCTCAGAAGATATGTATAATAATAAAAAATATATGCATCTATAAATTCAATAATCAATTTATACACAGCAAAAATAAAAAATTCAAATAAATAAACAAATAAATCGATAAGGCACAAGTTAATAACTGATTTTCTCCCTTTTTTTCAATTTGATATGTCAGAGGTTGGAATCGTAGAGAAAGTCTTACACTTCTATCTTATATTCGAATCTGGTCCTGTCACCACTGGGATCAAATTAATGGTGCCACTATTGGATTGGTCGAGTGGGTGTCGTACTAAGTTCTTACTCTATATTATTGTCATGCTGAAACTCAAGTTTGTGTCGCCTAAATAATGGTTTTTTGAAGATGATGTCATTGGCACTGTTATGATGGCATAACCCTTACAGAAGAGTGAAAACGCAATTTACGAATTTACAAATCACTCGATATCATGATTCCATTATCCATACTACCTTGAGAATACTTCACACATGTGTGACGTTTCTATCCTTCTCCCAATCATTTTTCTCTCTTTGTGCAATGCAATATAAGGGTAGTCATAATCTCTTGAGAGCGAGCAAATCGTACACCTTTTCAATACCCAGTAGTATCATACCCATAGATTTTCCCATCCTGAGATAACCCTTTACATATCATGAGGACTTGATGAGATGAATTGTGATATATTTCAAGCTTTCTTAAATTGTCCTTATTAAACCAATCAAATTAAAAATAAAGATTTGAAAGATAAAATTTTTTACTATTTTAAACTATCTCAATTTCGTTAAAGAATACGCAATAAATTAAATAAAAATTGAAAGAGAAAAATAAATTCAATTTATTGACCAAACCTTGAAACGAAATTGTCGACATTAAAATTTAAACACTTCCAATTCGTTGTTAAAGCATGTCTATGATAGTTCCCTTTGCTGTTCACAATAAAGTCTTTTATTGGAAGAGAAGTGACGTATATTTCTCTTTCTGAGGTTTGAAGCAAAGGAGGCGATACTTAGTTCGTTTTTCAAAAATGAAAGGTTTGTCCTGTGAAAGAAAAAATTCAAATCGAGACCAACCATACTTTTATTGACTTCAAAACTTAATTCATATCTTCATATCACAGCAGAATATACAAAACCAAACTTCAGTAAAAAAAACGATGCGGATTGCAGACACAGTGAAATAAGATTGGGAAATCCATTTCCTTGGCTACACTGAAAATCGTAAACCTATTCCATGTGGATCAATGTATTTTATGCACGGAAAAAGCCGACGAACAAGCTAATTCAGAGGTAGTCCTCGCTTCAAAATCCTATCAATTGCAGCATCAATACACTAATTGTAGCAATTCTAATTGGCACTGGTATAAAAACCAATGGTCGCAGATTTAAATATCCCTTATGTAGCCATGTGTAGAAGCTACAATGACATGAGTGCTAATAAGTGCTTGAAACAAATGTGAGGCTTAGACGGCAGTATTATAGAAGCCTATTCGAACAAATTGATCCAAAAAAAAATCTAAGCGCCTTTAAAATGTTTGCCTTTGACAAATCACTACTATCATTAGGTAATTCGAAAATTTGTGGTATTACCACTGCTGATACACTAACGTTATCCAACCTGTATGAATTTTGAAAATGCGTTCTTATATTTATTCAAAACTTGAGTCGGATTTTAGATGCACTATAATGGTACTTTCTGTAACAAAGCACTTTAACTGCTAGAATACGCATCATAATGGTACCGAAATTATCATTAGCTGGCTGGCAAGGTGATATAGGGCCTGCCTAGTAGTAACGGGTCCGCCATCTAACGTTTTTTTTTCAACTAATGCTTATTTCGTGAATGGTAACACTTAGCTCATGTCTGATTTGACAGATAATTAGTTTTATCCTTCCGTTGAACGAATATGGTTGTGTATACGCTTGAACAACGGTGGGAAATATTGCGACATTACTTTGAAAATCATGGTAATGTTGCAGAATATGTGCGAAAATTGCGTACGGATTTTGGAAGAAGAGAAGCACCGTCAGCTCCGTATGTTCGTTATCTTGTGAAAGAAGTGAAAGAAACTGGCATCCTCATAGATAAACCAAAGCGTGAAAAGCCAAAAACAGTGCGTATACCCGAGAATATTGCTGCTGTTGCAGAAAGTGTGCGTGAAGCGCCATCAACATCAATTCAGCGTCGTTCTCAACAATTGAACGTTTCGGAGACATCATTGAGACGAATTTTGCATAAAGACCTTGGTATGACGCCATACAAAGTCCAATTGGTTCAGGAGTTGAAGCCAACTGACCATCC
The DNA here is from genome assembly GCA_963555765.1 of Orthonevra nobilis. Classification (NCBI taxonomy): domain Eukaryota; kingdom Metazoa; phylum Arthropoda; class Insecta; order Diptera; family Syrphidae; genus Orthonevra; species Orthonevra nobilis. Next base: position 96,841,346 of record OY743224.1, read on the forward strand.
AATGCGTTTTCGCTTCGCTAAGTGGGCCTGCGATCGACTTACAAAAGATGCCAATTTTGCCAAAAAAATCATCTTTTCAGATGAAGCTCATTTTGATCTTGGCGGGTATGTTAACAATCAAAATTGTCGCATTTGGGGCACAGAAAACCCGCACGCATACATTGAAAAGCCGATGCACCCAAAACGAGTCACTGTTTGGAGCGGATTTTGGTCCAGAGGCATAATTGGGCCATTTTTCTTCGAAAATGAGCAAGGAGTGGCCGTTACAGTCAATGACGATCGTTATCGGGCCATGTTGAACGAATTTTTGTTCACAAAAATAGAAGAGGAGGATATTGGCAACATTTGGTTTCAACAGGACGGCGCTACGTGCCACACAGCCGAAGCTACACTCGATGTTTTGCGCCCTGTTTTTGAAGATCGCATTATCAGCCGCAGAGCTGATGTCGTTTGGCCACCTCGGAGCTGTGATTTGAATCCGTTGGACTATTATTTGTGGGGTGCCCTCAAAGATAAGTGTTACGCCGACAAGCCAGAGACAATTGACGCTTAAAAGGACAATATTCGTGAAGCCATTGGTGAAATACAGCTGCACACAATCGATAATGTGCTTAAAAATTGGACCGATCGTGTAGGCTACTGCATGGTCAGCCCAAGCAGCCATTTGAATGAAAATATTTGCCATTATTAACCGGAAGGATTTTACTTTCAAATAAAAAAAGAAATTTGAGAAAATATTCAGCAGTTTTTTTATAGTATTTTCAAAAAAAAAGTTATTTGGTTATTGGTTATTTTCTGAGGCAATCAATAATCTGAGAGTAAAGATGAACTCCAAAATGACACCATAATGCAGGTGCATTTGAGAATAGCCTGGCAAAGTACCTATTGATTTGATACCTCGAAAGACAAGTGCTGCTGTCTACAGAACATTAACGTTGTGTCTTCCGCAGAATATCGGATAGTGAACAGGAAATCCAAGCAACTACTGAAATCCTTAGAAAAAAAAATGTCGTCACCGTTTTACAGCAACATTCAAGAACGGAATGTGGTGATTAGTATTTTAGCGTATCACCAATTCCACATAGCGCCGTTTAAAGTCTATAATTTATAAATCTAATATCGATTAAAAACATGCTAACTTTTAATCATAATACAATGTTGAACAATAAAACTATGCATTGTGAAAAAATCAAAAGCGAAAAAATAAATCAAGGGAAATCCATGTCAAGAAGTGAATAGAAAAGTGAAAAAAACCTACGACCAGGTTTAGTATCCATCTCACAGAAAGAGGCTCCAACGATCCACTGATTTTGCGCGTTTGTATATGTATTCCTTCTGTATTCGCTTTCGCACATTTCATTAACATTCGCTTAAGGGCTCCCAAACCACCCGCCATAAAATTTTCCTTAAAATTTTACTTCCATTATTAAAAAGAAGAAGCGGCGCGAGGTGGACAAAGAATATACAACAACGACCGTGGACGACGACGCCAACAACGAGTTAGCGTAGATGGATTGTGAATGTGGAATGAAGTGTATCCTCGCTGTTCTGAGATAAATGCACAAACACACACCTATACAAACGCAAAAAACATTTAGGGTTATGATAGAGAAACAAAAAAGGAAAGGAAAATACAATGAGTACAACAAAAGGATGGAATTTTCTGAAACTCATTCAAGTCATCTTAATGATTTTTCTTCTTCTTTCGCTACTCATTCTCATTCCATCGATATTTTCTATTTGCTTTTGCTTGAGTGAGTTAAAATAAATGGAAATATATGTTGCAAAACATTTTTTTTATGTTGTGTCCCTTAACCGAATCCTTTTACAGGCAAATAGAAAAATGAATCCCTTCTCCAAGACCCCCATCTCTATCTCTCAGTCCATTCAAAAGGATGAAATTTTCTAAATTTAAAAGGGTACAAGTCTTATGCCTCATCTCCTTGTCTTAACCCCGAGATACATGTGTTTGTATGTAGGTCTGTAGTATATGAGGCGAAAAAAGGGTTAAGAGTATGAAAACATTGCCGGGATGCCCGAAATGTCCTTACATACACACACAGTAAATAAATAAATAAAATGATCTAAACACTTTGGGGTAGGAGGCACACACAAAAATGCCGCAGGACCATCATACAAATCGTGGATGATGCTGGGAAGATAGATGGTGGCTGGGGGTTTACAATCCATTCGCGCAAAATTTCACTAAACCCTCGAGATGTTGGATGCCACGGCATGAGGGAGGACTTCTTAAAACTTTCTTTTCGGCCAGCAGTTCTCTACCACTGATTAGATATCCTTGTCCCGGCCAGGAATGGCTTTCAGTGCGTACATCGATGCGTACCCTTACATAAGCGTACGCGATTTCTTCCCAAAAATTGCTTATTTACTTTGCCATTGGAAAAAGGGTTAAAATTACGCGCGTTTATAGTTGGGCAGCACTGCGCATAGAATACATAGAATTCGCGGGGCCCGGCTGAGTATATAACGCCTCGTGGCTGATTCGTGCGTAAGGATGCGTACGAACTAAGCAAGGGGTGGTGGTGTACTCAAATCATTTTATGTACACGTTCATATAATAGGGTGGTGGTGGTGGTGATGGCAGAGTGGTTAAACCCTTTTATGTTTGCTGATGCTGCGACATTGACGGCGGGTGGTATGCCAATGCCCGTGTCAGTCTTATGGGTCCGCCATTTTTTTTTGTTTTTTTTTTTGTCATTTATTTTCTTTTTTTATGTTTCCCAAACGAATCTAATAGAGTTTCCACATCGACGGATAATTACTGCAGCAATGGAGGAACGTTACAGTTTCTTGTGTTTCTTGCTGTTATGCTGCTTTCTCCTGGTTAACGGCAGAGTTCCTTAATGTTTAATAAATGACATTCTCTCTGATTAAGGATATTAATGATGAAATATACTTTTGGTAGAATGAGTAGCAAACAAAATTACCGTGGGCGGATTCATCCACCAAACGACACATTTTACACGTTTCGTAAGATTTGATTAAGTTTTTCCTCTAAAATGGAGTTTAAGGGTAAATTTTTGTTGCCTTACTCTTTGTTTTATCTAATATAATTTTACAAAGCATTTATGTTTTGTTGTATTTATACATATTTCTTTTTTCAGGTACAAAATGCAGAATTTCAACAATTTTCTTTTTTTGTTTTATGGAACGCAAATCGCATATCGAAATCACTATCATGCAGGTAAGACTTTGTTGCAAGAAAACAATATTGATATATGTACGATATTAAATTAGTAACTCAACTGAATTGGGTTGAGTTTATTTAGGAGGATGGAAGATTACCCAAAAATTAACAATGTATTTTGAAAGCGTAGTCTTTCTTCTCACAATGAGCTCTCCCTGATTCGGCCTTCAACTTTTTTAAATGATCAAAGCGACGTGTAATAAGCAACGGTAAGCATTGATTCGAATATGACTACATTGAGCTATAGCGTGTCTCAGCAGATTAAACAAAATGTAATACAAAACATTAAAAAAAATTCACTAAGATCGGCACTATACAGTTTACCGACGGAAAATGTTAAATTCTTTTTCTATCAATTGTATGTGACGGACATTTTGAACAGATTAGCCTCGGATTGAGGATGTTTTCTCCACAAGTCATATTTAACACGAATTGAATTAGAATAAAGACAGATATCAAAGCTTGTCAAGACTGTGTCCCATAGCCATGTTCTCGCTACTTCCTTTTGTAGCTGCATGAAGACGATTTAAAAGGAGTCGCTTTTCCATTTGATCTGTGATTGCCTTGTTCCAGCAAGAGTCAGTTTAACAAAGACAAATAGATCCTTAAGATTATACTCTCTTACTTCGTTGATGCTACCGTCTGGTTCGAAATTATTTAGTTCGTACATTCGCTCAAGATGTCCAATCCACCTGAGATGTTATACCCGGAATATTCCGGCTAGTTTTTTGTGTACAGCTCTTCGCTGGATCTTCTGATCATTAAAGTTTCGTATAATAAAAGTTGAGTTGTTGAAGATAGAGCTTTTTAACTCAATAGATTCTTATTCAAAACAAATAACGGTTGGCAAGAGTTATTCTTGGTTTGACATCTGCGTTGGTGTCGTTAATCAAATTTTCTGCGCATTCTTAAAAGACGACTTCCTCGAAGTTTTGTCCGTTTATTTCGAAGTTCATGTCTTTATCTTCATGCGTATCCTTTTTTGTATCATGTCTGAATCCAATTTTTTTTTGACAACTCTCATTAAAATTGAAGATATTAACACTCGTTTTAGATAGCTGAAACAAGTTTAACACTATTTTCTTTGGGCGGGTAAAACAAATGTTTTTAGTTACATTGAAACTCATTTAAAGATTGAAGTAGTGTTCCACGATGACAGCAGTAGACCGCAAAACCTCTCTGGTTGCCTTTCAAAATTTATTAAAACGATAGAAGATAATGAAATTTGGAAAAGGGTATTGAACGATATGGAAAATATTTTGACTTTTATAATGGTAAAATAATGGAGTTTAATTTTTACTTAAAAACAGATAAGTTAAATTGGCTTGAAACTGCAAGTAATATGTTAGGGCTGCGAAGTAGGTGGTCATCCAGTAAACTTGTGCGACCTAAAAGAGCAATACAAGCAATTAAATTTATTCGCATGTTTTATCTTCTCGTTAAAACTTTTAACAGACAGTTTATGCAATCCTTTGCTTACTCCGATAACTAGTTATTCCAATAACTCCAAAAATTAAATTTTGGTCTTCTCGAAAGCATCAATTTTCGTTGATTTTCTTACTGTGCTACAAACCATGTCCTTTTTATTCATACTCATAAGTCATTTAAATGTTAAGCCTCTGGCTTCAGGCAACAATTTTAAGGTTCCGAGCATTTAAAGGAAAAACAGAATCAGTATAGGATCGCTTTGTTGTCTGTCATCACCATTCAAGCTGTCCAAAAAGAAAGCTTCTACATCGACGCATTCCAAAGATATGTCTGTTTTTCCGCATATTTTTATACTCGCAGATATATCAACATTTTAAGGGTACTACTACAACATAAGCAAAAGCGGGAAAACTCTTCGAAATTCGATTTCCGTGATTGACTATTAATTTACCTACGAGTTTGTCGGAACCTTAGTTCCGCCAGTCCGAGTCGCACTCGGCCGGTTTTTTTTTGCTTACAAACCTCTGTTGGAGATAAATTGTGGAGTTTCACAAAGCGGTTTGATTTTAACAACTTATTGGGTACATCAAAAATATACATTTTGATTTGATGAACAATTTTATTGTACCATTTCGTAACCACTTTTTTAATGTTGAGGAAATGGTGTGCGTATGTTGGCGGCAATGGTGAGCTTTTTAGCTACCATCTTAACCAAACTGCCATTTTTTTTTATGTTGACTTCCTCACTGGACAGGATATGTTCTACAATTTTCAGAGAACCAATCGCATGCAACTACATATTGCATGGTGATAATTAATTGAAATGAGTCAGAAAAATTAATACTCAAAATTCTATCTTCGTTTAATAAATCAGGGTATAATGCAAGAAGTTATAATTTCAAAAAAGAGAGAAAACTTCCACAATCGAAAATTATACTGCCAAGACAGATATTTGAGGCATATCAATATTGATTTTATTAGCTCTATGAACAAGTTTATCTTTTCTTTAATCTTTGCCTCAAATCTGGCTGTCTTGAAACATTTAGCTTAGTCAATCGAACTCCGCATTTTTCGCAGATTCGTTCTTCCATTCACTTTAAAAATCCAGGAATAAAGGCTTCACATGAATGTGCTTATCTTAATTCTGACAGTTTTGCACATAGCAATTTAGTATGTTTTTCTCGATGAAATTCGTCAGTGGTTTGCAAACGATTGACTCATTATGATTGATTATATCAATGGCCCTACAACTCCACGTAAATTTGTTGTTTTAGAGTGATATAACTTCTATCTTGCAGTTAAGTTCGATCAAGTTTTTTTTTATTATTCAACTAGCACACCCGCCTAGCTTCGTCCCGTCCAAATTAAATTTTTGTTTTTGAAATAATTTCGAGCATATTTGATTCTACATGAAATTTTCTTTTTGATCGAACATTCGCAATTTATAACATATGACAGCACTCGAATATCTTTTATTGATTCAAGGAAACACTTTTCGAATTCGGTTAATTGCAATATCAATAGTTCACCAATAATATTCGCAAAGATGTGTTTGAGTGCATTCGTCAATTAGTGCCTCGATTCTGCTGGAGTTTACGGTTTAATTTCACTTTGCTACAAGCAAAATACAATCCTGGTATTTCTGAATAAAACTTTGGCCCGTTAAATACTGGCAAATTCATCGTAACACGCGGCATTTCGGTGAAGTAAATTGCGGAGTCATATTGGAAAGCGGCGCGATGTTATTGGATATTCTCGGCACTTTTTTTCACTCGAAGATTCGAGTTTGGTTCAATTTGACGATAAATACGGCAATTACGATCAAAATGTAGGCAAAGTATGGAAAGTTGATTTTTCCAATTTTTCTTTAACTCTTTTTCAATTCTTTCTAAAAAGTCACCAATTTCTCATCGTCAACCAGACAACAACAAAGTATAAAGGTCAATGAAATGTCCTAAAAATCGACAAGAAAATCTAAATTATTCGGCACACATCCAGTCAAGTTGAACACTTGGAAATAAAAACCTATTATGTGTGGAAAATGAGATCCAAATGTATACACAGAAAATTATCATTTTATAGTTTGACGTCGTTAAAAATGCAAAAATGAAATGAGTTTTCAAATTTGCACTTACTGAATATGCTGTACTCAAAATCATACGGATATACCCGACAAACTTACAATTTTGAGTCGTCGAAGTTATTTAATTTGTTTTTGAACATTCGATGCATTTGGCCATTTTTGTTATTCCAACTGACGAAATGGTCAAGGATTATAGGACAAAGATGAAACAACAAAAAAATATTCAGCCAATACCGGACGGCATATAAAATCGTTGTCCCAATAACGTTCTCCCACATAAGAACATGGTTTCGTAAAGTGTTTTTAAAGTCCTTTTTTGATCATTTACTTACTCATTGAACACATACTACTGTGTCCAAAAAATAAGGTGACATTGTATTTATTTTGAAAATTCTTTATTTATTCTTCCAAATCAATTTCATCCCCTTCAAAGTCATCCCCTCCCGATGCAATGCACTTATGCCAACGGATTTTCCAATCTTTGAAACACTGGTTGTAGTCACTTTCCGGGATGGCCTTCAGTTCCGTCTTCGCTGCGGCTTGAATCTCCTCTATCGTATCAAAACGGTGTCCCCGGAGCGGTCTTTTAAGCTTGTTGAACAGCCAGAAGTCGCACGGCGCCAGATCAGGTGAATACGGTGGTTGCGGAACGATATGGGTTGAGTTTTTGGCGAAATGATCACGAATTACGAGTGCGGGTTGGGATGGTGCATTATCGTGGTGTAAAAACCAAGACTTGTCTTTCCACAATTCCGGCCTTTTTAGGCGGATAGCGTTACGCAAACGATGCATAACGTTCAAATAATATTCCTTGTTGACTGTTTGGCCGGTTGGAAGGAATTCATAAAGCACAACACCACGATAATCGAAGAAAACAGTCAACATGACCTTGATTTTTGAGCGACTTTGGCGCGGTTTTTTTGGTCTCGGCTCTCCTTTGGCACGATATTCGCTCGATTGATCGGTTGTTTCGGGGTCGTAAGCATAGATCCAAGTCTCATCGCCAGTTATAATGCGTTTCATGACATCCTGGTAGTCGGAAAGCATTATTTCACACACTTCAACGCGACGCCTTTTTCCAAAAAATTCAATGTTTTCGGTACCAGTCGAGATTTGACGCGCTTGAGGCCCAAAGCATCCTTCAAAATGGTATTGACTGAGCCTTTCGATAAGCCAACTTCATCAGCAAGGTCTCTAATCGTTAATCAATGGTTTTTCAACACGAAATCTTTGATTTGTTGGACGTGAGCTTCATCGGTTGAGGTTGATGGTCGCCCAGAACGCTCTTCGTCTTCGACACGTTCACGGCCGGCTTGGAAATCACTATACCACTTGTAAACATTTTTTTTAGACGTAGCCTCATCATCAAAGGCTTTCTGCACCATCCTCAACGTATCCGCAGCAGAAAATTGATTCCGCAAACAAAATTTAATGCAAATTCTTTGCTCAATAAATTTCGACATCGCAAAAAACGAAAAACTCACTTTTAGCAGCTCACAAAACGACGCGTATCTCAAACACTATGAATATATTTTGACATGAAATTTCACATAGATGTCACTGACAGTACTACCAACCTTAAAAGAAAGAAAAGTTTCCAAATCCTTCGACGCGCGCAGTTTAAATTCATATGTCACCTTATTTTTTGGACACAGTAGTATCTCGCAGTTTATAACACTTGAATATAAATATAATAATTATTGTAAATAGATGAATACTCATGCCAAACTTGCAAGCCACATCATCAGCAACCATTCGTCGCTTTATATCCGATTCTAGAAAAAATCGAATAAAAATGTAATATCCTTCGTTTTAAGGCTTTGCAATCGATTGACATAAAATCGACGTCCATAAATTGCAGAGCTATATCCCCATCCTTAATACATACCGTCAATAAAAATCATCATTACGAAACAATTCCAAAACACTTGAAATTGCCAATAAATAGCTCTGGAATGACATTTGTCGGCACACAAACCAACGAAATGCATCGAAAATATTAACAACAAACTCAAGGATGAAGTCAGCAAAGAAAAAAAAATCCTTGTTTCTCCCAAACGAATTCTATTGACATTTTTCATATCTTCTGTCGATCTGCTGTTTCACCTCCCACAACTAAAATCGAAGATGAATTTTATATTCTCGTCCTCCATGATTCTTCATTCATTCGTAATGGAGAATCCTTGTAACTACTGTTGATATAGAAAAAGAACCAAAAACAATACATCAAATGGGAAAAATAATAAATAAAAAAAAAGATGAAATCATCCCTTTTATCTTCCACTTACTGCAAGGGCACAGAAGCACTACTAAGCGATTCACCCTCAGCCACAGCCTCAAGCCAATCGCTGTAGGGTGCGAAAGTAGTTCCATGCTTGCAAAAATAAAATACAATAAAATTTTTATTTAGAAGTTAAGGATGTGCTTTCTTAGCAACGATGTACCACACCAGTGGTTTGTCGAAACATCACATATCCTTTATATAAAGTAAATAAAAGGATATGTGTGTGCTGAACACCATACATGACAACACTACAGGGTGGGGCACATACAGCGAGGGTGAAACAAGAGCAACAAAAATTAAATGAAATTCAACTTGAAAATTTTAAGATGGGGTGGATTTGATTTATTTATCAGCAGCACACGACTACGACTCTCTTATTGTGGAATATATTGGATTAGTTCAAGTTGACGCCATTTTGGGCCCTTTGGTAACATAATTTCGGAAAATTTCATTTTTCTTCGTTTTTTTTTTTGGAAAGCACCACCACAACAAAGGGGGTGGCCATTGATTGATTCCATTTTGTTTGCCATTTCTTACACGAATTTCTTGCGCCGAATTTCTTATCTAGTAGATTTTTGGAAACAAAAAACCATCGCACGTTTGCACATCTGTGTATTTACTGAAAAGGAAAATTTCAAATCGAATGCGTCACATATGCAAATGAGCGGATCGCATAAATCCATTGATATGTGATGCGTGCGTGATTTATTCAATAGATTATTGTTGGCTGATTTGCATAAAATATTTTACACCTTAGGATGGTTTTGAATGTTCATCGCCCTATCGAATTTTGGATTTTCTCTTTTTTATTTTTTTTAATTTAATACTCATTTGCATATTGTATGCATGTGTGTTCGATGGGAATGGGAAAAAGAAGAATAGATCCCCTTGAGAGGGCACCATGAGAATTATCAACATTTTTTTTGTAATTTTTATTTTGGAATCGGCATAAAATTTCTGCGAAGAACGACCTTGTGGAAGTTTTGATTTATTTATAAAATGATTTTTATATCTTGAAGCGAAGTTTGTGGATCGAAAAATTAAAACGCAATCGTTCATTTGCTGATTATAATATCAGAAGCTTCTGTCTTGGATCAATATAAACTACAACCCAAGATTCATCTATCATTCATTTAAGAAAATAAATGCAACTGCAACTACAAAAGATGGAATGGACAATTCTTTTCAGATTTTGTAAAACCACTTTAAGCAACTGCAAGCGAGGTAATTTTTATAGAAAGTAATAAAATTGTAAGACTAAGATTTAATACAACCAGGACAGGAAGGATGTAATGGAGCGGATGTATTATATCCTACCATAAGCTATGTTCAAAACAATAAAGGTCTGAACACAATGTAATATATTCTTGGATGTTTAAAAAAAACACGGAAATAACGACAAAGTACTATTATAATTATTACCCATGAAATTGACGCTGCAAGCCAAAAATATGGGGCCTTGTATTCAACTAAATAATAAGATGATAGCGGCTCTTAAGACAATACTTGGCGACATTATTTCCCCAACGTATATGAGCACTTGTAGTGTACTGTAGCAAAGAGTGTAATCCATCTAAAAAATTGTACTTTCGAAAGGACAGTTAATAAGACACAAGAACTTTGCGGCCACCCTTGTAAGGAAATGATCCATCGTTGCACGCAACAGAAGGCGAGCTGCCGCGCAAAGGACTTGTACTTCATTCAACCTGGTCAGAATACTTGATTCTAAAATCGAAGTGACCGTCAGGAATAGTAGGTTTGCCTTCGATGATCGGAGTTCAACATTGTTAAGAAAAGCAAGAAAAGCAGCAAATGTTCATCGATTGACTAAGTTTGATCAGCGGTATAGTTTTCAGTCGAAAGTTATTGGGTACTATACTCGATTAACCAATATCGCTCGAGGAGACTCAAATGTGAATGGTAATTACCGGCCTCGTTTCGATTTGTGTCCTTTAAGCAACTACGGTAATTGTATCAAAATGTGTGTTTGTATGCAATATCACCTCTTTTAACCAACTTTATACCAAGTGATTCGGAAATACTCGAAAAATCTTTCTCGTCCAGCTTACATCCAGTTTTACTTTCTGATAATCCAGTTGGGAAATATTTAGGCACACCACTTAAAACGAGTTTTTAAAATTTATAAGAACTGAACTCATTTTGATTCCGTCATTGGCGATTATTCTATTGATGGATTGCTCAATGACGTTTGATGAATAGACATTTAGTTTTCCAGACGCATTATATGCGTGTTACTCGGGATACTTGTTATGTATAACGGTGCATTATTTTCCTCTGCGGAATTTGATTATGTTTTTGTCTTTGACGAACTATTTTTGGGCCGCCGATCAGTGCATTTCATACGTCACGGTTCTTATTGGCAATAAGATTACGTGAGGATTTTTTCTTCCTATGCATACCGCGTGAAGAATTTTTTAAAACCTTTTACCCAAGTTGTCTAAAATCTCCTTTTTATGCGACCAAGGCCTCAATACCTCTTGCGATAACACTCATAAAAGCATCGTTTCTGAAGGCATTCGGTGTTGAAGGTGAAGACCGAGTAGTCGAAAATCATAAACTTAGCGCTAGGAACCGTGAAGTCAACCTGGGAAGTAAGTTGATCTTCCAGTTTACCTGTATAGGCTTGTTTTGTTCATAGCATCTTTCGTTCTAAAACAAATAAGGTGTATAGATTTTAGCGGTCTCTTACAATCAATGCTGTTTGACGGTTTTATGCAAATCCCTTTACGAAAACCTTAAGTGTCTGGTAGCCTTCATTTTAGATTGATATGGGACCATAAACAAGTCCTTGTTATTAGTTGTCTTGTTGTTGATGTTTCATGGCGAACCGAACTTAGACATCACATCAGCAGGTCGGTGGAGACACTGCAGACAGCACAGTTGTGGAAATTAATAGCAGAAATAAATATTGACTATTCCTTTTCTCATTTCACCAACAACGCCGAATTAAACAGTAAAAAGCAAATTAAATAATTAAATATAATTCTTTCAAAAACATTTTCATTCCTCAATGTGGAACTTGTAACGAAACAGTGGATTATAGTTAACGAGTTAAAGTAGTATCGAAATAACACATACTCAAATGTATTTACTTATATGCTAGTGACACCTAGTGTGAATTTATTTTATTGCCTCTAGTTTAATAAAAATATTCTTTCAGTCTGTTGTCAACACTGGTTTGTTTCAATAGGTTATGGGCCCAATCCCCGTTTTTTTTTGTTTTTTGCTAGAGGAAGAAAAACTATTTCAATAGTTAAGCAGTGAAATGGCTGGAAGCTATATTGTTAATGTTCCGAAACTGAAGGAACGCGAAAACTACGACCCGTGGGCGTTTGCAGCAGAAAAATTCTTGATTTTAGAATGCGTCGGTATTAACAAGAAAGATGGCGATGCGGCAGCTAGGGTCCAAACTCAAAAAAGGCTCAGTGGCAAAATTATCAATGACCATCGATTCATCCTATTAAGTGCGAGAATACAGTTCAGCGTATGTGGAAGAAGCTAAAATCGCTCTTTGATGACTCGGGATTTACACGAAGGATTAGTTTGCTGCAGACTCTGATTTCAATCCGTCTGGAAAGTAGCGAGTATAACTTGCTGTAACTACGGCGTTTTTAAATGGATATTTAGATGAGAATATCTATATGAACTTTCCTGATAATTTTGTTTGTCCCGACAGAGAAAACAAGGTTTTGAAGTTAAAAAGAGCTATTTATGACCTTAAACAGTCTGCATTGTACAAGCGTGTGGATGAATGTTTTCAGAGCATACGCTATAAAAAATCAGCGTTTGTTTGTTTTGTTTTGTTTGTCAAGCAGAATGATAGAGTCAAAACTTTCATAGCTTTATTTGTAGACGATTTCTTTTCATTTTCCGATAGTGAAGAAGAAACTGAAAATCTTAAGACTGAGTTAGTATCAAAATTTAAGATAAAAGATTTCAGGAATGAAAGTTGGAAAAGAAAAAAATATATTATTTTTTGATTAAGAACAATTTGTACATCAATTGTTAAGTTAACTTAATATGAAGAATTGTAACGCAGTAAGTATACCGATGGAGGTAAATTTAAAGCTTAAAACAGAAAATATTTGTTCGAATCAGTATCCTTATCAACAGTTGGTTGGAATTTTGCTCTATCTGCCAATACTGACACGTCCAGATATATCATATGCTGTATCCTACCTTAGTCAATTTAATAACAATTATAATGAAACCCATTGGAAACATGAAAAGCATATAAAGTATTTGAAAAAGACGAAGCATTTTGGTTTTGTTGGATTATCTAGACTAAACAGGATATGTAGATGCTTATTGAGCGTCAGATTGCTTGGATCGTAAATTTTATACAGGATTTATGTTAAAAATGTGTGGAAGTTCGATTTCATACGAATGTAAAAAGCAATTGACAATTGCCTTGTCTAGCACTGAGGCGGAGTACATGGCAGTGTGTGAAGCTGGCAAAGAAGCCATTTTATTTAAAAAGTATATTATCTGAACTAAAATGTGGAAATGAGTAACCTTTTTATTTATATAATGACAACTAAAGTGCTCAAAATTAACAAAAAAGAAAGTATTGTATTGTCTCTTGTTTAATAAAATATTCCTTCAGTCTGTTGTCAACACTGGTTTGTTTCAATATGAAGTTTATACGAGTAACTGCAGCGGAATTCTCTATACCCACAAGTTCCTCGTTTTTTCTAAGAGTTCAGTCTCTTTTACCAAACCTATACATGTGTATGAATAGGTACTACACGTGTGTTCTTACTCATTTTAGTGCTAATATTAAAAATATACATGTATACACTGCACCGTCTTGTTAAAAATTTACGACCAGACGCACAAATATTGGTTGAAGAAAGTATTTCAGCATCCATCGGTTTTTTGTTTTGCTGCTCCTCCATCCTTAGTTTATCCCCAGAAGATCCAAATCTAGCTTCTTACCGTAATGACTTTCTTCATCCGCACCACTTCACCCGCCGTATGCATACCTAAATGAGTAATATGCATACACCAACTAGAGAGAGAAGGACTTGGGAAATAAAAAAAAGAAACGAAGAATAAAAGAAAACCCATAACACATCCTTAATTTCTTCGTTTTTCGTTCCAGGCTCGTTTACCCCCAAATCACCCGACCAGTCTCTAGATACACGCTACTCTATTCCTCTCGAATGTGTGTGCAAGGATTTTCCTTTCAATTTCAACGTTTTTTGTTCTTCCCATTCATTCGTACTTTCTTAAAAAATTTACACAAACAAGAACGGAATGTTCCCCGCGGCATCAGTCCCCCCCCATTCCCCTCGGCAAGAAGAAGTGAATTTTTTTGATTATTCGTATTTTTTTTTATCGTCGTCCTTAATGAAAACTCCATCGTCTGGAAATTTTATGAAACATGCCTCCTTCTGCGACTTCTTGTTACCCAACGAAAAATATGCGAAGGAGAGCAGAGCAGTGTGTAGTGCGAGAGTTGTCCTGTCTTAGTCCTTGATAAACGTGCATACATTTATAATAAGTAGACATACGTATGCCCATTACGCTGAGGAGCGTCTCGCTCATGCGGGGAAGGGTTGCAGCGGGGGAGTGCGAGCGAGAAATGGAACACAAATAGATGTGTCTACACTATACGGATCTGAATACTGCTACACACACAGGGTGAGTATTTAACGCACGTAAAAGTGCTTTCTTACTTATTTTTCTTTTTGTTTTTTTTTTCTTTCTACAAAAACGAAGAAAACGAAGGCGAAAAAAAAGGATCTTCCGCATACTTCTGCTGGGTTTCCGGTGGGTGGTGGTGGTGGACCATCTGAAGTCGAGCGGGCGGTAGTAACCTTAAAATATCCTTAAGTGTTTGGCTGTTAGAGTGCGATGGAATTATTGAAGTGATTTGGGACGCATGAGAGTGTGGCACACCATCGCAGAGCATCGTCGAGCAAACGGAACGGACGAAGGAAACGTTGCAAATGTGGTACATGGATGTTGAAAAATATGCTAATTAGAAGCAGAAATTTATTAGTTATATGTGTATGCGAGAAACAGTGAGGGGGATGAATATTAAAGCATAAGCGCATACATACATTCGCTGCAAATATCCTTTAAATATGAATAGTGGGAAGCGCGCATTTTTCCAGTAGATGGAAAAACGGACTAATGTTTACTCGATGTAATGGCTACTGTGAAATGGCTGGGTCTACCCTGCGGATGAGGGAAAACAGGAAATAAAGTAAATGACAATAAGAAGGAGAAAAACACTGATGAGGCGGTGGGTAGCTGGTCATAAGGGTTGTTCTTGGATATTTTATGCATATTCGAACGGCTTCTTAAACATTTATTTTTTGAAATTCTGAAAATTGAAAATCAATTCTTATTGATAAGAAACACTTGCTGTGCGGCCAACGGTTTCTTTCGTTATCATTATTGTTCATTACGGCGAGTGAGTGCTTATTTCCGGTATAGATTTTTTGCATGTTTTGGTGCCTGGGTAATGTCAACACAGCATTACAGAGAGTGCGTAATGATGTTCAGGTTATCAGCCGTAAAGCATTTAAATGGAACATGCCCCATGAAATTTAATCATCAATTTACACAAGTTGTAACTCGCCTTGAGTTAATCGCTGCAGAACTCATTAGGCACTTCAATTTGAATTTTCAAATTGTCCAAGGGATTTGCTGATGTTGTGGAACGTGAAATTCATCCTTGAAACTCTCTTGTGCCTGAAAGACCTCCACAAGGCTGGCCATTCTACTCTGAAGTCACCGGGGGCCTCAATAACAAAACATTTTTTCTTTTTAGTAAGTTACGAAAAGATTGAGAAGCTGTTTTTAGTCGTCCATAACGAGTGCACTCTTCGGGAAATATATTTTTGACAGCATTGCCAGGTTTTTCTGTTCGAGTCGCTTGGAGAACAGTTAGAGCATAAGTCTCGGAAATTTTTGGTGATCGTAGGGGGTGAGAGATCAAAGATTACAACTTCTTGCCATCGGTCTTTTTGGTCCTTAGTTATGGATGGAGAATGGTTTGCTTTCTTAAGACGGCATTAAACTTAATGTCTTAAGTTCATAGCACATGGGAAACCGGACCAGAATCGTCAAAAATGTTGCTTGAATCTTGGTTCGTAGAAGTTCACTGACGTCCAATGCCGTGTGAATTCGATGACGTTTCATCTTTCAAAATTTGACTTAAAAAAAAAAAAAAAAACAGTGTGATACTGATATGTTCATTTCCATTTATCATTTTTGTCAAGGAACCGTTCTTACAGCAAAAGAAGCCTTTTGGGGCTCACGGCTTGAAATGTTATCGCCATTTAACATTGCGCTAACAGACACTTTTATTTATTTACTGGTAAGTTTGTTTAAGCTTATTTCTCACAAACCGCATATTTTTTTCGGCTGTGATCGAGCTTTTCATTTTCGTGAACAACTATTGGAACGAAATATGCCCAAATTACGTTTATGCCGCCTATGCAAAAAATATCCATAAACTTTTGAAAAAGACGAGGCGCCGCTGAAACACCATAAGCTTATTTGCGCAGCGTATATAACCCCTTGCGTATTAAAATTCGACAACTCGGCCGAAAAATCATAAGCTTAATTTGCTGGTAAACTTGAAGAAAAAGTTAAGTTGAATTCTTAGCGCTTGAAATTGTCATCACTTCTAAAAAAAATTGGGCGAGAATACAACTTATGTTGTGTAGAGTGCTACGGAAATCGCCAGAGATCTTTACAAACCCAACAGACTTAGCCACAGGTACAATGAGCGGTGGCTCTCGACATTTCTCAATGAATTTCTTATTTTTTTCCACGGTTTCCATGGCGTGGAACTTTTCCGATGTTGCACAAAGATAAGAGTTGGTTCTGGCCATGTTTTCAGAAAGACAAATAGCCTTTTATGAGCTAGATAGTTTGTCAGCTAACGCTAAGCTCATATTGGATACCATAAAGCATACTTTGAGAGGACAATCAACAAACTCAGAACCAGCGGCAGAAGACCACAGACTAGTTTGAAATAAATAACATAAGATTGATGTTTATATTTGCTATCATTCATTTCCTTACACTGAACAAATGTAGGTTTTTTTAAACTTTATCAACTCTTGGATTTCCTTCGCATTGTTGACTCTTACAAGTTCCATTTTACTTCGATGTTAAAGTAACTACTTGGTTTGTAATATTTTAAAAAATTAATACTTTAAGTTATTAATCCTAAAGTGAAAACGCTAGCCATTCAAACTGAGCTAGATATAAAATCCGAGCTAATATAAAATTATGTAATGATTTCACATCACAGTCTTGTCCAATGAATTTCCGAATTGCAACGGTGATTCTATATTTTATTGTATGTTCATATGTTTATCATTTTAAAAAATAGAAAACTTGCTTAACTTAAGCGATCGAGTTAAATGAACCTTTGTTATGCGGTCATTAGTGGGTTAGCTGACATGATGAAATGTAAGTTCCACTGTGAATTAAGATATTATTCCTTTTCTTCGGCCCATAACCCCAGTTTTCTGATTCTTTTGGAACGAAGTCAAGTTTCCACAAAATGGAGGTACGTTAGTCGTCTTTAATTTGATAATTTTGGGGCGAAGATACAGTATTATACCCAGATATGTAGCAATAGCGAGTTCTTGCCTATCGACCTTATTTTCAATTCTTCCAACGGAATTTTGTGGCGCACTCTTGTAGAATTGTTGCTGCTTCATTGCAAGATATGCTGAACACTTTTAAGTCATGACCAAAGCCATCGGCGCAAGCAGACATAAAGGCATGTTTATTAGCCTCACGTTTATTAGCCTCGATGCCATATTGCAGCTACTCTGATTTAGAATATCAATTAATCGGTCCCATTACTTTTTCTCTTTTCAAGAAGTGAAACCAAACAATTGGACCTATATGAAGCCCTTTGTCACTATCGAATTGTGATCTCTTACATTGCTTTTGGTAAAAACAAATATTTAAAGAAAGCCTCTTGTTTTGAATCCAAGCTCCACGACGGAACTTTTTTTCTGACAATTGTTTTCGATACTGGACATGCTTATCAAAACTTCCGATAAAGACACTATTAAGAGTTGAAAGCTTTAAAATAGTTCTGCAGAAAAAGTAAAATCGGCGTATGGTGAATATCACATTTCGCAATCGATAAAAAAATTTATTTTTCGAGATCATCTTTGGTCCTTCCAGCATTTTAACAGCTTTTTCGAAGAATGTCTAAAAGCATTTAAGCATGTTCGTCCGTATATCCTACCGTATCCTACAGTTCGAAGAAATAAAATTAAGTCCATGGATATTAGCAAAATTCTACGAAATAATTACTGCCAAGTCACTAGGGAAGCGAACAAAAGTTGCCAACTTCATTCGCCTATAACATCGAATATATCCACTGTGACGGTATTGTCTTCACACTGAGGAAATGTAATTTTAAAGTTTACCGACCCCGCGATAAACCTGTGCTACACGTTATGGCTACCGCTACCACTTCCACCCTCACCACCTTAGGAACATGTAATAGCATTAGATGCGTATCAACGAAACCCAAACCAAACGCAATCCATCGAAACAGAGAGTGACTTGCAACTGACTTCATGTGGAAAAGCAATTAAGTTCCACTGTCTTTTTTTTTTAATCTACTCTAGGGAGATTTTTTTTTCGGGGGTTGTCAAGCTATTCGTACACATAAAGAAACCCCGGGAGCTTCAACTACGGTGAGTTTTGTGAATTAAATCGAACTTGAATTGAGAGGAATGAGGTAGACGAAATAAAACTGTGAGACACAATTAAATTGAATTGACGAGTCACATGCACATCCTTCTTCATGATGATCAGGAAGATATAGGAACGAAAGGAGTTTTGCTACCTAATCGGGAATTATAAGCCAACAGAATTTTGTTCGTTTCTCTTAATAACTCGAACTCATCGGTTACCTAAGGAGAACAATTTTAATTTTCGAACGTGAAAATCTCCGGGTAGCAGTGTTTTTCCGATGGGAATACAATTTAGCATTCCAAGTTCATATCCAGAATCCTAGACACGACAGGATACAGTAAAACTGGATGAGTGACGCGATAAGATGAAACTGTCTACCTTTGTCTGTTAATTTCTTCGTCTCGTAGATGGGTTTTTTATTTGTTCTACAGCTTCCGAAAGCTTCTTAATGTTTAATTCACAGACAGTTGTTTTTATTTAAGAAAGAGTGCCACCTGTAGCAGACTTGTCGTTGTTCAGGCGTTGGGAGGAATGTGAAATTAACAAAATAGGGCTTATAAAACTTGCTTGTAAGAGTCAAGTAATAAAGTTCTATTGATTTTTCTTCAGAAATCCATGTTGACACTCATTACTTCGATCATAATGTTATCAGAATCATCTAAGAGGCAATGACATCGGACGAGATAAGGAATTTGATAGTAATTTGTTCAATGTATTCCTACTCGACATAATACCGAAGAGTAAAATTCCAAAACTCTGAGCCCCAATTTTTTACATTTGCATTCACTGCTTACACCAGCTTATAAAAAAAGTAGGGCCTTAAAATTAGTACAACAATACTGAAACATTCATGTCGTTAGCATGCCCAGATACGAGTCACCTTGGCCACAATATAAGTACACATAACAACACTTATTTTTTCAACCGATCAATATTTCCAACGAGTGGGATATACATACATCTTAAGCCAACGACTCATGGAGGGTCTGAGTCTGAGCTAAGGCTGCCTTCCATATTTGACGGTCCCTGGTACGCTGCTTCGAGTTGCCAAGACTAAGTCGTCTTGCATTCGCGGTTATTTGGTCTTTATACCGGAGGTTCAAGAGAAGAACCGGATTCGAAGACCTTACTAGCTGTAGATTTAGTGTTTATCCTATTGAAGTGGCCAAGCCAATGTGGTTGGTGGATTTTTGCTTAAATCGAGGTTGTGTTTTCTCCTCCATTCCTCGCAGAAAAGACCGAATATCCAATGCAGGATTTATCTCTCGAAGGAGCCAAGAATAAGCTCTGCCGTTCTGCTTATCGTCCAGCTTTTGGCTCCATAAAGCACGACTGGCAGGATAAGTGTTTTATAGAGAATGACTTTGGTCCTTCCCGTGAGGTGTTTCTACCCAAGTTGTTTCAACATACCAAAATAGCAACGCTTGTCAAGGATTATTCTGCGCCGGATATCCACTGTAGTGTCGTTAGTGGTGGGTTAGGGATAGGTTTCTGCTGGACAGCATATACTTTGTTTTATCCTCGTTTACTCTCAGACCAGCTCACCAATCAGAGTGAAAACTTCGACAACGGCCCGCTGGGAACGCGCGATAAAGACGATGTCGTCTGGGTATCCCAACAATTGGACTGACTTATGAAAAATAGTGCCTTCCGTGTTTATCCTCGCCCTTTGCACTTTCCGATCGAGTACCAGATTAAAAAAGTCACACGACAGCGCTTTCAGATATCTTTGA
The DNA here is from genome assembly GCA_963555765.1 of Orthonevra nobilis. NCBI lineage: Eukaryota > Metazoa > Arthropoda > Insecta > Diptera > Syrphidae > Orthonevra > Orthonevra nobilis. The sequence continues at coordinate 96,861,796 of OY743224.1, forward strand.
ACCGAACTGCACGGCGCACCGCGAAGGGTCCCTTATTCGGTCATTGCATTAAAAACTTCTTTGTGGTGAATTCTTTCGTATGCGGCTTTGAAATCGACTAAGAGATGGTGAGTCTCAACTTGAAATTTGGTCGATCGTCAATCTGCCACAATGGTATGTGCCGATAAGTGCGGTACAAAAAGGCTTAAGTCGCTTTCACAGTACGCTGAACAAAATGTTGAAGGCAACAATAAGCAGCGTTATACCTCGCTAGTTGGCGCATGAGGTAGGATATCCCTCTTTATTGATGGGACAAATAGACCTGATGTTCCAGTCATCGGGCATGCTTTCATTTCCCATATTCTGCATATGATCTGGTGCATGGTCGCCTTTAAAAGCTTTTATGGGAGGCCATCTGATCTTGCGGCTTTTTTATTCTTAAACTTTTAGAAAGCTGTGTTCTCTTCTTCAGTGCGGGGTATTAAGACTACTTCATAGACTTGAATTGGGATTTCTTCGTTCCCTATCATTTTCTCTACTCCATGCTTAAATACATCCACTATGCTTTTCAATCGACGAAAGTCGGACAATTTGTTCCCAGTTTGAAAATTACAAAACGAATTTACGAATTTTCCTCAGTACAGACGAATTTATACACGCCCGCCGCCGCCGCCTCAAGAGCAAAAACCCCTGGTTTATAAAATATGTAGATTTATCGAGTGAAAAATATAAACATTTTAACAATACAATAAGTTTTGCTCCCAAAAAAAATGTCTGATGTCAATTCGTTCTCTTACAACTCGTGAGACCATATTATAAGCCAGAGATACAAGATGGGAAATTAAGATAGATCTAGAAGCCACAAGTCCTGAGCTGACACGGATAATACTTGGACGGCATATGATATTGCCTAAATAAAGCGTTCTGTATTATGATAAGTTACAATCTGTTTACTATGTTTGATTTCACCCATCTTATTCACACTTTTTTTAATTTATCTACTTTGGGGTCTTGGATTTCTCTTTAGAAAGGTTGAATCCAGCACCTGGTCACTATAATCATTTTGATAAATTGTGCATATCAGTTGCCTTTCGGCAAACTCCCCGTATTTGCTTTAGAATATTAAAATCTATCAAGACGTTGTTTGAAATGGTTAAAATTGTTATAGATATGGAAATGTAATCGTAGAACGAACTATACGAGTAGAACATTATTTTATTTTAAATCTATTAGAATTTTTATAAAGTTAACAAAACTGTCAGTTATACACAGTTTTCACGTTTTCGAATTGACACTTAAATTCTATTTTTTAACTCAATTTTATGAGTACACAAATTTGAATTCAGATTCAAAAAGAAAACAATTTTTCATACACAAGTTGCCGTCGCGTCTTACAAAACACTTTCTCAACCCATTCCATTTCTGATGCCCACACCCACTCAAATATGTCACCACATTAACACACGAATTCCTTAAATTCAAAACACAATCCTCACGTAGCTACAACAAGTTTATTTATAGCTTAAGTCCTTTTGGACTTGTACTCGTCGGAGCTGCAAGGATGACAAATGAAAATCGCTTTCAAAAAAACATATACAACTTTCGTCACGAACACCGCCCGAAACAACGCGAAAACAAGGATATGTTGGTATTTACCCCTGCCACAACCAGCGAGCAGTTTGTAACTATTTTTCTTATTTCATACCGCTCCGTTTACCCAGGACGACTTTCCACAGCCGCATAATTATCCTCGAACATTATCCAAGAAGAAGACCTATTTGCCGCTTTTTGATCATTAATCCTTGCATGCATGCATATGAAATACTCGTGCTACGATGCAGCTGCTTCTCAACAAACGTGTGGACAAATACGAAGGATCACATGCTGAGGTAGCAATGCCTGAGCACCTATTCTATAACTGATTATTTATCCTGGCGAGGGGGTAAACAATCGAAAAAAAAACTTACCTTTAACCGTAGAAAAAAAAATAATTTAAATATTCACTAAGCACGCTACTTTGCATATTCAACAGTGCGCACTGACATGACACATATGCCAGCAAAGGATGCTGCAGTACTCGGGTAAAGGGTTGCTGCTTGTCAGAGAAATATTTGGGGGATGCTTCAAAAGAAATAACAAAAAAAAATCCAGTAAACCAGCGTGCAATAATCATCATGAAAGAAGGGGATGCTGCGTTGGAATGAGGATCTCAATAGAATATTAATTAAGAGGCGTCATTCACGTTTTAAAAGGATCACACACTGACACACTCACATGCAGCATCAATATACGATCGAAATGAATACGAGCAAGCATGACATCTGAAAGGATATCACTGAAAGGTGCGCTTTTATATGAAATATTCTAAAATTTAAATTTGAATACCCATTCAATCAGTTCGCGCGGTACGATAGGATTCATTCGCATCCCTAAATCCCTGAATGCACCTTTATGGTGTATGAATTTTTTATTGTTTCTTGGAAAACAAACAAAAAATTTCCTTTTTTTTTGCTTTCATTCGTTCGACATTGGCGGATAAGGCACTTGAGTGGCAGGCAGTTGTCTGGAGGTGAATTGTAAAAAATCCTTTTTGAATGGCAGCGGGTCTGTGTTTTATTGAAATTTGATAGCAGTGGGGCTGCCGCTGCAGCACAGATCAATTTCAATGCTCACAGCATCATCATTGATGTGTGAAATCGAATTTTGTGTTTTGAACGTTTGTTTGAAGAGAAACGAAAAGCAACTGTTGCACGCCTTCCAACAGAATCAGTCTTTGTAGCGGAAAAATGACTTTGGTGTAAAGCCAATATTTTCTTTTGATACGGCATTAGAAGGAGTTCATAAGAATGGAACAGAAAATTGTCTTTATTCATTCGTCGCAAGGGCTTCAATCACGAAACTTCCTGACCGATCAATTATGTTAATAGGTCAGGTAAGGTTAGTTGACTTTCAGTTATTAGTCACCAAATTTGCATAAGCTTATATCCACTTTGATATCAGTATGAAATGTTGGTCTCAAACGAAATGTTACATAAGTAAGTGCTTACCAATTGCAATTTCCATTTCGAGGATAGAGAAGGACAAATGCAGAAACATACCTACAGTCATGGCTTTCTAGTTTTGCTACATTTAAAGTCAATACTGTACCACGACATTGTAAAATGTAAGACTAAAAAGAATATAAAATGATGGACCATTATAAAATTATTTTACCAACTTAAGTCGCAAAATTTATCCGACTCGTATCAGGCATGATCATAGACCACTAACTAAATTACTTAAACGGCCAGAGATCCTGGAAGGATCAGAGTCTAAGACAGAGCTGCCCCCAGCCCTGACAATCCTGAGAATGTTGCTTCTAATTGATAAGTACAAGCTTTCTAGCGTCCGAGATTGCTTGATCCTTGAACCGGAGATTCGATTGGCACGTTCTTCCACCCGCAAAACAACCTGGAGAAGACGAACAATTTGCAAGTCGATACCCATCATGTTTTCATCGAGTTAAAAGCCGCATATGATAGTGTAGTGTATGTGTATGATAGTGATAATTCTAAAGACCATGATCGCTACTTTTCCATTCATATGGAATTTCAGTCACTTTCAAGTCGTCTTTATGACAACTATATTGGAAGAATGCGATTATCTCTTCTAAACGACCCAAAATCGTTTTGGAAATTTATCAACTGCAAGAGAAAATCTGATGGTTATCCTTCCACTCTTTCATACTTAAATAACTCAAGTAAAAAACCAGATGATATATGTAATTTCTTTTCCTCTTTTTTCAGTTCCGCCTATGATTCTGATAGTTTTATACCCGACCCAAAAGAATTTGCTCACTTAGAGACCTTTTGCCCTTGTTCAATGGGTCAACTATCAATAACTCCTAGTGATGTGGAATACCATCTTGCTCGCCTTGGAACGGACACCACCTGCGGACCTGATGGGATACCTCCAATAATCTTTAAGAATTGCTGTAGCTCTCTTGCAGCTCCTCTGGCTTTTTTATTTCAAGCCTCTATTAACCAAAAAGTTTTTCCAAAATTTTGGAAAAATGGTTTCATAATCCCGGTGCACAAAAAGGGCTTCCGGGGAGATGTTACTAATTACAGGCCCATAGCTAAGCTATCTTGCTTGCCGAAACTTTTTGAGGCTATCATTTTCGACAGCGTTTATTTTAGTTGTAAACCTTTCCTAACTGATAAACAGCATGGCTTTGTTAAAAACAAATCCACAGTTACAAATTTGTTAGAGTTTACTTCATTCACAAATAAAACCCTAGAAGTAGGAAATCAAGTCGACTGCGTGTACACTGACTTCAGTAAGGCCTTTGATAAGCTTTCCCATAAGCTAATTACTTTTAAAATGAAATCCCTTGGTTTCCCTTTATCTTTCGTGGAGTGGATATGCTCGTATCTTGACGGGAGAACGTATCAAGTTTTATTTAGGGGATCGACCTCTAAAACAATAAACGCTACCTCAGGTGTGCCTCAAGGTAGCCACCTTGGGCCACTTTTATTCATTCTAGCCATTAACGATGTTGTTAGTGTGATCAGGAACTCAAATGTTCTAATTTATGCCGACGATATAAAAATATTTAAGTGTATCCACAATCTATCCGACTGCAGCGCTTTACAGGATGACCTTAATTCTTTTGCAAAATGGTGCTTCAATAATTGCTTATCATTAAACATATCTAAATGTTTTAGCATGTCCTTTTCGAGAAGACTTAATCCTCTCTCCTCTGTGTACACCATAAATAGTTCTCCGCTGGCTAAAGTAAAACTGACAAAGGACTTAGGTGTACAATTCGCTCCAAATCTTGACTTCTCAATTCATATTGAGCAAATAGTCAACAAAAGCAACACCCTTCTCGGCTTCATCAAACGGTGGAGTAAAGAATTTTCATGTCCATTAATCACGAGTACCCTGTACACTACATTTGTAAGGCCACAGCTTGAGTATGCATCCAATGTGTGGTCACCGTATTACTTAACACAAATTGACCGTATCGAGTCTGTTCAACGCAAATTTGTTCGTTTCGCACTTCGGCATTTATCATGGACTGATCCTCTGCGTCTTCCACCTTATAAGGACCGTCTTCTACTTATCGGCCCTGATTCATTACAAAAACGTCGGGAAGTCTGTGATATTGTGTTTTTACATCAGCTTATTGCTGGTAATATTGACGCACCACCACTTCTTAACCAAGTCAATTTTAGTGTAAAGTCTTTCAATTTTAGAAACTTACACATTTTTGACATAAAATACCACCGTACGAATTACGGATGCAACGAACCTGTTACTCGGATGTCAATGGAAGCGAATGCAAGCTGTCATATGTTCGATTTTGCATCCAGTAAACTGGCACTCAAACAAAAACTTTATGGACGTGTCAACTCTTAATGTGCATGCTACGTATTTCTTCAGTACTCTTGTTTTTATTTGTATTTATTTTATAATTAACAATTGTAATTAAAATATATATTCTTTTTTTAATATTTGTTAAACTTTGTATTTGTGTATGGTGTTAGGCTTTATTTGTTTATGTTTACTAACAACTAACACCACGCTAAATGATGACTGTGACAAGATGGGTATTACTCTCTGAGTAATACTGTCACTTACAATGCTTGTTTTATAAGCAGTACTGATAGCGTTTACATCGTTTCGAGCTCTACAACGCGATGGCTGAATTCAGAATCCCAGGCAAACTGATTCGCTCGGTTTTGACCCAACATGTACTGTCATTTGACTTTTTAAATCTTGTTTTGAAACAGAAAATATTTCTTTTTTTTAAATTCCTTTCTTTTAATGAACCTCCATCATGCTAACACCACTAGGCAGCCTCTGAGATTCACAAACATTTGCATCTATCGTCACGATTACCGGAAATATCACCGATTGTCAGTAACGGGAACACACAAGACTTTTTCAAACTAAAAATAAATAATATTTTTTTAAAGGAATTAGAAGACTCACTGGCGTTGCCTACACCACAGTTGACACAACATACTTTATTATTTTGAAGAATCGGAAATCGATTACAAAAGTTTTGCCTAAAATTTCGGTTATCACTGTGCGATCCAAAATTCGGCTTGCTATTATGAAGAAAACCAAATATAATTTTCGTTGATATGGGATATTGGGATTCAAAGACTTTTGAACTTGAGGTTTTAATTTGAAGAATTCAATGCATGTTGAGCCAGAACGTTTGAGCGATGTCTGCGGGGCATTATCGTAACCAGTAAACTTTAAGGAATCTTGGATGCCGCAGCATGTAATTATTTAAAGAGTTTTTATGCAGAAACCCTACAAACGATTTTAAAATGACCACACACCTGTTGACAGTTCTGGCCCACCTTTGATGATAATAACACCGTGTGTGTGCAACTTTCGGTTGAACAAGATCTGCGGTTGGCTGTGCGTGAGACACTTTATGTCTCGATCTCGGAATACCTAAAACTACTGTTTGACTTTTTTTTGTTTGTTTGACTACTTAAATGAAAAATTTGGGAATTGCAAAATTGCTCAGGGCTAAGCAGAAAAACCTTCTCTTTGAAATCGCTTTGGATACCTTGGAATCACTCGTGATAATTCATTGACTGATGGTTATAATCCCGAAACAAAACATCCAAGCCACGGCCGAAAAAAGCATGTCAAAGTCGGAGCAATATTGAATCAATTTTGATCGCTTTGTTCGATAATGAAAGGGCTGTGCGCCATAAATATGCCGCCAGAAACATTGAAATTTAAAAGATGGCGGTAAGAAGAAAACTGACAATTTTTTGGTCAAGTGGTGACTTCTTCTTGTTCTCCACGATTACGCTTCAGCACATTTGTCAAACCATGTACAGTTTTTTTTTTAATTTAACGAAATATTGTGCAGCTTCGCAAACCTCCATACAGTCATAACACGGTTCCCCGTGACTTTTGGCTCTTCCGAAGATTAAAAATGCCGCCCATAAGATGACGGTTTGAGGACATCGAAACTATATGTCATCTGCGCTAAAGCCCTACGGTCCAGGACAGCTTCAGGATGTGGAAATATCAATGAAGACATGTTATTTATTCGAATTGGGTTCGATGGGTGCCACGAGTCGGAAAGCGAAAAATGACGCCAGCGCGGAGCTTTGAAGGCTGGTCAAATACTTTTCGGAGAGACCTCGTAAATAAATATATATAGTAAATATCTTTGTCAACTCTTGCGTTATTATTTTTAAGAAAAATAACGACATCTGATTGATCGAGAAGGTGATTGAATTTTGCAGCATCGAAGTGGATGGCGTTGAATGCGTAGAGGGATATTCCATAAGATGTTAATCAAATAAATAATGTAAGATTAAAGTCCCCATTGTTATAAATCAGAAACGTTGAACAAGGAGTCTTTGACGTAAAAACCTGGTTAAGAAGGGTGAACATAACAATAAAGATTGCAAACCTTTGCTCTTGAGAGTTTCTACCTAAGCGTGAGAAACCAGGCTCAAGAGTATGAAAAAGGATGTTGGGTCGTTCGAAGTCTTTAAGCCAACTCGGGCAAACTTTGTGTAAAAACTAATAACGCACACAAAAACGTGGAACCTAGGCCCGGTTTGCAAATGAGCTCCCGTGCCAAGAGAACCGCAGAAATATTACCCTCTTGTTTGCCGTCGGTGTTAAAGACATTGAAATTTCAAGAAAAAAGTCCTTGAATACATTTACTTGTGAGAGTGGTGTACATCAGATTGATTCGGCCTGAAAGAATATGTTAATAGTTATAAAACAATTTGTGTGGCCAAAATTCGTCATGTTTACTTCATATTGCTGATAGTGTTATTCATTTCATATGAATATGCAAATGTTAAAAATGTAGTCGAGAAAGCACGTGATTCATATGAATCAACGTTTACCCGATTCAATTAATACGATTCATTGATATTCACAAATCCCCTGTACACACGATTTTTTTCTTCTGTTTTTATCCTCCAAATAATTAAAGGACATAAATATGCATATAGTTCGTTAGTTTTGTATCCTTTATCATATCCTTCTTTCATTCGATACTAAAAAAAAAAAAAAATAGGAAGAGGAATATATTTTCTTTTTTTTTTTATTTTCGGGCTCATTTGCAACTCATTGATTCATTACGGTTGCCGTCGTCGGTTTTGGGGTCTTTGCCAGTACCTCTACGTGAATATCTAATTACTGATTTTTTTTTCTTCCTTTTTTTATTTTTCTAATTTTATTTACATTTCGTTCGTTTGAGCCGATTTCTATCGAAACAACTTATCAATCAGACTAACTAAATGAGTATCGTAACGTTGCTTGTAATGAATTGATTTTAATTTTAGATTAGGAAACCGCACGAATAAAAAAATATATGTATACGAACTCATCGAACTGGGGTGGAAAAAAAAATAAGGACCGCCAGGTTTGCGGAAATTCAACAGGGAAAAAAAAGGAAATTCTAATAAATTATTAGAGGGAGAAGGGGGCGCTGGAGTCAGGTGTTTACAGGGGTGGGGCAGAATCGCTCGTTTTAATAATCCAAACATCCTCATATACTCGTACTCGCATGGTAATTCCTTCGTGTCTGTTGCATGTTACATGCACATGACAATTTTTATTTGTTTGCAGTTTAAACATGGATTCTTTATTTTTGTTTTATATTTACTCCTTTTTTATAGTTTGGTTATATTTTATATTTCTGACGTTTTTGATTGGTATTAACTGTTCGTGGTTACAAGAAATCGAAGTAAGCTATTTCAAAGTTTTGCTTTTCATTAAAAATATTGATGAAGTTGTATCGGAAAGCAAACATATAGCTTGGCTATTGATTGGCATCTTTGGAGCCTCTTACTTCTTTACTAGCTATCTCCTTATTTATGGGCACAAGTTTTTGTTTCATCTAAAAAGTTTCCAAGTAATGTCGCTGCTTGTCTGATATTATTATCTTTTGTTCGTCAATAAAAATAAAAGAATTAATTAAGAAGAGTCCGCCAAGTCGGTCGCTTTCTGAAATATATCGATTACAGGACTGGTTAAAATGAAAACCAATTCCAAATAACCATAAGAAGGACTGAATTCCACCTGCTCGGGTGTACAGTGAGAGCATAATTCTAAGTAAAGTCGGAAAAATATCGGAAGCGCAAGGTTTGGTTTAGGTTTTCGAGTCTCACACTAATATAATTAATTCTTTATTCCTATTCTTCTGTTATTGATGCCCTATTATTGTGAGCTACGCAATTTATCAAAGGACAAAGTCTTTACTTTTGCTTGATCGACAGTCAGGTTCTCCAACACATTCAAAAAATGCGCCGAGATGGATTCACTGCAAAAGAAAATTGCAAATCTTTTGAGCCACAGTCGAAGTGTTACTTCATTATATTTAAAGGATCCAGAAAACTTCGGCATAAGATGCGTACTTTGACGAAAATATAGCTTGACGCCAGCAGATAAGCGGTTTTACTTAGAGAAGCGTCAAATTTTAGAGCAACAACAAAGGATTTTAAAAGTGGAGTAAAAATTAAGGACTTGCCAGCGTGTGTTAGCTGAAGCGGAACGTCTTCAAAGAACGCATTTGAAAAGAAAACCCGCTACACTACAACGTCATCGATGTTCACGTTTGACCTTTGTCAGAAATCATTTAAAAATTTTGTAGAGCTATTTTGTAAACCGATGACACTGACGCATGCAGAAACATGCGATCAAACTAACTAATTCAATGTCTTAAAATGAACAAATTGAAACTAAATGAGCAAAAAACTAAATTAATGGAAATAGATCTACCGAACGAAACGAACATTGATATAAACGGGAAACAACAGTATCAACAACTTGGCAATGCCTATTGACAAGGAGAGTTCATATGTAAAAAAAAGGTTACATAAATTGTGAAACCTAACTTTGAGCTTTGCGCCACAATTTTATACTCACGCTGCAGTCAAAATCATATTCAAAGGCATCAACATAAAGGTATGAGGAGTATCCTAATGTGCAACCGTTTTACCTTATGCTGGAATCTCTAAGGTGGTTGAATGTCAAGCAAAGACTGGAGTACAACACATTGAAAGCTGTGTTCAAAATTAAGTATGGTGCTGCATCGAGGTATTAAACCAACTAGGTTAGACAAGTGGGAGATGTGTAGCCGTACAATTTAGAAATATGAATGAGTTTAGATTATGAAGTCAGTTCTCAACATCCATCCGTTCAAAAAACAATTGTATACATATTCTTCCAAATGATATACAAAATTAGAACATTTTTAGAATGTTAATAAGTAAATTTATAATTTATGTAAAAAGAGAGAAAACAAGACTGAATGAAATAAATTTGTAAAAGTTATATTATAACTTTAAGAGAAATATAGATTTTTACAAAGTACTAAATTAAGCCATATAACGTTATCTTATCAACTGTTTGAGATGAGAAACGCTTTTGGCTTGATGGACCTGAAGCATTTGATCATTTTTTTCATGATATGAGGAAAGACAAGCTGCTGTTAGGACGACGACAACAATGTGGAGGTGGACTCATGATTTGGGCAGGAATATCACGACAAAATAAAACCAATATCCGCTTCGCAAAATGCAGGATGAATGGTGAGGGCTACTCTAAGATTTTAGATAAAAAGATCGTGCATCATTACCAAGAAGACTTTGGCAAGCATTTTATCCTGCAACAAAATGACACAGCAATACATACGTTTCTATTTTCAACTGGCCAGCATTATTTCAAGACCTCAATATAATTGAGAATGCATGGGGACATCGTTTCAGAGCTGTACACCAAGGCAGGAGACAATTCAATAACGTAGGAGACCTTAAAGATGCCATTTTAACTGAATGAGACAAAATTGATTAAAATTGATTGATCCATCAAAAATGTTGAGGGTGGTAAGAAAAAACAAATTTAAGCCATTGTTATAAAGCTCTAAATTTTGTTTTTAATTAAATAAAATCCCAAAACTGTCTCAACCACTTGTCGCAGGTAATTGCAAATTACATGAAAATTAAGCCAGAAAAAGGATTTGTGATGATTAGAATCTTCTTACGAAATCAGTTGAGCAAAACGATAAAAGGACGAAGAGATATACGTTTAAGTTGACTGTTTAACAGCAATGATGCACAACCTTCCACTGTCGAGCAGGATAAACAGTTCAACATTCGTGATGCCCAAAATCAAATCCTCGCACTATGTCTCACACAAGTCCGCAGTGTGTGACAGCATTTAAAGAGTTGAGCTGTATAGAATAATGATAACTTTCGCAAGTGGATTTATACTTCAATTAATTTTTTGTCTACGATTTGGATGGAGCAACCTATTAATCGAGCAGAAACAAAACACTCAAAAGAAGAAAGAGTTTTTGAACTCCGTTTACTGCGAAACGCTGCCCGAAGTAGAATTGACAGAACCTGAAATGTGTTGTGGTCTTCAGCATTCTCCTGTTCTGGAATACTCACAATCAGCTAAGATACAAATCTACTTCACATGATCAGGTCTACTCTTACCCAAAAAAAAAGACTTCTTGCGTTAAAACAAAACACACAAATCTGTGTACGAGTATTCTTCTCAATATGAGTGGCTTTCTTATAACTTCTCTTACACTTACTTTCTATCTGTATCGCAATCAATTTTCACATCTACAAATTTGCATACAAAATTTCAAAGCAATGAACTCAAAACACTTAACTCCACCATCATTTTGGATCCTTAATTTTAAAACTTTTCAAATTGGTATTTTAAGAACTTTTCAACTCAACACCGGTGTTGCTTTTTTTTTTTTATTTGCCAAAATAAACATGAAAACATCCTCAATTTACATACATGGAATCCCTAAAAATCCTCCACACTAAGGATGGTGACATAGAAGACATTGACAAATCAAATACTAAAAAACGCACACAAGTCCTTAAATACACACTGCAAAAGTTTCGATATTTTATTACGTGACATATTCCAAATCCAATGTTGATCCCTGCGTCACAACAAATGAAATCCTTAAAATTGCCAGCACACCACACAGAGTCGAGACGACAGACGCGACGACGAATGACGATTCCGACGACAAAGATAAAAACGTGTTAAATGTTTATCTTCGAGTAGAATGACGTTGATGATGATGATTCTGCGGGGGCGCGAAGATGAAGGTATTGCCTCGTCATATGTAGAAATGGGACACTCCTTGCTCCTTGGAATGTTAGAGATTCGGTAGACGGCAGTCGCCCTCGACACTTTGATTCACATTCATTCGCGCTCAAAAGTATGCAAATGAAGCGAAATGGGCGAAAGGCAATTTATCTTTCGAACTCTCTGGGATCTTCAGTGCAAATACCCAACACTCGCTTCGATATTAATGAGCTGCGGTTGCTATCGCACACATTGTTAAATACCCGAACACGTACTGGCAATCCATCATCACTTTTATGCTGCCGCGATACCACCTTTTCACTCTTGATGCCTGATATAAGGTGTATTCAATGCTGGAGCTACTGGGCGGCAGTCGGCACCCAAACAGAGGCATAAAGGCCTTTTTTCAGAGGTCAACATGCAAGCCTCATCATCGTTCATCGTTTGCTGCGTCCGCGAACTCCTTCAACTCTCACGGACAATATTGGGCCACTTGGAGAGCTGCACCGAAACACACATGTGTGTTTGTTCGATACTCACGAGTGAACGAAAGATAGGGCAGCACTGAATTGTGGATTAATTGATGATCCAGCATGATCCTTGTGATGTTCTTATCATTTATCACCGATGATGATCGCTCGTCGCATCGTGGTTGTTCACCCATTTTGTGCACGCCCGATCATAATCGTTCCTTTGTGATGTTATTGCTGAGGTTTATGCTGCTGCTGTTTGCAATTCGCATATATGAGAGATTGCGCTCATCCAGCAGCATCACAGTGGCTGTAAATTGATAAAAGGATTGCCTGGTAGGTGGTTTGTTGTGTTAACAGGAGATTAATGGCTCCCTTTCAGTTTCTTTAAAGGGAAATAGCTACAACAACAGAAGTGAATACTATACATACGCCCTAGGTGTATGATGCTGTTTGTTCCGGCAATTGCGTGGTCAGTTCTTTGATGGCACGAAGGAGCAGTTGAAAGTATGTATGTAAATGGTGTTAATAAGAATCACTAGCTCCCGTTTTTGACTGTTAAAACGCGCCTCGGAATTCGAAGTATAATTTTCTGTCGATCTGCAATGAGTTTACAAGGTGAGCAGGGACAAAGGGGTCTGAAACTAGCGGCTGGAAAAGCTGAGTAACGAACATAATCTTTTCCGGATAATCGGTGCCGATCTTATTGCAATAAACAGTTAAAGAATAAAAAAAATCCCTGCAAAAAGAACAAAAAAATGTAATTAGCCAAACTAGAGTACGATGGCTGTGTTCGTTATTGGTTATTGATTGGTACATTTAATTGGTGTTTACATTCGCAGATTGGTTTTAGTCACATCGGATATTTCCAGCCAATACAAAGCACAGAATATTGGTTCAATTTAATTTAAATTTACTCATGGAGGTTGACTTCATAAAGCTTTATGATGTGCCTTAGATCCACACAATGAACTAAGCCATTTGATTTAAACTATTCAATGATAGTTTAAAAAAGTACTGGTTCTGGACCTTCGTGACACTCCATCGCCACGTAACCTGAACTAACCTAGGTGATCAAGATTTCATGACTGGATTTAAATCAAAACCAAACCGTGACATTTTTCAATATTGCTTAAACGCTTGTCCATTCAATCGTGAATGTATTTTCTTATCTTCATTAATTTACTTTTCGTCTGAGACTTAATTTGTCTCCAAAGCACGAGGATGCAATATGACCTGCACTTAGTTTAAGATTCTCTTACCACTTTATATGTATTTCCTATCATTTAACATACTTACTTATTCGATCAACGATCGCGGTCGGCCGCTCAGGTCCTTGAGCCTAAAATAGAGATGCCTTCCAACCTTGACGGTCCTAAGCACTTTACTTTCAGTTAGTTAGACCAAGCTTTCCAGTCTCCGCGATTGCTTGATCCTTAAACCGGATTTTCGGTCATATCGTTCTCATTAAAACTGGTGGCTTGGGTCTGAAGAATCTCTTATCTGGAACATTTTTGGTTATTCTCTCGATGTGGCCGAGCCATTGTAGTTGACGATTTGTTAATTATCGGACTATATCCACATTTTCGTACAGCTCGTAGAGCTCGCAGTTATGCCTTCTCCTCCATTTGCCCTCCTTGCAGATATTACTTAATATCCGATGAAGGATTTTTCTTTCGAAGGATCTCAATATTGGCTCAGCTGATTTGCTCATCGTTCAGCATTCGCCTCCATTCAGCAGGAATGGCAGTTTCTTAAAGGGCAGTATTTTAGTCATTTGCGGAAGGAGGTTAGATCCCAGTTGTTTTGACAGACCGAAGTAGCAATAGTTGCATAGGTTTATTCTCCGTCGGATCTCCACTGAAGTGTAGTTTGATCAGGATTAATTAGTTTCGAGGTAAATTTAATACCTTAAAATTGTTGCTGTCAATCGTTTTGCTTGATAGCGTATACTACGGCACGCTAGAAACGAGATATGATGTCGTTATCGTCTGCGTACTCAGAAAGTATCTCCACGCCCACACCTGCCCGTCGTAATCCGATGCGTGTTTGAAAAAGTTCGGAGATTTTGGGTCCAAACTGCACAGAACCGGATCTGTTCGCCCGGGATCCTGAATTCAGCCATTGCATTGAAGATATATCGTTGATTCTTGATTTGCTGCGCCGGGAACCACACTATAATTTTCCGATTTGCTTGGAGCCGAAGGGCCACCTCATTCTACCACATTTCAAAAGTTCATTCGGCAATGTGCCTTCACCCTCGGTCTTGTTGTTTTTCAGTTTTTTCATAGCTGCGCCGACTTCTTCAAAATTGGATAGAGGACCTACTTAGTCGACTAGATTTCGATTCTCATCGTGCGTTCATACTCTCTTTTGGTCATACCCAATTAACAGCTGCTGGAACTGCTGCCTTAATACATCAACACTTGCTTGTGGTTCAGTGACAAGATTACCATCATAATTTCAAAGAGCCTGGCTCTATAGCTTGCGGCTATATTTTTGACTTTTTGGTAAAAGCACCTGGAAAGATGTTGAGCTGCGAAACTGCGAGGGCGTTTCCTTTCCATATATGCACTATAGTACGATATTTTTTAATTGAAGATTTTGAAAGAACTTTGTTTCAAATTTAACTGCATTCGAAAAGTATATAAATGACTTTATTTTTTCAAAATCCCACTAGACATAATTTCGGTAAAACTAAAGATTTCGTAGTCTAATGACGATGATGCTTTTGTTTCTTTCATTCCCTTATGTTTCCTAACAATACTTCTTGTAGTATTGTATATTCATCGACACTTTAGAGACAGGTAACGCGTTCCTACTTCTTGGGATTTGGGATTTTTCTTTACCAAAAAACTGAAAAAGTTTGGCAAGGTTGGTTTTGCAATCTTGTTTTTAGATAGGTCTTGCTTAAGTTTTGAAATTTAGGTCATCAAGAAGAGATGAAGAGCTATTGATACTTTTAAGTGACATTAGTCCAAATGAGCCTTATAGACATGCCTGTAGCCACAGTTACGATTGAATTTTCCATATTACAGCATTCAGGCAGTTGGGCTACAGAAACAGCCGGATAAAAAAAAATCACAGATATACCTATTGAAGAAATCGAAATGTTGCTCCTTTAAGAATAACTTATGTCCAATGCTGTTGAATCAATTAGTATCAAAACACATTTTCACACTTTTCATTGTATGTAAAAGCCGTCCTATTTCTGTGGGATACCCAAGGTTCAAATTATAAATTTACCACAAGCACTTAACTCCACATACCAAGAGGGGAAGCTGGGATATATGTGACTTTGCTGTAAGTTAAAATCATAAGATTAATCAATGCACAAAGCAGACCCATTTGCACTTATGACCGCAAAACTAGAATTCCAAAAAAGGGATATAATTAACAACAGCAGCAGCAGCATAGAGTCCTTGAAAATCATATTGATTCTAATGCCTACCTACAGTCCGTCGGTGCGGTGGTTATCCCAAAACGGGACCATAGCCAAGGAGAAGAAATTAAATAAAATCAATAAAAGCAAAAGCCTGACATTCTGGCCATTTATCATTTCTTGAATAATTTAAAGATACCCCCTGCTGCCACAATAGTTGACCCTTTAGTGTGTATTTATAACCAAAGCTATCATCGACATCCAGTGTATCCATACACATGTGTATGAATGGGCCAAAGAACAAAAACCCAAACTATTTTTCACTCAAAATCTAAAAGTCAAGGGCTGGGCTATGGTTAACAACACATTAAGGACACATGGATACGACTCTCACACCTTACATCGATCTGTCCCACATGGAGACGTTATCAGATTTTGCAAACAACTAAAAAACAATCCAAGTTTCGGTCGGTCAATGAGATGAAAATTCAGAAAGTTTTACGAAAGGGAATGGATTTTTCTTTGAAAGGGTCGGGCGGTTTTAGTTGAGATGAGGAAGTGTTGGTCACAGAGATACGGGTACGACACTTGGTGTTCGATACTGATATCCTGGCTTTAGTGCGGTGGGAAAATTCCTTAAGGGATACAATTTGTAAATTATTTGCCATATACAAATGAGGATTTCTTGTCACGTCACATATGGTAATTTGTACGTGTGACGAGTAATGTTGTTGTGGGAGAAGGGGGATGGAAGGCTACAGACTTGTCATTTTTAAGGAAATAGTTTGTTGGGGTGTATCCTTTAAATTTAAGGATTCGGTGTCCGAAACGAGAATTGTGAAAAAGACAGTGGCGTAGAAGAATTTCGTTAATGCAATGTTTTGTATAAATAAGTATCAGCCGCTGAAGGAATCGACGGGCCGAACATGTCTTCACTTTTAAAACAAGGTTATTTTCGCATTTGTAGCAGTTCAGGATGATTGGGTCTTTTTCCAAATTTCAGGTTACTGCCCAAAAAATCTTTAATTTTTCATTTTTCAATCGCTTTTTTTTAGATACTCAGAGTACAAAAAGTCCCCATACAGCAGTTCATTATTATTGTGTGTGTAAGAAGCTACCTTAAATTAATAAATAGTGAATATTTTAGCTGGTCGGACCTCCTTAGTTAGTTCTGATGCATAAAATTAGCATAGAAAAGACCTTATCGCAAGCCATTAAGTGGGTTTTAATTGAGCATTCAAAAGTTCGCTGTTAGTTGTATCATCTATGTTTCCTTTCGCGTGTTTGTTAGGTACAGTGTACTGAAGTTTCAGTTGCGCTGTACCTAACATATGTGCGAGTAAGTCATTTAAAATAATAATAAAAATACTCGGCAATTTTTAACTAAAAGTTTCCAGATTACCCAAATTTTCATTGACGCTGCCACTGCTCTGTAAAATTTGTTTTATTGCTTTTAGTCAAATTCATCTGATATCCTACTTTGAGACTTTTAATTATCTCCCCAGCCCTAGTCCTTATAGTTTTCTTTCACTCTATTTTTTTATATCTCAGCTTTCTAAGTTTCACACCGGCTGTTGTTCCGGATTCAGCACGATTTCCTTTCCCAAACACACGTACCCATTTGCCTGCTGATTAATGAAGTGTTGACCAGAGACGCTAGCAACCCTTTTCATACCCATGTAACACGAGAGTGTGGTCAAGAATAACAACAACAAGGTCCACATCCCATAACTTGACCAAACTCATAATTTATGAGAATCTACTTACGATCTGGATATGTGTACAAGGACCTTTATCACACTTTGGGCAACATGTTTGGTTTTAATTTCGTGCGTCAATCTGCAGTGCCCCCACTTATCCAAAGGAGTATGAAGAATACCAATTTAGTTCAAGTGTCAAACTCCATAGAAAAGGGTTTCAACACAACCCCATCCATGCCAGTGTCATCAACACTTTCCATATTATTCGTCGTTTATTCGCGTAGTTGGAGCGCACGAATAAAACGTCCCAAACATTTTGCAGGGACTCTAACTTCCACTCAAACAATCCTCTCACACTTTTCGTAGGACTGATAAACTCTCCAGAGTCATACGCTACTAGCGGCAAAGGATGCAAGGATGCAGGATACATGCATTGGCCCAAGGGAAAGGTAGAATCTTATTTCAGCTGTCGTCGTGGTGCATTCGGTGCTCGCTGGAGTGTCTCTCATCCCAGCCAAGCTTTTTGTAAAGTGCAGTGTGTGCCGCTTCGCTACCGCCCCATTTTGGTTCTTAATGAAGAGTGATTTTTTGGCTAAGAAGCCATGAAAAATTCATGAGAGGGTGGCTGTGGCAGTGCCAGCAGTAAATATGCATACAGTGCGATCCTTGCATCAGCTTTTGTCTGCTAAATAGGTGAAAGCGATGAAGCTTTGTGTATCCTTGCAGCGAAACTCATTTTTCTTGTTGCTGTTGTTGTTGTTATGGTTAGGTAAGACCGAACGATGAACAGTGCATGGATAAATTATGCGATGCATTTGTTTTATGCACAAGTGTCGGTTGATTATGTGTGGCTATATAAGTACATATAGGTATATGTGTATATGTGTATGTGGCATCCTTTGTGAAGAACTTACCATCGGAGTTGACTGCAGTTTACTTTAATCGGAGATGGTTAAGTTGCAAAATGTGTAAGGGCGCTGTGTAAGTGGGTATTGCAATTTTACATAAATAAACGATCCTTGGGTGAAATTCCCACGACACTTAGCTGTTGGTGTGCGAAAAACGGGAGTCAAGAGGAGGGGGATACGGCGGATTATTTGTTATTGAGGGTGGTTGGCCTTTTAATGGCTCCCCGTTGGGTTATTTTCCTAGGGTTCATCTTTAAAAATGTCGAAGAAAAATTCGTTATTTAAAAGACGGATGAAAATAACCACTGACTCTGCAGATGGGGAAGGATGGATAACTTTTGACCGTGGTCGATAATCGGTCAAAGGGACAATTGAAATGGAAAATCCTTCGATGGATGTTGTTATGCGAAAATATTTGCTTTTTGTTTTTTTTTTGGTCCTCTGTCGTGGGGGAACAGCTTTTTGTTGTGGGATTTCGTAAAGTCGTCTTTAAGTTTGGGGTGTTGAAATTTGTAAATAGAAGCAAGGAAAAGCTGAGTTGTTGAATATCGGGGGCAGTGTCTGGAAATGTAACTAAAAGCTAACAATTCAATTTATATTTAAATATCGGATGGTAGTTAAAGCGGTAAAAAAGCGCCAAATCTGATTGGATTTTTCTGTTTAGTTTGTTCCCGTGAACCAGACTCCGAAGAAGCGGAGTTTAGCAGCCGCTAAGACGTTTAAGTTAGAGGTGAGCAAAAAAGGTCTAGGTCTCACAGCTGCTCGTTCAAGGTATTGAAATTCTAGTAAGACCGGTACTAAGACCCAAAGTGTTCTTCAAGTTTTGAGCTCGACAAACGCGTATTGGAAAACTTATGCTGTGCAAATACCAAAATATTATATTTATTAAGTTTTTAATAATGTTAATTTGAAAAAAATTAACATATCATCTCAAAATTAAATTTCAAATTAATTTGATTAGAGACGCTACAGCTAAAAAGATTCCCGGATCAATATTGGTTTTGTTGATGATGTTTTCAGAAAATAAAAACGTTGATTTCACTTGCTGTCTTAAATGACATCCAAGGATCGCAAGAAAGTCCATTGGTACGTCGCGTCAAATGATATATTTACGCTGAAAATCTGTTCCAGACAGTTGAAAGGTGGACATGATGAGGAATGGAACGTTTTGAAGTCATTATTCAAACAACGTCGTTGCCAGATTACAATTTTTGCAGCAGAAAAATATTGATTCGTACGCAATGCTTTTGAAAACGTGAAAGTTCCGTTTTCACTGCTATAAACAGGGTGTCCCGTAATAAGTAAAGGAAAGTGTAAGCGTCATCGAAAATGAGGCAGAAGTTAGCATCAGTCAATATTCGCAATGAATTCCAAAAAAAGGGCTAAAGTATATGTACATACAAAACCAAGGAGGACACTTTGAACACCTGTTACAACTGCAATTTAAATTCAAAACCTCTTTAACAAAACAAATTAATTTTTTATTCCTTGCCTTTTGAGACCTTTTTGTTGCAGGTTTACCTAGATGTATGGGTTTTTTGGCACACTTGTCATTGATTATTTTTTATTATTGTTTCGTTCATAAGAAAAAATTAATAAAACGTACTTTTTCTTTCGCATCTTTTGAAGCAAATTAATACCTTGAAAAATTTATATCTGAGCAACCAAAAATGCTATCGACATTATTTAAACGCAGCTAAAAATCTTAATATTGCTTTTCAAAACAAAACCCTTAACGAAGTTTCTATCATTAGTATTATCAGATTATAAAATATCATAAAATCAGCGTTTTCTTAAATAATCGATAAGTGATATACATTTTTTTGTTTTCTTAGAATATACCTAAGAATCAAAATAATAACCTACAGAAAAGGATAACCGCTCAACGAGAGTTGATATAAGTTTGCTTTAACAAGATTTATAATAAAAGTATTTTTCTTTAAATCCAAGACTTAAATTCACATAAATGAATCTTGATATTTAAGTGTGTTTGTATCCCTAAACAACGAAAATAGAATTACTTCTAAGGTTACACGAGTCTATTTTACATTTCTTTAAAGAGGATTTCTGAAGAATTTGTTGAGTTTCTGATAACCGCCAACTCTATAACTAATTCTGGTTTTCCGGTTCTTATTTACTAATAATATCATAAAATTGTTTTCACTCTGTCAAGTGATAGAGTTAACTCATTGGAATCTAAGAACAGCAACTCACTACACCGAATTATGCACATGTTGCATAAATTGGGTTAATATATTTGGCAGACGCTGGCTTTGGCATGAACCGTGGAAATATTTCAAACTCTCCAGCGCTCGAAATACAAAATTCGACGATGCGAAGAAAGAGACAAAAGTAGACTCCCAAATGAATGCAGTGCTTTATTTTCAGGCTAATATTTTCCCAATTTAAAAAACGAGCTTTTCTAATTCAAAACCTGAGTAAAAATTCTTGTTAATAGCAAGAACCCAACAAAGTATTATTTTATATATTAACTTAAATCGAAGACAATAATCAGTTTTGGGTTATCTCCAGGGTACCTTCATCGAGGGCCACATGCCGAGTCGTGAAAAAAAGATTTACACAGAAACTTGAGGGCATACAAAGAGGACATGTGCCTCTAAGGACTTTCTTTTTATTAATCGGCCAAATTAAAGTAGTCTCAAACTTTTAAAGAGTAACGCATCTTGTTTGGTATCTTGGAGAGACAGTGCTGCAACACAAGAAAAACGGCCGTCGATCTTAGGAGCGCGTTTAACTAATTCGGAATCTGACGATAAAGAATTTGAACAACAAATTAACGAATGAAAATTATTCGTCTCCAATGGATAATTAAATTCCTCATGTGAGCTCACTTTGTAGGGAGTGCATCTCCTTGTTCATGGCAAGAAGTAAATTCTCCCTTATCAAACCGTTACTTTCCCGATGGTCAATTAACTTTTGAATCAGCCATCCAGAGCGCTTATAAACCATTTAATTTTTTCTGCATTGGTTTTAATTGTTTTATCGTTATTTTACGAATTATAAAAAGCAAACAAGAAGCCAATCTGAGTTATCAACGATTTTAGCGATTCTTTCCTTTCCTAAAGCAAAACTCGCATACTACAATCAGCTTGATGTGCTTTTATAACATTTATGAGAGTACACGTTCTCGAAATAACACTTTAATTATCTTCCACAACACATCAAGTATCATAAATCTGATGTCCTTATTCCATTCAAAAGAGCCTCTTTAAATTTCCAAATGACGATTGCAACTCCAAAAATATTCGCAATCAACCCTAAAAGCTTCACATGTGCAATATCAATTCCCCCCACAAACCTCTCATCATCCTACAACGAACCAAAAGCAATCATGCATTAGTCTAATACGAATCTTACCACCTCATCCACACTCCAATAGTCTGCAAAGACAAAAATGAATCCACATACTCGTACGTCAGCTACAACATAAAAAGAAATCACAACGGCTCTCTCCACAATTTCAACTGTGCATACATTTCTTATAGACTTCGTCCTTTCAACGGTAGAAGGCACTTTTTTGGCAACAGTCCCCGGTTCGGTAATCCGCCCTACCATGCGATTCACAAAAAATCATCTCCGGGCGGGAATTATATTCCTTTTCCTTTATTTAGCACCAAAAGTAAATAGATCCTTGAAAAAATTCAACAACTCATACGTCAAATTTATGAACGAAATCCCCAAAAATCACTGCTAAATCCTGAAGGCTTTTCATTATGTGTGTATTCGCTCACCTCAAACCTTTAATTTTGAAAGCCACAAGCCGCCTCACCTCATCTAGATGTCCCCACATCATCGTCACATACGATGGCGACGTCGACTACGTCTGCTAGAATGAAAGAACAAAAAAAATATGAAATAAGAAGAAAGACGTATTTCAAAGCACATACACAACACAGGACACCCCAGCAAATATACATATCTCTATTTTTCTATATCGTGTCTCAGTCCCAACCCCAACAAGACCACAGGTGTGAGGAATATGAGGCTTAAAAAATGAAATAATATAAAATGAGCCAAGGACCTTCTTTTGGGGTATTTTGCTCAGATTCAGGAGAAGGACATGCATGTATGACTCATATGTTGGCGGCAAGTATGAGTAACCATACTCCTCAATCTTCCTGGACTGGTTGAGGACTGACTGATTGAATGACGGGCGTATAGGTTACGTTTGCGAATCTTGTGTTTGGGGAATAATTCACGCTCAGACAGATTTTCTTCGGCAGCGTCCTAATTTGATTCAGATCCTTTTTGCGTGAATCGCATTATACCCGCACCGCTCATCCACCCTCTATACATATAGTACATTTCTGTCTTTTAAACGCGAAGAAAAAACAAAATTTAATTATGATTCTCCATGATAACGATGCAGGTAGCAGCAGGATATGCCACCATCTCAGAAATGGGGGGCTGAGCTCGTTTTTGGCTCTTTTTTTTGGGTTTTGTGCACGTGGATACAGAAGGAGCACTCTCACGAAACTGCGAATTATTCTATTTATGATGTGTGTTGCCCCTCATTAAATTACTCACAGATTGTTGAATAATTTATTTCCAGGTTTTTGGGGTTTGTTTTTTTTTTTTCTTTTTTGTTTCGTCCTTTTAGCCATTGCCATTCGAAACCGCATAACATACTGTATCTTGGGAGGCATTTGATTTTTTTTTTTTTTGCTGTATTGTTTTGGAGCTATTGCAAGAGAAGGCATTTCGAGTGTGTCACTTGGATGAGGTAATGTTTACATAATTTGAAAACATACCGCGTTGCGACGAAGGAGTCTGTTTGATGTTACGAGGGAGTGAGTGCAGGAAGGCTGAAAGGAATTTATTGTTCGTTAAAATTCTTGCTCATATGGCTCGACTGGATATAAACATTTGTTTGCAGTCCTTTTGTATTTATTTTCAAAAATAATGATTGTTACATGTTAAAATTGGGTTGGGGACAAAAGATATAAAAGAATTTTTTTCAGGGCTGAACAATTCTAGGGCCGAAAGGCATCTTAATTACAGCATTAAGATTTCATTTATAAGTTTTCAAGAATTCATTGGAAGACTGCATACGTTGTTGACTTCTTATGACAACTCAAGTTTTAGTCAGAAGATAATCAAGTTTATTTTTCAGACCGTTTAATAAAAATCATTCAGAAATTTTTGTTAGGGTTAAAATTAAATGTACATTTTTTTTTGTGGAATCACCAATGTACAAATAGTTTTCCTTATATCAAATAGCATCTTCTTTATCTCCTATATATGCATTTCTTAACCTCTTTAGATATGCGATTAATTTTCAAAAAATTAACAAAGTAACACAATTCAAAACCAATCGAATATTGACAGAAAAGCAAAAGTTTCAGTGCCAGTTGTCGATTCTATCTAATAAGGTAGAAGACAAGATACGAATGACGATTGAAAAATTATTCGATTCTAGATGACAGCAGCTCTTCCGGATGAATCCACATGCTCCAGCAAGTCCATCTTATTGCTTTACACAGACGTGGAAACTCATGTGGCTATAGGGTTTTCCATGAGCCGATCTAAAGCGAGTCATTGAAAAGAGCCGAGAGTAGGTCTGTCTTCAAAAAGCCTGTGGAGCCGTCTAGAGTTCGAAACTTATTTCACTTTCACTTTCACTTTACACTTTCGGCTATAGTTAAAGGTTTGTAAAGATTGGAGTAAAGACCGATCCACACCACGTTGACAAACTTTACAACAAGAATATGCATTGCTTAGCAATGGAAATGTAATAATATTGATTTACTAATACAAAAAATATACTTTTTTCTGACTGGTTTTGAGTTAATTTAAATGCAAAGTAATCTCTAATCCCGAGTTCTGTCCTCTGTAACTAAGCGAGATGAAATTGATCTCATTATAAAAGTTTCTTCGACCAAGGTTGATTTCATTAGTACAAAAATGCAACGTCTTTACTTCGCACATAAAATGGCTCGCCCGAAGGGAACGGAAAAGAGAAGAAGTATGCAAAATGATTATAATTTCAATTAAGAATCTGAATTTTGGATGTACATATGTACACATACATGTATC
Source organism: Orthonevra nobilis (assembly GCA_963555765.1). Lineage (NCBI taxonomy): Eukaryota > Metazoa > Arthropoda > Insecta > Diptera > Syrphidae > Orthonevra > Orthonevra nobilis. The sequence continues at coordinate 96,886,397 of OY743224.1, forward strand.
CCCATAAACTATATCTAGTACCTTTTGGTACGATAATGGTTTGATTACAAACGTCTAAGCGGACAAAAATGTAATCAATCTGATTTCTTCGTCACGTTGTTTAAATAACGACATAAGAATTCTAAAAAAATGAAAATATTTTATAATATTTATAAAAAAAACCTGAGTAGTATTATTATCATAATTGTTATTATTATTCATTATTTAAAATTAATTTAAAATTCGTGAAATGAAATGAAAGAAGAAAGGAAAGAAAAATAATACAACCAAACGTGCCGTCTGCCGAACTAAGTAATGATCTAGTAAATGGTAGAGAACATTTTTTGTTAAGCTTGCGTAGGTACCAAACCCCCGATTTTTCAACTTAAAAAAAAGAGCGCGGTATTTTTTATAAATTTATAATTGATAGAGTGGTGTTCCATTAGCTTACAAAAAATAGCAAATCAAAAATCTTATGTTAATATCTTATGCTCCCTTTGTCTATGTACATCTCCCAAAAAACAAAACCCTCATTCTCTTTCATTTTGCATTCGAAGAAGTCCATTAAAAACATAGAAACAATTTGACATGGCGAGTGACTTAAATTTATTATCAATTCATTCACCACCGCTGCTTTCCCACTTACAGACGAATGAAGATTTATTTCATCAAAAATGCGTGCCGCTGATATATTGCAAAAAGCTACCACAAATATTCCTACTCAACAAGTACAATTCGATTCCCAAAGGAAACATTTCGAACTTTTACGCACATTCATCCTTTTCTATGAAAATTACCCCCCAACCCAGTTCATATAATTTGATTATGCAAAAAAATTCGTATCAACCACTTAACCACATCTACAGGCTCATTACGGTCCCCAACCCCCAGCAGGGACGACGTTGAAGAGCGTTCGCATACGATACGACTTTTATTCACACAATTAGGAAATTGGCACGCACTTCACTTAATACTGCTTTCCATCCCTCCGGCACACAAAATTGCTCACATATCACATGCGAAGAACACATTATTAAGTCGTCAAATCATGTTACTTCCTACCCTAACCCACAGTCGCATATTGAGCCTGAAAAACAGGAAAAACAAGAAAATTGAAAACTTTCCCAAGAGGGGATCCGTTTTTCCGGTAAATTTGCAAACCGTAATATTTACTTGTAGTCATAATGCATGTGTACTTAGCTGATATACAGTGTGCTCTGCGACGCGACAACAGCCGCAAGTACAGCAGAGAAGTTTGCCAACTTGCTCAAACCAACCCCCTAGCGCAGAGCCTGGTTGCGCCACCCAACTTACTTGTCGATTTCAATTTTCACAATTCGTTTTCCAAATTTTTGCAAAAAGGAAAACCGAAAGACAGTGTGCAAAAGTTTTACCAGTCGCATGTTGCATATGATACAGCCGCAGGGATCGCACAAGAGGCTTAACGACTGATAACTGGGGGTGAGTGTATAAAGTCGTGATGGGTAAAGGGATAATCGCGCACAGTCTCATATTATTATGACAGAAAAGTTTTTTGTCGAAAAGAGAGATTTAAGAAGAGTGTTTTCCCCGAAAAACGTTTAAAAAGTTTCTTCTTCTTGGGCGGGCTTATAGGCGAAAAGTTTCACTTTACAAATTTATTTTCCTTCCTTTTTCTATTTTACGATTCACTTGAGACTGTAACTGTAAGCGATGTCGGTGCTGCTATTGAGACAGACACATGTCCTTTGAGACACCTTTCAAATTTAATTCTGAGAAGACATAAATTTTGCAGGGGTACTTGGCTCGGAACAATTGTTAATCTTGAGGTTGACTCTAGACTCGACAAGGTGGGTGGTACTACATAGTCTACTGAATATAATATTATTCAAAATCGGTTGTCGAAAGAAAGTCCAAGAATGACTACGTCCTTTTCTTAGCCATTCAGAGAGTCTTAGACACGGCGAGAAAAAATGAATCTCATACGGAAATCGGTGTTGCATTTTTAATATTCTATTTAGATGCAGCTAGTACCAGATTACTTTTACTTTCTCGCCTTTGAAAGAAACTTTATTGCCACAGATTCTTCTTTGGTTGTTTCTACTAAGATAGGCCCTAAATCATAAAGCGTTGCGTGCAGTATTCGAATTTTTAATTAACTGTCGTGCGTGATGTTTTGCATTGCAATTAAAGTAGGTTCATGCAAATTTTCATTCAAATGTAAATTAATAGATCAGTTTTGCGAAGCAGCGTGTGCAATTATTTGCCGAGATCCCTTTCTAATATACTACTCAAGTCCTTTGGATCCATCATCTTTTTATTCGACAGGAATAATTTTATCACGTTGCATTTTTCATTCGTCCTTTCATATATGATTGTGCTGTTGTCTTTCGTCTTACAAAACGAAATTGTATTTGAAAAATGCATTCTTTTGCTCCTTCTTTTTTGAAGTTCTCCATGGACTTTCATTTCTTTTATTTAGGTGAAAGGGATAGATTTTCCCTTTGATGGGTTCAAAATTATAGCTTTCCAAAAGAGGGTTTTTAAGTCAGGTACGTAAAAATCGAGAGTATAATATTTAAAAAAAAAACCGAAAATGTTCAATCGTTTCGTTAGTCATTTTTTAGGCATATATACAGATATATCATTACTCGATCTGCCCGTCTTTGAACAAGTCCGTTGTTATAAGATTATATTAATTTAAGCTCTCCAAACGAATATCTTAAAATATCGCTTCGAGCTCGAGCACTTGTGAAATCTTTTGGTTAAGTTGTTCTTGTTCAAGAAAGACGACCAAGGCGATACCTCCGTCTTGTATCGATTCGACTGCAGACTAAATCTTATCTTGCTTTTTATACTCAATTATAAATATTTTAGTTCTTCTCCATAATAAGATTTTATAAGGATACTAAATTTTCAAGGACATTAATTAAAAATATTGCAAACCTCAGCCAAACACATTCTTAAAATTAAATAAAATTAACTTTTTAATATGGTTTTTGATAAACGTCCTTGAAAATAAAGTTTTCCACAATTTTTCAAATTCAATTCTAAGCATTGAGTTATAACTCTAAAAAATTTGTCACTGAAGGTTAAATAAAAAATCTTTAATCACATTTATTTTCGAAACGCACATGGCTGCATAAATTTTCATTTTCTATTCGCATGTAGTATTTCGGTGCGCCTTTCACATCGAATTTTTAATTTACATAAAAACCAACTTAACCAAAACGGTACATCGTCTAAGGATTGTGTAATTTTATAAAAAAGAAATAAGGGGATGGCATTGTGAATGTTCTGCTCAATGTTCCATGGATTTTTTTTTATGTAAATACCAAGTTAGGATTCGCAGCCAAAGCGTTTGGTACACGATGTACACATGTACAGTATGCGCGGATTCCAATGAACCGGAACTATGTCGGAGAGAGTTGTGTCCTTGCGAGGAAGTCAGAACATTTAGTTTAGTGGTTGATATTGAAACCGAGGGGTATTGTCGAAAGAATCGAAAAGGAGGGAAAAAACACGAATATTTTTTCGAGATATGAAAGGACATCAGGATGTCTTTGGTGCAATTTACATGCAATTTTATTTACATCCTTTATGTTTTAAACTTAAATGTTATGACATTTTATAAAATTCGTATAATTTAAAATCAATGTTCAAAATAAATAAACGCGGGCATCGTTTTTCGGGAAAAAAACTTGAATTGTTGTATCATGCAAACATTTATCAATGGCAGTTGTTCTATTGCTGCCCTTGTAATGACTTAGCTTTAAGGACATCCTCTTCTTTTTCTTTAATCCATTAAGAAGTTTCATTGTGTATAGTTTTTAGACTTGTTTGGTCCTCAGTTATATTTAAGACCCCTATTTCTGTGACCTAATCGATCTTTTTGACGCATCTACGCACTTTTTAAATAACTAAGAAACGTTCTTCGTGTTGAAGCAGTAGTTCCGCAAGTAGCTTAAGTGCGCGATCAACACTCGCACTTGGCTGTTTTTTTTAAGAAAGCCTTGATACGCTTTAAATTGGATTCTTCTATCTGAGATAACGGGTGTGAGCAAAAAGATCGTTTTCGTTGTATATTGGTGTTGCATGTTTTTGAGGCTTTGTTGTTTACGATAGTTTTTCTTCCATATGGTAGCCAGCATCTGCATACGTATATTAACAAGTGTATAACGAATATCGTTGTTGTACATGGAAGCAAGATCTTAAACCTTCAATATTATTTCACTGATCATTAGAGACGTGTTCGAATCAGAATGAAAATCGCCTTTAGGATTTATGTTCATGCAAAAATTTTGTCCCCTTCTTTTTCTCTGGCATGCGATCAAGTGCCTTCAAGAGAACTATACAGAACTATACAGAACAAGTGTTGCGATACTAAATATTCAACGGCACATTATTTTTTTGAGCTATATTTTTTGTATCCTTAGCTTACCGAGCTCACAAGCCTAAAGTCACAAAAAATGTGCGCTCAGCGAGCTGCACGTTATCCGAAAATTCATTTTATTTGCCCGTAAATATCTAAATTTCGATAAATGTTTTTCCCACATTCCCTAGGTCTCATAACGGCACTCAATCAAATGTCCTAGCTAATTTTATGACACTCGGCACTAAAACAAATTTTCGATCACGAAACAATACTCCTTGCCTTCGTTTTTTTCTTGTTGTTTCTTTTCAGTGTAGTTCGTAATGCATCGGTTAACTTAATGTTAAGCGATAAAATTGAAATTTAATTAATTTGAAGAGTTTTACACTAATTGCTTAATAAACCACGAAGGATATCTCCGATACTGCGGTCTTGTTTATTTTTGTTTTTATTCTATATTTGTAAGGATCCCTTTTTTCAATTACCAAACCAAACAGGACATTGCAATAAAATGAGTATATTTTTTTTTCATTTTACATGTAAATGGGAACCACCTTTAGGACTGACCAAAAGTGGTATCAAGGTATATGGTAATTTGTGATGTCATGTCGAATTCGCCGCTTTAAGCAAACATGAGTTAGAAGAATAAAAAAAAAAAAAATTACCACACGAACACCCAAACGGAAAGGGGTTAATTAAACCATTGGCCAAGGGCGGTCGACCGACCGACACCGACACCGGTATCGCCATCGATTATAATTTGTTATTTGTATCGTAAACGCTATCAATTAGTCCAACTCCTCCACACGAAAGCGGCCCAATGTCCTGTGACTCTCTGTAGGTAGTGTGTGCAAACAACACTTACAACGAAAGTGACATGGGTAAACATGACCTCTGTTGGGTGTCACTTACAAATGAAAAAGAAAGTCGTATAAAAAAATTAAACCAACGACCACCCCTTCTGGTCACATGCAGTGGCTGTTCAAGAAGGGTGTCGGAAAGTTTAACGCGTCTGCAGTTTATGACCACCAACAGAGCAATATCATCTGCCAGAGGGAGAGAGAGTAGGCAATGTTTGCATGTCTAATTATATCGAATCCAATTGGTTTTTTCATCATCACTCCTTAATTTACATATGACACGCATATCCCTTAAGGACATCCCTACAAAAACACTTTCCTTACCTCGTTTGGTCAACACGAAAGAGGTATGCCCTCTGACAACCTTTCTTAGTTTTTCCTTCTCCCCTACCTCTGCCTTTGTTCAAATTTATGACATTGTATCACGTTCTTGCAAAACCACATCCTTTCACTCGCAAAACAGTTTTCCTTGCTAAATCCCATGTCACATCGCAATCGCTTGTGGGCCAGACATTGCGTACCATCAGCACAATCTGTTTCAGTATGTCTTGAATAATCACACCCACCTCCAGTTTGACCACAGTCGCCGTGATGGAATGCGAACATAATACGAATCCCATACACAATGGTACACTCGTTCACTGACTTAGTGAGATTACTTTCTTGGGATGTCTTCTTGAGAGTTTTGTGAGTTCGCTTGAGTGGCACCGAGTTTCAGCGTTCTTACCCCGGGGGTAATACGGGTATTCAAGTCGCATGTTTCTTCATAAGAGATATGACATGACATGGACTATACTTAGAAGAGACAAGGATATGGGTGATATTGTCTACTGCTTCGTCTGGCGGAAATCCGATATGAAAACGACCACACCGGCTAATTGCTTAATTAGCATATGGTTTCGACATCTAAGCCAACAAAGCTTTATTTTGTCTGTTTGACTCAGTTTGTAGATTCCTTCCATGTGGGAGCTGGCTGGTTTCTATTGACAGACATATCAAACTATTGAGCAGTGGGGTTAATCATGGATAAACATTACGCACGCGTTGGATGGTGTCGTGGAGTAAGCTCCTTCCATGCCTTTTCCTTCTAATGACATGTTGAAAAAGTTTTAATTAAAAAATATTCATGCGTGTAGGCGGTGTATCTATTGATTACAACGAACAGAAGGGTAGAGGTTTATTGATTTCTTTTGATTAATTTTGGCTTCTCAGAAGGGTGGGTTGTCGAGAAAGTCAACTCACTTTAAGACATGGCTCATTGGAAAAGAATTAATATCTTGAGTCCATTTAGTTGAACCGATAGTTATTCAACTGACGTATTGTCCTCATTTCTTGTAAAATCTAGACAGGCTTTCTTTCTACACATAATTTTACAATGGACGAAATGTTTAAACACAAGTTTTAATTAAGAAAATAATTTTAGTTTCAAGAGTTCTTTCTCTTGACTCACGACGTGTTTCACGATATGTGTTTCCAATTCTATTTCACTATAGTAACACTTCGTTTCTTAATATTCAGCCAGATATTCTGATGAAGTGTGTCATTTTCCTTCAACGCGAATTCAAGCTATCATAAATACCAGAAGCTAAAGCCAAGACTAGTTTTAGGGTACCCCGATCAATTTGGAATGCATGCCAATTAATTAAACTCAAAATCTCAAATTTGTCAAATCAATAGGGATAGTTGTAATTTGGTTATCAATTCGAGAGATACTATCAGAAAATCATACCTAATTTATAGGAGTGCCTTTAGGTTTTGAAACCACAACTTCGGTATGAAAATGACTTAGTAAACGGAAAAAAATTACAGCCATAGTTAACTTGAACAAGCGGACCAAATTAAAAAATCAAAGGAATCATCGTTGAAGAGCAGCGCGCACTTACTTCACCAAAGGTTTCAGTGAGAACGAGTTCGGCTTTGCGTATAGTTACATTTATTATAAATATAATAAGTAATAAGTTGATGGAGTTCTATTCTAAAGTTTATCGAGGATCACAAAAGCTCTTTTTTTCGCAGCAGCAATACTCGGGGAAGGTAGTCGGTGAGTCAAGAGAGGTTTGGTGTGGCGAATAAATTCTATATTTTATTTCCCGAATATAAACCCGTAACCTCCCGCTGTGCAGTCCAACGTTTTAACCACTAAGCTACGAACAACAACCTCACCATAGTCGTGCTTTTTTAAATTAATTTGTTCGAGATTGATCTGCGTAAGATTCCGAAACCTAAGAAATTGCCTTAATGATTCGAAAGGACATTTTCTCGGCTCTTGACATTTTCGTCAGTCTGAGGAACATGTAAGATTGGATTTTTTTCAGATCTCCTTGCCAAAAAATGTTTAAGGGGGAACATAAGATATGATATGAAATGCTTCGCATTTATTTAAATACACAGACATAATAAAAGACCCTCCAAGAGGTCAAGAAATATGAAGATATGCATTAAGTTTTTATATATTTTAAAACGGTGTGTAATCATTAAATTTCATTTCCTTTTATTTATACTATAAACTCTTTTAAAACACTTTAACGAGCCCCTCCCCTCGACTCAATACTCGTCAATATAGGCAATGAACAATTAATTTTTTTTCCTCCAAAAAGATATATTCAAGTAACTCACTTGAGTGTACTCAAAATTCCAACACTTTATAAAGAGATAAATCCATCGAAACAATCCGTTATTAGAGCAAAGGGACAAACCTTTCCTCCATAGAACCATGGAAGTCCTTTAGCATTTTATTTACTCTCTAATACATCCTCCCCTTAAATGTACAAGCATAATAACATCACAAACGTGCATAAACTTCATGCCCCACTTCCCATAGGCCGGAGTGATAAAAACATTTGAAGCGCGCTTATGCTACATACAGATACGGATACAAGGATCTTCTGTCGCTGCCACTGACGTTCGTATGGTGTAAAGAACAATGTGTGATAACAAGCATTTTATTTTCAGAAGAAGGGAGCCTTACTCTCGGTAATCGAGCGAAAATTCCACTCCATCTACGAAAGGATAACCACCCCCATAAGCCCCCACACCACCTCGAGTCCATGTTAGACAAGAATGTATGCTAGGGATTCCGGTGTTGGATTAACTTGTATTCTTATTGAAGCACCGACACAGGATTTGCACACCGCTCTTGTATAGGCGGTGTATTTGTTGCCAAAAATAAGATGAAAAAACCACCCGAGGGAGTTTGTACAACCAAAAATCCTAAAACAAACATTTATATGCCATTGCCACCGAACAAGAAGAAGTCAAAACGAAAAAAGAAAACTTTTAAAGAAAAGGATACATGCGAAGCTCCTTTTTGTAATAATAGATGAACATGCATATTGAGTGGCAGCGGCACTGAATTGAGTCGAGTTAATATATTATGCATGTGGCAAAAGGGTGGGCAGCTACGTCCTCAGTCACCCTTGGCTCGGTCGCATTCGGATTCCCTTTTCCTTTTTGTTTTGTTTTTTTGCTGGTTTTCATCAGCGTTTTTCGACAAAAGAAAACAGAAGTTTTGCATTTTTTTTTTTGCCTTGATGATGAAAAACAGCGCGCAAATATGCAGAGATGATAAACGATGGTAACAGAGAATGGGGATGGGGGTATTCGGCATAAGTTGTTGACTTTAGTCAAAGAAAACTTTTACCCGAAATACAAGTTCCACCAAGACCAACCAGCCCAGTTTTCCACTTGAACTTTTTCCAAGTGTTTCGAAAAATATACCATGAACCACCGCACGCCGTTCAATGCAGATGAATGTGGGGATGCTGCTGCGGTTTTGTAGTGTTGGCTAAGAGATGAGAATCCTAGGTCTGTTGGTTTTAGCTTCGTTTTTGTTTCGTTTCTGGGTTGTTGCATGCAACAACACACTCACACATACACACTTATAGAGTGATGGATGTGAAGTGAATTATCCTTGAAGTGATGGCCCATAGATATAGAAATATTCTTTAGATTTTCTTTCATGCGAACCCCTTAAATCCTCACCTCCTTCTTTAAACATTGGCAAGCTTTGCTCTCTATGTATTGGTTCATTCTATTTATTTCCTTTTAGAAATGTTGTTACCGTTTGTTTCGCTTCTTTACGGGGCAGAAACAAGAGAATGCACTCGAAATATAGACAAAAAAAATAACAGAAGAATAACCTCAGCTAGAGAAAGAGTGAGAGAGAGAGAAACAAACACAACAACAGCAGCCAGAAAAAAAAGGAAACTTTATTTTTTGCAGCAGTAGCAGCAGCACTTAATAAGCTAAAGGACCGAATTAGCTCTGAAAATATCCTTTTCGATTTTTTTTTTTTTTTTGGTTCCATTATTGTCCTGTCCAGTTGCTTTCAGGTTGCATTTCACAACAAAAAATAAAATACAAGTATGAAATAAACTTGCAGAAGAAAAATATAAAAAATTAGTAATTTTTTTAATGATTTTGTTGTTCTGTGCTTCAGTTGGTTAAGGATGCAGAGGCTAACAGATGAGATATGGGGTGTTGTATGAAGGATGCAAATTTTGTTGTATTTTCTTGTTTTTGTTTTTTCGTAAGAGAAAGGAAACCTCACCTGCTGTCGGATATTTATGTCCGTTTCCGTGTATTTTGTATATATTTCAAAAACTGAGTGAGATGTTGTCGGAGCAACGTAAAACACACAGAACAGAACACAGAACCCCACTTCCGTTTGATGTGGCGACTAGAGGATATAGCAAACCTATTTTTGCGTTCTATACATGGTCTACATTTTTTGTCTTTTTCCTTTTTTGCTTGATTTTTACACTATTTTACTGAAAAAAAAAACAAGGAGAAACAAAAAAAAACAGAGAAATATGCAAAATAAAAAACTGAAAAACATGGTTGGAGTTTGAAGGACGCTTTTGGATGGACGAATGCTCGGTTGGTTTATTTCATAATGCATCTCTTGTCCGAGATGTGGAAGATTATTATTTAATTTCAGAATTTTCTGACTTTAATTTTTCTATTAATTGTTTAGATTCTTAGAGGACATGTTTGCCGGGGAAGATTTAGCAATGCTCATTCAGTTGTAACCATTGTTAAGAATATTTGTACTCAGGATTACTGATCATTCGAAGACAAGTTTGTTTGTTGGGCCAACTTAAATGAAAAAACATGAAAACTATAGTTCATGTGACTTTAAAACTTTAATCGATTTTGATAAACTCAAAGCAAAGCATATCTTTTTTGAGTCTTGTAAGCAAAATTAGCAAGAAAAGAATGCATCTAATTTTTACGACAATTTCAACAAAATCATATTTTACGATGCACTTATACGGAAGGGTTTTAATGATCATGTAAAAGGCTCAAACGTTGGTTAAACATGTGTTTACTGAATAGATAAAAATAAGATATTTTCAGAGTTCTACGTTCTATGTTGAATACACTGTACAATATGCTTACAATTGAAAATCAAAATTCCTGAGCGTAGAGAAAGATTCTAAACAAAATTAATGTATTAGCGGATATTTTTAATAAATTTTGTGTTTCGAACTACAGACCTTCATATTTCACTTCTTCCATCGATGCACAGAATTTTTGAAAAAGCAATTCAAAATAGTGCCATAACATTTTCAAATTAAATTAGTTTCATCAATTCTGCACATTTTGGTTTCTAAAGTGGGAAGTCCACGGAAGATGCTCTATTGGAGTTTTGCTCTCAAATCTTTTCAAATTAAGACAACAAAATTAGCTTGATAGGGTAGGCTTTCGTGGTATATTTTTGAAGCGGCTCAAATCTTTTTTTTCGCAAAAATATCACCAAGAGTGAATATGGGAATAACTAGGGAGGGAATTAAAAATTCACTTTCATGTATCTGAGGATCCGATGTTCAAGTTTCCCTCACACACTTCGCACTTCGGCGACCAATTATTTGATAAGTTTGAACTGTAGTGATAAATGTTTTCCTGTTGAGGACGGCACTGAGTGCAAGTACTTAGGGTTGATTTTTGATTGAAAGATGGATTTCTTAAACCACAACGAAGCATTGAGAAACTGTTTTCGGTTAACACTGCGAAATTTCTTTTATTTAAGAACTGTCTGTTCCGCTGGAATACTTAACGCAATTCACTATGGACTTTTCGATTCAAAATTGCTCTCAACAAATTAAAACCAATGAAAAAATACATGTTGAGAAACCTCTCCCATAAACACTTCTTTGTCAGATCTCGCAATCTCAACTCCAGAACCCTCGACTTCGTGGAAACATCCTACATTTAATCTCTGTTCCTTATTTTCGTACCACTGCTCTTCGTAATTTTTATTCATTTATATCATGCCGTGTTTTCCATAAATTACTTTTGTCCGTAAGGACAACGAATCTGTTAACAATACAATTAAGAAAAAGGCTTTTCAATTTTAAATACATGGCATTAGAAAACCTTTCAATTGTTGAACCCAAAATGAATCTAAAATCTATTTCTAGGTGACCTTGAGTTTCTTATCTCTCTGTTCAATGACGATTTAAAAATGTTCTTGCTTGATTTCAAGCTCCTTTAAAGTTATATTATATATATTATGCTAAAATTTGTTTGAATTTTTAAGAATGATAAAATAATATTAAAAAATAGCATTCTTCTTATGATTACCCCTTTCATATTTTGAACTTTAGTTTTGTGTATAAGAAATAATAATTAAATGAAAAATGAAAAGAAAAGTTCTGAACCGCCAAAGACAGATTTTCCAAAATAAATATTATTCACGATCTCGTCTGAGAGAATTTAAATTTTTCAATTGTAACCGTTTTACATTATTCATACGTTTTTTTTTAAATAAGAACAAACTTTTAATATGATGGCTCAAATTTATGAAGAAATGTTTACAGGTTAACAATTCAATAACCTTCTTCTCCAAAGGATTGATTCGCTCACGCGGCAGACAACAACTCCTGTACTCGATAAATCCTTTAGATTAAACGATGATATATTAATACTTCAATTTTTTTAAGTAAAAACTTTCCACCTCCTCCTCAGTTCTGCTCCGAGAACAACAGAGTTTATATATCCATTGAAAATGAATGAAATCAATTCGATCGATTCAATTGATATTGTCTTAAGTGAACGATATTTTTAAAGTAAATACTAGTGCTGTTTTCTACTTTGATGTGAGACCAGCCTTAGCTCTTTGCAGAGGGTAACGGTTTTTTCATGTGAATTGCTCGGAAACTCCATTTACGGCATTATTAATTCCTTCCAAAAGAAATTATCAAAAAAATCAGTTGCCTAGATTAGGAACAAAAATGTTTAATCCCTGGATTTCCGGAAATTGTGCTGTTTTTGACCCAGGCAAGTAAAGTTGATCCGATATCCCGTTTTTATGTGCCGCTCAAACCCAAAACAGCGCCACCCTTAACTAGCTAAATGTGTATAGATGAAAACAAATAACGCCAAAAATACTTCAATGCATATTTTACTGGGCCAAAAAAAATTAGATCTGCTCGATAGAGTTCAAAATCGAGCGGTCAAACTCAAAACGGACAAACTGAAAACAAAGTCGATGAATTCCCTTCAACACCGACGTAATGTCTCACGCCATTTTTTCCTTCATATTTTTTTTCTTTCTTTCTTTCATTGTCTCAAAAGCAGTACTGTGGCGAATTGGCAATAGAACTTCCTCCACTTGTTGCTCTAACCGTAACACCCGTCTAGCTTATAATACTCACCTGTTCACCCCCACGCTTAACTTCGGTCATGCTGGCGAGTGTTGAGTTTCACAACACAGATGCGAAATGCTCTTCCATACTCTTCACATTTTTGTGTATTTTTAATTGTCATCATCATTTCCTTCCTGTTTCTTTTCACCGGCATTATGTTTTATGTGCAAGCTTTTTAAGGTTATTCGAAACCCCTTGAACACGTTTATTATATAAACCAAAATGCCACAAATGAGCTTATCACTATCATTTAATGCCATATTTTCCAAACACATAGATATATTCAGTTCGCACGGATAACTCTCACTTGGTTTCACTTTAATAATTACACGCAAACATATCACTAGAAACCGGTCACCAAGCCCAACATCTCAATTACAAATCGCGTCCCTTAATTCAATGTTCACGCAATAAATTACGTCCAACTATTGAAAAATACAACCTTCTTAAATATTCACCCCAAGTAATTGAATTGGCTTTAAATATAAACTGGTCACTCAAAACTCTTTTATATAAGCAGAAAAAAAAAACAGAATGGACAATGGTCACCCCAGGAGGTGACATGCAATCCAAAAGTCATAAGCTCATAACAACATGTTAATGTGTAAACACCGCAATCATTATACATCCAAAATAACTAAGAAAAAAAACATAAACAATAAAAATAAACATATTCCAAGGGGGTTGAACTGACCTCAGGTCATCTCATTAGCCAAACGAACCCAAATCACTGTTGTATTCAGTACGCAGCGCCGATCAATTTGTCAACACAATGGCCCCGCTCTTTTATACACAATAATGGCATGAAAGACCGGTTTCTCACCGCAAGCCGTTCCACTGCTACTGTTTCAATCCCCAGAGGGATGTACACGAATACGGCCCTTATGTATCCCTAAAGTGAATTTATTTTATTTAAATGCCTGCCTCTCCCGATGCACTCGCTGGACAGAGGTCAGTGGGAGAATATTAATTTTAAAGGGTGGTAATCTGTCCTAAAATCCTCAAGTTCAAGTATTTGTTGATTTGAATCGGCGGCAGGAGGGAGATTTATAATGTGCCTTGCAGGCAAACGATTCTAGATTGTTGATTGTTGCACATTTTTTCCTAAACGGGGCAGATGAGGATAACGATGATGCACAATTAAGACATTTTTTTGCGAGTATGATGTGGTGGTGGTGAGTCGTGTCGCGCACAGACGATTAATTTTACAACAACGGACCAAGGTTTTGATTGTTGAATAAGTCGTTTTTTGCTCTTGATATTCGGCAAGATGGAGCTGAATTGGGGGAGAGGACTGCCAACAAAACAAGCCAGACTAAATGAGAGAAGAAGAATTATGGAATCCTTCCTTAAGGCGTAAATTTTTTTGTTATTATACCTTTTCCTATGAAGCCAGATTTTGATTAAAAAAAATAGAGGATGGGCTTGGAAATTGACCAAACTTGGAGAACATGTATCTTTATAAAAACAATGTACTTTAAGCGTTGATTAACAAAATGTCAGTCTTTTGGGATTAAATGAAGGATAGATGGTCTTAATTAAACTTCTGTTGTCGCTCGAAAATAAATACCAATTTCAGAATTCAAGTATTTATTAGTATAAGGTTTTAACAAAGTAAGGTTAGGTTTTAATAAAGTGAGGCTTCCCATTTTCAAGAGGTTCCGCTAAAAGCCACGCTTGGTAAATATTTCTCTTATTAAAGTCAAATATTAAAAATGCCTCTAACCAAACGCTTAGCAGTCCCCGAACAAGACAGCAAGGCTCGAATTACGACGATAACAGCAATTACATATACACTAGAAAGGATTGATGAGATTCATTCAGATCGCAAAGTCATGTTAATAAGAGTCATTGATTCTTCTAATACTCATATAGTTTATTATTGAAGATCTCAATGAACTGTTCCGACCCCCGTTTCTAATGACCTCTGACGATTCAATCAAAGACATTATGATATGATAAGCAAACAATAAAAAGTATTACTTTCGGAGACTCTATGTCGGAAAGTGGCCATAATAAATATTAAAAGGTAATCATGTCTGCGCATTGCCTTCCTAGAAACCATGCGAAAAGGCTTTTTAAGGAGCCAGCAAGGACATGGGTCAATAAGTACTATATATCACGGGCAAGACAAGGAGCGGTGATAAAATCCAAGTCATATTTTATATGCACGCAAGAGAATCATCAGCAACGAAATTGAATTTATTTAATTGGCGTTTAGTGCATAATAATGAGCAAAGCTCTGAAATGCTGTAGCTTGAACTATAAGCAACGTAGTTCAATAAAAAAGCCCAGGCTGAAAGTAAGATGGCAGCGCTTCTCTAAATTGGCATATCGTCGTGTAGTATTATCGTAAAAGTAAGTTGAAAAGACAGCCATATCGTACGAACTAGTTCAGAATTTTTGAAGAATTTTGCACAAAGAGTACGATATGAAAAAGATGTCGGTGTGCTGTATTGACTCACTCCAGCATTTGTGTCGCATCACGCTAAAAAAAGACTACGAAACAAGGTGATCTCCTTCATAAATGCGTAGTTTTCAGAATTAAACAAATCGTATGTTTTAAAGGGAAATCCAGCTGAGGGGGGTCCACATTGAGCGAAAAAATCTTAATCACACGCACGAAAATTGTCGTATTTAAATGTTGGTATTTCAATTCGCTCACGTATTTGTAGTGAGTAAAACTTTTTAGCTAACAGAAGCCAAGTAATATAAAAGATTTCATTGTAGTTTATTATTTCTATGAAATCAATTTGTATATTGAATTATGTAAGGGCCGCCAATACATCATTTTGGAAATGTTGATTAAAGACCTTCCTCCGACCAACAAATCGTTTACCGTGTCTCGCAAACATCAGTTGTCCGCATGCCTTAGACTTTTCGCAGGAGGAAGCTATCAAAACGGTTCTGGTATGGACTTCGACGTCCGTATTGCACAGTCAAGTTTGTATAAAGCCTGCACCCAAATATTAGACTTAATTGAACCATCCACCGTCGGTTGCCTTAAACTCCTTCTTGTTGTCATTTATCTTTTATTTTTTAGGTGGGATAAATGATCACTTCAAACCTTAAATTTGGAATGCATTACATGTGAATGCCAAAAATATGTGGAAACTTATACAATTATATTTTTCCAAATGATAACTTCCTATTCATCTGCGTCTGCATTACCTCCCAGAGCTCCTTCACCTTCTCCGGGGGTCGTTTCGTCATGTTTTCTGCGATGTCCGGGAAATTTCTCATCTGGCCGATCGATGGTTGTCTTGATGAGAAATATCAAGCTTTGTATTGAGAGTTCCGATCCGGTTCCTTTTAATGATCACTTGAAAAGTCATTCGTCATGGACAAGCGGACGATTCCCATCGAATAATACCAGAAAATACTTGGACCTGTCTTCACAACTAGTTAAGAATATTAACCCTGACAGAACCAATACTGAGTAGATATTAACTTTTTTTGAATAAATGAAAGCGTTTCAGCATCTTAAAAAGTTCATTCCTATTCAGACAATCAATAATACAATATTAGGCAGTTATTGAAAACGTGGGATCAGTTGCGTATTGGTTTTGTCCCTTTTTAATTAACGAATTTTGAGTGCATTTAACACCATGTTTAGTTTAAAAACTATTTGTAAGTATTTTTTGTAAAAAGGCTTGGACATCCTTGGATTAAATGTTGAGAAAAATATAAAAAGAACGAAAAATTTAACGAAATAAAGTTTGCGTTTCTTAAACTCATTTACTGCTTTGAAAATTCAATCGAAATATTAATTTAATCCCAGGATAATATTTAATTTTCAATTCCACCACATCCAGCATATCCGGACGTCATGTACTCCTGCCTCACACACAAGATGGTACAACTTTCCTTTCGTTGGAAAACTTTCAAGAGGACTTTATCTTACTACATGTTTCTGCTGCGTCTTACAATAAAGGAGCGCATCAAAGCCAAATACATTTCCAAACAAAGTTTCCACAGTCCTCAGAAGGATTTGCTCTAGCGCGTTCGAGGCTTCCATTCCTTGTATTTATGTGTATTGTGGTTAAATTAAGTGAATCCACATTTTGTCTTTCCGGGCAAATGGGATCAAAAGTTGATCTCAGTGACCTTTCATAGTATTTATTGTTTTTTGATTATGCTCGTTATATATGTACATAAATGAAAAAAAAAAAAAAATATTATAAATTTAAAAAATACTAAGACACTATAGCGACTTAAAAAAATGTTGTTCTTTTAGGACAATTCTATGCTTTTTTCCTAACTTAATGTTTATGTATCGTCTTACACTGTTATTTGCCTTAGAACGGCTGCCAAGACAATGACTGTCAAGCTTGCCAAAAGCCTTCCAACACTGCTGTAGCACCCTAGATTTTGTACCGTGACTTGATATCTAATTTGATCGGGATACTGACAAGCGGCTTCAGAGCATGATCCCATAGAACTGCTGTAAGTGGATGTAGCTTGCACAGATATGTACAGTGGAGGGCATTGACCGATTGTGAAGTAACCATTACAGGCATTTGACAGATCGTATGTCATACTGTTACCGGTGCTGGTGAGCTGTTGGCAGGTTACATCAGTTTGTGTAGTCGATGTTGTGGCATTCTGCATAGGCCGTTCGGTGTATCGTGATGTACATACTGTAAGGGTGACTCCGCTGGTTCCGGTAATGCTGACTGAACGACTTCCGCCATTTGCAAAGAAGTAATTCGGCATCATGCGATAGAAACTGATGTAGTTCGGACGAATGTATTGATACATTTGGTTCTGGCCATAGCTGGCAGCAACCCAGTTTGCGTTACAGCGAGGATTTATAATGCGGCGTTGAACTAAAAAGGCAAAAAAGGTTAGAAAATCATTAAAAACAAAAATCCAGAAACAAATGCCAAAATTGGGATGTGAATGATTGAATTTTCTGAAACATCATTGAAAAAAGAGAATCTCACGTTGATTGATGCGTTCGACAACCGGTCTTCCTTGTGCTGCAGCATTATTTTGGCCTAATGTGATCGGGAACAGATCTTGAGAAGGATCAGCGACAAAGGAGTTAAACCGAATAACCGAACCCCCACTGTAGTAAATGAACCTCAGGTCAGGAATCTGTTCTCGGATGTACTGTAGTTGAACTTGTACGTAATTTGAGTCACCATCATTGACTGTGGCCATATTTGGTACCATCAAAGCAATCATTGACCGTCCGCCGACTGAAGAGTTCTGCTGTTGTTCGTTCATGTAGTTTTGTGTCAAATTTTGAACAGTCTTCAGAATGAGAGGTAGATTAAAGCCAGGACTGTCTGTAATTGCAATTTGAAGAGCATCGAACAAAATCATTCTACAAAAAGCTTACAATACGACTGAGTCGTCACATTCCACTGTTGATAGACGTCACTCATGTAATTGGTTGTGTTTGCGATGACCCGACAGTCACCTGCACTGAGCAAGGTTATCGTACTCCCAAATGGAGCAATGTTGATGCGGTCTAGAACGTATCTAAAAGAATAAAGCAAAACATATGTAATAAGTCTATTCTTTATTTTACCCTGAATTCATACCCCAGGGTATTCACAATATTATTGTATTGCCATGACACGTCGAGGAAAACATAGATGTCAGTCATGGTTGTGATGTTTTGCATATTCGCAGTCGGCGGGTTTGAAGCTTGGCAAGAAATGTCATTCAAATATTGGGCTACAAAAAAAAAGAAATATTCAGTAATATTCACAAAATTATATTTTCTAGGTACTTACGAACATAGTTGTACAATTGATTAGCAGCCGCCTGTGAGAACTGTTGGATAGCATCCGACTGAAGGGTTACCCTTAGCTGCATATCGGCATCCAAAACCTGAGCGAATGCACTCGTTTGACTTATCATATCATTCAAAGGAGCTACTGTGTTGAACTGAGCTTGCCTATTACATGCCATTATCCCAGAATTAAGAACTCCACCCAGTGAATAGTACATGGACAAAAGTTGACTTAACTTCATGCTCGAAGCTTGACTCTTCCACTGGGCGACATTCATAGCGATGATAAGCCCATCCAAATCACCGCGAATCTCAGCGTCAGTCATCTCTAGATTGTTTCGTTGTGTAAGGAAATACCACTTAGCCATGACAGTATCGTTCCAGGCACCACCCGCACCAACGGAAGCTGTGTTTGATGGTGAAACAGGCACTTGAACTAAGGCCACTTCGGACAGATCACCCGACAATGTTGAAGCCCATCGATTGTCTATTGTAAGTGTACTCTGTCTAGCGCCGGTAATTTGCCCCGGTCGTCGAGCTAACGCCAAGAGGGTCCGCAATTGAATAGTTTGCGGTTGAAGTCCTGCCGCAATACCAGCAATTAGATTACCTGCAGTCACCGATCCCCACGGCGTCCAAATAACGCCATTTTCAACTGGACATTGGCTGATTTGATCTTGGGTAGCGTATGACGTCGTGTCAGCATCATTCCAATACTCAAAATCTGAGTAAGGATTCGCCAACATTTTATCGGTGGATTGTTTTTTAGTTTTCTCGCGTGTCTCAATGAGCTCGACATCGGCAAAGAAGTTGGACTTGTAAGGATTATTACCAACAGCGCGGGGAAGTCGGTTCGAACGATACTGCGAGAGTTTATTGCATACTTGGCCCTCGTCACCACGAACTCGAAGATTGAACGAACTGGAGAGCATAAAATGCATTGAGCACCGTTCCTCTTGCGTTAACGATGAATTTGGGAAAGTATTTGCATTTCCCTGGATAAGTCGAGACAATAACAAACGGAATTTGGGAAATTGAAAGCCTGTTGGGCTAAATGGTAAGACCCCGGGAGCAGCTTGTACACCCGGAGCTCTCTGGATGCCATCCTGCCTGAAGCGATGCAACAAACTCACAGCTAACGTACGGATGTCCATGTTGAAGCTGTTGCTGTTCTCCACCTTACGGATGATATCGATGAGAGTGTTTATCGTCGATGGGAGTCGATTATCGCGGTTCAAATAATAGCTTGTATTGTAGCACTCTACCAGTGATGGTGGTATCTGTAGCTGAGCATTCTCCTGTGCCCAAGATGACGGAAGTGCTATACAGAGGAGCAGCAACGCGGTTGCAATTAATTGCTTACCCAGCAAATGATGCAGCATAATGGCGATTATCTGGAAGGATACAAGGAAAAGCAATTGTATTAAAATTTATGAGGCAAGTGGATGATGAGCTCAGTATGATGTCGGTATAGGCACTTAAGTAGTTAAAATATTTCTTTGGATTATCTTTATAATTAAAGGGCAATATTTTTCTTTGATGAGTATAGGCTCGAAAACCATTCAACAGTAGGGCATGTTCAGAGAGAGATTTCTGGGAATGGGAAGCCATAGAACGTGCATGTATGTACAAAACAGACACACAAAAAATTCAATCTCTGAATTTCCTTAATACTAAAAAAAAATGTAAATGCAAGATCTGTTAAAATTTCACTTTTACACGTACTCAAATGGGCGTTATTCTGGAGCTGAACAATTAATGGTTAAGGTATGCTCTATGTATTTGTTACTCAGTGAATAAAGGGTGCAAAACAATATCAAACACAAATACTAAGACATTGCTGAATCATGTTTAAAAAATATCGGTAGAGCAATTAAGAGCCAACTGAAGAACCGTGATATATTGACCCCCAATTTTATGCACAGATTAAATTGGGTGCGGCAGCTAGTTTGGCCTTTGTATTTTATATATCAAATACTGATTTTAAATGCCACATTTCTATTCCTCGAAGGGCAAAAGTTAGACAAATGACTGAGTAATAAGTTATTCTTACTATTTCTTGGGTAAAAAATAATTGAATTTCACATACCGCAATCGGTTTTCTTTAATATCTAAATGAAAAAAATTCAAAGTGCACCTGTCGAAAACCTTACTTTTTTATCATTACTAATCGCACTAGCAAGTCACAAAAGTATGTAAGAATTACAACACTTTTTTTTGTCCATGGCCTGCAAAGCCAGCCAAACATTTACTCACACAGTAAGCTTTACTGATAAGTGTACACTCAAGCGTATTTTTTGCGAATGAATGATATAAAAAATATTTAGATAATACTTTCCTATCAAAATCGATGATAATGCGTTCGTTTATCATAAAGTAAATATCAAATTGACAAACAAACAGCTTTGCCTACCAACTACCTCAGCTTGTATACTAAAGCTTGTCACGAAATAGGTGAAATAGATTTATGTACATAAACATAAATATAGGTTGATTGTACATGTTAGCAGGTGTACGAGTACGATTTTTTTTCTGTATAACTAAGTTAAGTTATTAAAAATGAAGCATCATGTGTATTAAAAAAATGTTTTTTAAAATACAAAAATCACATTTTACGGGTTTATCTAGTCATATCAATATGGGCTCAAAACTTTTGGTGGTAAGCTATCTAGCTAAAACCTATGTATGTATACTTCCTTCGAATGACAGGTTGCATGCGCTTATCGTGATAAGCTTAAGCTTTCATATTTTGAAATCGAATAAATGCGTCATTTCGGTCATTTAATAATAAAAAGAAATGTTACACTTCTTTTGTTGAAGTAAAAGAGCAAGGAGTATTCGACCTAATCCACATGACTAATACACGAAAATGTTTTGAAGGTTGCAAAAAATGCTTTCCATTGACTTAAGAGAGGTAAAACTAACGAAATGGACATTACATTAAGTAGATTATAAGCTATTCCAATCCTTTTTTTAATGTGCACTCCTTGTCATCGTTTTAATTCATCAGATTTTAGAATTTATATTACTTTAACTTCGTCAAAACATTCAACACTTAAAATATTGCAATGCTAGGGAAACATTTTTTTCTCAATATGATCCCAAATGAAATAAGGAATGAGATATGTCAGCTTTTAAACTCTATTGTATTGTAATATTTAAAGGCTTACTGATTCTTCTTTCTTCCTTTGATTATTTTCTACTAAGTACAAGCTTATGTTAATTAAAAAATATGCTGGGGAAGTGTATAGTATAACGTTATTCATTATAGTTATTTGGAATCATTCTGCTTGAAATATTAACTTTCTTAGTTTTATTTTCAGGAAGATTTATTTTATTTTAAATTAAAAATTTGAAACCACTGTATTTAGACCACATCTTGACTATATAACATACATATGTTATATATGTGGTCATACGGCTCTATTCAATTCAATAGAGCCGTATGACCACCAGTAACTCTTTGCACAATCGGATTCTTTTGATGATCTAGTTCACCACATTTTCGAGTACCTGCGGTTCTATTTCATTGATAAGACTAACTTTTTAAGTTGTTTGCTGATTCACGGCCATAATTTTTGGTTATGGGAATTAAACGGCGAAGTACATATGTTAAAGTTCTGATCTGATATAAGAAACATATAAAAGGGAAATGGAAGTGAATGTTTCCTAAAAGTAATTATGTCAACTGTTTCTATGGCCAAATGTTAGTCTCTATTCGTTATCCACGAATGGAACTTGTATAAATAAAATAGTTTGCATTCAACCATAGCACGGTTTCAGCCAAATTAACTGCGAAATGTCTTGTATCCCCAAAAGATGATCTAACTCTTCCTACCCACTAAAGCGTACATTCACTGCCAAGACAACTTTTTATGCGTTACACGCATAAATTTATTTCTTCAGACCACCAATTCAATAATTTTTGGACAAGAAAATGCTTTAATTCAAACGAGAAAACTATAAAGTTTTGAAACGTAGATCATTCCACTTTTGTAAATGGCCTTGTTTTTTTATCATTCATTTCACATTTTTTCACACATTACAAAATAGCGGGCTGTTTAGTCAAAATGACGCATAGAAATTTAAAACAGCAGCCAGCCGCACATGAAAAATGAAGAACGATTTCATAACATTGTTCTTTCCAGAAGATAAACCTGGGCGTGTCACCACAACTCGTATTAAAACGTATACAATTTTTTCAGTACTTAAATTAAATAATAAATTCGGAACGACAAGCAAATTGTGTACGACATTTATATTGTTTTTTAATATAATTTTTACAATTTTCTCACTTTAAAATGATAAATTTAACTAAAAACGAACTCATTAGTCACCGTTAATAACTTTAAAGCACAAATACCTGTTCGCTTATACTTGCAATCTATTTCTACGTATACACACAAAATAAAACAAACAAATTCGCAGAACCACACTATATTGACTAAAACCAGGTCTTTATCGTTTTATAATAATGCTTTTTTGATAGAATTCGATAAGATAGCCTTAACAGTAGTGATTCATAGATTATTCACTGAATTGCACAGGTTTTTTTTCCGATTTCCTTTTAGCACAAAAAAATTCAACATCCAACATTTTTTTCACTAAAGACATATTTTCACTCTTTTTCTTTTCTCCTTTTTTTCAAAACTCACATTTCTATTTCAATTTAGTTGTGAAAATTTTAAGAAATTATTGGAAAAAACAATTTTCGAGTGCACCTTACTTGACTAATCGATACTTTCGTACTAAACTGCGAAGCATGACAGTCTACTAGGCGGTGGCTCAACCTGCTTGTAGACATCATCTAACCTAAAACCTTTATCTAATCTATACAGTAAAAGACATGATAAGATAAATGATAAGATGAGCAAAAAAGCTAGAGCCCGGAGAAACTTTCAGTTTCGGCTAACGAACGAAACGAACGAACCTATGCGTCGGTCGGTTGAAGTCTCGATAAATCTATACAAGTTCGTAGAAGACACTGAAAACTACTTATTTTTTTGTTAATTGAACAGAAAGTAAACCAAAACACCCCAATGAGAACGTTTAGAAAACATTGTTATCAGATGTCGGTGAATGCCAGCATTCCTTGTTTTATACTTTACCTGTGACCGTTGTAAAAGTTGTATAAATGCTTGAGTTTGAATAGCTTATCGCAACATATTTTCTAACAAATGTTTTTTGGTTGTTGCACTAGCCTACCGCAAAGTTTTGTATTTATTTCGTTACTCAACATAATACACATAAATATTTAGAAAGCTCGTATCAAAAGTGGGAGAGAAAATAATAACGAACGTACTTTTTTACACTGACTTATTTAAATTTCCCCTAGGTCCAGAGTAAATATAGTTTAGTATTGTCTCAAACTGCGATCGCTTGCTTAGTGGATGATTCCTTTTACATAAGTGAAGTCACCTCTGGCAAATTTTTGTTTTGGCGCATTGTTTCTGCATACGTTGGGCTCTGCGGGCCGGGGAGAATTTAAATAAAACAAAGTGAGTGTGAGATATCATTGAAAATTTTAATCGTTTCAGAGGCCTATCGATGCCATCATATGGTATACGGATCATAACATCGTACAAATGTCCGTCGCGCATCCGAAATGTCCAATTTTCCATGACTCTGACGCATAAATCAGGCTGAACTTGACCGATGGCATGGGTTTTGTTGACTTTGACTCTTGTTTTAAGCTTATTCGCAGGGAACTGCGACTTCAGAAAATCAGTGTGGCATATGTCGTTGATTGGATATGATCCAATTCAGGCTGAAAGAAGTTGGTAATCATTGACCTATAGCGCTCGCCATTGACGGTGATGGCCTGACCAACGTCGTTCTCAAAGAAATATGGACCGATGACGCCGTCAGCTCAAAATCCATACCAATCAGAGAGCTTTTCGTAATGCATTGGACGCTCTTGGTATCGTCCCAAAATCTACAATTTCGTTTATTGACGTGCCCTTTCGTCAAGAAATGGACCTCATCGCTGAAGACGATTTTTCGATGAAAATAAGGGTCAGTTTCCAACTGCTCCAGAGCCTATTCAGTGAACACACGCTATTGTCTAAAGTCGTTTTCCTTCAGCTCCTCGGTTAGTTGAATTTTATTTGGGTGCAGGCCAAAATCACAATATAAACCTCGCCAAGTTGTGGTCGGCGAAAGGACGAGTTCTTGTGAAAGACGCGAAATCGACTGGCTCGAATTCTCCTGCACACTCTCACGGACAGCGGCGATGTTTTCGACGTACTTGTGTTGGTTGAACATTTACTGAACCAGTGGACCTAAATATATTCATCACACTGCGTCGTGTGTCGTCTCGGAAGGAAGATTACAGCGACCGTTAAATCGGCGAAGCGCGCGGAACGTTGCCCGAACAGGACACCCATTTTATTATTTGCACGTGTTGTTGAACGCTATATCCGCCATGGTGATTTGGCAAAACAGACTGTATAAATGACAGCCGATTTCAAAAGTTCGGATGTCCCTATTAGAAGATTCTTTATAAACTTTAACTTAGGTTATCAAATATTTATATATTTTTAACCTGGAAGGCAACATACTGGAGGCTAAAAACACACAGCCAATCAAGAATCTCTATCTGATTTTTACTTCCATCAAGGATTGATTGCCTTAAACTGTCCGTCATATGGTCATTGACTGTTTTTTAGTTTCGTTTCGTATCCTTCAAACAGAACGACAAGAGATATAACTATGACATCTAACGTCTGGTTTTTGTGTCCATTAAATATTCATCTTCACCTGCAGTCCGTTTTTGTAAAAGCAAGTGTAATGATGCTTTGTGAAGCTTGCTTTTTTTTCCTTTGTAAATGAAAAAAGCACCCCTCATTTAAACAATAGTCCTAAAAGGACTCTGTTTTATTCCTTTAATTCTTGGGAATCTTTGATTCCATAAACCTACGCCTCCCCTGCCACCGACTCAACCAGTTTCGAAACGATATGCCAAAATTCAAGAGACAGCCGAAAATTTGTTTCATATCCTCAATCCTGATGACAAAAGATTTATTCATGGTAAATTCAAAAAAAGGAAAAACACGAAAATATAAAAATACAAAATATGATAGCTGGAACGGGTGAAACGAAAAGGGATCCAGGTTGCCTTTAATTTTTTTTTGGCAATATTCTCAAAGGACACATTGTGTTCCATAGAAGCTATGAGAAGAACACGTTTTCCTTTTTTTGTCGTAAAAAAAAATACACGCGTATGCATGTGCATGAAGGAAAGAAAATACTTTGCCAAAAGGAAATAATAATGCACACAGGATCAAAAGTGAAAACGTCGCGTCGTCCTTACCGCATGTTGGATACATGCTGCCAAGGTTAAGGATATGCATACAATGTCGTCGCAGGAGAAAAAAAAAGGCAACACAAATTGTAAAACCAAATGTATCACTCGAAACAATTGCCGAGGATTATGGATTTCGTTGTGTACATTCGGTTGACATGTCTAAATTAAGAATAATGGTTCCATTGTTGCCCGATGACAATGACAAGTCACTTCACTTGCGCTATGTGTCGCCCGTGAAGAGCTGTGTTGGCTTTACTGGTGCAGTTAATGGTCGAAAGCTGTTGGCCAAAATCTTTTCCTATACATCCTTTCTTTTGTGGTATAACGCTGATAATAATAAATTAATAACACCTACCGCAATGAAGCAACATGCGGAAGCACATGGAAGTGAACGACGCAGCGACGAGTGTTTTCTGCACTGGCAGTCTCTTGGAAAAAAATATTTAAAGTGAAGGAACAAAATCTTTAAAATTCAATAAGGCAGACAGAATTTTTTTCAATTTTGTGATTCACTATCGCTCGGTGTTCAATACCATTTAACACAACTTATATCATAAACTCTGCATTGAATACTTCTTCTTTACGAGTAAAGATGAACCTGACAGAGGAATAAATTGAAAATTCAAAGCATACAAGCTTCTGTGCCACAGAATGGTCGAATCTTTAAAGTGTCAACAGACAGATATATACAATTAAAAAATATATCTAGTTCATTTCAGAATCTGACTACAATTGGTAGCCTGTAAAAGCATTATAGAGATAAGGATAATCATAGCCACAGCTGTAGCTCTGTGGTTCTATTACCATTGCTATTAAGCCCTCTAGCCAATTTTGGCAATCGGGCGAGTAGGGATGTTCCTACCTGCCAGGATTATTACAACACACACATCACCGTCAGATCCAGGAAAGCAGCATACGATCCGACCTAACAATCATCGTGCAGGAGGGATATTAGAGTCCTTACAAGACTTGACCAGTTCAAGTCTATTGTGAAATGTTAGTTCCAAATTGTCGACGGTAATATAAATAAGCAAATTATTGCGTATTTCATCAGAAGAAAATGTTTCTTTGCTCAGCAAGTCAGACACTGTGAGTCCACTTATTGTTTTAACAATTGTCAACGAGCCGGGGTCTCCCACCGTTAAGATTTGTTATACTTAAAATATTTGGAATCACTTGTTGAACTCGCAAAAATGATAAAAAAAAAACTATATCACAAATTGGGAGGACTGTAGTCTTTACAAGTTTTACTCACCATGCTGCTGTGCACGCCAAATATGACGAGGAGTTCCTATTCTTTCAAGGTTGTTTAGTTCAGATCGAAACAATTTCCATATTGGCGATAACTGTGCGGGTAGCTCAAAGCAAAATTGTTGAAGTAATATTTAAATACACACGGTAACGGGTGATAAAACCCCAACTGGATCAAAAAATCCAAGCGGACTCGGACAGTATATTCCTTTTAGTTGCTACTTTAACATCAGGCAATTGAATTCAGCAATTAAGATTACACTGGTCAACAAATTACAACTATATGAAATTTTCCAAAAATATTGATGTCAATTTCAATGTATTTTGATGTAGTAATTCCACAAATCATACTATTATAATTTTTTCTCAGCAGATCGACTTCCGAGCTTGGAAGAAAACAAACGGTCGTGGCACATGAAACAAAAGGCAGTAGCCAAGGGTGCAGTTAATCACCAGAACCAGAGACAACTAGAAGCAGGACGGCTGATGACAACAAGAACGGCGCAGCAGAAGACAATCAGCCCTCACTTCGTAGGGGTAAGTTGTTTGCTCCAATCTTTATACAAGTCATAGACATGCGTAAATTGACTCTTGACCTTAAACCGATAGTCATAGTTTTTAAAGTGGAAAACCTTGATCGGTATAGTAAGCTATTCTTTAGATAGCTCTATTCTATAGAAAGCTACTTGCTCTCCTCAGCGTCAATCCAGAGGACTACGCCTTCACTCTCAAATTCCTCATTATGTTCTTCGAGGTCTCACCTCGGACTGCTGTCCAACAGAAGTGCTGCAGGCTTGTCCATTTGCTGCTAGCAGTGCTTCCCTGTTCACCACTCCGCGTTCGTGTCATAAAAACGTGAACTATAATTTATTCATAATTCAGTTCGTACCAAACGTCTCAGTAGACGAAGTCTCCAAAACACGATATCTTTTTAACTTACGAGTCTGGTGGGAAAGACCACAATGGACGAATGGCGTCACTCAATAAGCTATGTCATTGTCCCTAGAAGACCAGGAAGCTGAGGAGGTATTTGTTGAAAAACTTGCGGTTGGTTCTGATGGAAAATACATAGTGCGGTTACCACTTAATAAATGAAAATAACTTATGCTTGAGTTAAAAAAATATACTTCTACATTGTCCCTGTTTATTGAAGGACGATATAAGTTTGTTCTAACGGCAGATATCGAGGAAATATTCCGCCAAATTTTAAAGCTGACACAGACGGGGATCATCAGAATATTGTATTTCGTTTTGATAAGTCAGCGCTACTTCAACATTTCGAATTTGCACAGAAATTTATGGAACCTCTTGTACCCCATTTTTGTCAATAGATTGATTCAGCAAATTGCAATAAACACTGAGGACACTTTTCCGGAAGATTCATATTTGCTCACTTATGATGCTTATGTTGACGACATTATGGCTGGAGCTGATATATCATGCAGAGCTCGGCATTTCTGTAACATTGCCTTTGAATCTCGAACCAATGTATATTTTATTTGCCTTATTCCTCTTAACGTTTCCTCAAGCTTCCAGACCCATACAACTTATTTCCAAAAAGGTCTGAAAAGGTTCAATAAATTCACAAGCCCAAAGCATTTAAGTCTAAGAATCAAGTTAATCTAGCATTATTTTGTTTTAAGGTCCGCTTAACTCCCGCGTTGATGAATCACGCGATCACGGTTGTTGTTTTTCGAATTGTGTGTCGCTTGATATTCTTGACCATTATATTTTTGGCGATAAATATTGAGCCATAAGACAGTTGCCAGTGGAATTTAAATAGGGGTTCACATGTGTTGGAGCACATTGATTATTAAAAATATTAAAACTGCACTTGACTTGTCATACTTAAAATTTTGTTTAAAAATTTACATGCAATTGTTATACCAGTTTGTTTACTTATACCATTTTTTAAGTATGCTGCCCACTTAATATAAACTCCGTCTTTTGTTGAATTTTTCTGTACTACATTATCGAACTGACTGTACTAAACGCAAGTATAAATTGAAGCTCCAAGAAAATAAAGCAGTGCTTATCATTTTTTTTTTTGGACAACCTTCGTGGCAGTACAACAGCTCTAACCGGCAATTCATTCTACCGGTAACCGTGAGTTGGCACAGTTGCTCCGTCTCATCTGGCGAGTTTTCACAGCAGCATGTATTGTGTGTCGGATTCCTCAACGGAGCGGTCAAAAAACTATTTGATCCATACAACATGTATTATTATTATTCAAATAATATATATTCAAAGTTAAAATGTTACTTCGCCATTCGATGGTTGCATCAAGAGAGAAAAACAGTTTGATTTAGTGGAAGAGGTGAAATCAAAATGAAAATGGCACCATCTTAGTCAATAATTTATCAACTAATTAATAATTCTACTGCAATAGCTTTAGTATAATCTTCAAATAAATGTGTATGCAATTTACGGATCAAGTCGACTGGAGCCTTAATTCGACATATGCTGATATGGGATTTTTCATTGAAAATTTGCCTAGTAGAAATATAAGAGAAATAGGGGGAATTTTTGAATGTGTCCATTGTGCATTCGGAAACGCTGGCTGATTTAATGTGACCTCAGCCTATTGAATGTGCGGAGTATTCGATAAATAATAATTAGGTTCGTGCACAAATTTGATTCGTGACTTTGCTATTGCTCAGATAGAGATTTTTTGACTTAACGAAATTCGTAAAGTTTGCATTGCTACTTATTCGAGATCCAAACCATGTCATAGGCGCGTCGAGTGAAAATATTTAGAACAAACGCTCCCAACACTAGATGTCGCTGGCGAAAGCACAATTCGGGGAGCCATATGAGTTTTCCACACCGACTCAGTCTGTAGCGTACACCATCACGCATAAACAATACCCCAAGAATTGCTTTTAAATTTTGCGCGCCTTTTCACTCCCATCACCGCCGCCGCCATCGACATCATTCCCCAACACAAGCCATCTCACTCATTCTCTGTCGCTCCACCAGTCCGGTGGGTTGCATGCAAATTGTATGGTGGATTGCCTCTAAATTCTTAAGCACACATTCATTTTCCATTTTCCATTTTCCATTTCCCTCATCCGTATCCATCGCCGTCTCACTTTTCCCCAATAAAATAAAACAAGAACCGAAACACACGGTAAAACACAAGCAAAACTAACGTAACTCCAGTCCGATTATTTTATTGATCGATTTTCCCTCTTTGAAACAATATTTTCCATTTCCCCAACACATCACACAGTCGGGAAAAACACGTCAAGTGCGGGTCGTTGTCGTTCGTTCATTGACGCGAAATTCAAATCCTCTCCACACCAAAGAGTTGTAAAAAAGAAACGAGGCAAGAAAACCATAAGAAAAACAAAATATTTCAGTAAATTTTCGTTAATTTTGGAAATAAGCAAATTGTATTTTGGAAAACAGTTGAAAGTGAGCTTATACTTGGCAGAAAAGTTTGTGAAACGCTTCAAGTGATGTGTGAAAATTGAATATTGAATAGTTGCTTGCAGTTTTGCCCAAAAGCAAGTGGAGCAGGATATCGGGTGGGCAAAGTATTGCCGGGGAGGAGGAGGATTTTCTGTGGTTTTACATTCGAGGAAATTGGAAAAAAAGCTGGAAAATGAATTTGCTGATGATGGTATGTGACTAATTATAATTTTAAAAAAAGAAAAAAATTCTTTTATGTGAAAAGAAAATATTATTGATTTTTTGCAATTAAGTGGATTCTCTTTTCATTCGTACCTGCATAGGGAGTTCGGATGTATTTTTAGGGGCAGGAGTCGATACATACCATTGCAAGGCAATAAAACGCGTTGTGTGTATTGTTTGTTGGCTGTGCTCGCTGAATGCTTTTTGTACCTGCACTTTACTGGGGCTTTCCTATATCCACCCTTTAATTGCATTGAGGATGGCGTTCTCCCTCCAAATTTTTATTTCAAATTTTAAATCTGTTAATAAATGTGGGAATACCTTATTAATCATTTTGCCTCAAGAATGAACATTGTTAGACAGGATCATATTCTATTTGAAAATTTTCTATTTATGTTTTGGGACACATTTTGGCAGCATGCTCATGACTACCTTGGTGCCACCACCAGTGTCATGCGCCCTACTCCCTCTCTTGTTTGTCTGTCTATGGAGCTAGAGAGCGATGTCATGCCAATGGCTTCTGGCAACAACATGTCCAGGGGAGAGTGCTCGTAGTATATCCACAAATATCAACTCACAGTCACAATGCGAAATCCATTTAGGAAATAAGATGTTTAACGACGCTTCTGTGCAATGGGTGGTATTTGGTGAGCTTTGTTTTTTTTCTTTCTCAATTACAGGGTGTGTGTGTTGACTTTAATAGATGATTTTTGTTTTTGTTGTTCTCGTTTTATTGGAAATCAATTGAATGGATTTGAATGGAATGAGAGGGATATAAATGTAACTGAATGAGGGTGTGAGCGGGTCGAAAAAGTTGAATTCAAGGCATTTCCGGGTATCGTTGTAAAAGTTAACGTAGGTGGGTGGGGAAAATCTCTCCATTTCCTGTTCTACACTGGGTAATGGGATTTACTTTAACTGTTTTTTCTTGTAACCAACTGCATTGCTCTTGGGTATGGTTAATATGGGACATGGCGCTTTTCAAGCAAGGAGGATGGTACAAAGACTTACTGAAAAATTAATCTTAACCTGAGTAAACATTGGAAAGCAAAATGATACCTACAAGCGAGCAAATATTTGTTTGGATGTGAGCAGAAATCAACTTTCTGAAACGCAGCACTCTTCATGGTATTTAAACTTCAAATTTTTCTCCAGAACAGTATTCAAAAGTTAAAAAAAAAACAAGAAGTGTCTTGTCCGTTTGCAATATATTTCAAATAAAATAATAAATAAAATATAAAACACATAATTTGTGTCATGCGATGAATGCAAAAAAATAAAATGATAATTTTCCTTTCAATGGAGTACATACGTCTACATGCAGACTTTCATTAGGAAGGAAGCATTCTCACGGCGCTTCGTAAAATAGACATTTAGATTTTTATTTATAAAAAAATAAGTTTTGCACAAAAGGTTCCACGGTTTAAACACGCGAAAAATTTCACACAGATATTTTAATAAAAAGTCGCAAAAAAGTATGAAGTTTCTAACTTGGCCGCTGGACCATTCAAACTCAAGTGTTGTAATTTGTTCCGATTAAAAAATGATCCTCTAAATATCATTAAAATAAAAAGCCTTCCCACATAAATTTTATTTGTTGGGTCGTGATGGGTCGAAATCATGTGTGAACTTTTGTACGATTCTGCCGGAAATATGACCAGCGTTCTTGGACCTACTCGCTCGTTTTTAGATTGTCTAACCATGTGCCCAAAGCCCTCATAAATTGTGATCTCTCTGAATTCCTCCCAATTCTACAAGCGTAACTATCCACTGCCGCTGGCTACGAGTTTCAACATCAATTGCTATGATGTAAGCCCTTCAATTCTCTTCAGCTAAATAATTTGTATTGTTGAAAATAAAATAAAGTCGTTGGTCCCAAAGCCGGGAAAAGGTCGGTAAAATCCGCTGACAATATCGGAAAAATATCACACAAACATGACACAACTTAAAAAGTTGCCAATGCTGGTCGAACAAAACTTTAAGCAATCGAGAGGGAATTTTTCTTAACAGATTCGTACTGCGCGGAGAAATAAATTGGGTTAATGTTTCCTTTCGATGATATCAGGTGCCAAAATTTGTTAGAACAGCAGAAGGTAAATTGAGCGGATGCTCCAACTATAATTATTTTTCAAGCAATCACGGATGCTGGGATGCCTGTTCTAACCAATTGGAAGCATCGTGAAAAGAACCATGAAGCGTTGAAAACAGCTATAACTCAGGCTCAGCTCCCCCAATGATAAATTGGCTGATTAGTACGTGAATACTAATCTCAACCACTAAAATTTAAAAGACGGATCAATTCAGTACATATTTGGTTTCTGAACTTTAAAATTTCATAGCTTACATAAATTACAAAGCCCATACTAAAGAATCGAGATTATTTTTACACCTGTACTGTACGCACTCACTTCCCCCCCTGCAAAGAACCTTATGTCGTGGATGTTCTTTTTTATTTAAATAACAACACTGTCAGCTCCATCCATTTAGAATCAGTCTGTTCTTATGATATTATATTGAGTGTGTACCTCTGTGCTAGCTTAGTTTCACTTACCCAAAGCAACTCTGGGTGTGATCATCTAGCAACTTGTAGAAAGTTTAGTTCATCGGTCTTACTAATGAAGGGAACAAACTTTCATCCAACGGCTAAATGCGCGTAAGAGTTCGTAAACGCGAATTGATATTTATTTTTCGTTTGTTTCATTTAAATAGTCAGCTTCAAGGATTCGACAAGCTGCGATTTTGTGGAAAAATCTTCGGTGTTGTTTTCCCAAAATAAGCCGCCATATTGGCATAGATAACGTTCGAATTTATAGTTGGTACTTGGCCCTTCCAAAAACTAAAGTGACAGTTAGCAATGTCGCAAAATGTTTAAAAAAATCAAAGATTTCGAAAAGCACATAGAAACAAAAGTGCGTCGGAAGTCTTGTTTTTCATCAAGACAGGATAATACCCTTATTATGAAATGCTATAATTTGAAATGTTTTCCTCATCTAGCAGTAAGAAACAAACAGATTTTCGCCATATCGTCAGAAATACTACAAACAATGTTCCTTAAACGTCCAACTTAAAAAGCATAAGTCCAAGAAAAAGCAACGAAGAGCACTTTAACCAATGTATGTAGTTATCACCCTTGTGGGTCATTCAAAACTCTTCCTATCTGACAACAGGTTCATTGGATCGCAATTTTGCAACAACAAAGAAAGGGGTGTACAATTAGTACGTGATCACTAAGGAACAAGTTTTATTGTGACGATCGACCCATACACAAATAAAGGCAAAAGAAAAATCAAAAAAACACCTACTGACAACGAAACGCTCCGCTGTTTAATACCCTTGAGTAAATTCAAGGCGAAATAAGAACTAAGACAAATCACAAAAAAAGATAAGGAAAAGGATGAATAAGGAAACACACACAAAACACCCTGCTACTATGCGCCTACGTGCTACCATCACATCCTCTTTAAAATCCGCCAGTCTTCACAAGAAGAAACCTTGTCCAACAATTGCGTACGAAGAGGGTACAATTCAATGAATGAAGAGAAAAAAACTCCCCCATTTTTCCTTACTCCCGGGAGAGGTTCAGTACAGTAAGGTATTCGCTTTTTCTTTATTTGTTTATAGGTACTAATACAAAGAAATTCACGTACCCTAGTTGTATTTGCCGGCCAGGGCAAGCAATGCGATCTTTTTTTGTATTTTATTTACTCTCTGAGATCACTTGCCTGAGTGTACCCCATTTGCGCCCTCCTATGACGGTTTCGTGAGTGACAATGGGCGAAGATAATTACTGTGAACATTAGACGGCATTGCCAGGGAGGAATTTTAGAAGTTTTTTTTTTACTTAATTTATATTTATGTAACCGGTGTATTTATAATTATTGTACCTTTAATGGCTTTTCAATGGTTTGAACTTTATATAATTATTATTAAAAATCAAATAAATTGATCAAGGGTAGATTCTTTGTTAAGGTTTTATCCCGTTTTCTATACTTAATTCAATTCATGTTTTCTCAGATTCAAATTATTTCAGTAAAATAACGCATCTTTAGTGCTTTTAAATTCAAATAATTTGAATTTGATTGAAAATTTTGAGAACTCCAAACTTAACCGAATCTGCTCTTGAAAATAACAATTATTTAAATATGACATTTTAGACCTATTTGCAAATTCTACAAAATTAACCATGATGAGCTTAAAATTGATTCTATATTTAATTTTTTGTTGTTTCGATCGTAGGACATTAAACTTAGCTGCGGCATATATTAATCAATGCATGAACACGCTAAGTTTAGCCCTGGCCCAAAATATGAAAGTGGAAAAAATAAACGTTAAATAAAATTCAATAAACCGACAGTGGAAAACAAGGAGCAGTGGATTTTTTTCAGCCATATAAATGACCCAGAAAAAAATTAAAGCTTAAATCTTTAAAACCGACGCATTTAAATTACCTGCATGTATCAAGCCATAACTTTAACGTGGACGCAAGGAAACCAGTTTGAATTTTTTTTACTTAAGTTCTTAGAAGTGTTGTAAGTTTATCTTCTACCCTTTTCAAAAATTTCCGCAGACCATGATGTTATATTAGCAATATAGGATCGATCCTTATAGAGGGAACTGATTTAAGTTAAAGCTACTTTTCAACCTTCACGATCCCTGGCACGCTGCTTGCAGTAGTCTAAGCCGACATTCCTGGCACTAGCGATTGCCTGTCGTACCGGAGATTTGGAGTTTTCTGTGATTAGTAGACACGATTAGCTGGACTTTTGTTGTCCATTCGTTCAATGTGACCGAGCATTGTAGTCGACAAATAATTTCCGCATCCAGACAGGATCTCCGGATGAACTTTTTCCTCCATTCTCCCTACTTACTGACAGTATCATTTATCTAACGGAGAATATTTCTTTTAAAGGCCCCAAAAATACATTACTTTATTACTAGACACTTTAGCTTAAAACTAGCTTACATAACTTAATTTTCTTTTCTAACTTACTGGTCATATTCGTGCGCTTTAAACTGAACTAAGAACTTAAACTAACCTTACTTACTTTCTCAATGTAATAACATAGCTCTCGATTGTGATGTTTTCTCCCAGCTGGTGTTCGACGGAATAAAATCTTGTCCTCAGCATGTCTTCTGTTTTATCCTCATTATTTTGAAGCTCAACTTTTCTGGCAACCTCTTTACCATTGTAACTCTTCTTTTCTTCTGTAACATGGCAGTATCAACGGAGTCGGTCCCGCTGCACTTTTATCGTTATATAGTTATTTCATTAAACATTTCCTCCCTAAATATATATTCTTTGAAAAACTGTTTTCGACGATCTGGCAACACCATACTCACGCCTCTCAATTCGGCAAACCAACATCGGTTGCCTGTTGCCTGGACGTCAGTCCACAGCAACAGATGTTGGAAAAGTATTATTTCCTCTTCACGATAATTTTTTTTTCTACGCGTGGGTGGGAGAATTTCCACCACTTTGGTCAGAAAGCCAACTAAGTAACGTTTCTCGTTGTTCCAATTAACAAGTTCCATAGTAAACATTTTAAGCAAAAATGTCGCTTAGGTCACCAAACACACAAAAAATGTACAAGCTTGTGCTTCTGAATTTAAAAAAAAAATATAAAAATGGAATTCCCGCATATATCTCTCAACCGCAATCCAACCCACCCACTACCAGCCTAACCGTTTCTTCTTTTGTGGCCAGTGACAGCTGCCAATTCTTCGAAGTAAATAAAATTGGCGCAATCTTTGTTAGGGTTTTGCCACAGTGCCACCATATTTCACCTCCACCACCCCCTGTTATAAGACGCATTCGATTCGAGCATAGAGTTCGCCCAAATTCAAGTCTACGCTCTCCCACAGCCAGTTGGGTGGCTCAGAGAAAGAGAGTCATGAAAAAGCAAACTCATTAGTGCCCATGAGTCGACGATAAAAGCCCAGCATATCCATCCCCAGCCACCAAAGATAGGAGGGAGAGTTAGCCAGCCGGCAGTCGGGCAGGCAAAAACCAAGAAGCGTCTCTATGTACGATCTTCGATCTGTCCTTTAGCGATAACGAGAGGAACTCGGGGCAGTAGAGGAGCACACAATGAAAAAGAGGTGGTTTGGATGGATTGATGGTGGTAGTGCTGGTGCGTAATATTTTCGCCCTCCATGCGTTATTCCTCTTTCGCTCCACTGACCCTCGGCTCGAAAACCAAAAATATAAGAAGACTACCCGACCGTCGTCGATGTTACCGTTGTCGCTGCTGCTGCTGCCAACACCACCACACAACCACCTTCCGATTCTTGTGTGTTCTTGCTGTTCTCCCTCTCGTTTCTCATTGTCAGTTGCTATTTCTCCTGCTGGTGTACTCTACTGACATGTTGTTGTTGGCGGCTGCGGCCCTCTTTCCATTATGACCTGCTTGCCTGCCTGCTTGTCGGGACCACTATATCGTACACAGCGTACAGCAGCACAGCCCAGCCATTGCCGCCTGCTTGCTTGCCTGGCTGCTGGTGGGTTGCTCTTTGGCGTCGAAATAATAATACAGCAACAACAACAACACCAGCAGCAGCAGGCAATGTTGACGATGAGGCGCAGCGACAATGGTGCGACACGATCAGCAGCGGGTGGGTAGTTGTTTTTGTTTTTTTGTACTCTGTTTTTGGGTTGTGGTGGAATTGAGAGTTGGGTTGATTGTCTGACGCCGAAATTCGCTCGGGCAGTCTAAAGGAATTTTTCAACGCGATCGGAGGTGGTTGATGTGCTTAAGTGCGAAGTGGTTTTTCAGTTATTAAAAAAACACGCGTGCAAAATAATTAAAATATTTTTAAAACTCAGAAAATTTTTGTGTGGAATTTGCGTAGATAAATAGGATAAACTCACTGCAAAGTGCTTAACTGTTTTGACCTGCCACTGACTACATAACAGAAGACTTGGGTGGTTAACCACTTTGAAGGTAAGTGAAAATGAATGGGGGTGGTGAACACTGAGAATAAGTTGTCGTTTTCAACATGTCATACACATGTATGTGGGTGGTAAATGCCTCATTTTTTGTCATCTCTGGCGTAAGCTGGTTTCTTACTTTTTTTTACTGTCCTACTTTTTGAGCCCCCATGGAAGGATGGACATCCTTCTCCCCACCTGCGTTCATTGTTATGTTCGCCTCACACACTTGCATGGGTGAAACTATACCTTCAACACTACATCCTCCACATGGATGGCATACCTACAGCCGGCTGAAGATTGTTTTGTTCAGTAGTTTCCTTTGGCCTATTTTTTTTTGCGGAATGTTGTGTTTTGTATGGAGTGTATGTGTGTGTATTCACAGGGTGCCTCGGTTAATCGTTTTTGGCTTTTTCCAAAAGCAAACAGGCTCTTGGGGGCAGGTGATCCTTCCTTTGCTGAGCTTAAATATTTGTACGAACGTGTGAAACAATATAAGGTTGCATGAGCAAAATGCAATGTCACCTGTTGATTGTTTTATTATTTGTAGCCTGAAGTTGCGCAGCTTCTTTACTTTTTTGCGTATTGTTTACTTGGTTTGGTGATTATGTGCTTATGAATTTCTAAACGTCTATTGTAACTTCACAATCAACTTACATTACAATTTTTGTTGTGGCTTTTGCGACACTTGTGGGACATTTAGCGACATCGTTAGTCCTAATTCTATATTGCTTAATGTAAAACAACGAGATTTATAGCTTAGAAATATGATTATCTTCTACTAGATTCCTTGGCACGTACGCTCGTTCCACAATATCTTTTGCACAGACACCGTCAATTTGGTAAGAAAAAGTGAATGTTGTTGTTTATTTAAACATGTTAAAAAAAAACATTGATATTATTCTTTGGGGATTATTTAAAGTCCTCATTAATTAAAATTAACCCTAAATCCACGCACAAATTTTAAGCATTTTTCGAATTCCCGTGATCTCTATAGTCACATGTCATACTTTCACAGAATAATCTGTGGCCCGCAATATGGTACCTAATATAAGTTTCATGCGAATGGAAGGTTCTTTAGATTCATACCCCTCTCCATCACTCTTCTGATTAAGACTACGGGATTTGATTACAGTCTTGAATTAGTTTTTACGCAACATTAACTGACATGAAGGTCGTTAACAGTCGGCCAGCATTTGACTGAAAATTGAATACGCTTTGAAAAACGTATCATTCTTATGTATAGGTATCCAATTTTTATTGCAGACTAGTTGCTTGACAATCTAACTTACTAACATGCGTCCCCTAACTAAATAAGTATTAAGAACAAAAAAAATCTAGAAAACATTGCAATTTCTGTACCACCCTATACCACGAAAAAATTCACCACATACCAAAGCAAAACATCCGCTATTTGTAGGTGTTATCCCACCCCACCACAGTTTTTATTTTTAAAAGCAAAGACAAGCCGAAACGCTTGGTTTTCCTATCTCTTTGGCTCCTTTCTTCTGGTTCTACTGCACACATGTTGAATATACCAGCTCATGTTTTGTTTTTCATTCTGTTTTACCGGCATGTACATATTTGTTGCCCTTCGCGATGGGGTGGAAAACACGCATACACCACACACTCTCAATAGTGGGTATACCGATTGATAAGGCCTCCGCATCCACATCCCTTTTGGTGGGTGTCTCTTAAACATGTGGTAGTACAACACGATCATCATCCACTGTATTTTTAGGTACGAACCGCCACTGCCATCCGCCACACATAACTCACTCCATAGGGGTGAAGAATGAATTTAATATTCTTTTTCCGTTTCATGTGAATCGAAATCCCTCTGCGCCCACTTTTCTCCTCACATGTATGGAAGGTTCTTCTTTTTTCTTCCCATTCTTGGTTAAACTTCGTCCCTTTTCTCAGAAATTTGCCTTCTGTCGGTATGATGGCGGTGAAGACCCAAATTAATGGCAATTTAAAAACACGTTTCCCCTTTTTTTTTGTATATGTGTGTATTTATTTACCCGGTGACTATTCGGTTGTCGAGGCATCGACTAAAAATGGGGTTGATGTGTAGTCAGACCGTTGTTTGATCTTTCTCCTCTCCCTGAATTCTGCGCAGGTAGGTTGTGGTAAGTAGAATTGGGCGCGCAAACAGGTAATTTTTGTGGAATCGTTGCGGTTCATTTATTTATTATGAACACGAATATATTTAACCAACGATTTTTTTCCATTCTATCAGGTTGTTTGAAGAGTTTTCTGAGGGATGAATAAGGCTTACCTGTCGATATGTTTTGCATTGATGTCCTTCTAAATAATAGTTGCATATATTAATGACTCTTTGGTGATCAAACAATGCCTCAGAAATGATGCTGTTTACCCTCCATCATTGCAGTGGAGTAAGTTTAACTCTCCAGTTCTGTTTAATGATATCAGTTGTATGTCCATCTACAATATGATCGATAATGCACGCGCATTGGTACGTTATGATTTCCTGAGAAGTTCATTAAGTAGCAGAAAATTTGTTTTGATAATTAAACCTAGACATATTTGAAAATATCTTTCATTTGATGCCAACCCTTTTGTTTCGATTTTCTTTTTTAAAGAAGACCTTAATTTGGTACATGGCATCACGCTTCAATTAACTTTCGCGTTAAGAAGCCCGTTGTTTTCACTAAACTATATGTTACATAACCAAACAAAGTTCTATATTTCCATATGCGATATCGGTTGTGGATCTTTTTATGATCTTGAAGTGCTTTTTTGGTGGATATTTTGTTCAACATATTAAGTTCCATCCCTGTAGACTAAAATGTAGTAAAAAAACATTTATTCATTCTCTCAGTTTGATGTTGAGCAAACACTTTGAAGTTAAAATTAAGAACTGTATTTTATACTCCCTTGCGAAAAATGTAATTGGCTTGAGCCATGCCATGGAAATGTTCCTTAAAACGAAATCTTTTTATAGTCTACCTACTTCTTTTTTCTTAAATAATACATTTTGGTGGCAGCAATAAAAAATGAGCAGGTCATCTCTGAAAAAGGCATTTCTTTCGACACACATGATCACACATTCTTCTCTCTATTGCCACGCATCAAAACACAATGAGACCTTCTTTAAAATCTGAATAATCGACATCGACACACCGGTCGGTCGGAGCAAGTTCACCCAACCCAGCGGCCAGCCCCAATCTCTTGGAAATTCATATAAATAACAATAGCAACAACAATAACAGCGGCATCAGCTCTCGAACGCGCTGTGTGATCAATAATGCCACTGCGAAATTTCGGAAAACCTGAACTCTTCCTCTGCGTCGTGAGTTTTGGCACCCGCCGCGCCGATCCAGCGATCGCTTGGCGTCCCACATACCATATGTGTGATATGCGCGCCTACCGCCACCCACCCACAAAACTGGTCAATGCGACTACCACCACGACGACTACGATGATTTGGATGCCGACGAGGAACCTTTCACTCGTGCGCGCGTGTTTCCTAATCACTCTGTGTGTGTCACCGCTAGAGCGCGCTGAGCTGATGATGTGAAGATGGAGAAGAGATTTGCGTTAATCAGCAAATGAGGGAAACAACAACAACGGGAAAACAAAAAAAACGCGACCCACCAAAATAAAAAACAAAAACTTAAAAAAAAAATCATCTCCACCGCTGCTGTCGTCGGTCGTCATGTGTCGTTGTCACTCCTAGGGAGCAGTTAAAGTGGGAGGGCGGACATAAAGTGCTGAGGCTGACCATCCGCCTGCCTGACGGGTAGACTGGTTATTATTAATTTTTTTTTTGTGGCCGCTCGGCGCGGTTCGTTGATACACTATGGAGACTGGGGAGCCCATTTGCAACCCACTCTGTATAATTAGCATCAGCGTTGGGCGTGTAAAATCGCGCATATGTGTTGGGGATTTACTTTTTTCCTCAATTCACTGGGCTTTGATTTAGCTGTGAAGCTTGACGCTGGCGCTGCTTCGTCTTCTTCTGTTTTGTTTTTGTTATTATCGAGAGTGGAGCATAACG
The DNA here is from genome assembly GCA_963555765.1 of Orthonevra nobilis. NCBI lineage: Eukaryota > Metazoa > Arthropoda > Insecta > Diptera > Syrphidae > Orthonevra > Orthonevra nobilis. Next base: position 96,928,127 of record OY743224.1, read on the forward strand.
CCAAGAAACACTCAACAGCTTATGAACAACGAACAAAGATTCGCGTACAGCGAGACGACAAGCCAAGTTGATTGCCACCACACATCATGCGGGGTGATCAATGTCAGCAGCAGCGACACAATCGCCCTCCGAAGAGGCGGTTAAATGGGTTGCCAAGCTTTCGTTAATGAATTAAAATAAATAAACAAACAAATTGTATACGAGTCAAGTTGAGGAGTTTCTTGATAGGATTTCTATGTTTTTTGTTTATTGTTTGTGTGACTATTAAAAAGGATGGGATTTTATAAACAGTGTGAAGAATTCAATTTAAACTTCGGCTCTTAATAATTATTTGTTTGTCATTGAAAAAATGCGTGTGTGAACAAGCGGTATTTAACATAATAAACTTTTGAATATTATGCATTTAACCTTTTGTTGCATATCACGTTTAGTTCAAATAAACGGGGGAAGCATGTTCGTTAAATAGACGAAAAGTCGTTAAATACGCGCATGTCATGGCAATTAGTGGATGGATGTAAAGGTGTTATAATTGCATCTTTTCTCCTGCACTTGAAGTATCTTTAAAAACCTTCAATTGCATTATGGTATATATCATTCGTCGGATTTATTTTTAAATTTCAATAAGAACGCCTTGAATATTTTCTCCATTGGAATATGCGTTGTGTTACAGCACTTGTCATACTTTCCTGCCAAAATTTGAACATTATAACAAACAAAGTTAACATTGAGACTGCTCAAACATACATAAATTCTATCTTTTCAACCGTAATCGTTGCTATTTGTCATTCATTGTTTCACATTTATTCCTTGAATGAATGAATTAATTTCTCCCCATTAAGTGGGTCGCCAGTCGTGCGCGAAAATTTTTGCCCGCCATCGTAGTGAGTCATACGAGTATAAGAACTTACTAAAACATCAAAGGTCTTTATTTTGTTGGTTTTTCAGCAGATTTTTGTGCGAATTATATCGATTAAGCGGCTTCTGTTCTAAATAAGTAATAACAAGATTCGACAAAAAACCGAACGGACATAAAGTGTAAAGACACATGGCAACTCTGTTTGCTATCACCATTCAATCGCATAGTAGTGGACATTTATTTTTTCACAGCTGTTGTCGGAATACGTTTATAGGCATATTCGTACATACATATATAAAAAAAATACGCAAACCGGACAAAAATTTTTGGTATGAAATATAAACAAACACACTCGCAAAAGAATGTTAAAAAACGCAAAGTAAAAACAAAACCCAAAAACGTAAAAACCCATTACCGAGGCAGTATCATCATGTGGGGCAGCCATCGTACAAAAAAGTGGGTGGATTATGAAAATGAGAAGAGCAAGGAGAACAAAAGAAACATAAAGAAAAAGACACAGTCTATGAAAACAGGAGCGAGTCCAACTTACACATAAATATATTTCCAAATGAAGGGTGGTTGCACATTCCATATAACCAAGCCTAGAGCCAGACCTGTAAGATAAATTTTTGGGTGCAAGGCACCGCACGATCACCCATTCGCAAGCAGTCGCCAGAGGGTAGGGGTTTGTTTTTATTTTTTGTTCTTCTCTTTTTTCAACGGTGTTTCTGTTTTCGTTCCTTTACAATGCCTTTCGAATCACTTCACATCCTTTAGCGTGTCCTCTTTCGAAAACAGATTATTTGTGTGCCGTTTTCGGTTTATAAATGGTTAGTTTGGCTGTAGTGGTGCAGTGGGTTCGGCAGGTGGTCACAGTAGAGCAGCAGGTAGAGAGTGGCTTGGTCGATTGGGTTACCTTCAACCCAAAGACACTTTATGATCTCATGACTTTGGCCTTCGGAGAGTTTCACCATCATCATCATCGTCATCACCACCATCGCACGTTCATACCGTTGTGGTCGTCAGTTGTCGTTTGTATTGTTTTGCTCATCTTAGTTTTGTTTTCGTCGTTACTGTTTTTTTGATGATACCAAGGAGAAGGAGATGTAAAGGGAATAAAGAAAGAAAATCCCATCCCATCCATCGCTCCCCTGACGGTAACGACGAAACAACGGCGATGGCGGCGGATGTACTCTTGGATGATGCTGCCGCCTGCCGCCTTTACTGTGCGATTGCGGACCTGTTGAATGGATGCTACAAATGAGGGCGGCTGATGACGGTATACATATGTATGTATGCGTTGTAGCGAGTGTGGGTGAGGGTTTTTTTTTCTTTGGCGAAGTGTGCTGTCTACATATAAACGTATGTATTTATGTATATCATGTCGTTGTCTCGCCGCACGGACGACAAAAGTCGGTGGGTGAGCATGACGCGCTCATTAATGAGCTCAATTCTGGATAAGTCATGGGTAACTCACACCCTTAAGAGAATTTCACATTTCCTAACTAGCCCTTCACTTTATAAAATATTTCTTAGTATGTGTATTTAATACATTTTGCTATTCTACAAATTTCAGAATTTACCGGCCAGCAGTGGGACTAAGCTATATGAGACATGGCAACACTAATACCATCCGCAAATGTGGAGGCTGCTTATGAAGATATGTTTAAAGAAATCACACGCAAGCTATATGGGGAAGAAACCGGAAATGGGTTGCATACGTTGGGCACACCGGTTGCGCAGGTGGCCACAAGTGGACCTACAGCACCAGAAGGCGAGCGTTCTTTCACCAACTTGGTAAGATTGCCTGTAAGAAAATAGCCATCAACATTTTTTAAATTATTTGTGATGTGACTAAAAACATGATCTCCCTCTAGATTGATCGTTCTGTTGCGCCAACCATTGAGTACGAACACAATGGTGGCACCGGGGGAACTGGTGGCGGAAGTGGGGGTGGTGCTGGCCCACCAGACGCATCAACCGTGGCTGCTACTGCTGTGAATTTCAAGCCCGAGGATCAACTTAGCACAGCGTTCGGTTTGGCTGCGTTGATGCAAAATGGATTTACTTCCGGTGGGGCAATTCTTGGTGCACAGACAATACAGAAAGCCGTTAATCCATCAACATCGAGCAGTAATGTTGGCGGAAATCCGACTGCAGAATCAAGATGGAGTGGGGCTATACCTGTAACGGTGTCTAGTGGTGGAGGTGGCGAAGAAATTGTTCAGTGGCCAACAAGTGGAAAACTGGGCAGCTACAATGGAACACACAAAGCCGCAAAGTGAGTTGAAATTTGTTTCGTATTCATTTAATTTAAAATTATATATATACATATGTATGTATATTGACATGGAGAACTCTACAAAAGAATCAGAAATTATTTTTTTGTAACGTATTCGACCCGGCCTTACGGTGAGAGTAATTGTCCGTGTCTAAGTAGTTCAAGGATAATACTTTTGGGATTTAATCACGATTTGAATTTCGGGCCTTAATGACACAAAATTACGCGAGTGACTGGCAATCTTCCGAAGAGTTTGCCAACCTAAACGTAGCTTTTATTGCCATTGGGATTTGACCATAAATAGACCAGTCATTCTTGCCAACTATGTAAGGCACACACAAAATTGTGCGAGCAGAAACTAGGTCATGATTTGTTAAGTATTTGCATCCTCCCCCTTCTGCTAAAATACTATTGCACTTGGCTCTGGTATCGAAACCACTTCACGATAGTGCAGTCTCTTAAGTCTGTCAGCTTTTGCTGGTCTCCTAATGAGCAGGTTGAAAAACCACAAAATCAAACCTCTGACACAGCTCGATTTTGTTGATCCTTTTAGAATTCAGACACTTGAATTTTGTGACTATCTGTTGTAGGCGGTCATTTATAGCAAACCTAACGCATTATTTCAAATTCGACTTTCAGTTGATGTAACAAGTATTTAAAATAAATTTTTTTTTTTAGATCATCAAAAGTTCGTGAACAAGCGCCAAGTGAGATATACACAAGTCCAACCAGTGTCACAAACAATGTTACTCCAAACGGTGGCAACACCAATACTCCAAGTGTAGTTCAGCATTCTCAGCAACACAACAGTACACCAACGACATCATCGTCCGGTAGTCGTAAGAAGAACGCAGCAGCGGCGGCTGCTGCAGCTGCAGTCAATCAACAGAGCGCCCAGTTGCAAATCCCAAAACGCTACGCCTGCACTCACTGTCCGTATTCCACCGATCGTCGGGACCTCTACACTCGTCATGAGAACATCCATAAAGATGAGAAACCATTCCAGTGTTACGCATGCCTAAAACAGTTCAATCGTGCCGATCACGTGAAGAAACACTTTCTGCGTATGCATCGGGAGATGGTCTATGACATTAATAAGACGCGTCGCAATGTGCCGAATACAGCATCAGCGCAACAACAAACCCACCAGATCGATCAAAAGCCTAACATATTTCTACAGCAACAACAGCAGCAAGTCGTTTCTGCTGGAGCTGTTCATGGGGAGAACTTTATGACAGGCCAACGACAAGAGACTTCATCTAGTCTAAGTATAGCCCAGACCATTGAATCCGTTGCAACTGCGTCGCATGGAGACACAATGTCAGCAATGAAGCAGGAAAAGATCTCTGGGGATGATGGTGGTGGCACAGGTGGTACCAAAGTAAAGCGAGAGAAACGCTTTACATGTTGCTATTGTCCATGGTCAGGAGCAGATAAATGGGGACTGAAACGACACTTGAACACACATACAAAACCATTTGTTTGTATGCTATGCGATTATAAGGCGGCCCGTTCTGAGCGTCTAGCTACGCATGTTTTGAAGGTTCACAATAAGAAGGCGTGTAACAAGTGTTCATTCCTAGCCGATAATCAGGACGAGTACCAAGCGCATATGAATGATGTGCAGTAAGTAGATTTTGTTTACATTTCTTACTGGTTCTTATAATATTGATGTGTAATCGATTGCTTTGACTATCGGTTTGAAAAGTATGTGGTTATGCGCACTATCGGCATGAATAGGCCTTGTTTTCCACTCTGTGGTTGAGAAATCTCAAACAGCAGTTCGACTGTTCGAAGTTAATCCCTAGCGAAATGGTTACGTTGCTTGATAACGGGTCGACAGCAATTTGTAGCAGATCTATTTTTTTTTCGAGCGTACCGCATGGACCTGGCATAGGCAAAATGAATCAGAAATTTGTCAATTAATTTCAATAATTATCATGCAAATCTTCAATAAACCAATCGAAATGTTTCATTTAGCTTAAATTGCGTTGCAGTTTTGAGATTTCTCGGCCAGTTCTAAAATTCTTAAACTTACTAACACAATAATATTTTAATGTCTTAAGCAATACATTGTTTCCTCTCTCTTTTTCGCATGCAGCCCTCATGATAATAGGCCACCAAGAAATAATAGCACTAATAATAATAACAATAATAACAACTTAAATGTCCTAAGAACTATTGGCAACACTTTAGTATCAAATAATCAGTTAAATAACTTCCAGAATCCTAGCACTTCGTTTGGGTAAATATGTTTTTTTTTTTTTTATTTTATAAAACATCATCGACTCTTTACCGAGTATTTAGTCAAAATTAATTTTTTTTTGTCATAAGTAATTATGCGGCGGGTCAACTGAGTTGCCATGTTGCATGTTATTTTCAATAAATTAAAAGCCTGTAAAAATTGGCACGTATTTTTCAAACAAATTAAGGTGCATTCTGGCGCAAATGTGGTTCGATTTGAAATCAAAAGAAAAAGAATGTAGTATGAAACTTGACAAAAATACTAAGACATCCAATCATGGCTTCCGTTAATCCTCCTCTTTATGAATAAAAAAATATAAGCAAAACTATTTTTTCGATATTTTTCTGAATGTCTTTCTTCTTTAATCTGTTTTATTTTTCACACAAATGTACCCCAGGCGGACATGAATAATGAAATTAAAAAATCTGAGACAACTCAACAACGTTAATTAACCTTGCAACAAAAAACAAAAAAAAAATATTATTTTTTTATTAAATTTTTGTAACACACGCACATCATCCACAAAAGCCCAGAATTCACCTTTAGCTCCAACTTAGTCAAAAAGCGATAAAAGAGAGAGATTGTGTGTGTAAAAAAGACAGAAAAATATTTTTCTCAAAACTTTCATGCGGCTTATTTTTTGGATCCGTCTTTCTTTTTTATGTGTATACTAAACAATTAATTATAAAAAAAATAACACACTGAAAACTTCAATCTTTACCCAACTTAAAATCAATCGAAAAAAATACTCCACCATTTACCCCTCCTCAAAATCATAGTGCACAGTCAACACCCAATAACAGCAACAATAGCGGGGTAAATACATACGCAACTACTGATTTAAATGGGACGAATAACACTTTAAACAATGGTAATAACGGACCCCTACAGGAAATAATGGTGAACCCAACATCAATGGTCGGATGGCGTTTGAGCGCCAATGGCTCATTAATACCGCCCCATGACTTAATCACCAGTGGTCTGGCGGTTAATGCAAATCAAAAACGTGGCGCCGAAAGACTCTTCCAGTATCTTGAAGCGGACGGGAGTGATCCAGAAGACTATGCGCGGTATAACTTGATGAATTATTCGCTTTCTGTTTATATCGTTTATATCGTTATTTAATTTGCTCCGTTTTTTATTTTTGTGATTTTGCAATTTTTAAAGCTAACGTCTCATATCAAAAAGGATTTTTTTCGAAACGGATTTTGAACGTTTGTTTCATTTTATTGTTTAATATTTTTTTATACACATTGATTTACCAATATGTTTAAAAAAAATGCTGCCTGCTTTCAAACAGATATCAAGCGTAACGGAAATTTTGTCCTCGAAAAACCCTGACGCCATAAGCTATAAGTGCAATTATTCCATTATAATGAGCATATAAGCTTATTTGTGTCATTGCCTACTTATATTCATAAACCTTAAAAAAATCACACGAAAATAATAACCATCGAATAAACCAAATGTGGAATATAAACCCAGAGACTTGTTTAAGAATTTAATTTTCTACACAATTAGAGCCAAATCAAAACAATTTTGTTCAAAGCGTAAGGACTTTGTCCCTTATTTTTGGGCTTACAATAAAGATTTGCGCTTTCGTTCTTTGAATACTGTTTTACATAACTCACGACCACCCTAAATTTTGACCTATCTAAAAGTGTTGGTGATATTAAATTCCGAAGATAATTTTGAAGACAAAGGAGATTAGATAAGTCATTAAATATTACTAATTTTAATTGTCTGCATCAAACTTGCATCTATGACAAAAATTTAAAGTCAGAAATAAATTGTCCTAGACGTATATTTAAGAAGCCGATTCAGATACCTTCTAAAGTTTAAAGTTTTTCGTTCGTCTTCTCAAGGGTGATGATAACTTAGAACGCGTGTTACACAAAGGATTGGGGTGTGTAGAAATATGCCACATTTGTTATATGCTCTAAACAGGTAAAAATCCATACGAATAAGGTGCATATACTGTGATCAGCAGATTATTTCTACGAAGAAGAAGAAGGACGAAGAAGTTCGCATCAACATTTGATACAAGTACAAGCAATTATTTTTCTTCATTGCCTCGAAGGGCTTTCTTACACACTTGGAAATTTCGATACTGCCATAAGTATCAAGGCTCTATATAATTGAATTATGTTTTTTCAATACACGAAAATGATTATATATATATTTATGCCTTACAATCATGTCTAGACTTTTTCAACATGCTTATCTCTGTGCTGAAATCATTATTGTTTTATTATTTTTTGAAACTAACTAACTAACCTCTTTCTTTGCTTTATTTGTTGTTATTCTCATACGTTTCTCTTTCAAAAGTACATGCAACTTGATTTAATTTCCATATTTTCTCTTCCAGTCTACTTAAAATGGATGCAATGAGCCGTAATACAGCATCAGTCGCTCAGGATTTTCATAAGGCGGGAGGCGTTGACTTGAAAAATCAACATCAATTTTTCAACAACACCATAATCTCAAAACAAGCTGCTCTCCATAAAGGACACCAAATTAAGGAACCATACAAAAGACATCACAATTTAAATCTTCGTTCGAAGCATAAAAGCTTCTCCAGCAGTGGTACATCATCCGACGAAACCGAAGAAGATTATGAAAATATGGAAAACCTTGAGAATTTCAATTCGTCATGTGACCAGAGAAAGGCGATGTCCGCTTTCTTAAGTCGAAATTTCGGTTTGCAAGAGAATGTGCAAATGAATAATAATAACAATAATAATGATGAGAACAACATCAAGGCAAAGGAAACATTACAACAACGTAAACAAGATATGAGTCAATCACCACCAAGGATACAAATTGAAATTACCAAACAGCAGCAAATGAAATCGCCTCCCGCGCAACCAATAAACTTAACAAATAACAACAATAACAATAATAATAGTAACAACAACAATAAACACAAGGAAAATATTAAATTAAACAATAATATTAATAACAAAAATGGTCGTAAAACATTTAAAACACCAGTAACTAACAATTCGACCTATAAAGGACATCGCCTTGATCTGATACGTGACAAAGAAAACTCGAATTCGATTTTCTCAACCATGGAATATCAAAATCTTTCAAAATTCGGCACGCAGTTCCAGAATTACGTTAAAGACATAATAAATAAGTACTATGCCGAAACACCATTACTATTTCCAATTGTACCATCGCAAAACTTGAATCATAATCTCCAGCAACACCAACCGCAGCAACAGCAACAATCACAGATATCACCGCCAGCCAAACGACATCAATTAAGTGAAACTGAGGAATACATTGAGTATCTGAAAAACAAAGAAGACATTACATTAACAATAACGCCAAAGATCAACAACAACAACAATATCAGCAAGATTAATAACAACACGAATAATGTGAAAATTCGATGCACTAGCAATTATAGCAATCAAACGCGTCCAGCTGTTATTGTAAAACAGTCACGTACTCCTCCAAGAATCGTCGAAGAGGAACCCAAAGTCCAAGTGATACCGGTCATCAATTACGCGAATGGTAGTCTACAATCCCTAGTCAATGGCAACATACATCCCAAAATACCGCCAACAACTACACCAAATCCAATGTTGGTCTCCTTCAGTCCGGCCCCCCTGGACATGTCACCGAGCTCAAACGTATACGACTCTCGACGCAGCCACCGCAAGCAGGCTCAGCCAAAGAAGATCAAAATACCGCCAGAAGTAGTCATGGCGCAGCTGCGTGACAAATACCTTAAAAAAATGGTAGATCGTAAGAAAAGCTGCGTTATCTGTACGACTAACTCGCGAAAATCAATGCTTGTGTTTCCCTATCATACACCAGCTTCGCTTCTACTTCATCGTTTGTGGAAGCATACGGAACGCTCGCAAAAATGTTACCACTGCAACAAAAGGTTCAGCCGAATGTACAGTTTAAAGGTTCACTATCGCCTCATACACCGCAAATGATCTCGTTCAAGAAAGTTCAGTGAACTAACGCCGTCTTATGTAGCGTTTAATTTTATGTTTAGAAAATCGACGCTCGAGAGACTTGAGAAAAGAGAAAACAATATTTCTTCCCATTTTTTTCTCTTCTTTTTTTGTAATATTTATTTTTAGTTTTATATTTTAGTTATGGAGTACCTGAAGTATGATTTAAAATTTGATTTTATCTGATTTTAACGAAAATTGAAAAAAAAAACAAACATACATTTATTGTCATTGCAAAATTAAAACATGAAAATATTTCTGTGAGCTTTATTTGAGAATGAAAAATCTCGCCATTGTTTTTTTTAGAACTTAAAATATAATGAAAGTAAATACGATGCCATTTTTGTTTATCATATTAATTTTTATTGTTTATTTATAAGTAATTTTAAAGTTATATTGCCATTAATTGCTTTAAGTCTTTATTAAATAGTGTTATAGTTTGTAGCATAAGTTATGAAGTTTTCATTATGAACATTATACAAACATGTATTTCTTAATTAACGCTATTTCAAAGAAAGCAAAAAACAACAAGTATAGTAAACTAATTTTAAAGTAAATGTACTCGAATATAAAGAAAAACAAAAGTAATCGACTGAAACACATAATAAACACTATACATAAAAAAAATATTAGCGTAATATGGAAATAAAACTGAAAAGCGTATGAAAATAAAGAGGAAAAAAGTAAAAACAAAATCGTTTTCTTATGTTTGTTCTTAATTTTGAAATAAAATAGAATTTGGTTAACAAAAGTTAGAAACACTCATTTGTTATTATTTAAAAAAAAAATGGTTCGGGTCCTATTTGACCTGCCCATAATTTCGACTTCCAATTTGATACTTAAACAAAAAAAAATTAACGAAAATTAAAATTTGCGTTCAGATAGCCAAGGATTACATGTGTAAGTTTAACATGCCATTCCTTTTTTCTACACCCAACATATTCCTTTCTTCAAGATTGTGAAAACGACAGCAGCAGCCACTTGCTGCCAGCGCAAAACCATTGTTCATTCTCACAACAAACTGCCAACAGACACTGTAATTTACTTGTAAGATAGTATAAATGGTTTAACTCAATTTTAACTTAAGAACGTGTTTCTTATAGTTAGTTGTTCTTGGGATGCGGGATAATGATAGTCTTCTTTTTATGTTTAAGTGTAGAATTAACAAGCTCCTACAGGCGTTAAATATTTGAGTAAATATGTTGCTAACAACCGATACCAATCGAGCCTTTAAGAGTTTCAAGAACCAAAAGGTTCAGCGATATTCCCGACACCGAAAAACTGAATTCCTGCATCTCAAGCAGCTGCGAAAAGGTTCGGAAAAGACTGTCTACCTCTGATTCTGTAACGAATATTATGAATTGCTACAACGTTTTAAGCAATTTTTCCCCGCTATGACTGCACATTTTCGAAACGCACATTCGCTTTTAAGGGATTACGTCTGCATTTTTGCATCGAGAAATTGAAGTGGTTTGAGACCCAGAGTTCGAATAGGAATGGAAAGCTGGACCGAATTTTGCTAGCACTTACTCAAATCGTATTATTTTTTTCTTCTTCATTTAAAAAACAAGAAAGTGCAGTTGAAGTATTTTAGATATTATGACTGTCAATATAGTAATCATATCAAAGCCAATGACGTCATCTTCACAAACGATTATTTTGACCAAATGAACTTGAAACTCAAGCATGACAAGTCCACCTACATAGTCAGGATACTATACGATCGACCACTCCGATGACAGTGCTGTAAGTTTGATCCATATGGCATGGTGACTGACTCAGATTCGAAAATTCTATCAGGTGGAATAGTTACTCCAGGATTGTAACATTGGGTCTTACCAATCGAACCAATTAAAAGGCAGGCCCTTAACCTATTGTGTCATACAGCGGCTTTTTTAAAGGAAGATGGAAAACCCTATGCATTGCGTTTTCAAGATACAATTATTGTTAGTATGCAGTTATACATCAACTATCGTATTACAGACATTTGGACCATGTAAAAACACAAAAACCTTTGCATAAGTTAAGGATACGACTTTATTAAAAAATAAACAAATTAATAATGGGCCAAATATTTAAGAATTAACACGCTTCCTAGCGTGCGTCGAACACAACCACTGAAATATTGTAAACACATTAATTATTAGCTTTACTAATTAAATGTAGCTAGCTTACATCGCTTTGTTCGTTTCTTGTACATAATTCTGTAGCCGCATTCACGGCATCGAATAGGATCCCTGGGTCGCATTTCATTTTCATGATGGCATTCTAGAAATTGCAAAAAACCTCATAAACAAAAAGTACACAGAAACAATTGCCGCTAAACTCACCTCCGCATATATAAGTCATCGCTGTTTTCAAAACAGTGTCCTTAGAACTCGTTTCAGACATATTTAAGTTGTTTTCAGATGATTATTGAATTTTTATACTCAGAATTATTTATTTAAAACAAAAAAACAATTTCATACACAGCATGTGCTAGTGTGCAAGTGACAGACTTAAGGTTTGAAGTTTGACACAGACTTTCGGCATTAGTTCTGTTCGATTGGTTTCTTTTGTTGGGTTACATGCACCGAATTCTACTTTAACGTTTAAACACATAAGAGCCGAAATGTCTCACAATCCCGTAGTTGTTGTTTTTCTTTAGTTTTTTTAATTTTTGCAAACACGAGCATTGAGAGGCTTTCATAAAACATGCGAAAAAATAGAAATATGTGTTTGAGATTTATTTTTTGCCAACCGGCATAAACACCATTCCACCATCACCATCCGTTGGCAAACTGTTCTACTGATCCGCTACGGAACAAAGGACCTGTTCCAGCACGCCGTAGCTCAGAACCACTACGCGAAAAACGTACTAAGATGACACTTTTCGCGTAGCGAAAGGAAGCGAAGTGTAGCTATGCGCTATGGAGAAATTTAAGGGATATTTCAAGTCCACTGATCCCATTCCAGCACAACTTTGGTAAATTGCTATACTGCTCCGCTCCAAGGAATTTCTCTGCAACACGTTTGGAAAAACTGAAAAAATGACGTCACGTTTATCAGCAAATTAAATGGAGTAAGAAGACAGATCTCCTTGCGTAGGAAAAGAAATCTCTGCTAAATTTCCCCGCTATTCCAATCGAAGCGCGAAGAACTGTCATCTAAATTCAGTTCAGTCTTGCGATTCGATGTTCCGGAACGGGTCCATAGGCGTGTTGGGACGGGGATATTTGAAAGAAACATATGATGTTTGACAGATTTCCATGAGTAACGAAGAAATCTTCGCTTAATTCCTTTTAAATTTTCATGAAGAGCCTCGGATAATTAAAATATCAGCACTATTTACGGTAGGACGTACTGGAACGGAGCCATTCTTTGCTAAGAAAATAATCCCTGCCTTGGCCAACAAGCTGATGGTTTGCTTTGTTTGTTGATTTAGAAAATTCAATTGTCTGGAATACGGTTAAAGTAAAACGTTTGCTTATACTAGAAATGCAATTAAAGTATTCATTAAATTAAGACAAGAGTTTTAAAAATGTCTCGAAATAATCGCATGCATCCACGGAATGTTTTTATAACGCCACCCGATTACACCGATCTAGCCATAAAATATCCAAACTTTCGGAAGCTATGCAAATTGGTAAGAATTATTCTTTATTATGTATGGTGATCTTTCTATATTTTGGCTAAACTAGGCCCTCAATGGCAAAGTTATTATCAATCTCAAGAGCGAAGAATCTCTCCGTGCATTAACAACAACTCTTCTGTTACATTACTTTGATTTGAATGTTAAATTTGCACCAAACAGTTTGATTCCAACATTACCGCTGCGGCTGAACTACATTCTTTGGATTGAAGACATTGTCAATACCCTTGAGTTGCGGGATATCCATGGAATAGATATTGGTGAGAAGATCTTTGTTTCTTAATTTTACCCAAACAATAAATTATATGGAATGATTTAGGGTGCGGTTCATCGTGTATTTACGCACTGCTGGCGTCTAAAAAGAACTCTTGGAAGATTAGTGCCTTGGAAGCGAATCTCGTCAACCAGCAATACGCAAACGAAAACATTAAACAGAATCGATTGGAGCACATGGTAAAAGTCTTACCTCAGAACGATAAAAATGTGGTATTGGAAGATTTTTTGAAATCCAATGAAAATATTACCTTCGACTTTTGTCTATGCAATCCACCGTTCTACGATTTGAACGTAAGCGATGGAAAAAGCGACAGAAATCCAGAAACACGTAAGGAGCCAAAAAATTGTCAAACAGGAAATGTTCACGAGTTATATTGTGAGGGCGGTGAGGTAGCGTTTGTTGAACGGATAATTGCAGAAAGTCAAAGATACCCAAGTAGGGTGAGAGTCTTTACAACAATGCTTGGACACAAGTCAAGTTTGACGAAGATAAGTGACTTTCTTAAAGCTGAAAACATCTTTAACTCTACTACAACTGAGTTTTGTCAGGGAAATACAACACGCTGGGGTATTGCATGGTCATTTGGAGCTTATGATCTAACTAAGATCAAATCAACAAACATATAATAACCAACGAAAGCTAAAACATGTAATCCTTGTTTTATTGTCTACTTGCTGCTCGGATCCACTTTCTACATAGTTTTTTAATCTCGTCGTCTCTGGAAATGAGATTGGAAATAGAAAATTTGTGAAAGTTATTTCCCTTGATTCAAAATCGTGAAAATGCTTCGCATATACAAAGATCATGTCGTTCCAAAATATAGAAATGGCATCTGGTCTTGGGATGATCAAAACAAAAAGATCGCGTTCTCCTCATGGGACAGTGCAGTGCTTCAACACGAATCCGAGGTCAAAAGTTCTGGAGGGTACAGGTTTAAAGCTACAATAAACCAGATAGAGGAGGTTATATTCCGGCAGGAATTCACACGACCGGAAACCACATTTGATTCGGATGTAATCATGATTCAGGACATAAAAAATCTGGTATTATTTCTTGCACCGTCGGAAATTCTCACCAACAAGCTTATCAATTTCGTACACACCAAATTTGTTAACTGGTTTCTAAACGCTTTGATCACATATTTTCAATATTTCCTTCAGCTCGTTGAGTACATTCTCATTCGAAGGGATGAAGTTTCAGGAAAATCAGCCCAAGTCGAGAGCAAGGAGAGTTATGAAATAAAACGAATCTATTCTGAGTATCTTGCTCAATATCGCTTGATACTTGCGCGTGAATACAGTGCAATTCTGCTCTGTAATGATGATATGAAGCCTTACTACCATACGACCCCGGTGGTTAACATTGCTAAAACCACCAAGGACATGCAATTGCACGAGTCGTTTATAGCTTTCTGCACGCAAGTTGTTTGGATAACGCATCATCGCCGTGCTTACGATATCATTGAGGATGAAATGAATAGACTTTTTCGTTCGGACCACTTCAGACTGACACGGAAACCATTCCTCGAGTTTAGCCATACAGAACAAGAGATGCTATATGGGGAAAACAATAGGCGAGTAAACTATAGATATCAGAATTCACCTCTTATTCAAGAGCTGGCGTATGTTCATCGTCGAAATTTACCAATTTTGTGGATCGGTGAGAGGAAATATCGAGGAACAGATCTTCGCATGCAAGCGTTGGAAATTGAAATTATAATACCTGATGGCCAGCTGTTTCTGGTTGATATAAGTCATGGAATTTTAGGCCATCCGAATACCCTTTATAATACCTTGTTGGAATTAGATTGGGATAAGGTGAAAGATCGGGGTTACACCGAGAGCTACGATCCGTATCGTTTGATGAGGCAGCCTTGCTTAGAAGTTCCTAAGCTGGACACATTGAAGGAGAAACACGAACACTTTGAGTCATATTTTTCGCTTAAGGACAATCGATACGAGAATAGCCCGGAAATAATAAAGAAGTGGAAGAAACGCGATAAAATTGTGGATTACATCAAGAGCGGAGGAATGCTCATAGACGTTGTATCGAAATGTCGCAAAGAAATTGAAAATGCTGGACGGCTCAAGTCTACAACGTTTTTGGCGACAACGGCTTATGCTATGGCCAAACTACACAAGTTTAGAAAAAAATAAATGCAATTTTATAGAAATGTTTTCTTATTTTTTTTTGACAAAGTAATGTTATTTAATTAACACACCGGTTGATCGTTTATAATTTGCTTTGACAGCGTGAGTAGTTGTTTTTGCTTTATAGTTGTAGTATATCGAGTGTCAGTATTAAATAAGCTAATGTTTTCGAAAAACTACTCGTGAACCGACTCATTACAATCATAGAAATGAAAAACCTCTTCCCGAATCATCAGTTTGGTTTTCGAAAAAAAAAATACTCAAATATTGATCAAGTTCACAGTATAGTAAATAAGTAAATAAAATCGAATCCGAGCATTGGAAGAAAAAAAAAGATTTGTTCTCCAATGTTTCTAGATGTGGCACAAGTGTTTGATGCTGTATTGCACGAAGGACTTAACCATAAACTCGGAATGCTTATCCCAAAACATTATGCAGAAATTGTTGAATATTATCTAAAAGAATGATTCTGCAGAATTAATTAGGTATTCAGAGCTTAAGGAAGTCAAAGCAGGCGTACCTCAGAGTGGTGTGCTGGGTCTAATCCTGTATACCAGTGATCTAGAACTAGAAAATAATACGGTGGCTTAATCCGCAGATGAAACAACAATTATAGCAGTAGGAAATAGTAAGGAGGAATCAACGCAACAGTTACAGTATGATGTTAATAAATAAATCGACGAAAGCAATTAAATTGAGATGGAAAGAGCAAGTAAAAAAGAAAAATGAAAACAGTCATCACTATCAATTTACAAAAAACTGTTGGCATACAAGCAAATATTGAAACCTACATGGATTATTCCATATGACTATAGAGAGGTTCAAAAAAGACCAATATACATATAAGTCAAAGATTTCAAAGCAACATCGTCAATGCAATCTGGTGCAAATAATGATCTTCACAGGATTACCTAGTAGAATCCCTTGCAGGGGAAATAACAAAAAATGTTTAACGGCATGAACTAAGACTTCAGGAACATAACATACAAACATCGAAGTCGTATACTTGTTAGACAACGCGAACATAGTAAGAAGCCTTAAAAGAACAGAACGATATAAATTGACATAACTTGTTTTTACCTCGATTATCTCCAGTACATAACTTTGTTATCCTTAAAACAATAATTTTCTTATATGAAAATATGCATGTATGAGCATATCAGACCCATAACAGGAAGAGGGGCTTTTGGCAACAAACTAGCCTCGAAACCTAAAAATGCAGTTGTTCTCTGGGCATATCAGAACTTTGCTAAGAACTCTTGGAAAGATCTATTTTTACTTTCAGATTAGGCCAAAAAAAAACTATTCATAAGTCAAGGAGACTTGATTGCCATTTAAACGCAAGGGCACAGAATATGGACAATGACCGAACCGAGTCTTACTCACGAATAAAAAGCAAAGAAAAATTGTCGAACCGGAAACCATACATGAAATGGCTAATTTGTGTATACTGGGAAGGATTTTCTGAACGACGGTTTGCAGGCAAATGCTTCGAATTGTTACAAGAGTTATGATCGCCGTTTTCGTAGATGGAACAAATGGAGCTTTAACTTTAGTCTTACCTTATTATTATTAGTTAAAAAATCTTATGGCATAAAAGTGAAGTTCAATGATGAATTACAAAGTTTTTTTTTGTAATTTGTTTTATTTTCTTATTTCTTTTAACATAAGTACCATTTCCGACACAGAATTTGCCTTTTACATAACAAAATCATCTAAGTTTCAAATATCTACTGCATTTGTTTTTGGTTTTTAACTCACGGTTAGTTTAGGTGATTTGTTTGAGTGTATTTTTTTCATATTTGTTTTTTAACTTTGGATCTTTCTGCTGTTGTGTGTACTTAGTGTTTAAACAGTTTTTTTGTTTTTATTTTTACTTTTTAATAATATTAAGGTATCTCTGTCAGTTTTCTAGTGTCTTTCGTGTTAAGTGTAAGTTACAATAAATAATTTCAAAGCTTTTCTTTTGCTTATGCATGACTTTTAGTTGTTTATTTTATTTATTTTTTTATTAAATACATATATAACTTCATTTTGGTTGCGGTCATTAATCGGTGATTGATACTTACTAACCAGTTATAATAGGTAATTTATAGATTATCAATAGAAATAAAAAATAAAGTTGGATAAATAACAGTATTATTTGGCAAAAATCTTGGTAAAAATTCTTTAATTTCTTATTGTTTGTTTTATATTAAACGATTTGTATAGATCGCATTCACTTAAAAAATTACCTAGCGCAAGTGCAAAATTGTAAAATTATTACAATACAATCTGAATGTCACTTTTACATTGTTTCAAGAGGCTTTATTTTTGAATTTAGACAAATTATGAACAAACTATGAATTTTTGCTGCGTAAATCATGTGCAGGTCGATGCCTTATCTCATTATGGTAGATATATTAAAAAAAAAATTATAAATTGACATGAAACGACGCACGTTTTTTATTCAATCGTTTTTTTTCCTCTTAAAACGTTAAGGATTAAAATTGGTGTTTTTTTATTGTTTGTTGCCATTTAAATGAATAACACATTTTACAACATTTATGAAATAAAAATACATGTGCAAATTGAGTGACTTTCAGTTTGCGATAGAAAAAACGCAGACTCTTACGACATGGTTATTAAAATGTTTAATTGGTTCGAATTTTAAGTGATACATGAACAAAATCAAAACTTAGATTCTTAGTTAGTTATTTTGTCGAAGCTCATTTGTTGGGTGTAGATCCTGGTTTTATTATTTCTAAAGAATAGTTTCTGTTGTTGTTCCAAAAATTGTTTTGTAAAATGCGCTTATTTGCTTTGTCTTGCCCTACTTGTAAAAGCCAATAAAGTGCGATTTTCTTACAATTTATTATGAATGTAGTGTACACCTTAAGGAAATAAAAATATACCATCCACATATCATATAAGATACATGCATGCCGTAATTTCTTTTTTTTTTGTTAAGTTTTATTTTTGAGAATCTTTAGGCAGAGAATGGACTTGTTTGTTTAGTTTTTAAATAAATAATTTACTATAACTCTAATTTTCATTTTTATTTATATATGACTGAATTTTTGTGGATAAAGGTATTAATTTTCATTAGCTGGTATGTCTTTGCGACTTTTATGACCTCTGAATGAAGCTTGGATTTTTGTAGCTGCTTTATTTAGCTCTGGATCAGTTAGATCGATATCCAATTCTTCGGCAACCTTCTTAGTTATCTCTTGGATATCGACATCTTCGGCCTCTTTATTGCCAGCTAATTTTCGTGACAGATGACCACGGAATGTTGCTTGAATTTTCAAAGCGGCATCGCACAGTTCTGTAATGTAAAAAATAAATGTGAATTGTTAAAAAAACGTTATAAAACTATATGCTTTTTAAGCCATTGAATGCATTTTTTCACTCAATCAGCCAGTCTAGTTCAGTTGGCACAAACTAATTATGTTTTGTATTTTGAACAGTTTTTGACTGCAACATTCTATTTCATTTGGTTTAGCCTATTCTTAAAATACGCTTTATCTTTCTTGGGGCAGCTCCACCCATTACAAGAGGGACAAAAAAAGGCAGAACTTTTGGCTTCCCACCTAGAGAAAACGTAAAAGCCATTCGACGAACCTTTTATAACGCCAGATATCCCCAGTCACGATATCTGGCAATAAGAAAATATAAAATGTTGCGTTGAATGAACCGAGGGAAGTGAAAGTCCTAAAAAGCTCCGGATTACGACTATATAACGGCGCAGGTGGTCAAGGAATATTTGTTGCAATCTGTAATCAAACGCCTCGAAATATTAATCAATCCGAACGAGGCGTTTGATAACAACAAATATTCCTTGACCACCTGGAAAGATAGCTACTTTATAGTGGTCCCGAAACCATGTCTTATCAGCCTATGCTCTTTTCCGGGCTATTTCAAAAATATTTAAAAAGTTACTATCTAAACGACTATAACCCGTAATCGACGAAAGACGTCTCGTACCTGATGATCAGTTTGGATTTAAATTCAAACATTCTACAAACGAAGTAATGCAGAAAGCTCTTGAAGAAAAAAAAGATGTGTATTTCATGACGCCTCACAGGCTTTCGATTAGTTTTGGCACGATGGCTTGAAGTATTAATTGATACTTATTCTGAACGGCAACTTTTTTTAATCTTACGATTATAAGTCACTGGAATTCCTTTTCGTGTTTATCGCGGAAATGATTACTTGGACTTCAAGGAACTCGCGGCCAGAGTTCGCACAAGGAAGTGTTCTTGGCCGTCTTACTTACTTTTTACGCGTGATATCCCGCAAGAAGAAACAGCGTGGTCGCCACATTTGCGGACGATACGGCGATTTTAAGGCCGTCCAAACAAATGCTTGATTATTAAAATGCTTCAATATTTTTAAAGCAGTAGGTATACGGTATACGAACATATTTTTCCAAAAAGCTGCTTAGTAAGCGTCGGCTTAGTTGTAGTATTAGTTTCGAGGAGAAATTTTTTATTGGGTAAAAGTCTCATACTATCTATAAGTGTTTTGAAGATTTTCACCTGCTCTCGAAAAAAAAACACCAAAGCAGTACATGTACAGAAGAAGAAGGGCGACTAGCGCTGTTTGCGGGACAGAGTGGGGTTACACTTGTTATGCTTAAACACTCACGTAGATAAGCGTATCCAGGTAATCCAACTGCACCAAGGCAAGAGATTTCCAGCCCATTAACCTCGCCTCATTTCTCTCTAAATTATTAAATAAACCACCATAACCTTATATTATAATAATACCGCTGCTCTTCTCATCATTAATCCTGAGGCAGTTAATTTGATCAGATTTTCATTCACATGGAGTAAACAGTTGCTTTTCTCCAATACAGAGAGAAGACCAAAGCACCAACATGTTCACAGATTGGGTTGACGAAATTAAATCAGGAGAACAGGAGCTTTTAAATTCACTACTAGCGAATTTAGTTCCTAATTCGTGTTTTCAAAATCGCAGTTTGTGTAGATTGTGTGTAGATGGCTCTGCTGTGTAGGCATAAGACTGACAGCGGAGTGTTTAAGCTAAATCTTCCAAACTTTCAAAGTTCATAGATCAAAACTAATGTCGAATAAAATCCTGCGAATTAGGTTCAAGCAAATAGGTCGATATCAAAATCCTCCGTCCCGTTTCGGGCTCCACCACCGGAAGTGAGTTGAAACCAATTACACCTGAGTTTCTCAAACCACTACACAATCTTTCATTCTTCTCCTAATTCTTCCGCTCGCTCTGTGCTAAACGCGTTATAAGAGTCTTAATATCCTCTTGAAGAGCGAAGCAAATAATTAAAAAAAAAAATCACTACTAGATGCCACGTCGCATGACATTAACAATCTTCAGCTGCTCCGTGAAATGGGGCTATAAACTACTTTAAGGTGTTAATTTGAGTTGAGAAACACGTTCTTTGTATGAGGAACCCCCTTTTTTAACAGTACACATTCTGTAAAAGTTTCAAAAATCTAACTATTATAATTATGAAGATACTGTCCTGTGGCAGACGGAAAGCGGACGCTTAGTAAGAGGGTTCCGTTGGCATCCTTTGAATATGGAACCTTAAAAAGCAGCTATTGAAACAACGCAGGTGAGACTTGAGCTCGTTATTTTCTCCTGAATCTGATCATAAAATGCAGGGGTGTTACCTCAGCCTATTAGGTTATTCAGCTAGTGACGTACTGCAATGGCAAGTCGTTAAACAAGCAATCAAAAATATTGTTTTTTAAATTGTATGAATAAACTTAAACTTTGAAAACTGTGATTTTTGGTATTATATTGAATTTTAAGTAAAGAAACGGCATTAGGTATTTTGAATGGGGTAGTGTTTGTCATTTGGAAGACCTACCCAAAACGAGCATCTACAATTACTCGTGAGCATATGGCTAATTCTACATCTAATTCCTTAATTCAATTTCGTCTCCATTTGGTATGTTGTTTTGTTATACGAGATACAAACTCATATCTGTTATCATAAGATTGTTTATGAAGTTTTTTTGCTGCAAAATCAAAGAAGAGAATTCAAATAAGATTCGTTCTTGTTGAAACAGTACCATGATAACATACCATATGTTGCCAGTTTTAATGTTTATATGATCTTTTCACATTTGGTGTCAGGTTAAATAATTTGTCTGGTTTACATGTTAGTCAAGAATAAACTTTGTTTACGGTTCATGTAAGGAACATGTGCAAAAAGCATGCCTGGGTTCATTTAAACTATGCCATCCATACACAAGTACTTTGTAGCAGCTCACAGTTGTTTTACATTCAAACACTTAATTGCCCTACACCCTTCTGAAATACATAAGCGCATATAACACGAAACCAGTTTGAAGAAAGAAGCCCATATCGTGTTGAAAACGGATAGGGTCCTCCAATATGGCGTCACCTGTTTTTGTAACGAGGCAGCTGTTGTTCAGGAAGTTTTAAGTATGCACACGAACAGACACCCCACTAGATATATTTCTAAAATCAAACTATTTTTAAACGACTTTTAACCTGAAATACAGTATCCTAAAATAATGAAATTCAGGAAAATAAATTGAATATTAAATAACAAAACTTTTGTGGAAAAGTTTCTGCGAACTCGTCGTATATGGACTCAACACTGAGCTGCAAAAGTTTTCTATTTCTTTATTCTTTTTAATCCAATCTAGAAATATAAACGAAATGGACTTATTTCAAGAATTCCAGCTCTTTCATTGCTTATTATATGAATGAATAAATATTAAAAACTGCATTATTTCAGGAAAGATCAAAAATATGTTGGTAACTGAAACTAATTGTCTTGGAACACTGCGGCCGAGATAGTTCATTAAAAACTTTTTAAATATAAGAAGCAAGAAAAACAAAAAAAAAACTCAAAATACAGGCGAGCACATGGAGGACATCCTTTCAAAGGACTGTGGTATCCAACTTTTCATCTGTTCATGTCTCGGTGGTCCTTCTACAAAAGTTGTTATATATTATATTGTTTTCTTTTTTTCAACAGTAGTGTCACATGTTCCTTAGCGTCTACAACTTGATATGGGTATGCTCAGATAGAGTTTTTAAAATGAACTGAAGAATTGTTATATGGAACAAGTGAGAGAAGAAGATGCCTTTATTGATTAACCGCAGTGGTTGAATTCAGTGAAAACTTCAAGCAACTTCTTATGTTTGGAAAATCTGAGTCGGCTACTTTGAAGTGGTGCAATTCATTTTACTGCTGAGTTTGTGTATTAAAATAGACTGACAAGTATTGACAACTTAAACAGAATACTTGTATATTTGAGAGATACAATCGATTTTCCCGACAGCTATTGATTTAAACTAACAAGCAAGTTCCGGGTGTAGGTTTTATTTCTTGTCTCTTATGGTGTTCAGCTTCTTGCAATAAGTTATCAGGATAACAATAAAACAATATCCATTCTTGACCTTGTAATTTTTCAATTTATTCTATAGAAAGGACAAAAGATGATTGTTTGAAAGTCCTTGCACGCAAGGAATGGTTAGTTATTCTCAATATGCTTTATGCACCAGAACAAGGTGAAATGGAAATATGGCTCTTTAAGAATAAAAAAAACAAACAGCAGAATACCAAACCCGTGTATTAGCTCACACACTCACGACCAAGATTTTGAAATCTTAAGTGAATTTTCCCATACGTTTCTTATGATGTGAATCTTTGAAATTACCGCCACGTTGCTGTCCACAGAAATGACAATTGCAGAAAACATCATTACCATTCAACTCAACCACCACGCGGTCATAAAAGCAGTCGATACCTTGACTGTTTCTGTCTTTTCGAGATAAAAGTTGTTTCCGGAAATGTGAAATAGACCCGTCATAAAATAGAAGTTGCTGGGCTTATCGTTTGCGTCCCAGAAAATGACAATTTTGGCTCAAGGCACATGTCATATACTGCTAAGTTATAAGTTCTTGCCATTATTTATTCACCCGGATTATGTACCTTTTTTCTTAGACAATTCTAGTTTCAAATACAGAAATCCTCGAGTCACTTTGGCACCGTTTCAATTTGAAAAGCCCACAATCAATTACCAACGGCCTTCTGGCAACCATAAAGTGCTATAATTCATTTCTGTAAAAGTTCAACACAAAACATGCAAACTTAACATTAGTTTGTTCATTCAACAAGTGACAAACTAACCTTGCATTTATTATTTCATAAGAAAAACGAATAAAAGAAGGGCAACCCACAAGCCACACCAACCAAGCACTTTGACATAATAAATTTACATGTTTTCTGGGAGATCCAGACCTCATTCCTCTAAACTGCCAACTAGTTTTGTGAATGCTATAAAACTTTTCACGACAACGAAAACGAGTGCAATTTTCTTACATTTTCCACACACAGGCCTCAACTATCCTCGTTTGGTAATGGCACGCCCGTTGTATACTTTTCTTGGGTAGCCGTGTACTCGTTGTATCCAACAGCGACTGTTGTTTCTGAATGTCGCGCGATAAAATTGCGAAATTTCGTGTCTGAAATTCGCATTCAAGTGATGGATAAACTCGAACTTAAAAAAAGATGAATTCTAAACAAATGGATTAAAATTGTTGAAAAGTTATTTGAAGGCACGCAGAACGGATGTGATTTGGCAAAGTTGGTTGCGGTGTCACTTAAGGTTCGACTCGGGGGGTTAGTTTCCCATATGGGCTGCACTTCACGGTGTTCTATTGATAAATGAAGAAAATGCTCACGTCGTGAACCGGGTGTTTGGAAAGCAAAGAAATCATATTTGCACGAAAGTTGGATGAGAATTCAAGAAAACCTTACAAAAGTTTGACGTTCTGAGGTTTAAGTTGTCGGATGAGATTTCTTTTGTTGAATAAGTGCCGATTATCTAGCTAGGGGAGAATAAGAAAATTGTTCTGGAAATAATGAGGATAGTAAAATTTAAGGTTTTGTCTTTAACTTATTTTTACGGTCTCGTTCCTCAAAAGGGAAACATAACCATTATATAATTACTTTGTTGTCCTTTGCTGTCCCTTTCTTGCCTGCCTGTTACCACCCTATTGCTCAGAAACGCGTAGAGGTATCAAGTTCAAATTAGTACCGAATACATATGACTGCAATGCCTAAAAGCTGAGAAAAATTAAGCTTCAAAGATTAGGCTGTTTCTGCCGCATATTCGGTTACTCGCAAGGGGAATCTAAACCTTAAGGGGGTACATGCAACCTCTTCGAGACCTGATTCCAGTGATGGACGAACTATTTATATATCTTCAACCTTGTACGGAACCATCGTTGCGCGAGGCCGGCTCGCACTTTGCGGCCGTTTTTTTTAGGCATGAACAAAGATTTGTCTGCTTTGGTTAATTGTTCGATGGAATCGACAAACACCCACGCGTACAGCGTTGGAACAAATTCTATAGCAACAAACGATAAACACGGCACTCAGATTCAAAACTACCAGAAAAGTTTGCCAATTGGCATTTCAGGATAGAAGACATTCACGCCGTAATCACGGCTATCGTGCAGGTTGCGGAAATGATCATCTGAGACAGTCGCAGTCTTAATTATAGGTACCATAAAGGTACGGAAATATATCAAATCAGCGTCAATTTTACTCGGAAAACTATCCGAAACGTTTACTTATCAATCACTTTCCTGTTAGCAAACAAGTTGAATCATTCGGGATATCCTACAAAGATATTTGCAAATACGACGAAATGAAACTATTAAGATTCATACTCAAATTTACATGGTGCCATGATAACCCAGAAACACTATTCTCTTCTTTGGGCCCAATATCTGCAGCTATTTCCAATAGTCTATCTTTATAAAGTTCAAATATACACTAACTACTTCTATGGTGAGCCATGGGGTACACATTCCAACCAACCAACCTTGAACCCATGGACTTACACACATGTGAGCAAAATAAGTTGTGCAATTGCGTTAATTTTCCAATCGCAGTTTTTAATTTGCCACAGTGTCAGATGGATCTACAAGATCATTTTTTTAAACGCCGACTTAAAAACCTTCTCTAGCTTCAATTATATGTGCTAAATAACATTCCAGAGTATTTAAATTTCACTACAGTTCAGAGTATCTAAAATGTATTTTCCTTTGTTGACTTGTGTGCAGCGTTGGAGTTTCAATTTTTGTCCTTTAACAGAAGGATTCATTGATTAGTGGAAGGGATGGATGGGGTCAAATTCACTTGTGTCTCTTGAAACAACTTTCATTAAGGTCAACAGAATAGTATATCTTATCGGTAAATAATGTCACGTCCTTAACGTTCATCACAACGGATGGCGTCATAGCGAACAATTGCTATGAAAG
The DNA here is from genome assembly GCA_963555765.1 of Orthonevra nobilis. NCBI lineage: Eukaryota > Metazoa > Arthropoda > Insecta > Diptera > Syrphidae > Orthonevra > Orthonevra nobilis. The sequence goes on from OY743224.1 coordinate 96,953,828, forward strand.
TGATTGATCCACAATTACTATCACAAGCTAGCAAGTACTTCAGAGAAATAACATCTCCAAATGTACATACCGCAGCAAAATTAATTTAGCTTTGCCCCCTGAACAGTTTGTTGATAACACTTTAACAGGTCCTCAACATTTAAGGACAAAAGCGAAAATAAAACCACGTCAAGACAAGTGCAGTGAACAGACTCGAGTACGGTTTGTTGATCAAATGGGTGGATGTGACATGCACACTCCTATCTCACTTCATTTGTTCTCGGTTCGGTCTCCCAAGGTACCATTGAACTATTTTTCAATTTCTTTTCTTCCTTGTGCATTCGCAAAGGACCTCAAGTTGCATGTTTTCGCTTGACACTACTGTTCGTGGCCCTGAAGAAGAAGACTACCACAATGATGATTATTTTGTTGGCGACTAGTGAGTGGTGAGGCGACACCTTCAAGAAGACAAGTGGAATACATTTTCTCATAATCGTGAGGTTGAGTCTTGTTCTTGACCTGGTTTCATGTTGCAGAGTTGCAGAATCCACATGGAAACTGGATTCAACAAAAAAACAACAATATAACGCCCGCAGGTTACTTTTCAATCTCACTATCAAGATATTAAAAGCACCAGTTTTTAAAAAAGGCATAAAATAAAGGAAAAATAAATAAACAATCTAAACGCAAACCAAAGAGTCCCATGGATTACGATTCTTCATAAAGACTACGCACTAAATTTTGCAGCGTTTATTTCCCGAGTGATATAATTTTGTTGTCATAAGTGTTCTTAAATAGAAACATTTTAATTGTAACGCAAAATAAAACAAAAAATATAAAACAAAGCAAAACCGAGATGAAAGAAAGCATTTTAAAAGTTTGCCTTTCTAAAGACCTACGAGCATTGTTACTACAGAGAGCTGACTTGGAACGGTACATATTTCTATTTGTTTCCTCTTTTTATTACGCTTGTCTGAATCCTTATTCATTTCTTTCACAAAGCACGGAAATAAAATGGCTGCTGCCAGATAAAACAAAATTGACAAGGACTTTTGGCGTAAAAAATTCAAATCGATTTTCCTTTGCCATTTATAAAAGACACAGTCCGTAGTTGTGGCCTCCAGTTGTTTCTACAAGTTTGTGTATTGAAATGTCAATTTATTTTCTTACTCTTCGGATTTCTTTTTTTTTATAATATTATAAATATTATTTCAGCGGAGCAAACGAGAAAAATATAATTGATGAAATGAGTTGTTATCGATTCTCTCTGTTCTAGTTTCCAATTAAGTGGAATGATGTGACGTAAATATCACCATCTGTGTGTCCCAAAAATAGGACGTTTTTAATTTGTAAACAGACTTAAACAGTAATTTATCAATGTTCAAAAGCTTTCCTTTTTTCGGATTTTATTAACGATTCCTTTTTATGGTATTTGAAAATGAAATGCATCCTCTTTAACGATTCGAAAGAGTTGTTGTAGGGATATCTGACTTCTTATTGACAGGCATCATTTAGGCTCAAATGGAGGATATTTATTTCTTTGACAGATCGGATTAGTGACGATGACTTGTAGGGAACTAAATTGAGAAATCAATTTGATTAACAGATGGCATAGCACTTGTATGGGATTTAATTGTGACGATTTTTTGTCATTTGAATTTATATCATTTTGAATGTGACAGAATGTATACAATGCAGGATTTCCTTTAATACTGTATAGCATTCAATTTTGAAACCTTTTGTTGTTCAAAATATAGTTTAGTCGTCTTTTGAGCAAACTTGTACATTTTTAATCCGGAAATTCCCATGGAATTCATGCTGAAGGATCGCAACTGCCCAAACCTTGGATAATCCGTGAAATACTATAAATAATTCATAAACAGTGTTGTGCTTAGTGTGAAACAAACAAAAAATGCAAGGAATTTCAGCGATGAGCGAAAGTTAAATCACGCTATCCTTGTTATGAGTGTTGAAATTTTCTCATGCCAATTTTATTTTTTGAAAATATAAATTTTATTGAGCTTACTTTATTAATATAAGCGTACATATTAAACGCGAACAGGGTGTTTGCTGCTAAAAGTTTAAATTGTATGAAGTTAGTTACAAAACACTAGCCGAATAAAAACAATCAAACAGAAAACAGATGCAGAATTAGATGCAGATAAAGAGAGAGTAGAACGTATGATATGTGGAAGCTGAATAACTCATCGTCAGTATGTGATTGGGCTCAGTGATGAAGTGATATGAAAACAGGTTTGAAATTTGAGATACCACACGCGGAACAAAAGAGATCCTCATGAACCTTTAGTTTGAAAAAAAAACAAATAAAATAAAATAAGTTGTTGCATGTTCATAGAAACTTGCCACATATTTTATTTTCTGTGGATTCGTAGTATGCGATTAGGTGAGTAAAAAAAAAACGCGGTGTGAACTTTTCAATGTTTTGATAGATGACGATTCATTGGAAAAATTTCAAAAGATAATCTATTTGAGAGTCATTCTAAACACCGCCAACTCCAAAATTCATTATCCGACTTTTATACGCGGGTCGGACGAATACTGTTCTTGTTATTCGTGGAATTTTCTTTATTTTACTATATAACATCATTTCGGTTTAAATCGAAACAGCTATTGTCGTTTTCCATCACTTGTAATTCTTTCGACTTTCAGTCACCTTCAAAAATGTTGCCATCATGTAAAATATGTAACAGTTCCTTAACGAGAAACAAACGCTTTTATCTAAATCTTTAAGAAATTTGTTAGTAAATCTGTTTTTTTTTATTATATTAATTCGAATTGTTAATTCCAATTAGTCCTTATTCCTCGGCTCTTTGTTCGGAATAAGTTTAGGATGAGAGGGCATTGTTATTTCAATCACGCTCTTAAGAGTTAAGATTTGAAAAATATTGTGGAATCCATTCAGCTTTCGTGCCCTGAAAGACACACACCACAAACCGAAGGTTAATTCGTATTTAAGTACTTATAGTTCTCAAGGGTTCATTCCACTGACATTCACAATGATTTCAATACGTTTCATCCTGACCATTCCATGGAAATATAAGGTATTTGTGTGGGGTATAGTTTAATGTAAGATCTACATTGAGACTATTTTAGAATTAAAAATTAAGACGTTATCATTCTTAGAATATCTTAGTTTTGGCGTGGCATCCTTGAAAATCGATGACAAAGTTTTCGAATTGCCAAGTTTTAAGAAACAACTGACGAAAACAATCCAAGCAGTGTTGCTAGGTGCATTGAGACGCAATTCGCTGTTGCGATTCAAAAAATGCTATGCTTGATTATTAGCTAGCCCAGTTAAGTCATAAAAACAGGTGACATATTGATTAAGTTTCTTACAAGTTTCTAGAAGTCCTTCAACTACATTAATCATTATACTAAGAGTCGAGCTGTTTCGCACAAAAGTCGATTGAAGAAAAAATACATGCCTGAGTCAAATCGAGATTTTTCATTGAGTGTGTTTGTTTCTTAGTTTCCAAGTTGACACTTTCTGTTCCCTGTAATAGGTATTCAGGACTGTGTTCGAAAATGAAAATTATTTTCCCGAGAAAATTTGAGAAATCATCATTTTAGACTGGGAAGTATTTTAATCACTTTCCATAGAATTTGTTGATTCACAAATCCGTGAGATACCAGTTAAGATTGGTCAATATTTTATACTGATACAGCTTTTGTGTATGTGAGAGAACCGAACCACATGCCAAAGCCAATCAAAGAAGACGTAGACGATAGCCTTGACAATTGTCAAACTAAGATGAAGCAAGAAAGTTCTTTGCAGTGGAAAAATAAATATTTAAGGAAATCGTCTGGTCTAATATAAATTGACGAAGATGCTGTATTTTAGAAAAACAGAGAAAAATAAAGAAATTCACAAAATAATCAAGCAATCAGTCATTAACAATCTTTTTAAAAATGATTTTAATGAAATTCCTTTCTGCAATGATTGGCTTTTACGAATCCTATTCTTTCCTTAATTAAATATAAAAAAATTATCTTCTGTGCGGCCCCGTGGTTGATAACTGCCAAACAATTTGCATTATCATCTATCAAGCAACTCTTTGGCGTTTCAAAAATAAAAAAATAAATAAAGCCTCAGGGAGTATACCCCTCCTTTTGTGTATTTTTCCTTCTTGTTTTGATTAGAGTGATATCAGTTCGCTTGTTTGTTTGATTAATGTGTGTTCCCAAAGCACAAAGTACTCCCTTCTGCTGCTGATGTGCGGTACTGTAAGTCCCTGAAAAGGTATCAATTCTAATCAGAAACATCTTCCTTATCTCTCATAACTTTGTTTGCCTGTTAACTTTTTTGTATTAAAGGGGAAAATTGCTACTTTACAAGTAAAATAGGAAAACTGATTTGGCGTATGAGCTGCCCTCTGAGGGACTTTTTCATACGGCTTAAGCTACTCAATTCTGCATGAAAGAGACGATGGCTTCAATGGATATATTGAACTGAAAGTCTTGCAATCAATTTTTTTTTTAAACACTTACATAACTCAATTTTCAGCTACAGACTCCAGGCAGGCAATTTTTTTTAATTGCCTAAAATCAAAGTCCTTCTTTTTCATATTGCATTTTTACGGCTGCCTGACTGCACTAACTTGCAAGCACGATGTGTTTCTACACTTCAATGCAATTTTCTACTTCAACCAACAAAGACCTTGCTAGAACCTAATCGGATTATGGATAGCGTGCTCGCAAAAAAGTTGTTTTTTTTTTGCTTTCTAGAATTAGATTTTATCGGGGACTTAACTGCTAGAGGACGTTTTCGACTTTTCCCTTCGAACTTAACTAAATCGATAAAGTTTCCAATTTAAACAAAAAAGTCTATTTAATCAATAAAATTTTCAATTTCCATTTTGTTTTTATTGTGCTGTGTGTTATTCTATTATAACATAAAAGCTATGTCGGGTTTTATTGGCTACATTTATTTGGTCAGATTCGAATTCCTCCGTTGCAGAAAGCAAATTGGTTTCGGTTATAAAAACATTAAATTAGCTACTAAAAGCGCTGACAAAATTGGAAACAGATGGTGGAGATGAATGTGGTCGACTCACAACGTTCATTATCAGTTATGGAATTAAAAATTTAAAAAAAGGATCAGACTGTCAGACAAAAGAGTGAAAAAATGAAGCAGAGTGTTTTCTTATCACCCTTAAAAGGTGTCTTCCAAATAAAGGTATATATTGGTACATGACGGGAAGTATGGACAAATATTTCTTGTAACTTGTTCCGCAGATAAAAGCCATTTTTTGAAAAGCGGATTTTTACTAGGCGTATCATACCTTGAAATTTTCTTGCATTTCGCTGACTTGTCGTTGATGTATGTTTCCAAATAATTCCTTCATCTAACATCTGTCCCCTCTTTCCGTTCATTCTAGTGGAAAGAAAAGGCTAATATTCTTATACGGTGGCAGTGAGAAAAAGGAACATCGATTTGACATTTTGCAGATAGGAAATTTAAAGAGTGTGTGTGGGGAGAAGAAAACTTAATATAACGTTTTCTGAATCGTAATTTAAGCGAAAACAAATAAGTTGAATGAAATTCTGAAAAGCGTATTTAGGCAAAAATTATATTAATTTATATGATGTTACAATGCATGTGTTATGTGGAACTATCAAGTAGCCTCCCTCTCATTTTTAGAAGCCATCAAAATAATAAATAGTCAACAGAGACTGCAAACTGTTTATAGTTAAAACGTATCTTATTGGGAACTTTTGAACACATCGTTTCACTGTGAAAAACATTTTAGAATGATAAACTCAAAGGTCTATAAAAATACGCCAAACCTTTCTGGAATAAAGTGGAATTAAAAAAGGCATTCAGACTTTCCAACCAAAGACATCAACTTTCAAAAACTAAATGAAGCTGGATGTGTTGATCTTTAAAAATAGCTTTTTTTTATCGAGTATTTAGGCAAAGTATAATATAAAGGTCTATATTAATGCGTGTCTCAAAATGCTTAACTTCCTTGATGCTTGGTCATAATAATACCGACTAATGAATTTGTATACAGCCCCACACTGTAGCAAGTGAATGGCAGTCCTCCGAAGAGCACAATTGCCATAATAAATCTTCTGAGGTAGTTTGGAGTTCGCAGTAAACTGAAGGTCCAGCCAAGGTTTAAAAGATTATTAATATTTTTGACTCCATCTATTCCATCTACTTTCCTTACATTTTTTACATTCCCAGTTTCATATTTTGTGGCAAGTATTACTATTTACAACCATAGTTGCGCCCTCATCACCAACGTTTTGCGTTGCGGGTTTTTGTCAATCTCGTTTGTCCTTAAGTCCTTAATTTAGCAAATTGTCATGCAACCTTATTCGAAGGTTAAAGAGGTTATTTTGAAGTAATTTATATCACTGAATCCAATCACACTTTTTCAAGCAGAAAACACTTAAAACCTCCATTTTAGAAACATCTGTCATTTCCGGCCTGGCAGGGTTCTTCTATGCAAAATGTTTTACGGACGATATCCCTAGATCTTAACGTCTTAAGCCTAAGTATACAATGTTCCTTCATCTATAAATATGAAGACAATAAAATTCTTTTTTTTCCATTTACATAAATTTCACGGGTATACTTGTAAAGAACTCATACAAGATTTCACCACGTTGTCTCTAACAGATCTACTCAAAGTCGGCTACTCTACCACTTTTCACCTTTAACAAGCTTGTAAATACCGTCGTTAAACACTTCAGTGTTTTTTTTTTTTTAAATTGGCATGCGAACACAAAATGAAACAAAAAATATGCAAACAGAAGAAAATTCATTTACTGCACCAACAACAACTAGAACGTACGTCACCATCAACCATCACGTTCCTAACATTATTCGGGCAGAGACATAAATTATTTACGAGTACAAAGAATCCCTCAACGGCTTGTTTTTGCATACTTCAACATTTCAAAAAAATGTAAATAAAATATTTAGGTGAAGCATCTACATTTGCTTGTTTGTTGTAGCTGTATACAGGCGGCAAACTCTCGAGGTGGACACCGCCTTCTTCACTCCTGTGTGTCAACATTCCGTCACGTGACTCAAAAGGGAAGATAAATAATTCCAATTGTTGAGGGAGTGTTGAACAAAAGTTGATCTCTGAAAACACGCAGAAGAAAAGAATTCTACATCCTTGTTAGTTGTTTACAGGGTGGGGTCAAGAGAGTAATAATTTCCATTTCCGTTTCCATTTTGTATACCAGTAAGAATTGGTAGATCTAGTGATTCAGTTTTGACGTGGCTTCACTATTTACACGCAAAGTTTCGTGTGCACCTAAGTTATGAGCGCGCTCGCAGACTGGTCTTTATTCTACGTTGAAGCGTTGACGGATTCCTTGTAGATGTATTTATATAAGGAAGAATTCATTGTGGTATGTCATTACTTTTGTGCATTGTGGAACTCCGAGCATTTGAATTTCATTGTTAGTACAAACAAATTTATTCGAATTTGAGAGGAATCGATTTGGACTTGTAAAAAGTCAAATTTATTTTGCGTAAGGATTTCGATAAAATGCCAAATCTTTTTCAAAAGGATGTGAAAAGGAATTTGTAAGGACATTAAAATAAAAAACGGACGAGTAGTGTCTTAATTTAGTCTAATTAATCTTATAAAGTATTGATGGATCGTGGCCATTTCGATATAACATCGTTTGATACTTACGATTATGCTTTTTTGGAACCTGAATTTAAGGAAAGTAATAAACATTTTTTTTCTTACAGACGGAGCCTTGTCCAACTTATATTTATGGGCTTTTAGGAGCATACCAAATATCTTGACATAATTGGAACTTAAAGTAAAGGAAAGAATTCAAAACTATTACTGCTCAAGCTGGTAATTTCGAGAATAGCATGAATTACGATTCTTGCGTTGTACTCATTAATCTATTTTAACTTATCTGCGGATGAACTGGCCAGAAATGAGGGCGACGTACTGTTTGACAATACTTTCAGATAAGGTCAGGAAAACGGCCGACAGAATAAAGTTCAACTTGAGTGCTCAAAGCTTAATCAAGGGAAAACCAAACTCTGAAAAGACGAAGTCATGTCCGAATCGAGGAAATTTGGAAATCTTCAATAACTATGTTTGAAAGAAGCTGAAATATTGGAAACAGGTTACTTTGCGGATGTTAGTGTAAGTTGTGTCAAATGTTAACCATAAAGTTGTATCAAATATCACGAGAGAAAACGGACTGACAAATTTAAGAAAAATAATTAACAAAACGAAATTACTTTGGAAATATTAGTTATAAATAAAATATAAAAAAAAATCAAGGAAGAAAATTACGGTGTGCTTATCTTTTACTTTCTTAGAAACACTTTTTTATTCCCATATTATTTTACACTACGTGGAATTCTTTATTAACAGAATTGAGTACGTATACGGTATGGTTTGAGATAACCGCCGGAAGCCGCCGTCCTTGACGGTTTAGTTAAATAAGTTAGCCTTTAAGTTTGCTAATTAATTTTGCGCGAGCTCTTAAGCAACAATGAATAGTCAAATTCAACTTTACATGTTTTTAAAATAGCATGATGAAAACCGAAACGCATTACCTATTTCGGTTGCGGCAAAACTCTCTTATTGTCACCGACTCTAACAGACTTTCAATTATTGTGTCGGAAATCATACACGTATCTTTTGCTGGTAATCAGGAACAACCACCAATACTGCCTCAGTCTTTTCTCTTTACCTTTTACTCGACGTTTTATCCTTCTTTCGGCCCATTTACTTGCCACACTCGCAAATGAGTTCTGTCGCAGGAGCTATGCGATACGCTTAGATTGATGACATTTGGCAAACATCAACAACAACAAATTCTTACCACGAAATGAAACATAATCGCGTTTGAGCAATACCACCACGTAAACAGAATAGGTGACATAAAATAAGTATGTTTGCATAGACAGAATGGGTTTGTGGAGGCTGAAATAGTTTCGCCGGGTGGTTGTTGGATACTTTAATCTATGCTTACCTTTGTCGTTGGGATCGAATTCCGCCTCCAATTCCTCTTTGGTTGGATCGGCATTCTCCACCGCCGCTATTGCTGCTGCTGATGGCTTTGACTTGTCATCGGCAGCGGTTGGTGGATTCTTATTAACGGCGGTGGTGGCGGCAGCTGCTGCTGATGTGTCGTCGGATTTCTTCATGGTTGTTCGAACTTTGTGACCTCGGAATGCGGCTTGGATTTTTGTTGCGGCCTTAGCTGAAATATAAACAAGCAAAAAGATATGATTTATCATCAGTACAAAATTAACTCGACAGGTAACCGATGTAAGATTCATAAAAGCCAGTCAAACACAACCCGAACGCTTCGATACCTCTTTTATTTCTAAACATTTTATGATGCGGTTTGTTAACTATCGACCCGCGGATACCCAAAGACTGACCCAATTAATTTACCATAGGCAAAGTGAATTGAAGTTCTGTTTTTTTTAACGATGTAATTGATGTGGAGCGAGCAAGCCCTGCGGGTCTGGCCACACAGTATACTTTTTATTTTTGTTCTCTATCGGTGGTTGGAAATGTCATGGAAAAGTTGGGGCTCCATCTAAGGTTAAGTATTAGAACCATTTTGTCGGTGACGTTCTATTTCGGATGGATGGAGGCGGGTCATAAATGGGAAATGTGCGAAGAAGATATGAAAACGAAGATAAAATGTAAATTTATACTTTGTACTGAAATGGCCGTTTTGCCGTGAGTAAGTTCATAAAATGGAATAAAAAAATAAAAAAAAAAATTAAGAACTGACTGAAAATTTGTCCTTGTGGTTAGTGTTGAGAAAATGGAAAGCAGTTTAATGCTTATTTGTAAAAATTTATGCAAGTTATGGTGTTTTTCACTTGGCAACTAATAAGGTAGTTAGGGGACAAATTAATACAGTTCGCACGCTGTGCAATTAAGACCTGCCACTGAGAGGTTCACCCCATTTAAATTTACTTTTGCTTGCTTGAAGTGAGTTTAAAAGTAGGTCAGCTAGTGTTCCTCTTGTCTTGTTGTTTACACATGTATTGTATTAAGTCCTTCATACTATTTTCAAGTATATTACAATGTCGGAAAGCCAAAAAACCGATGTGACAATGTGTGTTAATTTTGAGTCCCAAGAGACTTCAAGTTCTTGAAAGTTTAAAAGAGTCCTATGTACTTCTCATTTGTGGTAAGTGTCTTAAAATGCTCCTCAGAAGTTTTCTGTATGGACAAAAGTAGTCTCGAGGGTTGTTAGATATGCGATGATGGCTTCATGCATAGTTTTATATTTACTTACAATTCCGAAGTGGAATACGTAAATGTATGGTCAGAGATAGGCAGAGGTGTGAGTGTTCTTCAATAGGACATGATTATACATACTCACACTTACATTATTTCAGTACACTCAAAATCTTGCAAAAGGATACCTCACTCGTAAGAGGTATTTGCAAGATTATTATAAATATATAAGGGAAAATAAAAGAAAGATATGCTAATGAGTAAATTGTTAGGAATAATCAGAAAACAAATAAGAAAACGTTTTTAAAGTTAATACATGGTGGCCTGTTATATCTGAGCATCAAAGTGTTTCGGAATGCTGGGTTCAGTATATTGATGAATTGTTGCGTAACCCAGCAGAAATTCTGCGGTAATGTTATAATGTTTATAAATAACCAAGCAAAAAGGAGAACACAATGTTAAAAATGTTGCAATATGATCCGCACAAGAATCAGAATCCTCGACTATTTGAAGATTGCAATGGTAATGAACCTTTATTTTTTCAAAAACCCTGCACATTTGTTGATATTTTTATTATAAAATTTTATCTCATCTTAAAATTTACCTAAAAGGGACAACATACTTTCGTGTGTTTGTAAGTTTGCCGCCAGGTTTCATTTCTGAAAAATCATTTACAAAAACAACTTGAGTCTATCATCATAATTACAATGTCGTATGTACTTTCGTTGATTTTTTGTTTTTTCCATTTTAAGTCAATTTTACAGAAAATTGTCCTTCGTGGCTAAACAGAAGGAGAAAGATCCCCTTCCATACTATATTTCTCTTGTCTTGACACAGCCTACGCGTTTTTTTTGCATCTTACGCAAATTTCCCTGAAAACGTATGTTTTAAAATGAATATTATGAGAGGAAATCTAATGATAAAATTGGAATTTCTTAAATCCGAGGACGACTTCAAGTCCATGAAAGCATCAACAGTAATACTATGTTCAGAAACGAAATTTTATGAACTCCGCCAAAATAAAGGCATCAGCTTCAATGTGGAGGCTCATGGAAGGTCCCACATTACACAAACAACATTTTGTTGGATGAACTGAACAAGTGAAACCTAAAAACCCTTAAATCCAAATCATTACTATGGAAATGTGACAATTCATATATTTATCCTGCTTTAATTTTTTTGTTGGCAAAAACTTTAAAAAAAATATTTATGAACCTAATTGAATTACGGATTCGAGCAAAATAGTACAACAGATATCTTGGTAAAGACTTTTGATTGCATTGAAATTAATATTTAATAAAGTCTTAACGTCTGGCATACGACCATATTTCGCTACTTAATCAGCACATTTGTTTGAAACAAAGTCACTCGGATTTATTGGCCGTAAAATTGGGAAATCTCCGTCTAAATATCTCTATAGCCGATCTCCCCATCAAAAGTAAAAAAAAAAGTGAAATAATGCTCTGACCCTTGTCCCGAAAAATTGTCTTCTCTCTTCTTTTTTCAATTCCTTATTCTGAACCATAACAGTATCCTTTCACTCTATTGATTTTAGGATTACTTCATTTTCCAACAGAATGAGTCAACTGTGAAGAGTTTGTTTATTATTACCTAAAGACGTTGCAGACATTTTTTATTTAATATACTGAATGGAGTTTGGAACAATACAATTTTTTTAATTATATAAGGCATGTGATGCAGAAATATTATCAGACCATGTAGCCTTTCTGAATGTTACTTTACACAACAAAATACAAATATACCAAGGCTTTTTTATTAGTCAGGATCTGCAACTCTAATAGTCCTGTTTGTTTATCCCCCAAGTATTAAGGAAACTAATAAATCATATCCCATTCAATTTGGTTCAATCGTTTTTATTTGTTCATTTCATTGTGAATGTTTGATATATGGACAATGTCCATATTTTTATTTAATTAAGATATTTTGATTATTTCAAATGAACAAATAATAGGATAAATAAAATTGTCAATGCTTTGACTCTTAATAGAAAATACTTCTACATATATTTTCTGGGAAAATGTATCGAAGTCAAACACTAGTTACCAATTTTGAGCACTTTAAGACTTCGTGCTTTATCCGATGGAATTTAAAAATGCTTAGTGTCGAAATTGATGTGAAAAATTTACAAAAAGGGGCGTTATATTTCCCCACTAACGAAAAGCTTTAGAATAGCATAATAACTTCTACAGTTCTGAATCCTACGTACCTTTATTTTGTTTGTTGGATTCAAAACATTAAAGATACATATTTCAATGCTGCTGTTTAGTTCATCTTTAAATGGTCTTCTTATGAGAACCGACAAAGGGTTCGTCTCGTTTCCGCCTAGTTTTTGGGAATATACTCGTAATTCAGGCATTGATTTTTCAATACTTATATAGCATGTCATCCCTATTCCTAGACTACGCCCTGCTCGAGGACCGTAAGTATTTGAGAATTGATTGCTTTGAGGGCATGAGTTACACATATTAAAATGAAAGTAAGCCGTTAAGGGAAAAGTGAAAGTCCTTTGATGTGGTATTCCGAAACTTTCCTACAAAAAGTTTGTCTGTGTTTGATGGGGTGTGTTCGTTGAATTAATGATGGTAGCGTTGGAAAAAATGTATTTTTTTTGTTTTGTTAAAAGGTATTGTCCTTCCAGAAATACAAACTATGTAATAGAAAGTTGTTATTTGAAGCCTTGTTCAGATATAAATACGAGTTGATAGCTGAATAAATGAATAGTTGAAACCAAAAGTAACTGAAATTATCTATGTATGTGAATCATATACGTCGAACTCATTTGACCCCAAGTGATAAGAGCGTTAGAATGTTCGCCTCTGTAAACGTGTGTTGGAATAATAAAATCAAGGCTATGAAGTCCAATAACCCAAGCATGTTGCCTAAAATAAATAGAATATTTCGGAAACTAAATCAGAACGAGTTTCTTAAACTTTCCCGGAACTAGGCATATATCCAGCAAAAGCAATTGATGACGACAACTTTTCCGGGATCGAAGATCCTTAGGAAAAAGTTAAAGGTGCGTTAAAGGGTGAATGTTAGTACCCGCTCCAATCATGTCTTGAAAAATCGTGTCCTAATGCACAACGTTGACCTTGAAAATGACACTCTAGTTTAACCTTGTTTAGTTACGATACTTCGGCAAATAATGTCAAAACAACTCCCTTTAGATAGATATTCACGCTGCGTTGATTACGAATTTGCTGAGTAATGCACATTATCCAGCTCATTGGAACACATCGGTGGTATAACCAATTTCTAACAGGAATAAAGACATATCCAGTCCGGCAAATCTCCAGTGGATAAGTCGCCTTACCAACATCAGCAAGGTTTATGAAAAAGTTATTAAAAGAGCCCTAACTAAGTGGGTTTGGGACAAAAATATTATTCCGGATAACCAATTCGATTTTAGAGCGGGGCATGATACCATATATTCCGCGTCTAAACTGGTATCGTATATCCAATCGAACAAAGGCAAGAAACAATACAGGGTGCCTTGCTGATTGGCTTGGAAAAGGCCTTTAGCATCCTATGGCTGGTGGGGCTTTTTCAAGTTAGACCAGCTGGGCAAAATCGAACCACCATATGCTCAACAGTAGAAAGTGTATTGTGAAGAATGTGAACAATGTAACTTCTACTGGGATCTTTGAGATTGGCAATAGGGTATAGTAAATTCGCCGACTTTATTTACTTTTTCACGACCGATCTTGTAGACTCTCTTCACAACGGTATGGCGTATGCAGATGAGTTGATCGCGTGCAGGTCAAGCCTAAAGATCGAGTTCATCGTAAGCCTTCTGTAACGTGACCTCGATAAGATAAAGAGTTATTGCGACGAATGGAAGTTTAAGATTTACTTCCAAAAATATAAATCCATTTTGTTAAGGTCGCCGCTGTCTGGAGCCTCTAGGAATACCAGAAAGAATTGGCGAAAGTCTCCTTCGTTTGAAAAAACAGGCAGCTACTGACGAGTCGGAGTGTATTCAGATATCTTGGGGTCTGGCTTGATCAGAATCTTAAATTTAACAAACATATGATGCTGTTCTGGTTAGACCCAAAGCAACCAATGCCATGACAAAGAGATTGTTTCACAGCAGCCAACGTGATGGGTTAAGGTGATCTGATACTATTGGAAAGTAAATTGAACATACCTATTCGACTATGAAACCTGTCATTGTGACATTTGATTATACAATAAACTTTTCTTCTTCTTTATACGTTCAACATAACCAGACGTGTTTTCTTGGGTACTTTATTTCTGATAGTAGGTAGTTTCACTGCGGATTCTTAATCCATAGAAATCTATCAGGTTATGGGCCCAGCCGCAGCCTTTTTTATCAGAAATAAGTAACAATTAGTTAAATTATCTGCTACAGTAAATATTTCTCTTTAACTTGTGTTTAATAAGTTTTTTCATGGAAGAAACGCATCTGCTGTAAAGCGTATTTAGCACATGATCGATAAATGCTAATGCATTAAAGTGTTTAAATCGTTCGCAGAAGCTTGGAGTTCAACTCAAGAATTAGATAGTCAATCCGAAGATTTTGCTGAAGATTCGACAGAAGAAATGACTACACAACTACAGTTCAACCGTCTGAAAGGCAGAGAAAATTACTCTGAGTGGAAAGTCGGCGCAAGGGCTCACATGATCATCAAAGGTTTGTGGGACAGTTGCACAGAAATATTACCGAGTACAGCAGATAACAAACTGAAGAACCACGATCTGAGAGCAATAGGCGAATTAACCTTATTGCTCGAGCCGTGTAACTATAATCATATAGAAGGAGCAAGCACATGTAAGGAAGCATGGGAAAGTCTAGCGGCGGCTTTTGATGATACAGGCACCGGTCGGAAAGTGGCATTGTTGCAACAAATGGTATCACTCAAACAAAAGGAATGTGCATCGATGGAAGATTATGTCAACAAAATGAGTTCATTGTGGTCCAAAGTAAAGACGGCAGGCTTCAATATAGATGATGAAGTAGCCGGTTCGTTGATGTTGGTAGGTCTGCCTGTGGAATATAAGCCTATGATACTCGCGGTAGAAAATTCTTCAAAAAAAATTACTTTCGATTTCGTCAAAAATCTGTTGTTGCAAGGTTTGGTTTTTGATAGCGAAAATTGTGAATCATTTGAGTCAGCACTAGTATCAAGAAAAAAATCGCAAATTAAAAATTCTAAACATTGTTTTGGTTGTGGGTCTAAACATCATTTTATCAAAAATTGCCCTAAGGCGAAGAATAAAAAAAAGCAACAACAGTGACAGAAGTGAAGCCATGTTATTCTCATCTTTATTGGTCCAATCGAGTGAATTGCCGTCAGATTGGTATGTTGATAGTGGATGTACCGCACATATGACCAAACACAAGTCGATCATTGAAAACATATG
This sequence comes from Orthonevra nobilis, assembly GCA_963555765.1. NCBI lineage: Eukaryota > Metazoa > Arthropoda > Insecta > Diptera > Syrphidae > Orthonevra > Orthonevra nobilis. The sequence goes on from OY743224.1 coordinate 96,969,436, forward strand.
TGAACCCGTTCAAAAGGAAGTTGTTGTTGCAAACAGCGAAAAAATTTCAATCGATTGTGTAGGCAGTGTAAAGCAGAGTGTACTAAACAACGGAAAACAAAACGAGATCTCTATAAACAAAGTTCATTATGTGCCAAATATTTGCGCTAATCTCTTATCAGTGAGCCAAATGGTTAAAAGAGGCAATTCAGTGTTGTTTACAAAAGACGGCTGTAAGATTTTCGACTCGCATTGGAATGTTATTGCCACAGCAAGTTTAGTGAATGGTTTGTTTAAGCTAGATGTTCGCCATGATGTGAAATCCTTCTTAGCTGAGTCCAAAAAGGAGCCAACTGTCACGAAGAAACCGAAAGAAAACATAATATTGTGGCATCGTCGATTTGGACATGCTAGTTTTGATTATATGGCATTCCTAAACAAAGAGCTAAACAACGTCCCAATTCCAAGAAATAGTGTTTGTGATACGTGCATCAAAGGAAAGCAAAGTCGTGTTCCATTTAGTGACAAAGGTAATCGAGCCACGAAACTACTTGAATTGATTCATAGTGATGTCTGTCAAGCGTCATCTGTTAAATCCATGAGCGGTTTTCGTCACTTCGTCTCATTCATCGATGACTTCTCGCGAAAGGTCTTCATTTATGTCATAAAAAATAAGAGCGAAGTATTTGATTGTTTTCTTAAGTTCAAAGCTATGGCTGAAAAACAAACGGGGCATAAAATTAAGTGTCTAAGAAGTGATAACGGCACAGAATATCGCAACAGAAAGTTTGAGGATTTTTTCGCGAAAAATGGAATCCTACATCAAAAATCAGCTGTTTATAGTCCACAACAAAACGGATTATCGGAGCGCATGAACAGAACGATAATGGACAAAGTACGCTGCATGTTAATTGACTCTGGTCTCCCAAAATCATTCTGGGCAGAAGCTGCTATGACGGCAGTTTACATAATCAATCGGATTCCATGTAAAGGTACTGTAGAAAAATCACCGGAAGAAATTTGGTCTGGTCGGAAACCAAATTTGTCAGTACTCAAAGTGTTTGGATGTCGAGCATTTGCACATGTTCCAGCTGTGAAGCGGGAAAAGTTGGATAACAAATCGATTGAGTGCATTTTCATCGGGTATGCATCAGATGCCAAAGCATATAGGCTCTTCAACAAACATCTGAAGACCGTTACCATAAGCAGAGATGTAACCTTCTTGGAGTCGGATCGCATGAATCAGGTAATTGATTGTGAAATAGATAAAACTAATCCTTTTGTTTTGGAACATTCCGAAGATTACAAAGAGGACATTTGTGAATCAGAGAAGGATGTGACTCTTGATGATCTACAATCAATATGTGATCCACAAATAACAAGTTCACCATCAAGCGGGAGTAATTCGCAGGTTGTGAATTTATCAAATCGGCAGACAGTTGACGAGACATTTACATCAACCACTGATGAAAGTATCGGCAGCGTGTGGCAACCAAGCGATTCAGTTGATGAATTTGAATTGGTGCAAAACGTCGAACCTCGCCAGAAATCAACTCGAATTCAAGGGAAGCCAAAGCCAGATTACACCAACTTGGCATTTGCGTTTTTTCTGTGTGATCCACCGACATTCAAAACCGCCATTTCGAGTGAGAACGCACACTCATGGAAGCATGCGATGAGGGAAGAATTTGACTCATTACAAAGAAATCAAACTTGGGAATTGGCCGAGCTACCACAGGGTAAATCGCCAATCAAATGTAAGTGGGTGTTTAAGTCAAAAAGGGACAATCATGGAAAAGTTTTACGCTACAAAGCAAGACTGGTTGCCAAAGGTTTCACTCAAGTTGAAGGGGTCGACTACCATGAAACCTTCTCGCCGGTAGTTCGCTTTACGACAATTCGCTTTTTGATGGCAATCGCAGCTAAATTTGACCTAAACATTCGTCAGCTCGACGTTGTTACCGCTTTCCTTCATGGCAAATTAGACGAGGAAATATTTATGTCGCAGCCTGAAGGATTTGATGATGGAACCGGTCGTTGTTGTAAGTTGATCAAGTCAATTTACGGACTCAAACAATCGAGTCGCATTTGGAATTGTACATTGAACCAAGTGCTCTTGGACTTCGGCCTGATGCGGTCATCGACAGATCAATGCGTGTATCATTCAATTAAGAGTGGTCGGATATTCATCGTAGCCATCTATGTGGATGATATCCTTATATTTAATAATGATGCCGCACTGGAACAGAAGCTGGCAGATGTGCTCTTCGAGAAATTCGAAATGAAGGACATGGGAGAGATATCATCCGTTTTGGGAGTACGAGTAACAAGAAACAGGAAAACAGGTACCATTTCTCTTGATCAAACTCAATATATAAACGATATTTTGTCTCGCTTCAACATGAGTGACTGCAATCCGACCGTTGCGCCCATGGATGTAAATCAAAAATTATCCGCTAAAATGTGTCCGAAAAATCAAGATGAAACAAAGGAAATGAACGATGTGCCCTATCGCCAATTAGTTGGTGCATTACAATTTTGCGTGCAAGTTTCAAGACCGGACATCTGTTTTCCCGTTAATGTATTGAGTCGATACAACGTTAATCCAGGCAAAGCTCACTGGGGTGCAGCGAAACGCGTACTGCGTTATCTCAAAGGCACGGTTGACAGGAAGATTACTTACAACAACTCAAAAACACAACTCAGATGCAGACTGGGGCAGTGATTTGGATGAGCGCCGGTCAACAACGGGTTATTTGTTTACCATGCAAGGAGGTGCAATCTCGTGGTGTACCAAACAACAAAAAACCATCGCAATCTCAACGACAGAAGCAGAGTTCATGTCTATGACAGCAGCAATACAAGAATGCATTTGGTTAAAGATGCTCGAGAGAGAACTTTTTGTGAATTCACCCGATTCAATTGAGCTGTTTTGCGACAATCTGAGTGCAATTAAGTTGGCCATAAACAATGCGTATTCCGCACGAACAAAGCACGTCGATGTCAAGGAAAAGTTTGTGCATCAAAACGTTAAGAAAGGCTTAATTAAACTCACACATTTGCCAACTACTGAAATGCCAGCAGATATTTTAACTAAACCGACTTCTGGACGCAAATTGGAGGTTTTTGCAAGTATCTTTGGTTTTTAATTCATTATTGTTTAATGTTATTTTTGGCCTTCTGCAAAATCAAATAACATTACATAGAATAACTATTTATTTCAAGATCATGAATAACAATATGTTTTAATTATATTTTTTGAATTAATGTCTAATTGAAGTAAATGAATTTATTTAATTGTTAGTAGAATTAAGGATTTTCAATTCAGGGAGAGTATTGGAAAGTAAATTGAACATACCTATTCGACTATGAAACCTGTCATTGTGACATTTGATTATACAATAAACTTTTCTTCTTCTTTATACGTTCAACATAACCAGACGTGTTTTCTTGGGTACTTTATTTCTGATAGTAGGTAGTTTCACTGCGGATTCTTAATCCATAGAAATCTATCAGATACACGGCCCTCATTCCGCTTGTGCTTGCATGAGGATGTCCCGTGGTTCAACGTGGGAGCAGCTTGATGGAAAAGATTCGGGTTTTCGAGTGACGATATCTAACGGCATGTCTCCATATATATACAACTCCAGAGTCTCAGTAAAGGTAACTATTCTAACGAGGCTCTATACAACAAGTGGATAATTTTCTTATTAAACTTATTCGGACACATATTGCAAGAGCAATGGCCTCTAGCAATAACCTGATCTCCTGGGCTTATTTTCCCAATTCATTATAACATGAAAAAGTGTCCCTTAACGGCTTTATTCCCCTTGAGGCTTTCCTCTTTTTCGACCATAAAAGTTTGGTTCAGGATAGATTAGTGGTCTCGATGAAGTAGGTATATTTTAAGAAAAAAAATATATTAAAAACTTAAAAAAATAATAAAGTATACAAAAATTTATAAATTGTATACATTTTAAGGTATTTAGTTAAAGGTAGTTTAAAATTTATTTTACGGCGCTTTAAGATGAGTTTAATAAAATAATAACAATAAAAAGTCTTGTTGCAAAGTTTTTTGTTTCAGTTTTATTAATTGAGTAAAATTTGTTCTTTGTTAAGTTATAGATAGTAAGGAAAAGTAGGTTTAGCGCAGAGTACCCAGTAAGTTGTATTTCAACCAGAGTTTAATTAATTAGGCTTGCTTTAAGTGTTTTTATCTAGCATAAAAAATATATTTGAATTGAATAGAAAAAAAGCTTTAGAATGCTGGGCATTAATTTCAAGCAACAATTTCGAAAATAACGCGCAACACAAATGGTGACTAAATCCTCGCCTGGAATTGTCTTAAGATTCTAACACGCTTAGGACAAAATCTGAAACTCTTTTTTTTTAGGTCTAAAAAAAACTACAAAAGCTTAAATGAGATTTTAAAGACAACTGGGATTCGTTACTTACGGAAGCTCTGGGAAGGTGACTTGAAATTGTTACTCTATTAAAATAAAAATGTATGGCGATTATTTTACCCTATGTCAAGATAATCCAACGATATACACGCTTTGATTCACAAAAAAAGAATAGTATTCCGCTGTCCCACAATTAATCGAATGCTTAATGTTTAGACCTAAGGTTTCCGCCTCAAATCTGGGAAATGACTTCTTGCATTTTTTAAACTAACAATTCCAGATGTTCGTTTTTTTTAAGCGGTTCTTAAGAAGCAGCCCATTTCTGTATTAATTTTAGAGTCATTGAATTCGTAGTTTTGAACAAACATAGACAATATTCCAAAATAAGAACTGTTCGTCAACAAAAATCCCTTCGCAAACTAATTTTAATTTGATTCCACCTTCAATTTTATTCCGTGAATACAGCAATCAAATAATCCTCAGAGTGGACGCTTGTCTTTGTCTCCTCAAAATTTAATTAAAGCAACAATTTGAGGGAAATTACTTCGTTAGTTCTTTTAAGTTAATCATAAACAGGAAAACTCATTTCAGACTTAACAAATATGTCATCAAGACAGCAGCTGTTCTCGTAATTGTTACATAAATCGTTTGAGTTTATTATTTCGCTAATGACCTCTTCATTATTGTTGACCAAGTATTTGTTGGTCCTGGGTTTGCTATTTCATTGTAGAACTTTTTGGACACATAATATTTGAAGGATTTTCATTAAAAAGAGGAAGTAACACTTCCAACTGAAAGCAAGTTTTCAATGTTTACACGATTTAATTATTGTATTTTTTGTTTGGATGACAATTGGAAGTCATTGTGAGAGGGAACTTATTTAATTCGTTCTGTGAATAAAATCAAATATAAATATTTTAGACCTAGATTCTCGGGCAATGATACGGAAAAACAAATATTCGATGATACTTAAAACATAAGAAGTATACGAACCCAGGCGTTCCAAATTCAATTTTAATTCTAGTTCTAATTCGTAAATCTACTGCGCGAGTGATTAAATGTAGAAAAATTGTCACTTTTGAAAATAGAGATGAAAGTATTGTTTATCAATTTGAATTTCATTAATGATCTCGATAAAAAATGGAAACTGATAAAAGCAGATGCTTTTTTAGGGTTTCGAAGCCAAAGGGTGTCACAGTATCTTCTAAGCCGATTGGTAATGTTGTCATACGACGCGACACTTAGTAGGAAGGAGTTCAAGTTCAAGATCGATTTTCATGCAATTCCAATAAGTCTTATGAAAAACAGCAGTTTGCAAATGCATGTCAAAATGAAGGGGTGTAAGTGCAAATTGAATATAGTTTCCTACCCAACCAGACATGTGACGTATATATGAACGTTTATGTTTTTGTGGCGGTATGCGTGAGCGAAAAAATGAATTACATCCAAAATAATTTTCAAAATATTAACTGATGAAATAAGTATTTCATTTGTTTTTGAACTGTGTTCGGCTTATGCTTGTTCCAGCATATTCAATATACAACTTTAAATAAAGGGTTGAACAATAAAGAACATGTTGTGTGTGTTTGATTACATTTAAGGCACAGAAGGATATTCAATTACAATATTTTTTTTTAGTTTGCTAACAATAAGTTAAAAACATTCGAGAATCATTTGACACAATCTTCTTTTATTATTATTTTCAAGATAATATCATTATAATCAATATCTTAAGTTGGGATAAACTCATCTGTGCGATAGCGCAACGCGTACACGGATGTGACACTGATTTGCGTAGGAATTTGAAATTCGTACTAACACCACTATATTTTGACATTCATCACCGAATTACGAGCGAATTTGCACGCGCATTGAGATCAATTTTCTTCAAGAATTTGGCAAAAAAAGTCGGAATCGTAAAATCACACATTTCTAAAAAAATTCTGCATCAATTAGCTTTTCAATTGTGATCCTTTTAACGACTCCTTATTTTAATTTTTCTTATTGGAATTACCAGAGCTTTAACTTTGCGTGGTTTACTCGCATAGATATTTGTGCTTTGCTATGAAAAATCTAAAATTTAGGAAATGTTGTAAGTGGCACATGCTCACGGGGTGCGCAGAACCCTTGATGTGGGAATAAACTATCACCTGGCCGCTTCTTCAAATAGTTTACACAGAAGTGTTCGGTTTGTTCGCCACTTTTCAGTCCGATAGTTTGTGAAAGACACAACACCATTCTAGCAATAAAGTTAGTTAAATATCTTAATAGATGAACGTAGACAAACTTAAGGGAAATATTAGGCTATACATTCATGACCTCGACATTTCTACATGTACATATACTACTGTGTCCAAAAAATAATTTAAACTGCGCGCGTCGAAGGATTTGGAAATTTTTCTTTCTTTTTAGGTTGGTAGTACTGTCAGTGACAGCTGTGTGAAATTTCATGTCAAAATATATTCATAGTGTTTGAGATACGCGTCGTTTTGTGAGCTGCTAAAAGTGAATTTTTCGTTTTTTGCGATGTCGAAATTTATTGAGCAAAGAATTTGCATTAAATTTTGTTTGCGGAATGAATTTTCTGCTTCGGATACGTTGAGGATGGTGCAGAAAGCCTTTGATAATGAGGCTATGTCTAAAAAAAATGTTTACAAGTGATATAGTGATTTCCAAGCTGGCCGTGAACGTGTCGAAGACGAAGAGCGTTCTGGGCGACCATAAACCTCAACCGATGAAGCTCACGTCCAACAAATCAAAGATTTGGTGTTGAAAAACCATCGATTAACGATTAGAGACCTTGCTGATGAAGTTGGCTTATCGAAAGGCTCAGTCAATACCATTTTGAAGGATGCTTTGGGCCTCAAGCGCGTCAAATCTCGACTGGTACCGAAAACATTGAATTTTTTGGATAAAAAGGCGTCGCGTTGAAGTGTGTGAAACAATGCTTTCCGACTACCAAAATGTCATGAAACGCATTATAACTGGCGATGAGACTTGGATATATGCTTACGACCCCGAAACAACCGATCAATCGATCGAATATCGTGCCAAAGGAGAGCCGAGACCAAAAAACTCGCGCCAAAGTCGCTCAAAAATCAAGGTCATGTTGACTGTTTTCTTCGATTATCGTGGTGTTGTGCTTTATGAATTCCTTCCAACCGGCCAAACAGTCAACAAGGAATATTATTTGAACGTTATGCGTCGTTTGCGTAACGCTATTCGCCTAAAAAGGCCGGAATTGTGGAAAGACAATTCTTGGTTTTTACACCACGATAATGCACCATCCTATACCGTCCTCGTAATTCGTGATCATTTCGCCAAAAATTCAACCCATATCGTTCCGCAACCACCGTATTTTTTTTTTTTTTTTTTTTTTTTATTTTATTTATTTATTTATTCATTCCTTAACATATCATTAATTTATTATTAAAAGAAATTCAATTGACATTCTGTATTTTCTATACCTAAGTAATAAAAATAGAGTTGAATGCCAGTAAAACTGTATATTACGTACATTTCAAAATTGATTATTGTGGGTGGGGTGACCCTTGTAACAAAAAAAAAAAAAAGAACACAATATTACTTATTTATTAAATAATACAATATAAGAAGTCTCATAAAAGATCAAATTCGTTTAGCACAACAAAAGCAACTAGAGAAAAATGAATTCATATGTTAAACCAGATAGTCAGAAAGAACAGATTCTAAGCCATCGAAATTGAAATTAAGAAGCCAATTTTTTACGAGTTTGAGAAACATACCAGGTGTAGAGATCGACCTGAATGACTGAGGTAGTTTATTGAAAAGACGGATTGATGAAATATAATAGAAATTACGATAAGCAGTGGTGTAAAAGTGAGGAAGAGATACAGAGTAAGAAAAGTTTCCACGTAAATTATAGTTAGAGATCAGACGGAAGTTGCGATTACCAGACTTCATAAAGAAGGTCTTCAAGACTTTAAAACAATACAAATGACGCACAGGAAGAATTTTTAAGTCACAGAACAAAGGGTAAGTAGGATGTCTACCAGATTTGCGGCATAAGTTTCTTAGGATATATTTCTGTATTATCAAGAGTGGTTGAATTTTGTTCTTATAAGCACCACCCCAGCAAGTAATGCCATATTGTAGTTTAGAATGAACAATACCATAGTATATAATTTTAAGCAACGTATTAGAACAGATATTGCGTAAATAGAAAAAAAGCCTAAGCGTGCAACGAAAATATTTCCTCAATGCTACAACATGATTCGAGAAACACAATCTTGAATCTATGGTGAGGCCCAGGTATTTGAATTCTCTAACGTTTTCGATCAGGAAACAATAATCACTACAGTTCAGGTTACCATAGAAATTAGGAGAAGAAGTATCAGACCGACAGTTGCAATGTTCTAGTATGAATTTTTGGCACTGAGAAGCATGAAAATACACGTTAACGTCAAAAACAGGAAGAGACGACAAACTAAAATTCATAATTTTAGTCTTGGGGCTTATAACCAGGTTGTGTTTAGAGAACCAGTTTCTCAAGAGACTGAGGTCCCAGTTAAAATCAGAAACCAGATCAAGGCGACTGGCCGAACCATATGCGAAACCTACATCATCTGCAAAAGCAATTGGAACACCTTTAAAGTTAAGCGTAAGAAGCGAATTTATATAGATAAGAAAGAGAATCGGTCCTAGGACTGAACCTTGTGGTACCCCTAAGTTGATGACCGTACGACCGCTCCTTATGTCATCAATCTTCACTCTTTGAGACCTATTTTTAAGGTAAGATCTAAACCAGTCTAACATGAAGCCACGAATACCTGCCTTTTCAAGTTTTTCCAGTAAAATGTGGTGATCAACCATATCAAACGCTTTGGTGATATCAATAAATAAACCTGCAGTACACTTTTTATCATCAAGGTTAGACATTATTTTGCCACAGAATTGTAAAAGTGCATCTTCGGTTGATTTACCCTTTTGAAAGCCAAACTGCGCTGTATTAAAAAATTGATTTTTTGTGAGGTATTTCACTAACCTATTTTTAACTAATTTTTCAAACACTTTACTTATAACTGGGAGAAGTGAGATAGGCCTATAATTGCACATATCAACAGCAGAACCCTTTTTAAATAAAGGAACTACATCAGCACACTTGAGCTCTTCAGGGAAAACCCCTTAAAAATGCACCGATTAAAAATGTGGGACAGTACATCCATTACAAAACAAGCAACACTTTTGAGCAATTTATTAGAGATTCCGTCAGGACCACGTGAATTAGTATTTTTTAGGGTACCGATAACTTTGAAGACTTCAAGTGGAGTTATCGGTTCAAATATAAAACTATTACAAAAATTTGGTTCAGCAAAGCAACCAGTTGACAAACAGACCGGACACGAATATTGGACAGGACATGGTCGCAGGCTGGTTGCTATATTCGAAAAATAGTAATTAAAAGCATCTGCAATGACAAATTTGTCAGATACAACACTGTCATTGATACGAATAGCAGACGGTTTTTTTATATCCGAGTTTTTATTTAAGATATTGTTTACTATTTGCCATTCATTTTTTAAATTACCTCTAGCAGAATTGAATTTAGAACGGTAATAATTATCTCGGCAAATCGGAATTTCCTTCTTGAGTTCAGTACATAGTTTCTTGTAGTTGCTTTTTAGACTCAGATTACCGGGAGACTTATAGCATTTAGCTCTAAGTTTGTTTTTCGCTTTAACTTTGTTCAATAAGTATGTGGAAATCCACGGTTTAAGCCTTTTTGAAGAACATTTAGGGCGCAATGTAGAAGAACAGCTGAGAATATGCTTCTCAAATGAGTCAATAAACATTGAATATGAAGTAGAAGCATCAGAACAAGAATAGACATCATTCCACAACTCATATGTAAGATTGTATTTAAGCTTTCTATAATCTATTTTCAATGCACTGCTAACTGAATCAGAGCTAAAATTTCTCAGATTTCCTGAGATGTTAAACAAAAAACCAGTCATAGAATGATCAGTGATCATTAGATCAAGAACGCATTTCTCACAGTTACTGCACGAATCTATTTTTAAGCGCCCATAAATATGGTCCAAACATGTACCTGATACAACTCTAGTAGGTTCATTGACGAAACTTACTAGGCCATGCGTTGCCAACAATTCCAAATAGCTCAGAACTATTTCACTTTTTTCCAAAATGTTAATATTAAAATCACCTAACACAATGACATTTTTAGATTTTTCGTTTTCTATCAGACGGGAAAATTCATCTATAAACGTCGAAACATTAAACATATGCAATCTATAGACACACAAAATATATAAATCTCACGGTTAATTTCAATGGAAACCCTTAATACATCAGCACTTAAACAGTCAACACAAAGGACTTCACGAATTAAGTATTCCTCTTTCTCTTTAATAAAACAACCAACACCACCTGCAGCGTAAATTTCATTAGTATTAGCAAAAAACTAAAAAAAAAACCTGATCTGGCGCCGTGTGACTTCTGGCTGTTCAACAAGCTCAAAAGACCGCTCCGGGGACACCGTTTTGATACGATAGAGGAGATTCAAGCCGAAGCGAAGACGGAACTGAAGGCCATCCCGGAAAGTGACTACAACCAGTGTTTCAAAGATTTGAAGATCCGTTGGCATAAGTGCATTGCATCGGAAGGGGATTACTTTGAAGGGGATGAAATTGATTTGGAAGAATATATAAAGAATTTTCAAAATAAATACAATGTCACCTTATTTTTCGTTGCACAATCCTCAACCATTCTCATACTTTCTATTTAAAAAGGTTATTGTTGCCAATTTTTCGTCTGGTTGCAAGGCCTGATGGATCAATGAAATGAATTTCTTTACTTCCGATTTTGTCTATAAGGCTTTGTAATAAATGACAAAAAACCTCTCTAAATTTTACAATTCTAGCCCTAAAACGCCACCGAAATTTTAACTCAACACGGCCATGTGTTCGCTTCGACTCGTTTGCTGTCTTCAACATGGAGGGTGCCACAAATGTCCACTGTAATTGCCCAAACAAATTAAATCCTGGCGGTGATTAAAGTTCTTGCTCTAAAGCAAATATCACTACTGTCATAATTTGTGCAATTAGCGGTCCTTTATCATTTGTCCTCTAATTTCACTTGCTTAACGGCTCTTGGCTCACTTCTCTTGAGATAAATTTCCACATCCATAATCCTCTTCCGGTTATTAAACAACTTAATTCCAAAATTGTTCCTCCTCAACAAAATGGGTGGTAGGACAACATAAAATAAGCGAAAAAAAAACAGGAATTGCTTTAGTCCTCGGTGTTACTGAAATTTAAATATAAATCTTGCCAAAGTGTTACCCCCTACTTCCGTCCTAGTTTTCATACTCATATGCACATATTCACATGAAAGTGCAACTTAATTAAGTCTGTTGTAAAATCGTGGAATAAATCGTGAACTCATCACCGGACGAATAGGGCGTAGGTCGGGACTGAGTGCTAACTTGAAAATCTGCATTTCCGTAGACTTGCCAGTTCGTAACTTTGTCATGCAAATTGAGAGCGATGACAAGACTGAATTCTGAAAGTGTGCAGCAGTCAGCACTTTGCTGATAAAATCTGTCCTTTGGAACGTAGTTGTCTCTTTTGCTTCTTGCTTCTTTGTGACACAATCGAATCGAGACATAGCTTACTGTCAAGCATCTTGTTAAACGATTATTGAAAAGCACTTGCCATGCCTTACCTCTACCTATCGTCGCACTGTTGTTTGACTTGCAAATCTCAAGGGTTCCTAGAAGGTAAAACAAAAAAATACAACTTGGCGAAAATTCTCTAGCATTTCCGCACCCTTTAACAAGATGAAAGCGAGACGGAAGGATAAGGAAATTGCAAAAAAAACACCACTCCACGACATACAGATGTCAAGCGAAAATGCCTTACATCGCGTCAACACAGTAACGATGAAAAGTTTGATAACATTTAAGAGTCTGTTTATGTTTTGTTATTCTGGTATGAATTTCAATTTGCAGAAGACCTCTTTTGATTTAATCGCCAGTCGAGCTAAAAGATTTTAATGGGTTTTTATGTTTAATGAAAAGATTAATGGATGCTTCCAAGTTATTGGAACAAAAGGACGACAATAGAAATTAAATGAGATGTCGCTGTTCTTCAACTAAACCATGACACGCCGTTAAATGACCATAATATTTGAATTAGACTTAAAATTAGGCTAAAGTTCGGATAACCAACTGTTGCGGTTGACGATTTGGGAGGCAAATTCAGATTAATGTTACAATTACAAGTCATCAAATTGAGATTATTCTTTGTAGGTTTGGTAACGACATCGAAATAAATGAATTAATCCTGGCAAATGACAAACAATGGCTGAGAGTGTTGCCAAAGATTAGCAAAAATCATATCGCGCGTTATTGCAAATAACAAAATTTTACGATATTTTGCTAGTAAACTTACGTTTTAGTACAAATTGAATATTATGCCGAATAAGGCCTATGGATATATGTATTTTATATTAGACAGACTTCCTTCCCATTGAGACCAAATTTAGGGTGAATACTTTAACAAAACAAGCGATTTTTACACAAACAATTGCCTATATTCTGATTGCGAGTTTAATTATAATATGTTTATCGACACTTTATTGGGTTATTTTTACCTTGACAGGAGATTGGCATGAGTTTTACAATTTTCTCGAGTCTATTCAATAAATTCTTGTCTTTTGTCTATCGAGTCTTCTGTGAGATACAAAAAACGGTTGAAGCCAAAAATGTATGCCTCACAAAGCATTTTGTTAAAAAGTATACTTCTTTTGAGATTACTTACCATATAAGATCAGTCTTTGGCTTAATGCATACTCGCATATTTAAGAAAATTATTAAAGAAAGAATCCATAACAGACAGAAAAATTGTTGTAAATTATGGTCTTCAAACGTTAACGTGAAATATCTGTCGGAGGTTTCTAAATTATATTTTCCCATATTTCTCACTTTTTCTAAAAATGCTTACTATATAAAAGTTTTTTAATATTTTAAAGAAGCAGAATACTTTTAGACATACTTGTCAAAATTCTGCAAGAACGATTAATTATTTTTTCAGTGCATTACCAAATAATTTGTCAGAAATATTACTGTGAATTCCGTCATCGATTTCATGGCACTGCCAGCCATTACCAAATCCGACGAAACTCAAAATTTGATATTTAAAAAAAAAAAAAAAAATCAAACAGAGGTTACCCTTTCGACAGAGTGCACGAAAAACATCTGATATACGAGTAAAAATACATCAAATGGGCTTGCTGTAAGCAAATTGGAGCTTAATGAAGTCAGCTTAAGAAGCCACGATACTCATGCAAAAGGAAAATGAGATGCCCATTAGAGCCTTTTATTTCCACTATTTATTTAAACGACCTCCATGAAAATCGGTGAGGCGTCTTATACAGAAACGTCGAGCAGACGAAATCCAAGAAAAAACCACGACACGCCATCCTGTGCTTGCCTTGCTCTGTCTTCTTATCCATGAATTCTCTCTTAAACTTTGAAGTACATTCTTATACGCCGACATTAGATGCTGTTGGTGAGTTTGGATGCGTTGAATCTGCAATTCATGTGATCTTGAGTCTCACGTGAAAAACCGAAGTTCAATTGGATAGTTATGCACAAAAGATTTTCCAGGTAAGAAATAGGTACTGCGACCAATATTGACTTGTCAGACGCAAGATTCCCTTTTTTTATTTAATGGACATTACGATGAAGGGTCTGTTCATTTTATAAAGAAATTTTAAATTTGAATAGACAAATACATATATATGAAAAAAACAAAAGTTAATGTTATGTAGCTCCAAAAACAAACTCTTTCTTTAAGTTTTTCAGACAATTTGGGAACTACTTGAATTAAGATTCTTAAATCGTCCAAGTAAACGTCACCATAAATTTAACCCTTTCCTGAGTTACCCTTAGGTCCACTAAAACTCTCGACAGTGACTGTAAAAAGTATACGTCTTCTCTGAAAAGAAAATGGCTTAAATAAATGACCCCGCAAATATAAAATACTCGTATGCATACGCTCGACTGAATCACGATGACGATGAGGGGAATGTTATGGAAATCGATAAAGTGGATTTTTTTTTATCCATATCTTCATCCTGAATATCCTCTTACGTGCTCTTTGGCAAAAAACTGAAGAGTGGTTATGTCAGCGGTGTATTCATGCATATGTATGTATACCCAACATAACCAAGATAATTCACACCCCTAAAAGGTTAATCTATTTTAAAAATTGAAACGAGTACAAAAAGGGAACCAACCTAGAGGATCATTCAACGCTTCGTCGTTCTGGTGATATTATTGGGTGTTTCGTCGACACTAGATAAATTATACCCTTGGGTTGTGGCTAAATGAGGGTGTAGGGAAGGAAGCACAAAAAAGGTTTATACACACTGACCCAAGAGAAAGCGGGAGTTGTTTTGTTTAACATTTTATAACAGACGGTTTTCTGTTGCCTTAGACTGAAAGCTGTTGAAATTAGATTCTTAAGTTTATTATTCGCTTAAGGTCACATTCATTTTAAAAGGTATGCTGGACTTCCTTGTATTTCTTCTTCTTTTGTTATCTACTGTAATCACCAGGAAATTCTCATTTATTTCATTTTCTTAGATGTTTTGAAGGAAGCTTTAAGTTTGCTCTTGACTCAAAATTTTAATCGCACATTTTGGACAAAGGTTAGCTTTGCTTCTTTTCATTTCATTTCCAGGGATGGTTCAGATACTGAAAAGGTAAATTTTGATGACGAAAATGTATATGCTGTGGAGCTGGTAATGTATACTTCTACAAAAGTGCCAATTGACCCGTACATTAAAAAAATTGTGTTATGTAGAGGATATCATTAATATCCAACGATTAGAAATATGTCTTATCTAATTTCTTGGGGTCTTATGTATTCGCCCACCCCCCAATTTATCAAACACAAACCTTACTTTATTGATGTCTTATGGCTGCTTTTAAAAAGTACTAGTTTTAACTTAAAGCGTCCGCACAGGACCAGTAAACTAGTAAAGTAAAATGATGATATGAATGCTAATTAAAGCGTTTTTTCTAGTATCTTAAGAGTTCTTATCAATTAATATATGTGCATTTAAACTGGAAAAACTGAAACTGATGCCATATGGAGTCGATAAAAACTTATTTTTGCCTGACATTACACTCCTTTGGCTACCCAGCTTAGAAATTAAAGACATATGCTGGTTATTTGGATCAAATGCATTCTCGATTGGAGCTGTATCTATTTTTTAAAGGTTTTTCTTTCATAATCTTTATTTTTTATTTTCAAAATTACAGATCTTTGTCTTTTACTATTGTTACTTTTCACTTCTCAAAAACGAATTGATAGATTCAATATTAAAAAAAAAACAATAAAAAAATATATTATAGAAGTTATTAAACTTAAAAGAAAAAAACTTTTGTTAAGATGCGTTTGTTAAGAGATCAAAGACCCAGAAAACTCAAGTTCAGGATTTATCTTGATAAATTAGTTAATAACAGACCGGCATCGAAACATCATAAGTTAATAACATTAAGTCTCAATTCAGTGACTCAATTATTTAAGACTTATCAATAACATCTCTTTAATTTGTCTCAATTTATTTTTTTTCAGCTTTCCAAGAACATACGAAAATCAACAACTCATATCATCACAATCTTTTTCGATTCGGAAAAGCTTAACACCCTTTTTAGCGCAAAAAGTCATTGTTGTTTGTATATCAGTTTTGTAATAAGATATGAGGAGTGAAAATAATAATAAGAATCATAAACAATGTTATGAAGTTAGTTTTTCTCACGACAAGATTTTTTTTTAGATTAGATATTTTCAATTGTGGCCAAAGAAAGTACAATTTGATTTTTCTTTACAAAATATAGTATGTTAAAGGATTTGGTTTACATACCTTACAACTAAAATATTTGTATAAAGCTTAAATATATATCACAGAATTATAGTTTTGAAGGAAACGCCACTAGAAAAACCTCCATCACATTTAAGTTGCCCAGGGCAAGAGAGAAGATCAGTTGCTGAGATAAGTACAACTTGATTCCAATCACAAAGTTGGTAAATAAATAAAAAGATAAATAAATAAGTAAATAAATAAATAAAAAATAAAAAAATAAAAAATAAATAAATAAATAAATAGATATAAATATTTATAAATAATAAGTAAAGTAAATAAATAAATAGATAAATAAATAAATAAACATTTAAATATATAAATAAATTAAAAAGTGAACAAATAAATAAATATATAAATAAATAAATAGACAATATAGCAAAAAATTGATAAGGAATATATTTATAGACTAGAAGATAAAAGTTTTACAAAGCTCGATTTGAAATCAAGTCGTTATCAGCTGACAAACATGAACTATTGTATTTAGCGGCGAGTTTTGCAATTTCCGCTTCCACAGTTTCAATTTGCGCCCGGTAGTGTAATTCATTTGTTGAGAAATGCCAAGGAAGGTTCAAGATCATTTTTAGTGTCTTGTTCTGCGCGACTTGTAATTTACGTATTTATGTCTTAAAACATTTGCTCCATACAGGGGATCCATAAAACATAATTTCTTGAAAAATTGCTTTGAAAATCAGTAATTTGTTCTCGTTGCCGAGTTTAGATTTTCTGTTGATAAAAGGATAAAGAGCCTTAATAGTGATGTTAACCTTGTTAACGACCTCTTGTATGTGGAGATTAAAGGTCAAGCGTTTGTCCAAGTGAACTCCAATATACTTCGCTCGCGATTTCCACTCGACGTGGACGTCTGTTGCTTGGAAGTAGACAAGCTTTTCTTTTACAAGTGAAAAAGATAGCTTATGTCTAAGAAGCATTGATTTTTATTTTCCAATTGTTATAGTACGCTTGGACTGTATTTAAGGCAGATTGTAGGTTGGTTTCAATATTAAGACCAATTACATCTGACGAAAATATACAGGTATCGTCTGCAAAAAGCGCAAAATCACAGTTACTCAGGTGAGGGAAATCAGAGGTGTACACATTGTAGAGAACAGGACTAAGCACTGATCCTTGAGGAGCTCTCGACAAAAACTCGGAACTAAATATCGTATGAGGACGAAACCTAGTATGTAGGGCCAAATAAGATTCTATATTAGATTCTAGTATTTCTAACAGAATGCTTTGCACAAGATCATACTTAAAAAATACAACAATCTACGGACTACGGAACCACAAATTCAACTCAGTATTTTAAAAATAAAGAATAACGCAATAAATAGGACTGCGTGGTATTCTCAAAGTCTCGTAGTGCATTTGCAACGAAAAAATCCACAGTGATTTTTTAATCGTTACTTTGCTCATAAGGTCAGAACGTATATTTACACTAATTTTAACAATTCCATTGTCAAAATTTTCCTGTTTTTGCTGTAAGGTAGCCTGCCAAACCATATCAAAGAATCTAAGCCCGTAATAATTTTTCCTTCTATTCGATTCAAAACAATTACAAAAATTTAAGAAAAACAAACCAAAACCAATTAAAATAATCAAACGAATTTAGGTTAAAATAGAGGTGTGTTCCTCCATAACCAACGAGAAGATAAATACTCGTATCATTTTACTTTCGACAAAATTGCTCTGTGTCAATGGAAGCCTTTTCTATTTCAAACTTACGAACAAACAACTTTAACCAGCAGTTCATGATGAGGTCACCAAAAAAAGTACTTTTCAAATAACCAAAAAAAAATCCTTTTTCGTGGGCTGTTTGATATCAGCCAACCCAGTTTCGATTTTTTTTTTGTTTATAGTGGTTACACACATACTTTTCCTTTCGTTGAAATGATTGACATTATGTGCTGCTGTGTCAATCGTTTGCCACAAAGCTCGACAATCATACGGATTTCGGAGGCCGCCTGATGTTCACTTTATCTTTGTTTAGTTTTCAGGTTGATTTACGGCAGGTTTTATTACATAATTATCTATTTCGTGCAACCCTTCGGAATAAATAAGAAATCGATTCTCAAGAGATTGTAGCTTTAACGATTGGACAGGTCAATTTGTTACACGTTTTTCCAATTGACAAAAAGCATTTATGACTTTCTCCTATGGAGAAGTTAGTTTGATGGCTTGTAATTTTTTTATTGTTCATTTAGTTCGAGGAAATACATTAGAAGTTTCAAAATAAATCAACAATGTATTAAACATGTTGTTTAATGGAGCTTGAATTTTATACAAGACATGACAGTAAAGTCAATTTTTGATGACATCATCAGAAGAATAAACTTTTATTCAGCCTTTAAAATTGCAAAATCGTTACTTTAAGTTGGGGAGGTACGTAAGGTGGTTGAAGGATCTGTCTTGATAATCACAATAAGGGTTTAAGCCGTCTTTTATCATACATACAACATAACGTAAGAAGCTTTCTGTTATACATAGATTAAGTATAAGAAATAAGAGGCTACGTAATTTAATATACCTCGTGGAAATGAGGATGAGGAGTTATTGAAGGCAAACTCAAAAGGTCGCGGTAGAAGGATTTGTTGAGAGAGGGGAGTGTTTTTCTTACCGGCACTGGGCATTCCCAGAGAATATTCTGCAGGATTTCATTTCATTTTGTGGAGACAGTTGTTTGATCTGCTCTTATTGTAAATGAATAAAATCTTTCCTTTGAAGTAAGCCATAATTATGAATGAATCCATATGTTCATATATCATACTGTGGGATATACTTCAACGCACCGATGGCTTCGAGAGCTGAACTACACCTAAATTTACGTAGACAAATGTAAAATTTAAACGTTCTTTATTATCGGTGTTTATCTTATTGAACTGGTTCACCAAACTGGAACCTGACTGTCATTGAGATTGATAAGTATATCTGAACTGGCATACAATGTGTACAAATGTATTTTAACGAAGAATCGATACAAAGGAGAGCAAATAAATGGACTTGTAACAATGGATTCCTCAAGATTAGGAATTTTTTGATTCAAACGATGCTTAGGAATTGATTGTCAACTAGATCCATTCTGAAAAGATGGACTGAATAGAAGACCGTTTGATTATGCTACAATAAAAAGCCCCTCATAGCACTTCACAGGAATTCTTTGTAATTGTTTAAGCTTCTTTCTTTAGTCTGAAATTTCAGAAACTGATTTCATACATAGCTACCAATTTGAAAAGGTCACCATCGGCAAGTCCGATCCCTAAATATAAAAATCTGTCATAGAGTCTGATTTTCCCTTTCAACACCTAAAGATATCACATTTTTTTGATTTAATCGACTATTTCCACATTTGTAAAGTGCCGTTTAACAAGAATACGTGTTTTTCTTATGAAGCAAACTAGGATGCGACAAGGACACTTTTCCTCAATGATAAAAATGGGGGCACTATAAATTGTTTAACTATCACATTCTTCTTCTTTGACAACAATCAGTCGCCTTTCTGTACAAAGCCGTTAACTGAAAAAAACATTAATATAATCAAGCTTGCAATGTTCATACGTCATGTCCGCTGCTTAGAATGTCATTGCATATGCCCTTGAGGCACACTTTGACAAACAACAAGAGCCGTTGCAAAGAGAAAGGAATTGGAATGATATCTGCTGTATGCAGAATGTGAGCCGTCTCTATCATAACTTTGAGCTGTCATCATCGCGGGTGAATATTTTAAATCGTTGTTCATTGAAATGTTGAATGCTCGAAGCAAAAGAAAATATCCTTTTATATAACCTCGAATGCTTTACCCACAAATTCCTTTTTCTTACTGTGTGTCAATATTTGTGAAGCCTTCTAGTTAGCAAACGTTATCTGGTAAATAACCACTCGTCCTGGTGTGAAGGGAAGATAGATGTCTAAAGATGCCACAGATTTATGAACGTTAATGACAACAACCTTTAGTTCTGCACGTCTTGTATTTTGAGTCTTTACCAATCATATGCAGCTCATCAAAAGCAGAGGCATAAGAATTCTAAAGTGCAAAGTGCACACCAACCGCAAATTAAAATTGGATGGAAAGGAGGTAATAAGGAAATTACAACATAAAGCTAAAGTGACATTTGAATATGAATTGGTTATCGACGTAGACAAGGCAAGAAATTTTGAGCTTAAGGCGTGTGACCGAGTGTTTGCTGACAATGCACATGAAGGCTTAATTCACCAATATCAAATTTAGTTGTGTAAATGTTCGGCCATAAAAACTGAGAGACGACTTTTGTAAATTTTTTTTAATTTACTTTAGGAATAAAAAAGCTTCCAAAGCCAACGAACGAAACCTAAGAAGAATTTTATTTATTTACATTAACATTGAAAATGACTACAAGCATATACAAAACGTAAATGTTAAAACTAAGGAAATATAATATCCACAATTTTGTGAAAAACGTAAACAAGACCCATGACATCGTGTTGCACGAGTTAAGTAAGTTGGCATGGTCCGTATAAATGAGCGCAAAATATCCTGTACGCAAAATAGACTATGGGAAATGAGTCAGTGCGATGGATGACGCGTATGTTTTCTCTAGATAACAAACGCTTTCGTGAATACTTTTCAAGACAGTGCACAATTTACTTCACTTCACCAGATGAATCTATTCGAATAAGGCAAAACCCTTGCCATGTGCCATCGTTGACAAATTGGCTAACGAAAAGTGGATGACTCGATGGTGATTAAGAAGGCTGACTTGACGCGAATTGAAGGCAAACTTTAAGTAAAAAGTCCTCTGCCACAAAGGAAACTCAACGGCTCACATAACCGCAATCGCCACTGTTAAATTCGTTGAACTTCTGCATCGCTCAACGTTTATTCCATGTTCGACCCACGGCGGAAATAGATTCGGATCGTAAATTCCTTTTTTGCAAAGTTTAAAAAGTCGTATTTTTTAGAAGGGTTTAAAAGGTTACATCATCTATAGGAAAAGTATAACCAGCTAAGAGCAAATAAATCGAAATTGCCCGGAAAATATTGCGATTTTATTTGTACTTCCGATCCGCCCTTGTATAGGTTAAGCTTGATATGATATATATGAATAATATGATTATTATGATTATTTTTTAGAGGAAAGGTGAAGCATATCACAAACAAATAAAAGATAACTTACTCAATGAAGAATTCATGAAACAATCAATTTTTTTATGTTAATATATTCTACGAATTAATTATTATATGCTAATTTTGCTTCATCAAAGAGGAAATTGGATTACAGCTTCAGCCCTAGCATGCATTCTTAATAATTTATTCAAATGATATTTTAATATCTAAAGCCTTACCTTAGATATCACATGCCTGCACAGTTACAAAGAGCTTAGAGTAATATTAAAGAAAATGAAAGATTCATAAATTAAACCTTTGCACTGAGGTAAAATACGCCGCTTCCCTTTGTCTTTCGCATTAGATGGTATGCTTTTACTTGTCATAACTGTCAGCGAAGGTGTTGAAAAACCTTGTATAGTATTACACGGGATAAATGTCTGTTTCATTTAAGTGTGTTAAGGCCTCAATTTAATTAATCCAAAACAAACCGAATAAAGGGAAACAATAGGCACATTCAATGCAAGTTTTGTTATGTGAAATACGAAGAGAAACACATAAAAATTTATCGACTTCAATTTGATTCAATTTACTTGTGGAATTTTGAATTGAATGATGCTGTTTGGATAAAATATATAAGTGGATTTGCTATCACCGCCAAAATCATCTGTATATGTAAAGTGAATGCTAAATTGAGCATGACAGCTACGATAATCCCTACCATGTTTACATTCCATTACATTAGTTTTCAATACAATATCGAATCCTGACAATGTGTGTTCTGTTTTCCACATAACTCATAACAAAAGCCAAACGTCCTCGTTCTAATTTGAAATTGAATTTGCAAAAATTTCAAGTAAGGTACTTTCAGATTGAACTGTTAAAAAACATTAATATGAATTTGTGAAAGCAAACGTTGAACATCTCTTTGATCAAGAGATAAAAATATCATATACAAGCAGAAAGGATGAACAATTTCGTAACTCCTCTATATATTTTCCTTCATATTCACATGTAGTTATTCATAAACAGATTTTAACATATATCAAACTTTGGTATGTTAATTTCAGCATATCACTTACGTATCTATCTTCAGTCTATGGCAGTGTATCCGGAAATTATCCTGATACGATTCAATTTGCATAATATACAGATAGCACGATGAAGGAGGCACATTACCCATTGATTCTTTGTGCACCAATACCGTGTTGGAAATGTGTAAACAACATAGTTAAGCCTGCTTCGCCCTCTTTGAATTCATGGTGTGAATTCAATGCGGCCTCCATAGTTATAAAAGGAAGCGAGAAGAAGAAATTGCGACCGCTACAACGAGGAAATGAAAATATAACGTAAATATGGTACGAGTGGGTAAATTAATGGGTGGGAAAATGCCATTAGTTGGTAATTAATGAAATACCACAGGCAGAGTATAAGCAATTTTATTTCACAATACAAAGGTGTGAAAATGCGAACAGTGGACACCGGAGTAAGCACAATTAAAGCTTTACGAGCCATTATGCCTGTTTGTATTATGTTTTTTTTTTGTCATTCTCGTAAATAAGACATTATCCGGCGGATAAGTCCTCTTGCTGAATATCTTATGCAAAGTTCGCCAATGCTTTGCCATGGTGTACGAACGAATCTTTGTGCAAATCCGTGGAATAATTAATAGCAACGGGCTTTAATTTATTAGAATAGCATTGTAGTTTTCGTTTTTGTCCACAAAATATTGTTGGCACGATAGGGGATAATTGAATCAGAGGAAACGAGCCCAATTTATCTTTTGTGCCATCGTGTCCTACGTGGGAATTGCTTTTCGTATAACATATTCGATGTCATGAAACCCAGAGATTCGTTAATACTTTATTTTTCCGCAAAGGAAAAGGAGCAATATATTTTTTGGGCTTATACGATCTAATGGCTGCCAAAATCGTTTAGAGGACCATTATTTATATTATTTATGAGTCGATTATTTAAAAGCTCGGTGATACAGTTAAAGGAGAAGTCGTCAGAGATTTTAAACAGCTAGCCAGGATAATAACTGAATATTCTCAACGATTAATATTTTTCTCGCCATGCTGCGAACTGGTCAAAAATCCTTTTGTAGCAGAAGTTTTATATTTTGTATTTAGTTTTTACACTAAATTTATTTTTTCCATAGATTGCGTTCGCAAAAAGTAAGTGCATTTTTGGTATTTTGAAAGAAAGCCTCGTTGCCCAGCTATCAATGTAATGACTTCACTTCAGCGCAAAGTACACGTCCTTCTCAAATCAATTTCTCGACTATATTTTGAATGCGAACATGGAACTCCAGCTGAACTAGTCAAAATGTTACCTCTATCGGTTAAGTAATTTATAATTGGTTATAGCTTTGTTGTAACGACCTCATAGTACCAAATATGTGCTCGAATAATATTAATTTTCCTCACATGTCTCGTCATACTTATCATCATCATAATTTATCTTCGAAGGTTTGAACAGCTATAACAATTTACTTAAACAACCTGACTAAGCGAAATCAAGATTAGTTTTGATTATAGATCCCCAGATGTAGTATTGTAAAGAAGGTGTCAGAAGTCACACATTAAGGGGTTTAGTTTGGATAGCAAATCTTTATGGATCCATAACCAACGCTCCGGACCATTCAAGTACAGGAAACAAAGAAAATAAACTCAAACGATTGCGTGACTGTTTTCTCACCCTAGATATGTTCACCCCATGAGTGCAGTAAAAGTTTACCGGAACTATGGTTGGTCTATGGTCCATTAAATCTCCATTGAAATGGATGAGTCTACAGCATTGCTAAAACTGACAGTAAAAGAACTCTTATGCACTGAAAAATCCTCCATTCGATAATAAAACCAGCACGAAAATAAATAAGCAAATATGTAAGTACCCGTCACCGTACACAGAACACACTCATGTACGATTATATCGATTCAGGTTTATCGTGTAATTCTTAATTTTATATGTTTTTGTATTGTGTGCAAGTCTACTTTATTTTCTTGTATGGGAATTCATTATGAAGGATCCCATAAGGACAACAAGCATCAAACCGTTAAATCAAGTGTTCCACAACACGGTTCCATTAGGGGTTGGAAAGGAGGGCAATAGCATTGCCATGTTATGAAATGTAATCGTCAATGACGGTATGAAGATGTCAGCATTTGAACGTGTACTTTAAGATGTTTGCGGAAGTGCTGCGGGTATAAGTCATAAACTTCATGGAAGTCAATTAAATTTTGAGTGTCATTCGGAGGAAAAGCCAAATGAAGTGTTATAGACCTATTGAACTCGGAAGCCATAAAATCAATATTTTTCTGTACCTTAAGCCAACATTTTTTTCCAATATGAGGCAGAATAATTACTTCATTTTTGTGTCTCTCTTCAGCGGAATAGGAAATGAATCGATTATGTATGTAGATCAATTCACTTTTTCCTGTTGGGAAAATATGAATACAGTCGAACGGAGTTGTGATTTAAAAAATATGATTTATGTTGAGAATATATTTAGGGAGGGCCTACGTGAAGTTCTTCGAACAAATTTAATTTTAACTTTAAAATAAGCAAACTGTAATACAAAACTTAATTTGAAAGGACATTGAAATAGTCAAAGGTATCTTTGTACCTGTGCTTTACTTAAATATGTCTAAAAATTAGTTATTATAATTTTTCTTTAATCATATTTCTGGACACACATAAGTCTTTATGATAATTCGTATGGAAATATATTTGATATTCATTTCTGTAAATATTGAAAAATCACTTTTATATTCTGGGACTGTGATTCTAATAATGAATTCAGAAGAACTTAACTAAAAACTTAAACAATTTTATCCTAAGCCTATTTTCTTTTGAGCCACTCCAACGATTTGTCGACCCTGCTGCCATGTTGCGGGCGCAGGTTCCACTCGCAACTTCCGTCAACGAGTAGCTGCGTTTGCTGTTATAGGGGTTATGTTCACTTATTTATGTATTTCGTCATCGTCATGTTTCCGCCTCAAACCGGTGGTGTTAACGTGAACGTGAGCTGAATGAAATGCTGGCAAACCAACAGTCAATGTCCTGTCTCCATGCAATTAGTCAATTCTCTATGCCAGTCGCTTGCAGCCTTGAAAATTCAGAAATTGTACATTGAAAATTTTGAATAGAAATAAAAAGATAATAGAAAACTTAAGAGAGAGAAATGAAGAAAGATTGTGCTTATTTATTTTACAAGTACATGTTAACGCTCCTGAAAATTGTGTCAGAAGGACACCTAGAAAGAAAACGGAAACAAAACGAATAGAAATTTAAATCTTTAAATTCGTCAATACATTTACCTCCTAAGAAGCCATGATTAATTGAACTGAGGGGCATGAACGCCATTTATTCGACTTTAGGTTCGACTCAAAATTTCGATGTCCATATTGAATGGCTTACGAATTAGAAGACTCCAAATAATGTTATCTTTAAATAAATCTTATAGCCAAATAGCTGCCAGCATATTTGTTAATATAAGTTACAATGTGTTATCGCACAATTTACACAAATAGGTATACAGAGATTTGATATTTATTAAATCTTTCTACTGGGAATTAGTATAACATATTTTTAAATAAAATTTAAGTCTCAGAGTAGAGAAACAAAAAACATATATTGAGGAAAATAACGAAAAAAAACCTCAAATTAAAAGTCCAAAAACAAAAAAAAAAAAAAAATTGTATCTATACTTGTACATACATGTGTACATAAAATAGTGTCTAAGTTTATGAGCATATATACTTTCGTATTTACACGCATTTACAGAGGTATTGCACATAATTAAGATAGCTTAATTATTCTTATATTCAGTCTTTTATCTAACAAATTGCCGTGGCACATTAATGTTATATGCAAATAGATTATTGAACAATAAATAAATAAATAAATAAATAAATAGAAAAGTATTTCAAATAAATATATAAATAGATGAATATATAAATAAAAGAAATATAGAAATAAATCTAAAAATAAATAAATAAATAAATAAATAAATATATAAAAAATAAATAAATAAATTAATAAATAAAATAAAAAAAAAATAAATATATCAATAATAAATAAATAAATAAATAAATAAGTAAATATAAAAATACATTCATTAATACATACATATATAAATAAATAAATAAATGAATAAATTCACATGGGAGAAGAAAAAATGTTTAGAGAAAAAAACAAAAAGAAAACTAAATTAATATTGCTTTATAAGGTGGACCTCAAACAGTATATAATTGGTTTATTAGGGGATTATCCGGAATTTCGCATCTGACCTTAAATAAATCGTTTAGTTTGCCGATTCTTGAGGAGATCAATTCAACATTAGCTTTTGTATGTATGTACGTCTAATGTGGAGTGATGCCAGGGGAGATTAAGCATCATTTTAAGTATTGTATTTTGTGACGTTTGTAGCTTTTTAATGTGACAAGTTGCACAATCACCCCATATCTGACATCCGTACAACAGAATAGCTTGGAAGATTGTTTTGTGGATAATCACTTTGTTTTCAAGGGAAAGTATTGACTTCCTATTTATAAACGGGTATAACATTTTTATCACTACATTTATTTTGTGAAGCGTTTGCA
The DNA here is from genome assembly GCA_963555765.1 of Orthonevra nobilis. NCBI lineage: Eukaryota > Metazoa > Arthropoda > Insecta > Diptera > Syrphidae > Orthonevra > Orthonevra nobilis. Next base: position 96,996,438 of record OY743224.1, read on the forward strand.
TAATATGTTCTTTAAAAGTTAATTTTGAGTCAAGGTGTATGCCCAAATATTTAACGGAACGTTTCCAAGTTATTGAATGTTCACTTATTAATAACTCGTTAGCCGGAATATAACAAGACTTTCTTTTTCGCGTAAAAAAGATAGCTTGTATTTTTTCGGCATTTAATTTGGTTTTCCACTTTGTGTAGTAGTTTTGAAGTATTTCAAACGCATTTTTTAAATTCGTCTCAATGTCGAGACTGAACTCATGCGATGAAATAATTGCCGTGTCATCAGCATATATTGCTGCCTCACATCGTGGGAGGATGGGGTAATCAGATGTGTACAGATTATACAACACTGGTCCAAGAACAGATCCTTGGGGTACACCTGCATTAAAGTATATTATATCTGATGCGCTACCATTTACGTACACTTTAAAACGACGATTAGACACAAAACTTTGGATAATTTTACAAAGAAACCGTTGGGAAATTTAACATTAACATTTTATAAACGAGACCCTTATGCCACACAGAATCAAAAGCCTTTTCAATATCGAGTAATATCATACCGGTGGATCTACCATGTGCTCGGTTATTTTTCACTATATTGCGGATTCTCAAGACCTGATGTGGAGTCCCGTGGCCTTGCCTAAAACCAAATTGTTCGTCAAGATATATTTTCTGATCATCAATTATGCTTACAATTTTATTTTTGAGAACCTTTTCATAGATTTTGCTTATATTGCTTAACAAACTTATAGGTCTATAGCTCTGTGGATTTTCAGGAGGTTTCCCCGCTTTTGGGATTCGCACAACCTTAGCCTGTTTCCATGCTTCTGGAAAATATTGTGTCTTAAGACAAGCATTAATTATAAGTATTAGAAATTTAATCCCCTCTTTTGGTAACTTCTTTAGATATACATTTTTGATATTATCCATTCCGCCGGTTTTTTAATCTTCAGTTTATCTACAATGAAGTTAATGTCTCCTTCCGAAACAAATTCTGCTAACGGAGTTTCAGGTGTACTAACACATAAAGCCTGTATAGCGTTCTCTACAAGAGTATTAGTATCTAAATCCCCAAGATGTTGAGAAACTTCATGATTTTTAGCGAAATTCGATGCTAGTACTTTCGCTTTTTCATCATCTGTAAAAAATGACTCGGTCTCAGTCTTAAGATAAGGTATTCTCCTGTTTTTATTTTTAAGGATTTTCATTACATTCCAGAAGGGCTTTAAAGCTTTGTCTAGAGTGCTTTATTTGTTATTCCATTCTTCATATCGAAAAGCTTGAATGTTTTTACTTAGTTCTTTATTTATTTGTGACATTTGAAACTAGGATATACGTTGGCGATATCTTTGCTGCCAGCAAACAAAACAAAACAACAAAATTACTCAACTAAATCCCTTTAGAAAGGAATATACCCACACTATTGTTTGAGGACAGAGAATACTTCATATTCAGTTAAATTGCTTGTTGTAAAAGACCAAGCACATCAGTTTAGAAACTACTTCTTTCACGCACCCAGTTCCGCGTCATCATTTCACGTAAATTTATATTTTGCATTGGCTTCAAATAAAAGTATCTCTTAATTTTTTTTCTCAGATCCTGCGATATACTAGAAATGACAACCTTATGTCGAGTATAGTAAAAAGTACATAATATGCAGAGCAAAGCAGCTCTCCAACAAGTTAAGATATACGAAAGATCTGAGATTGGCTTGCTCAATTTTTTATGAAAGTGTATTAAAAGACCACAAGTGTTCTACTAATGTCATGCTCTTAAGAGCACTGAATGGTAAAGGACAATTACTATTACACCCAAGAGTCGAAGTGTAAAAACTAACAAATTAATTGATTTAAACAAAACTTTTTGAAATGGCAAACATTAAATATACAAAAAAACAACAATAATATCATCCAATAATTAAAATCAAATAAAAACTCAATACCCCCTTAAATCAAAAAAAAAAATATTAATAACAAACTGTGGGCGACATGTTTTTGCATAACTGCCGCTGTATACTTTCTTTAAGTCTAAATGGATTGAATTTGAACTAAAAATAAAAAATCTTTTCCTTAAATAGATTTATGTATGCACATTATGACTGACATAGGCATATGTATGTATGTTTAGTTTACTGAAAGGAAGTCCTCATATAATTATATAGTTTAAAATATCGGTAGATATTGATACAAATTAGAATGCTTATCATTAGACAAGTATGACAGTATAATGATTCCTTTAGCAATACAAAATTGTAAGTAACCAATTTAAAAATAAACAATTATTTTTCCAATAAATTGCCTTCTCTTCATAAGCCATGAATCGATAAACTCATATGTAAAATAAAATTATACACAACTTTTAAATCGATTTCCGGTGCACAGTTTGACATATGTTTTTAATGATATGATTTTGTCAAATGCATAAGTGGCTCAAAGCCCAACATTTTTTTATAATGCCAGTCACTTTAAGAAAAATTATTGCTAAACTATAAAACGTGGCTGCTAATGATCGTCATCAAATCCCCTCCTAATTGAACCTTCGTTAAAAAAAAAAAACCCTGCTTAAAGCAAGCTTCAGTACCCAGGTTAACAATTCAGTTTAACGTCATCGCTTCAAAATGAATGACAAACCAAAGGTAAATCCCCCTTAAGAAAAATCGAAACAACAATTTCCATACCCTAATCGGTTTCATTTCTCTTTTTCCTTATCAAATCACAGCCTATTTATTCCAATGTTCGTCTATACCTCATTTGCCACCCAACGGACCCTGAATCTGATTTCAATACGAGAAAATTTTTCTCAGTTTTCCGTCTCTGCCATTTGTTTTCCGGAACTGTTTGCCTGTTTTACTCGGTCGTCGCCGTCATCGTCGAACCAATTTAATTGGAAGATTGAAAAATTTTCTCGAAATGGAAACCTTTATTGTTTCATTTAGAAATAAGGAGTAAAGGAAACGAAATCGTTCTCATTAATGAACATTGTTTCCCCGAAAATTTATTAAATTTGAATATTTCCCTCCAAAAGGACGAATGGAATTGAACGTATCCGAGAGTCACCCACTCCCACCCATCCATACACATCAATGCCATTTCCGCATTGTATCCTTTTTCTCCTAAAGTAGATTATATTGATGTCTTAATTTGGAAGTACAAATAGCCTTGAATATGAGCAAACGTTACGACACACCTTGATGGTTGGATATCCGTCCATACCGATTCCTTGGTTGAAGGCAAAAACTAAGAGGAAGAGAAGAGATATTGCGCATCATTATGGCTCCAATTTTTCTTGCAATGTACACAGCGACGAGAGCATGCAGGCTAACCTAACCGAAACTTCTTCTTTTTCGCTTCTCCGTCGCATCACCTTAGATCTCGTTGAAAGTAGGTCTTTGTACGCCTTTCAAGAGTTAACCAGCAAGTGAACGTGCTATTGCACTTGGCATGTATGCAGATCTTTATCAGGCATGTTTCTTCGTCCTTACTTCAGGATTTCTAGATTTCTAACCTTGTTTTTTTTGTTTTTGTTTGCTTTTTCTGTCACTACACATTTATTTATGGGTACGACTTGGTTGGCTATAATTATAGTTTATCTTTGGAGACTTTGTGGAATCAGTCCACTCAAATTTAGTTCAATGCTAATTAGTTTTTTGGAGTGCACGAAAGTGCCTACATACATAAATTGTAGGCTCCAATATTTACGGCTCACAACTTTGGGAGAAAATTGAATTTTCCCATTACATATTAATGAGAATAGTCCGGAGGGATAAACTTGCCAGCATTCTGATGAGCGTGAACTCGTATGTTTATGGAATGTGAGTGCATTTAAAGTCCAGGCATGACTTTGCTCTTGCGCTTGTGCATAGTTGGGAAAGAGGGAAACTGTTTGACGTATGACTTTTGGGAATCTTTATTAAATTGTTCATGCCTCACTATGGGGAGTGAGTGCTTTAGAGCTTGGAGAAAGTTGAAAAGGCTGAATCCATGTAGAGTAACTATTCAGATAAAAACAAAAGGGTAGTATGAAGTTTTTTTTTCATTAGTTTTGGAAATTTCGAATCTGTGACAAGCTTGGGAGACTTTTTAAAAACTTGGGTTGGCCCTTTCGTTTACTGTTACACCTTATTTTTTTACGAACCTCTTTTTATATGAATTAACAAAAATTTTGCAAGCCAATTAAAATTAAAGAAAACGTCTTTGAAAATTTAAAAAACGTAATCACCTGCCTTATTTTGGATGTTCTATTAACAGAAAAAGGAAGTCATAATGCGGAGTAAACTTTAATTCAAAATTCTTTACGGCTACATGCCTTAAGAATCTTGCAAATGTCTTCGACACGGCTCGAATTGATGGCCTTAATAATAAGGGTTAAGATATACGTTTTCCCGCCATCTCATGAGGGTACCAAAATTCGAATAGATCGCTCAGAGATAGTTCATAAGCATTTTGTGTTAGTTTTGAGACGTAATTGATGAACCTTGGAAAAAAATGTATTCTAAAGAGCCTTCCAGTTGAGACAACTATTGAAAATATTTATTTATGTATTTATTTTGATTTCAACATCATTTAAAGTAGACCTAAATGATCTTTAAAATATAAATGAGCATGTAGGTAATTGAATATAAAAATTAAACTTAAAAAAAAAAGAAAATAAGATAAGTTAGAGAAAAAGATGAAGTAAATATGTATGTATGTTTGAATATTTACCAGTGTTTTAATGATATGCAAAATTTGTAGATATAATTATTTATAAAAATAGTACATTTATTCATAATCCTGTTTCCTTCAAATAGGGAAAAAGAATTGTACCAAAACAACCCGTGTAGCAGAGCCTTCTTATTCTGAGAGGAATCGCATTCGAAATACGAATGGCACGAATGAAGAATTGACGCTCGTAAGAACAGTAGGAAATACGTGGTGAAACCAAATTGAGTTTTTCAAAAAGAAAAGGTGGCTGTTTGCTGATAATAATCTTATGAAGAAATTTGACTGTGAAGTAATCAAGATATTGGTTAATCGTTTAACCGAGGATGCTCATTGTAAATGAAGAGATGTGGTTATAAGGATTCAATATATGTATCGAGTGATGTTGTTGAAAGCTTCATTTATCTTTCTGTTGGTTTTGGAGCTATTGCTGCAGCATATTTCGCCAACCATACGTTAACAAAGGAAAAGGTAATGATTTAGCTAGCTTCAGTCTAGTACTGAAAGGGGTATGACTACTAGAAGGCAACAGATTTCTAAGAGACGCATAAATTGTAGTACAGACCATCCCTTTTAAGCCCTGCATTGAAGTGCAGCAGTGAACAGCTGCGGTGTTGTCGGAAGCCAGACTTGTTCATGCTGATCATGAAACTTGCTGATGCATCAATCTTTCCATGACTTTTGATAAAAATGCGAGAATAGCTATGGGTCGATACTCTTTTTTTTCGATTTTATGATTTTGGCTGCTTTCCAAGAAGTCGCAAATATCGACGAGGTAATTACGTTATTAATATGGTAGTACTCAAAGGACTTATTGGGAGCAACACCGATAGTTGGCTTACATACCATACTTCATACATGGTCTGAGCATTTATAAAATCATAATAATTTTTGAAAGTAGCAAAAATTCGTTTACCCACGGAAGGAATCATAGAACTCGGGGAGCCCAAATCATTTCCATTTCAGAAAAGCTGCATCACGTTTATTTTTGAGTTCATAAATTTCGCTGGTGAACCATTTATTGTTGGAATATCGTTTGCACTTAGTTACGAGCGGAATGCGGGAATTGAAATGATTCACATTTATATTCTGAAGGGAGTTAACTTGTTTGTTGGGACAAGTTTCGCAAAAGATCGGCCGCCAGTCGATTTTTCAACATTCCAGACTGTGAAAAACTAGTGGCAAGCGTATGTGTTGGACACATTACTTTCTTATTTAAAAGTTCAATTCTTTTCTATAAAAATAATAGCAATGTTTTCTAATCTTATATTTTATATTTTTTGTGACACGAAATGATCAATTTAAGTTTGAATATTGCAAAATCACAAACTAACTCTCCAGTGAATGTTGCGTTGTCGAAATAATGTAGTAGTAATTTAGAAAAGTAATTTCGGTCGAAATAATGAATTTGTTAATCCGATATTGAACCTGTCAGATCTAAGAAAAATATTTGCTGAAGGTATGTATCTTAGGTATGTATCAACGGACCAGATCTCAGCAACAGAACATCAGTCCCACTAGCCTAAGGAGAATTTTGCATTAAGCTCTCGGATTATTCGCCTATAGAGTTCACTAAACTCAGGAGGTTGGGTGACATGACTACCCGTTTTGTTAAGGCTTCTCTGTTCGCAGAATAAGTATGCCATTTTTTGCTTAAAAATTAATACTTTTTCACGTGACGTCTCATCTCGGAGAGTACGTAGGCAAGCAAAATATCCGTATTTGGATCTCGCAAAATCTACATATATGCATAGAAAAACAAATGCAATCAGAACGTGAAACAATTTGATGTGATTTTTTGAGAAACGTCATTACTGATTCTTCTTAAAGCCGGCAATAAAAAAATCGTTGCAGTTAATGGAGAATGTTGAAAGCTTCAGGCAGATAATGGGGCTATACAGTATAGTTTATAGCTTTTTACATTGTTTTTCCCTACAAAACCCCGATACCATACCCATTCCTGTGGAAAACAGGCACATCAAAAGCTGTTCAGTCAACAGTAGGCCATAATATATGTAAGTGCAGTCACTAATTTAATATAAAGGCACTCACACATACATTTAAAATATATCTTACCTTTGTAAAAACTGTATTAGTAAAGCTTCAAAATAACTTCTTAAAAATTTTAGTTGGCTTGGTAAGTAGCCTAAACATACTTCTATTTGTTCTTAATTCCTATAGTGACACATTTTATTTACAAATGGTGAGGATTAGTATCATAAAAACGCACGCAATTCTTAAATCTTATCTGAACCCTTATAATAACACCGCTTCCTCTTCTTAAAAAAAACACTTTTATTTCGGAGCTCTAGCTACAACTATAAAAATACGACCCTTTTAAATACCAAATGTGTTACAACTTGGTTAGTCCAGGCCTCCACGACCTCCACATTTTGACCACATCAATTTACCAAGAACTGCCGCCACTTAAATTACTTTGAAATAATTTCTGTGAATTTCGCCCCCAGAAAGTCTGGCAGAGGTCACTGGATTGGTCATTCCATGTTATGGTTGACCACGTAGCTTCTGAGCACAGCTGTGTTGATGGCTCCGTTAATTACTTCTTGTGGATCGAACTAGCGAAAAATGGCAGTCGTTAATTTATGCGACCATTTGACAGTAATTGATATTTAAAATTGTCGACATTTAGGAAAGTAGTGGATTGGGGACGTCTCGTTCATTTTAATAGATATTTTATACTGTCGCTTATCCTCAAATTTAAGTATTTCATTGTGATGATTCAACAGACGAATCACCAATAATGAAAAGCATAGCTAAGCATTGCTGAAAACTAAAATGTTAATATTAAAATAACAACTCTTGATTTACTTATATCTATACTTAATAAGTAAATTGTAATAATAAAAATCGAGTGAGAGTGGCGCAAGTATACCAGTATCGTTAACTGAAGATATTTGGTTTCGTAATTATCGTAGCAGTTGTATTAAAGCAGTACCTACCGGCAAAAAAACTGAGGTAGAAAGGAATTCAGTTTTCGCTAAGCCAAATTCAACTGAAGTGATTTTAAATTTTTTTTCCTTAAAAATTCCGATTGATTAATTAACTTAAGTCATTTCCGGCTCAATCAGAGGCTTAGGTAAAAAGCAAATAAAGCTCATCCTAGCTTTGAACTGAAGATATCAAGTTCTCTGGCTCTGGCGGCACTTCGATAAAACTTGTCACACCTTAAGCAACAATGTTTCTCTGTTTAATATTATAACATACGTGAAGCAATAACACCATTTTTTTGGAACGCGCAAAAATCGTATTTTTTTTTCTTTTTCGACTCTCGGACGTATACGTAACATTTTTCACACAATTTTGTTGCAAGGCAATCTACTACTACGCATTAAAGGCGATTAAAAAAAGCATTAAAATAAAATCTGAAGGTGCCTTTTAGCTTTTGATTAATTTTGAATAACGATTTTAGTTTCGATGAAAAAACTAGACCCAAATCTTTTTAACACTTTCTTTATAACATACGAGTAAATGATGGAACTTCATGCATTTTCAGAATAACTATCACCGAGTCGTGACTTCAGTGTGGATTATTATTATTATCCTTATTAGATAAAGTTATTTTTGTCAAGAGATCGTTTCTGAATCTTTGTGAAATAATATAAGCAAAACCTGCAGCGACAGCAAAAAAAATATGTTTCTATGCATACACTATAGTGTTATTTAACCTTCATGGAGCCAATCCTTTAAAGTTCGTTCATTGATGTCATCAAATTAAAGAATAAGCACAAAGCTTTCCGAGTGAGCATGAGACTCCATCAACTCATTGATTGCATAGGGAAAAAAAACTGAAAAAAATGGGTTCACTCAGTATTTTTATGACGAACCTTTTACGCTGCTTCTGGAAGCAACGTTATAGTGCTTTCGATAAATAATTCAATGCAATTTCATTTACAGGAAAAAGAGTTATCACTCTTCTATTTTAGTTCTGTTCTACGTTTTGGGCAGGTGCCGTGACAAGACATGGTCAAAGGCATCACACGCATCGTTAGTTGACTTCGTGCAGCCTGGCTATTCATTCTATTATTTACTTTATCAATTTACCATCTTTCCGAAATTATCGGTGTAGATTACGCCCAAACCCTATTTAAGTTTTTCTTTTCCATTACCACTTGAGGTTATCCTGCTGGAGTCCTAACGCATAGGATTAATGACATCACCAATATACTCGCACATACAAGGGCAAATCCTTGGTGACAGATTAATATTAGTAAGAACTTGTCATCCGGATTATGTTGCAGAGGATGAGATAAGGACGAAATTGTTTTTAATTAATTATTACACTCTCAGGCGCTTGTAGGCACTGAACGCAAACATATAGTATATGTTTTCAGTACAAGTCAAGGAGAGGATGACTTTGATAAAACTTGAATTCCTATGGAATGGAGTCATTTATCAAAATCCTTGTGCGGATAAAGGAATGTCACTTATATTTCCATTATTTATCATAATAAATGCGTGTGAACAGGCCGAAAGGTTCACTGGAATTCCTTATACTAAATGTCACAGAGGGCTGAGCCAGAATAAAACAAAACACTCTTATATCTATGTAAAGATAAATAGAGCATTTTTCCCCAGATAATTGGATGTAAGCCGGATATTTCAAGATTTTATTAAGAGAATCCTTATGGCAAATATCCGTATACGTTTACTTTCGTGAGCGTATCTAGCCGCATATGGCTTGTAAATTGTAGTATGTTCAACCATTTCCAATTGAGTAGACGTAGAGAACAGCTTCTTTCACCGAGAAATTTATGACACTGAAATATTTGTTTTTTAATATTTAATAAAAATAAATTTTTACCCTCCGAGTGAGTAACGAAATATTTTCGCAATAAACAAAACATGATGTTTACGGTGACGGTATTCTGGGATTGTCGTTAATAAAACTGAAACATGACACGTAACTTTTGCGTGGCTTTCTCTAGATTTGTCTCAGGATATATTTATGCTTTTTTGAGTCTTATGAATTATTTCGGTTGAAGGACCTGCCCAGTCTTGTGAATATTGTTTACTTCCTTTATTTGTTCATTTTATTGTGTTTGTTTTCACGAGTCGTTGTAAGGTTATGTACTTTATTTGGGAATCCATTTCCATGCATATCGACTGGGCTGTATCTATTTTATTTGATTTAAGAGTGTGTTGCTTCATGCATGTGACATTTTATTACGATACCCAAGGGTAGAAGATTATTGGGACCGAAAACTCGTAACACGTGATTCGAAATTTGTAACCCCCATATCTACATAATTCATGCATTTTAAGTAGGCATACGTTAGTAGAAGTGAAGCATTTATTTGATTTTCTGAATATATTTAAATACAGGAAAGGATTTCTCACATTTGTTGAAAATTTATTGACCTGGCTTTTTACACATTTCCAATTTATGTAAGTTCAGACTGCGTGAGCTGTAACAAAGTTGGTGTGTGGCTTTTATTGAAAAGGTTGAGTAATGATTTGTGTTCCAATAAGGACAACATATAAATGAGCTACAATTGGCATAATTGATTTTTTCAATAAAAGACAAGGTAGCTGCTGATTAATGATGTGGATTTCTAAACCTAACTCTCTAAGACTATATGCGTGAAAAATTAATAAAATCGCAAAACAACAATGCTCAGCTGATATCAAAACCATCCAAAATTTTGAAGTGTTTAGTTGCACCCGATGCGAATATAGCTGGTGTCTTATGAGATAAAACTTGAAGCTTTTGGTAAAAGGCAACGGTACAGCCTGGCTTTCGGGCTAAATTATAGCTATGTGTATAAGCATAGTATACAACTATCCCCCCCTACCAGTGCATAGTATCTCGGGACGTCCAGAATATATTGTCAATATTTACCAGGATACGTAAAGCATGCATAGTTTCTACGCGCTTTATTTATCTCCAGGCAAAATTTGTTCTATGGGCGTAAACGGGCGTAGTAAGACCTGTCCCCACATATGCATCACTTAATTCGTCGGGTACAAACAAAATAATATTCACTGCATCGAACAGCATGCGTAGAGTAAAGGTTAGCTAACTAAGTTTTAATGATACCCAAGGCTAAATAAAATAAATTCTATCTTTACTCTAAAAAGGAATGAGAAGATGACAAGCTTTCACCCAATCGCTTAATCCTGATTTATACGGAAGGCTTCAAAGTGGAAAACGGTCTTGGATCAGCTATTTTGACCCATCATTTCAAAATGTCAATTTTTGCAGAAAGAAATTCCAAACAGCCAATTTTCAGTTTCAGTTAAGCCCTCCCATATTTACATATACATTAATTCGAATACGAAGAATTGTTCGATATCATAGTGATAGTCAAATTTAAGTCCATTCAGCTCTTTTCTAGATATCTCGGTCAAAATGACTACTATTTTTCTGTTTTAATGAATAAAAAAACAAATGATCTGACCTGGTTGGTACAACTTTAATCCGAAGTTGAAAACCCGAGAAAAAAAAAACACAAAATACAATAAAATGCAGAAAAGTTTGGAGTAGTTAAGTTGGAATGGTTTTTTAAGCACAGGATTCGCAGGACCAATCTGTCAGCCCCACCTGGTTTTTAAATAACACAGAAACGATACTGAACTGTTCTCCGTGGAAACTTTCTGTATTGCTTTACCAATATTTTCCTCGCTAAGCAATCCGAAAATATTGATTAAAATTAATAACTCGCTGTTGAAGCTTGCATTAAGAAGAATTTCAGTATTGAAATTTTCAAAACGCAATTTACACCCTTATCACATTTAACTGTATTCACACCCAAGCAAATTAATGTTCGGAGAAAATTGGATTTATAAATTTTTTAACATGTAAGCCCATAATACTTCATTGATGGAACAAAAAGACCTAACAGTCACTGTCAGAACGTCATCTATATAAATAAAAAAAAAAAACATCCCTGTTTTTTTATAACTAACACAAACATACATAAAAGAAATAATTTTCCAAACAATGCCCCTAAAAGAGACAACAACGGTCTCGTTGCCTTCTCACAAAAACAAAATGTACTCTATTCTTTCCCTGATAAATATAAATAACCTTCACCCACTTCGAACCTTAAAAAGGTAAGCGTCTCATCAAAGCCTTCGATTTTAAGTGTCGAGTCACCCTTTCAACTGACCATGACGTTTTTATGTGAAACAATTCATTGAAAATTGAACAGAAATAGCATAGAAATGTGAGCAAAGAAAATTAAATAAATAATCGATTTCCTTATATGTATATTCTGCAAGAATCAGGTAGAAACGAAACACATGCATGCCTGAAGTACTCGTTCTTGTATCACCTGCATGCACTGGCAACCGAAAAGGGCGTTAAAATTGTTAAGTTACAAGTCCTTCATTTTTTATTAACGACATTACCTTTAGCTGAAACGAAAATACAGGAAGTTCGCGCCAAGGGTATATATCCTGGACATATCACGATACCCATTCAAACGTGTTCACCAAAACAAGCTATAACTCAGTTCGGGTAGCTGAAATTCAATTAGAGAACATTCACCCTGCAGGAATTTCTCACTCCTTAAGGATTATATGTGAAGCCTTGTTAATGTATATTTTTTTCTTTCTCACGTGATTATATAATGGAAAGAAAACAAAGCCCCAGGTGGATCTTGTTGGAATTCCCTGGAATCTATCTAATTTTGGAAACCAAAAACGACCTATCTATCTATCATAGAAATATATTTAGGGGGGTCATTAATTTATTATTAATTACTCAAGACACACGATACAGACTATAAGAGTGTAGGTGTATTGATTCCCTAGAAATTGTTAATAAGTATTTACTTACCGTTAAGATTTCGGATAAAATCAAAGTCACAAGTTTCGCCAAAACAAAGTCAAAACAGCTTCGCTTTTTTTGTTTTAATTGATTCAACACTCACTGAACATAATTTTTATCTACGACAAAATTTATAATATTTCAAATTTAACAAGCAATTGACCGTTATGGTATGGTATCTGAGAGCAAGAACGTTCCAAGATCCTTTCGAACCGAATTCAATTTTGTATTTGAATGCAGAATATCTGAATAACTGGGAGGTCTTCCGCGTTCGGTCTTGCTTAAGCTAAATAGAACTTACGAGTGAGCGCCTGAGATTTTCCCAGAATTTAAACAATCAGTCTCACTCACTCTTTTACGCGTGGATATTTTTTTAACCCGTTGCATTCGATGCAATCGTCTCCCTTGCTCTTTTTAGATTGTGTGAGTTTTTCGCAACTGGTATAAAAGGGAGCACAAACAAATTTGTACCATTTTCTAGTTTTCTTTGAGATAAGGTTTCCCTCAAAGATCGAAAAGGATGTACAGTTCGATGGAAAATGCATTCGATTCAGTTTCTCTAACGGCAAATGAGTCGTTAGGTATACGCATGTGGGAGTTCAGAAGCTTTTTGAGCTTTTTTTCAAGAGCCAACTCAAAGCACAAGAGAGATAACTCAAAAAAGTGGCTGGTCCTTTCGAAACCTCCTTAGCAGCAACTGGCATAGAAAAAGGGTAAACGTGTTTTCCAAGCTGTATCTTTGGCAGAGAGAAATAAAGCTTCTAGGAATTCCCAATTTGTGAGAGTGAACTGAATTGATGGTAGGTATCCAACATAGATTTTTTTTTTATTTCGGTTTCATAGGCTATGTTCTAGGTGTGGTGTGGTGTTTTGGAGCACATTTGAAAATGTGCTACGCTGGGAAAAAGAAAATGTGTTGGACAGTGTCTGTTGAAAAAAAACTCTACTTGTTTTTGTAATTTATAAACTCAAAATTTTATTTGGAAAACAATCAAAGGCCCCGTGATTACTTCTTTTGAATAGAAATCTGCAATTCAAGCTCGTTGCACTTTGGACAACATCGTATTCTCTTAACAATGTCACGATATTCTATTATAATATTATTCAGACCAAAACTTTCATTTGAAAATGTTGAAATGTAAGATGATTTGATTTTTTTTTATCTAGGTAGGTTCACCTACCTGTCTATGATACTTTTTTCGCAGAAAACTTTGACACCGCTGAACTAACTTAAGAAATAGATTACTTTAATATTCTTCTATGATAACAATACGCATAAGAAATACAAATTCATTTTTTCTGAACGGCTTTTTTGAGAGCCATTTGTGTTTATATTCCTTTTTTCCACACAAATGTTTTTTTTGTTTTTTCAAACTTTCACTGAAAAATTTTGACGGCAATTAAACACTCGAAATCAGCAATCTTTTTCGAACTCTCGAACAATATATTTATGTTATGTTATTTAACCAACTAAGCGAACTTTTATTAGTTCCATCTTTCTTTTCATTCTTTTGTTTTTATTCGAAATCGAAATTTTCAATTGAAAACGTTAAAAAGTGATTTTTTGTTTTGTTTGTTACGTTCACTGATGGGGGCAACAATCTTTTTGCCTTGGAGCTTAGACAAATGCGAGACAGCGAAAACACGTCAAAAGAGGTCCTATCATTAATACTTTGAAAAAAATATGCTTATTGTTTCAAATAAATTATACGTTGATGACGTTTGCAAAGCAAAACTGGTGTACTACAAAAAAAACGTCAAGAACGTCAAGAAATGACACTTATAATCTGCATAGCAGAGCAGCGGCATACAGAAAAAATTGAAAAGTTGGTGTGGTGTTTTTAAAGTGCGGTGTTTCAATATTTCATAAAGACTGAACATGCACATTTAATCGTCCTTGGACCAGTAGTGAGTGAAAAATAAAATAAATTGATAGAAAAGTTTACACCCCCTTCAGAACCAAGATCATAAACATAAACAATAACCTACGTTTTATTTAACACTATCATGATGAAGATATCATTGATAAAAACTATATATAACTTCCAATCAAATGTTTACTTCATGAATTCTCCGGGAAAAATTAATTATTCAAAATTCTTTGTGAGAACAAGTACATAATCATCGTAATTCATAAATGTCAAACAAAAAAACAGGGAAACCACAAACAATTTTCTGTCAATCGGGAATTACGAAGTGATAACAAGGTAAACAATGAATAAATAAAAAGGAACCACCCAAATTGATGTGTGCCCACGAAAAAAGGGTTTCTATAATTAGCAAACCCTTAACACGCAGCTTAACATTTGCTGCACGAACGTGTCGCATTTAATCGTTCATGAAGGTTGCTTGTTTATTTTGTCTTCAAGTTTTGATACAATTTATGATATGTAAGGATTAAAAGTTCAGTTTATTGCGTTCTGTTTTTGATCCGAATATAGTAAAGATTTTGAGCTCATTACCTCCATCTAAGGAAGAAGAAACAATGGTACACGCTTTGGCTTTTCTAATTTTGTTCAGCTGAAACAAGTGTTAATTTCCTTAATTAATAAAATCCAACTCGTCAAATTTTCAACCGAACCAAAAAAGAAAAGTTAAAAAAAAAACATTATTTCTCCCAAGCTTTATTCATTTTTTTTATAATTTAATTTGGAGCTGAACATTAAACTGAAAACATTATTTATTATGTCTATCAATCAAATTCATCGACCTAACATAGTGTGCTGGCGCCACCAGTCCTACACCATTAGTTTCCTCGCCACTTACCAAGGGTCAAGATTAACCAAATAAATAACTATTCCACCTGGAGGGAAAATAAGTACGACATCGACCTACCCTGGCCAAACATTGCATGTCGACATATTCACAACAGAGAAACAAATTGCAGTTACAACATTGACAAATTTTTCCGAATATGTGGAAAATATAATTATCAAATCTAGTTCCATAAAGGGCATACATAATCCATTAACATGTCCCACCAGACATTGTTATGGACAAGGAATAAGATTTGAATTCGAATCTATGATGGAAGACGCACTGCTTATTAAAATTATCGCGTTTAACACTATCTATGAAGATGTTACTTGCCTACTTAACGGGCTCTCGACTCGTAAAGAGTCTCTGTCTGAGATACGGCAGCCTTCCATTTTGTCTATCTAGGACACGCTGCCTATAGTTATCTAGAACAATCGCTTCATCGCTTGATCTCCCAGCTTCGGGGGCGGCGATTCGAAGATACTCTTTGTTGGAGCATTATTTTCCATTCGCTCAACGTGGCCAAGCTAGTGTTATCGTCGCTGTTGGGCTTTTTGGCCTACATCCATGATTTGATACAGCTCGAAGAATTCGCGATTATACCTGCTTCTTTATTTGCCCTCCCGTATGCGAGCACCAGTTAGACGACGAAGTTGAAGAGCACACTCACTGCAAACTAAAGCCTTGCTGACGGAATTGTTAGAAAATGATACCAGAAAATTTCAGAACCTCAGCTGCTTTGAGGATAGTTTCTTTTCGTTTTAAAATAGGATTTCTGAACCTATCGATAAACTTAAACAAAACCGTTTGCATGTATACGACAAACAATCAACCTTTCCAAACGTTTTGCCTCAAAAAGTCATGGGTAGTTCGTGATATCCCCAATGAGAGAAAATTCAAAATACGATGTTTTAAAAGATAAGAATTTTCCAAAAAATAATTCCTTAAACCTTGAACCATTAAAGAATGAGAATCGAAAAGCAGGCACATATCCCATAAAAAAATCAAACATACATATTTGTACATGCGAAAAAATAAGATCATTTACCTGTCGTCCTGTTCCCAATGCTGATTACATTTAGGTTAGTTCGATCCCGTTTCGCGGACGTGGAAACGCTGTCGATTTTCTGAATCCCGGTCGCGAAGCATAAACAAAGTAAAAAAGACATAGCACCACATCTCAAAAAGCTTTAAATTTTAAGCACATAATTACATTATTTGAACACGTCTTCACTTCCGGAATATTAATTTAATTTAATTTAACACAAATTACAAATTAAAAAAATAAAACAGAAAAGCAAAGATAATAAAAATTTAATCACAAATAAAAACATCGGAACACAACAAATTTTATTTTACATAAAACTCCTTAAAAAAATAACTCATTCAAAACGAGGAAAAAGCAAAACAAAATCCAACGAACTACGACATCCCAAACAACCACGAGCAAACGCGCGACTCAACCATCGATCGCGGCAATACTGAATTCTGATTGGTTCTTGTACGGTGACTTCTGTCAAGTTGAGTGAACATTTGCTTAATTTTACTCAAAACACCTAAGAGTATGCAAACTTCCCGATGAACTGTCAATTAATTCCAACATGACCTTTTTTTGGAATTTGTGCTGAATTATGAGATTTTGCAATTTTTAAAATGAAATCTTTAAATGCAAAAACTGGGAAGCGAAGGGTTTGCAAGAAAATTGAATAACGCGGAAACAGATATATTGATAAGGTTTCTGGCCAAAGAAGTTCTTACTAGGTCTGTCGGACAACAAAAGTTCACGGGTAGATTTCGGTGAATTTTGAGGTTTTCTGGAAGTTTAAGGAAAGAAATATTTGAATTCGGATAAATCATGTTCTTCTATGGTCTGAAACGTCTCTGAAATGTAGCGTGTGAGACCTGTAAAAAACAGAGCCTCAATTTTTTATTTTATTTGTGTCAAGTCAATCCATATCCCTTCGCTTATATTTAGATCCTTGAGAAAAGCAAGTCCTTCTTATATGGTATTTCTTCCTTTAGCCCATCTAGCTTAGAGAAATCCAGGAACTGAATCGCAGATTGTTTGACTAGCCGTTCAATTTGGATGACACCATTTTCGGCTGTTTACGGCTCCTCTGAAAACTGTGTCTAGGAAGAGGAAGATTGTTCAATTCGATAATGCAGGTTAGGGCATAAAATGAATAACTGAGTAGAAGTGTTCCCATTCTCTATTTTCATATCCAAGCTCCAAGACCATTACAGGCAGAGTTTTAACTGTGGAGAGGATTGTACAATTGCTTCATTTACAGATTAGCTTCAATAAAAAAACGCTTTCTAACAAGGGAAAATATAGAGCATGCCAGCCGGCTGAGCACCACCACCGCAAATTCTTCAGCGAAGACCAATCATCCATAGCCCTAAAACCTTCTTAGTGTCACGAACAAGCTTCCGCAAATTTCGTGGAAAGCCTAACCGTCCTGGGAGGTGTCAGTTTGGAACTAATAATGAATTCTTCGCGCAATTTCGTTCTGGAAAATGATGTTCTAGTTGCAAGAGGCAGATAACACTCATGCGTCTTTCAGATAGAAAGTTTGAATACGTTACATCCACACCAGTTTATAAACTACACCTTTTTTTGGGTGTTCTTTCCAATTCGGTCAACAACAAGGACCACCCCATGGTAGTTTTGAGACATTCAAATCACAGCGAACTGCATATCTATCTATAGTATATCCCGGCTAAGTATCCCGATGAAAGCTAATAATGAAGTTTATGTTAAATTTAATTTCACACATAAATCTGTTATAAGATACCAAGATACTATAGATATAAATAAATCTTTGGAACTGATAGAGCGATTCTGTTTTAGAGTTTGGCTCCATTCTATGATGAGCAAATCTAAGCTCTTTATTCTTCGAAAGCTATAAGATTAATAATTGAGAAAGGTTCGGATATAAATATGTTAATCTAGTGAGAATATCATAAGTTGTCAAAAACTAAAAAGCCGGTTGAACGACCTCCGCTCCTTTATTTTTAAAAGTATAACGAAAATTCATAATCTTTTAAATTCGAGTTACAATGTGATTTTTGAAGAATTGCTAGCACCTAAACAAGACCTATAACAATATTTATATGATTTGTCACCCAATATCAATTCCTTATTTATCTTGTCAATCGTTTATATGCAAATTGTAAAGGCTATGCTAAAACTGTGCGATTTTCAAAAATCTGTTCGGAAAAGGTGCGGGAATTATTTCGCATCTTCGACACAAATCTTGAATTATAGCCCATCCCAATTTCTGTAGAACTTAGAAGATCTTCACCATACTGGACTTCGATGCCTAAAAATAAACAAACATCACTGAAAGGAATGGCCGGCAAGAAGAAAGAGTTGCAAGTTGCCTCTTAAATGAAAGTGCTGATGAGCTTCAAAAAAAGCGAGTAGATAACAGATAGACTGGCCGTAAGTAGTCTGATTACAGGGAGGAGGAGGATGTTCCTCTGTGACTGGAGGAAAATTAAAGTAAAACCGACAACATTACGACGCTGAGTGGGCGCTACCCTCGAAGAAAACATGCCAAAACGTTCAATTTTATTAAATATAATTTCAAAGAGTTTGCCTATTTCTTAAACAAGGATACAATTTTCTGTGCCGGACCTTTCAAATGATACAACTAATCATCTTTTAAGGACTGAAAGATTAAGATAAAGTGGTCGTATTTACGTCGAATCAAATCAATCTGAAAAGAACGCTTAAAATTATCAAGCTTATTCAATAATCAAACAGCTCGCACTATCATATAATACAGGTTACTTTCGATGCGCGAATGATTATTTTCCTACCACTCAACTGTTGATAGTTGACTTGGCATAATGTCAAAGCCGTCACTTTAATTACTCCCGTATAACGAAAATGAAGGCTAATCACGCATTTGTTGAATGAGGCCGCAAGCTAATAGACGGCTACATTTCTCTCGTCCTCCTTCACTAGGTCAACTCAAAGGAAAAAATACACCACCTAACTCTAATGGGAAAGCTATATACGTTAAAGGAAGCTTCCTTGTTCGTTAGTTTTTCATTAAATTACTCACACTGAATGAAAGTGATATGTCAGCCATCACGACCAGGTCGCTACTGGCGCTATAGAGGTTGTTCCAACGCCTAAGGCCTATGGGGTATAGATAGACCAGTTAATTGGAATTATGCTAATTTTCTAATTTACCAGTTAGCGCCTTACATAGGAGTGTGTATGTTTTTCCGTAGCTCTCATGTGGATCCAGCTAGTTCGTAGCAGTTATTTAATCATAATAAGTAGCTAATACCTATGACTCAATGGCTCTATTTGTCAGGAAACTGCTTAATGAGGTTACAAGGAAGATTCATGGCGGGGAATTTATTCTCAGCAAATATTTGTGTTTGTGACTGTAAACTTTTACCTTTGTCACATTGCCAACTACTTACAAGTTATGGGGAAATCAGAAAGTTTCCCATTTTTTTAAGTTTGTTTTTCATATTTTGTTGGGGTACATGCTTAGTGGTAGTTACTTGTGTGTTGTTCTATTTGTTTAACAATTTACCAGCGACTGAACGAAACTTATAATTAGCGGCAGCGAGTTTATATAGTCCCAAGAGGAGTAGTTTTAAACTGTTTGTATGATGAAGGGATGCAGTGAAACATGCTTTATTTTATTAACTAGACTCCTTGGGCAATATTACTTGGCATAAAACATTTGCTATATAAAGGAGATTAGTAGTTGTACAATGCTCACGCGTAAGCACATAAACATTCGCTAATTAATTCGTCACATTTCCAAAGAACCCACAACCTTATTACAGACTTTTCTGTGGAATACATAACTGAAATGAAACACAGCAAAGGACAGGTAAGCTAGTATTGGAAAAGTATCAGCTTACTCGGTGGAAAGAAGATACATAGTTTTCGCCCCATCGTAAGACCCTTAGTGTTTTCATGTTTACGAGTATAAGAGTATAACCAGGTCACAAAAATGACCATGAACTATGTTAGAAACTTGTAGTGTACGGCTAAGGTTGGGCGGCAGGCAGACAAAATGGTATGGCTCTTAGAAAATGTTAGTAAATCAACGTAAATGTCTAGTGGCAGGTATTACGAAGGCCTAACACTTATCTCAGTAAAGATGTACTATACAGTACTATCTAAAAGTTTTAAAACTATTTACGGGATCAAGGACAGCGCGTAGGTGGATGACGTGACATGATGAATCATCTGGATTGAGTATATGAAGGAATTAATTTAAGAGGGGAAAAAGTATTGAAACTAAAATTATTTTATATTTGACTATTATTCTTCAATTTTCACTGATTCTGACAATGAGGAGCCTTTAATCGAGCCAACTCTGTAATAGCTCTATGGAGTCTAAGTCGGGTGATGTAAGATCTCTTCATATTCACTCTGTTTTAGGAAGGCTTCACACTGTTCTGATATCTGTCCATGCCGTTCTCTTGCTTAATTATAATAAGCCGCCAATTATCTTAACGCAGACGTCGCAGCGTTTTCTTCCTATATTGGGTTGTATACTACAATATTACATATTTATTTTAAAACTAGCTGATTCTTATGACCCCGTCGAAACGACGAATATTTCCTTTTTCATGTTACCCGATTTCGAAAAATGAAATTAGGAGAATTGAAAGTAAAAAATACAAAAACAGCACTATTTGTATGTAGTTTCTTTAATATTTTCCACTCCAACAAAAGAAAATAGATACTTCAAGTTGCTCCAAGTTTCATTAATAATAGTGTTTGTACTATTCGCGTACTGCAGACTTTCGTTGGGCCCAACACGTAACGATGTTTTTCTTTTCCCGACATTTCCTTCTGGTGCAAAACATGTTTTCGTTGATTTAACAGCTTTTTGTTTGGTAGATCTTTAATTTTTAGACAATACAAATTTAATTCAATCTTACTTTCCACCTCTTCATTACTTGCGGCTTAATAAATATTTTTAAAAAACTCCAGCCTGCAAACATATCTTAGAACTTCCCAATAATTTGGAGTTCGTTCTTGAAATTTGTTTATAATTGTAGTTGTGTCGCAATGTTACTCAAGGGCAACATTGCAAAAGTTGATTTCCTCAATCTAACGATTGTGTTCGAATTTTATAAATTTATTAGCTTAGAAATATGGTATCAGATTGCGTACCAAGTTTTTGGCTAAAAAGTCGTATCACTATTTTGTATATGGACAGAATTTTAGCAAGTTCGATAGTATCAAACTTGTTGTGTGAAAAGACTAAGCATATAAACTACAGTTCCTCATACTCCTACCCAGTTTTTGATTCTCAATTGGAAATACTGAAGGGAATGTTAGAGGCAATTAGGCATGGCTTAGGAAGAAGTGTGATATGTGATATGCACCTGGAAGATTTATGTTGGTCTAATTTTTTTTGTCAGTCTTAGTATTTCGGTTATCGCTGCTATTTAATTTTACGCATAAGTGGTAACACAATTTTGTTACTGCTTTATTATATAGTATGTTAATAAAGTAAATAAATCCAGAATTACCTCAATGCTTCAAGGTATGCAAAACAATGTCTGGTAGCATGTTTTTATCTTCAACGTTGCGTTGAACGAATTTTGATTTCTGAAAAATTATTTGAACTTGGACTTATCACTCCATAACACTCTGTAGAAATCTTCATGTATGAAAGACAAATTAGTCCTTTCTAATCTTTTCTTTTTGCTTTGTGGTTGCATTGGGGATTTCAGAAGAGAAACTCAGCAATATAGTCGAGCAAGTTACAATATTCGTTTGACCATTGTCAAGGAGTACAAGCCGATCCTCATGTTTGCTTTTAATTAAAGCTCCTTAGAGCCATCAATTATGACCATGCCTTTCGGCTTGGATGTGTTGTTCAGCGATACCTTGATAACATTGATACCTTCAATTGCGAAGCAATATCGTGGTTTGATTACAAATAATTTCTAGAAAAAGTTCCCGCGTTGATGTGTTTACTAATGATGTATAAATTTGCAGATAAATTCTTATGACCTCAGTTTACCTTTTATATTATGAGCAGTCAATCCAGGTCGACAACTTTTGGGATTTGACAACTCCTTTGATGAAGTTATTAAATATAATAATAATAATAATTATAAACATTTCTTTAATCATAAAACAAAGATTTTATGATGCCTTCCTCAAACGGAACATCTCTTGTTGTCTGGGTTAATCCAAGCCATGAAGACTAAACTTAAACGCATAAGGTCATGACAGGTCTAAGGTTTATATTTTTGCCCTTGTATGATAGTGAAGTGTAGGGATACAATTCCATGGGAGGATGTCAAACTGAGATCAGGTTGAATTTGTTTGGTATTGTTGATCGAACCAACGAGGTTTGCACATCCTCGTATCAGAAACGACAGTGCAGAGTGAGACTCCTCTCGGAGTCTATTGAAATCTAAACAAAATATATTCATTGAATGACAACACTTTGCAAGAACTTAAATGATGAAAAAAAATTGTAATTTCGTATTCAATCATCGTTCATTCCTTTCATTAAAAATGAGGATTAGTTCAGACATGACCACCTACATAGGCAAATAAACATATGTCTGCCTATATTGAAATATTGGAGTAAAACATTTTGTTTGCTAAACCGCATAATAAATTAAGTTGCTTTAAATTAGGTAGTTTATTGTGACTCATTTCAATTGGTTAAGAATAACTTGCTGAAATATTGAAATTCAATCAAATCGACTCGAGTATATAATGTATGTACATATGTGTATAGAGTCTAACCTTCATCATCTTCGTCATCTCCCTCCTCGTCGTCCTCATCGATATCCACATCGTTAAGCTCAGTTATCTCTGCCCTGTCACAACGCTTCACAGTTTGACTGTCATCTTTGATGTCACCATTCACCAGACCATTGTGATGTTGTTTTCCATCGGTGACATCACCTGCCGAAGACCTTTGATGTAGCTTACTGCTCTGTATACCATTGTTCTTGGCATTTTGCTCACTCTCATTGGAGCCCCTGGTCGCTGCTCCTGATGGTGATGAAGGCACAACAGTTTTTATTGCTCGACTGTCCTCAACAGATGGTGAACAGCTCCCATTATCAGCTGAGGCATCGCCATTGACGACTGGCATTGTCTCATCTGTTTCATTTTTTTCACCCACTCCAGCTGATTCATCGTCTGGTTTTTTCGCCTTCAATTCCTGACTAGTATTACAACCCATTTTTTTTCCTTATGAATAACAAATTAAATGGTACCCGACAAGGACTATTTTAATAAAATTAACGAAGATTACTCGGTGGCTTTGAATTAATTTTCTTATTATATTTTTGTCTATAAACTTGTTTGATTTGAAGATTTGCAACAAAGCATTTGTATCTATGAATCACATTTACGTATGTTAAATAAGATTATAAATAACTGCAGGGTCTTTCACCCAGGGTTACAAGGAAAAAGTTTAATCAATTGAATCAGCACGTGCGCCTGGCTTCAACTTCTTGAATCACTCGAGTTTTTGGCCAAAATTCGACTATACACATATATGCGAATATTTAATTTATAAATAAAACAATTCAATAAACGAAATACATCGGGGGAGATGGATTTTCGTTAAATTTAGCGCGAAGAATGATTAAACACTTAAGAAGAAAAAAATTAATAGGTACAATCAAAGAATAAGACCGGAATTCAAGCCGAAACGTATTATTGAGGTAATTTATCGTACGTGAGAAAAAGGCAACAACACTTCTCTTAAGTCAATATGCAACCGAAGCCTTAGCTATACTACGGTTAGTATCCACTAGGATAGAACACAGCCGGGATTAAGAGGAATCTCGCGCGCGACACACCGAGTCGAGTCCTGTCGAGTAAGTTACCTACGTGTGGAATGCCGCCTGTGTATAACTCGTACGACGTACATAACTACAAAGCGAAAGCATAGTATCATCGTCCCTTTGGAGTCAGTCACTTGCCTTTCGCCGCTTCAGATTCGGCTCCACTCCCATATTACGTGTATAAACACACACTCAGCACACATACCCTGTGTATAGCTGAGGCATTTCCCCTTTTTTATAATTTAATCTGTGATTGTAAATTCGGGATGATATCGACCCGCATCCCACTCAGCACACTCCTCTTCCAGCTTGTAGCGGCGCCCGTTTTTATTGTTGTCTTCATACAATTTTTTTTTATTATTATTTTTTGTTTTTGCAAGTCATGGGTTGCGCACTCCCAGCCCCAAAAGCCAACCAACCCCACCCCAAAGCATCTACCCAAATCTGCTGCCACAACCGCACACGCAGAACATTGGGTGGCTGGCTGGCGAGGGGAGTTAGCAGCTGGCTGTGTGTAGAGTGTGTTGTATACAAGTTTCCATAATGTGTTCGTTTAGCTTTTGCTGGAGCTTATTGTGAATCCTATTTGCGTTAAAGTCCTGCCTGGCGACGAGAAGGACGACAACGGCGACGATTGTATGCGGTTTTGGATGTGTGAGCGTACAAATTTAGGGAGCGACACGGGCTGCTTGTTTGTTTATTCCCATCCTTGTCCCTTTTGGGGTAGGTATAGGGGGTTGTGCTCATATACCAATGGATGTGGCTATATGAGCGCGTCTATCTAAAATTATTTGGAGTGGTTTCCATGAAATCATCTCCTCTACACTGGTGGGCGCCATTGGGATGGGTAGCGTCATCCTCTGACTACTGGGTGGCAGACAACGCCTTAGTATTATTTTATTTTTTTCTGTGTGTCTTTCTATCTTTTGTTCTCTTTGTGTAATTTTCTTTTCGCTTTTCCTATTTTGTGTGTTTCCTGCCTCGTCTTTTTTTGTCTGTGATGTGTCAAAGTGGGGAAATATACGTAAAAAGATGCATACACACAGCCAAACAGGTCCTCGTGAAGTCGTTAATATTGTTTTTTTACTCCTCCTGTACCCTCTATTTTGTATGCCTCTTTATTTGTTTAGCTAAATGAAACACCTGTATGTCACTAGAGAGTGTTTTAATTAATGGAAAGCAATGAGGAAATTTGCATAAATGATCATGGTCGTTATAATTTCAAACGAAGTTTTATTATAAAATAGTAGAAAGTTTGGCAACAGCAAACATTACTTAGCAATTTAAAATGATCTGTGGTGATGTCATTAAGTCTCTTAAAATAGCTGTAGAACATCCAAGTCCATATATCTATGTTGCCTTGACAAGGACAGTTTGTCTTTGAGTTTATTTTATGAACTCCAGGAGCACTTAGCAACATGCGTTTTTTTTAGTATTCCCTTAAGTTAACAATGGTCAGAAAAAGCTTCTTAATCCACCGAAAACGTGCAATTGTGAGTGTTCTCCAAAAAGCCTACAACCTGCAGCTACTGGCGGCTTGGTTCGCCGCTACTGACTAAGCAAAGTCCTTCTCATGTCTATCAGGTATCACTATAGTTAACATTTGCCATAATATCTCGGTCACAGCCACACCCTCAGCAGAACTTTTTGTATAGAGAGATCTCTCGACATCCAAGATGTTTACGTGCTATCTTGATCCCAAAAGGATAAGATCTAAAAAAAATGTCTTTTACATTTTCGAATTGCCGAGACCTATTTTGTCGTTTGCGTAAGCCAATTGTGAAATCATTTTTATTCAGAGCTTGTTGCTTCTTCATCGCCATCAACTCTTCCAAATACCCAGTAAGTCTTTGAATCTTATGACGTACAAGACACAGCTACACTGTACTGTTTTCACTGCGACAAATCTAGGTGAAGAAAACTATACAGTTCATGGACTACTAATGACTTATGATATTAATGTAACGATCGGTAAAGTTCTTGTGGTTCTACGAATACTCTGGGCAACATTTTCCTTCACTCCGACTAGCCGCAGAAATCAATGTTCCTTTGATGACCTCGCCATGCAGAGATAAACACACAAGTTTACCTGCTTTGGTTGGTCACTTTGTTTTTTTTTTTCGACACGATGGGAAAATGAAAGAGAACTGCAGTATGATTTCTTGATTTGTGTACTTACCATGACAATGTGGCATTTCGTTTTAGATTAAATGTTTACAAATTCAAATGCTAACCTCGAAGTAGTTGAATTAACATCAATATTCTCGTATAACTTACTGGCACTATACGGGCGCATTTGGCTAAATTTACCGCTAAACGGTTATAACTAAAGCTTCTTTAATTTGTTATAATGCATTTGTTATATATTTTTGTTCTATGCTACTTTTATCATTTAATCTATTTAAACACTAAAGAGCCGTGGCCTTTCATTAACTCTGTAAGGCGGCCAAGCTTATAGGGACTTTAAAATTTGAAACCTCGAAATTAAAAAGACTCAGATATATATACATCAAAAATGGGTCTCATTTTATAACTAAGTTTCTAATGTTTTGTGTAATTTGTTCACCAAAAGTGAACAAAGTTTCGGTTCGGCGTTTTCGTAGTAACATATATTTATGGACTCGGATCTGAAGTTATAGTTATTTTTTTAAAAAATTAATTCAATGTTATCCATTGCATCTTAACTCTTATTTTGACTTGAATCGTTGAATGTTGATGGGTCCAAATCATTCAGACAACTTCAACCTTATTTGAAACATAACAGACCTAGAAAAACTACATCAGCTTAGCGTCCGCATTGCTAAAGAATGCAAGACATTCAAGTGTTGATTGTTTCTTATTGAACGTGTGATTTATACTACCATTAAATTGGGTTAAACTTACTAAAACAAAAAATGTACATATGCTTTTTTTAAATATATTTAACTAAAATTAAACACTTTGGATTAAAAATCAATTAGAATTAAAGCATTATTATGTGTAGTTATTTAACCATAAACATTCTTAATCTATGCTGGAATCGTAATTCCAAGGTTTCTGTGATATATACAAGACAACAATCGTCGTCAAAGCGCTTACTAAAAATATAACATCAAACCATCGATGGTAGAAATTAAAATGCAAACTGCCTAGAACTTCGGTTATAATGACTCTGTACTCGGCTGGCATATTCATGCGCATAAGAAGAACCGATGAGCAAAAGTACATGCCCATAATTTGTGCTAATATTAAAACTATAATATTGGATGATTTGCTTGACGAAATTCTATAGAAAAACTGAAATAAAAAAGTATATATATATTTGTTAAAGTTTCAACATGTTATATAAATATTACCTTCGTTAAAGTCAAAAGGAGGCCACGAATAGATGTGACTACGATGCAACCAACCAACAAAAAGGAAATGTGTTGATTCCAAAATGCCAAGTCGATGTCAAAACCACACCAGTGTACAGCGATTTCAAGTCCACGAGTGACGGGATCCTTACGACCCACCCGATCGAATATTATATTAACTGTGCACTTTTTTCGGAAAAAGATCGAAACAAATAAATTCAGAGGTCACTTAAAACAAAATTTAAAATAAGGTTAGAATGTAAAAAAAAACTCAGTAGCAATATTTTTCATACAGGAGTAAAGATTTACATATATACCATAGACTGAATGGCAATAGTGGTTTAAGTGCCGTGTTAAATTCTCAGTGTTGAGACTAAAATATGTACGATTTTTTAAATGGTTCCAAGGGGTCCCTAGAGGGAGCCAAGGAACTTTCTTGAACTGTTGCAGTTGTCATTTATCCAGTTTTAATGAAACTCCCACATATGTGGTTAAACAGTAATAAAAGCCAATATGTTATTATATCATAATGAGCCAATTGAAACCTATTTACGTTTTGTTTGTACATTTAATAGTTTTAAAAAGATATACTTAAGCAATCAAGTATAAATTAGCAAGAAATCGGTTCAACTGCTCATTTTAAAATGTAACAAATCATTGCGGGAAAACAATGTTTGAAAAAGGCATTGGAATTTGAAGCTAACTTTACATAACATGATTGTTTATAAACTTGTTAAATAAGGAAACCAATTCCATTTTCGTAAACTACATTTTTTGCAGCTTTCGTGTTACAAAGTAACGAAGTTTTCTCGAAGACAATGAAAACATTATAGGTGATTACTTGTTCAATGATATTCGGAAATTCGAAAATGTGAGACGGAGAAAAATGTACAAGCTTAAGTGCAGGCCGGCAGACATCAAAAATATCAACAATGAAAATGACTTCCAAAAATACAAAATCTCCGAAATGTAAAGTAAAAAATCTTATTTGCAATATTAATCTTAGAAATTGAAGACCATTACGTTCACACTTGTTGGACTTCCTAACGAATTAAAAAGTATATAACGGATCCGTATATACACAGTAACGAACTTTATCGTTTGCATCGACCATACCTTTTCTATTTTGAAAGAATATAATTTTCTTGCAACTTCTGCGCAAACAACTTTTAATTTAATAACGTTAATTTTTTAGACGTCGTTTTAACAGTTTGATAGTTTTTTAATGAAATAAGCCAATGAAGTTTTCATTTGTAGGTATCTTAATTTTTTCCAAAAAGTGAGGCGCATAATCTACTACGGGTTTTTGGATATGCAGACTCATAATTTTTTAATTAAAATAAAACATGCATACAATTTTATATGTTCGCAACATGGATACATATTTTTCAGTGCACACTCAAATATCAGAAGCATTACGAGTCATTTAAAATGATTTCATCCTAAAGATAGGAAAATTTGGTCTCTTTATGAAACCTATGAGACAATGTGTACAGCAAATGAATCCAAGTCACTACAGTAATCATTAAACTTAAAATTACTTACTAATGGATATGAATGATAATTGTTAGATCCAAATATTCATTACACTTACAATAAATATTTTCCAGAGGCAATAAGCACTAAAGAAATGTCCAATCACATTGAAGTACTTGCCCTTCAGAGTTCTCGACCATTTCTGTCGCTCTTGCATGTTCTTCAGTGAGTTAATCTCAAGGAACACTTGCCTTAAAATTTCTTCACAACCAGCAATTTCCAATCGTAGTTGGCCAATATCTTAATGAACAACAGCAATAAGTAGGAGTCTATTTGATGAACACGACCTACTTACTCTCTCCCCCCGTATCCCCGCGATTTGCTACAGAACTCAAAATGTTCCACAAACGTGGTTTTGTATTATTTTGTTTGTTGCGTTTAAGCTCCAATGCGATGCGCTTCTTTTTTCCAGTAATCATGTCAACAGTAAGGGCTAATCGCCTTTCCAGATTGATAACATCACTTTGAGATACAGGTCTGCAAGAATATATGTACATACAAAACTATTATTTTAATTTCGAAGCATATGCTATATCCAAGCGAGATTTATACTTAATAAAATATGTCATGCTTTCATATGGATAATTTACAGCTCCAAATCCAGAAAGAATTGCCATAACCGTCACTCCAATCACTCCAATCCGCGATACGCCCTGCAACATGGAAAATATATCACATTGAATTTACTATGCGAAATAAATGTAAACCTGTTCAATTGTGAATATACCATGGGATACACTTAGTAATGGGAATGGATCACCGATTTTCCACAGCCCATAAAGGAACACAAAGTAGCAGAATACTGTCATGATTCGTACCCATTTCTCGGATACTAAAAAGCAAATAATCTCAATTAAAGGTTAAGTAAACAAAATATTAACTTCTACACTCACCAAAGGAAATGCTATGAATGACTGAGTGAATTATATACAATGGGATAACTGCGATGACCATCAGCAGTAGGCACGTTAAACCCAAACGCCAATGAAAGTAGCGCGATGTTGACTCCAGTACACCGAGTATTTCGAATATAATTAGCTCGAACATTGTTATGGAGAGAGCAAACGTTACGGAAAATATCAATTGGACCGATATATGACGAATTTCATAGTTCTTGAAAAGTTGTTTCACGAAAAACAACCACCCACCGGCAAAGAATATCAGCTAATATATGAAGCAATGGTTGCGATTAAAAAGCTATTATATCTATGTTGGGCTTACCTGCGATGCGAAAACAATAAGACAATCTTCGAGGAAACCCATTCTGTATTTATCGCTTATTTTTGTACAGTAGAATTAACATTTTTAATCTAAGTTTTGAAAAGCGAAACTAACTAAAAATCGCCAACAAACAATAAACATTTCGGTGGCAAAACAAGTCCCGGCTGGCAGTTATCTGACAACTGGCGAGAGCATCGAAAAAGTATGTTTGTCAGGAATGCTTGTTCGAATTGGAATTCTAAAGTTGAAGAATTCGAAGTCAAAGTCAATTTAATCCGGTTGTGATTCTGTATAAAAATATATATAAAGAGACGTGAAAGGTTGTTGACAGAAAGAGGTTTTGATATTCATGTAAAATGACCCCGTTACTAAATCGGTATTTTGCTCTGCTACGGGAAATTGCTCTGGAAAGCATTTGGGTGAAAATATGAAGTCACGTAAGCCAGCAAATCAAATGGGGTTTGACAGATTCCCCTTAAATTTCCCCATAGCGACTCGCTTCCCTTTGCTACCTTGCGCTACACGAAGAACTGTTATCTCAGTATATTTTTCGCGTAGCGCGTCTGGGCTACGGCGTGCTGGTAGGGGCCAATGATTCCATCAGGTCGCATGAGAAGTGGAATTAAATGCATGACAGCCGTCACATGGACCAGTCAAAAAACTTCACTCATTTAAGACTATTAAGTCCAACGTTTTTGAATGCTCCCTTTAAATGGCTATTAATTAAGTATTTCGAATAGTATAAATTTTCTGTCCAATAATTCAATTATTGTGAACATGAATGCACAGGTTTAAAGACAATTTATGAATGAATTGACAATGCAACTAACTTGGCACCACCAATCCATTTGACACTAGCCTGCTGGTGCTAATTAAAAATCTGTCACTTTTTCTTACCTCGTTCGTAGTCTCAATTTTACGTCATGAATTCGAAAATGGAAAAAATTACAAAATTCATAACTTTTTCTGCTCATTTAAAACAGCGATCTATTTCTACTTCAGCAACTCTAGCCGGAAAGCGAAATTTCCGAAAGTTTCCTGTTTACAACAAACGAGGAACACTCACCCTTAAGGAAGCGCAACAAACCTCACTTAATCCACCGGTGCCAATCTACAAACGTGGTGTACGCGATACTGGTCGTTACGTCGATGGCAAATTCGAGTCCATACCACAGAAGATTCCCCAATTGATTGTTCCCAATCTAGAAGAGTGTAAACTCAAGCCCTACGTCTCTTACAGAGTACCCGACATTGTGCAATCAGAATTCACCAGCCTGGACCTCTACAATGCAATATATGCGAAAAAAGTCATAGACGACTTTAAGGCTGGCAAGTTGGCTGAAGACGGCAGTCCGATTGAACCCTCAGCGAATGAGTTGCTTACTCCGGAGGAAGCCCTCATCAGAGCAAGGAAAACTGGATCTGACATATTTTAAACAAAGTTTATTATTATTAAGTTCTTACATTAACTAGTTTTATTGTTGTTTGAAATATTTTTTTCTAAAATTATAAAGTTTCTTTATCCATTTCTGCATCTTAACCTCTTCGTCACCTAAAAACTGAAATTAAAAAAAAGTTTAATAAAGTTACGATTCCATTTATGATTTCAACGTACGTCTGGATGAATTAAGTCTTCTTCTTCTTCTGGTGGCTGTTGAGGTGGGACTGGAACCGCAACAGTTTCGTTATTTAAATCAATGATGACTTTCTCAGGGAGTTTCTTCTTCTCCGCAGCGCTGCTAAAGAATGGCTGTGCAATGAAGCTATCATCTTCAATTTTTTCAATAGCGCTCAACTCTGGGACAGCAGACATAAAACTAAACTCTTTTGGCGTTTGTACTGATGAAGAATTCTCTTCAGAGCTTGCTGTATGTGCTGAACGTTGAAAGTTGGAACTACTGGATTTTAATGATACACGACTCCGGCTACTGGCTCTGCTGGTGCTACTACTGCTACTACTGCTGTGTCGATGACGCTTCTTTCGTGATTTCTTTTTCTTTGATTTGGATGTTCTGGAACGGGATTTCGATCGCCTTCTTCGAGAGTAATTATCTCTTGTCCTGTCCTTATCGTGATCCCGGTCTCTTTCACGCTTTCTGTCTCTATCGCGATTCCTTTCCCGGTCGCGGTCTCGGGGACGATCGCCACCACGGTCGCGGTCATGATCCCGGTCTCTGTCTCGGTCGCGACCTCGGTCACGATCTTTTGAATTCGAACGAGACGCACGACGTGACCGATAAGAGGAGGATCTCCGTTCCGCGTCCCTCATCAGTAATTTGTTTAGTCTGTTATTGAGTAAATTAAAAACTAAATTAACTTTCCTAAATATTATTTGCCATATTTGCAAATGACAATTGTTTGGAATGACAGATGTTGTTAGAACTGTTCGTTTAGTAATCGCACTCAAAAGAATTTGGAATAATTATAAATAAAGTTATATTTTTATAAAAGTGAGTGTCTTGTTGTAACATTGCAAACAAGGTATTTGTTTTAAGTTTTCGATTTGGAGATATATAGAATAGATAAATGGTAATTGGAATGAATTGCAAGCTATATTGCCTTGCCCATAATAGGAGTCACAAAAATATGGACAGATTCGAATATTTAATTTATCTCAACCTGTCTATCTGTGCTTTGACAGCAAATCAGTCGCACTTTTAGTTCCGTTCTTTGCTGACAACAGTAAGATTTCAAAGGACTCACAAAAAATCAATTCAAAACAAAAAATCATGTGTTTTTGTCTGCTTAAGGATTATACATGTTTTATATATATATATATTAGTATGTACCTCAAATGAGTTCACTATTCTTAAAGTATAATATCCATATATATTTAATGTTTGATGGTGATTTTCTTTAGTTTTCAGCTTAAATATGCATAATTGCTTCCACACACTGAATCGCAATTTAAGTCTTAATTGCTAATTTGAAACGATTGATGAAACTCGCTCTCTTTGACAGCTTATGTAGCCACTGTCTTAATATCGATATATTCCTTCGATAACTGACACTCGTCCAGCTTTTATGAAAACAACGCATGCCGCCATTTTTTGTACAGTGTCGCGTTGAAAATTTTGTTCTGCTAATAAAAAAATTGATTTTCTTTAATATTGCTTTATTTTTATGCACAAGTGAACAATATAAAGTACAATGAAAAGCAACAAGACAGAAATAAGCCTGGAGCTTGATTGCTTTGTGGAGGAGCTGTCACCGGCACAGTTAGCGGCTTATGAAAAAGTCGCCAATGAGCACAATGCTATTAAGAATTCTCTCAAGTCTCTTATGAATACGAACGAAGGCAAAGAACTTTTCAATGGTGAAGTATTTTCTGCATACTCCTTTAAGGGAAGAGTTCTTCAAGAGATAAAAGAAGCTACTGTGCCGAAGAAGCCCGCTCCACCGCCGGCAAAGCCGCTCGATCGAACTGAGCGCAAGAAACGTCCGTCAAATTTCTTGTACATGGAATCTTCCGATGATGAAGAGGACAATATACCATTGGCGAAACGTATTGCCTCACCTTTGCCCACACCGAAACGTGCACGGCCCTCAACAAAAGAACATCCGACTAAGTCGGCAACAAAGGAAAGATTGACACCCGTTTTGAAGTCGCCCACTGTAGTACCGTCGCCGAAGTCGTCGCCATCGGTTGCGCAGTCATCACCAATTCCAACAAAGTCGAGTAAATTGCCTGCCAAAACTATTTCCGCAGGCAAAGTAAGTTCGGGCAGCAAGAATACCCAGGAAAAGGAGAAACTGTCGACACAGAATTTCCGCCCATCGGAGATAACGTCTGTGGGTGGATTAGTTATTGACACCGAATTGAAAGATTCGAAAGCTACAAATACTGAAAAGGAGGGAAAACTTCAAGGCAAGACATTCCCTTCATTGGTTGTATTGGCAAAACCCTGGCTGAAGGTTAAAGATATGTCTTCAACGCGGAGCAAACTTGACTCCAAAGTAAAGTTGGTATTAATGCTGACACCAAATAAGTTCACCGAATGGCTGATTCAAGAGGGTTTACTAAAATCTGAACAAAGGTGCACAAGTCACAAAAACAACGAGTTGAAATTAGGTGTGTTACGAACGGCAACAACCTTCCTATTACCAACCTTTTGGGGTGTTTGTAACAGGTTCGCAATGTTTCTAATTTATCACTTGTAGGTGTCTATTCCGATGCAACAAAGTTTCCCTACTCTGGCGGTTACGTATGGATAAGTGAATGCTGTCCGACTCGTTTTGTTTCCGTTTTTCATGGCTCACTGTTCGAAGGAGCTCCAAACCCTCCATCATGTATTCTTAAACTCATCTATCATTGGTCTTGCCAGACGAACATCCAAAATGTTGTGCAATGGGTTAAGGTAGATAATGTATACATTAAAGGCGTCTACACGTGGCTGCGAGCTGCCTGTACATTGTCGATCCATCAAAAGTGTAAACTTCTCGGTGGACCAGATAGATATGTCGAGGTAAGGTAGAACAATATAATTAAAAATCGCATGAACCTTCATACTGTGGTTTTGTAGGTTGGCGTTATTTCACTTGGAACCACCAGTCAAGACGGTCAACAACGCCAAGTCAAAGTGGAAGTTCTTGGTGTTTTGGACTTCGCTGAAAAAACAATACGTCTGCGCGCTGTAGAACCAGTTTCCGATGCCGATCGAAACTATAAGAAACGCTTCCAGACTATATTGGAACCTTTATCGCGTTGGGTTAGCAAGGATAGTATAATTGCGATCGATTTGACCGTCGACAAAATGACGCTCTACCAAATGGGTTTTAAAAATATCGTCCAAGCCGCCGCCAATGATTCTTCTGCAAAACACACAAACTCCGCTGTGATGGACTACTTGCGTCGCATAGTTCCGAGAATGTTCCAAAATACGCTCAGTTTGCTGTCACGTCAAATGATTCAACAGTTCCTCGATGAATTGGTGTGGAGAGAACAATTCGGGACTTATGCGCTTCAGGCGTTTAACAACATCACAGCACACTTAGCCGAGCAGACCCGCATGAACACCGGCGATACATTGACACAAAGACTATACCAGGTTCTTTAAATAACAATGCACTTTTGCAATGTGCAGGAATTTACAACATTCCTTCTTTCTAGGTCGCTACAAACCCGTTTAAAGATTGGAGTGTTAGTCAAGCATCCGCAGAGAACACACCCTCAACGTCTATTACGCCGAAACGATTAAAAAAACGTTAGTAGTTTATTCAGTTAAATTATTTTTAATTCAATTTTCTTTCAATATTTTGTTACACAAAAAACACGCAACTTCTCACTCTTCATATAACTGTTGATTATCATTCCAGTAAGGGTGAGAGGCTAGGTGGTAGGGTTGTTCCTTATTTATAACTTATTTTGATTTTTTTTTTTCTTGCATAAACTATGGAAAATTGTCTGCAAAAAATAAAATCTATTTATTGTTACAACAAAAACAAAAGCGTGCATTATTTCGCGATTAAATCGTTTCTGTTTTGTATTGCTTCTTCCATTCGTTTTTTTCTCTGCGAACGAAAACTATGGCTCGCATCGATTACTTCTTGTGCGTGCTTTTGTTTTTGTTGAAACACTGAATGTGATTTCGTTTCACAAGGAGGAAACAGAAAATGCTTCTTCGATCAAAAAATAACTTGTTGCTTAACGCAGAGGTTTAAATTTTGAAACCCGGTGATCCATCCAATGAAAGAAGTGTTCTGCAGGTTTCAACTACATATCTCGAAATACAAAGAAAACAGATTTAGTTACATAAAATCATCAAGCCAAACGGGAAATGGTTATGAAAAAGAATTATTTTCGTAATTTTTTCCGAATGCAATCATCAATCAAAGTGTCTTGACGAGCTCATCCGAGTTCTTCCGAAACCACAGAACAAACAAACTAGGTGAAATATATTGATGCGGGATGCATATTTTCTGTTTAGTGAAATTAAGTTGTTGATTAGTGCGACAATTCGAAAAGTATTTGTTTGTAAAAACGATTACAAAGTTTGTCTTGGCTTTGTTAATAAGATGTATTCTTTTATTTCTACCT
The DNA here is from genome assembly GCA_963555765.1 of Orthonevra nobilis. Taxonomy (NCBI): domain Eukaryota; kingdom Metazoa; phylum Arthropoda; class Insecta; order Diptera; family Syrphidae; genus Orthonevra; species Orthonevra nobilis. The sequence goes on from OY743224.1 coordinate 97,032,626, forward strand.
AGCTAATCAGCTATATAAGGTTCCTCAGAATTATAAAACACATTTTAAGGTTATCTAATACTGATCACCCGAGTTATTTTGTTCGCTGTCTGCGTTTGGGCTTTTATTGCAGAAGTGCGGTGTGCATCGTTCAGCAAGGAAATAATTTAGCGCTTGTAGTCGATTTCAGTTTTTAGATCGTTCATCATGGCTATCATGTTGTAACCCTCATTGTATTGTAAACATCAATTTATTGTGCGGCAATCGCTTAAGATGTTCCATCTTAGGAATTTGTTCAAACGACAAACGCAACTCAGTGACCATTTCGTCATGTGGGAATTAATAAGGCTATTCAAATCATATTTCTTGCTTTATCAACGTTTCTGTAGCTTTCCGCACACAAGATCAAAGCAGAATGCATTTAGCTAATTCGAATTTATACAACTGTAAACTTCACTCTGTGTGATTCAACTATAAATTACTTATTTTTTTGCTCTTTACTTAATGATTCCTTCTTAAAAATAGCTATCAATGAAGCGGACTATAACCCACCAGCTGTTATTAAAATTAAAAGCGAGAAGAAGGAAGTGCCCAAGCGCAAAGTAGAAGAACCGGTGAAAACAGAAAAGAAAGCTGCTACTGCTGCCCCTCCAAAAGTCGTTGCTCCACCTGCGTCTTTGAAAAAAGAAAAATCAGAAGTTAAAATTAAAGCAACACCAGTAGATGAAACATCAAAGGGACTCGAAGAGCTGTATTACGGTGTGAAGATTGGCACGAAGGTGAATTATGAACCCTTCCCCGCTTCGCAGACACTAGATTGTCCACTATGTGGCGACACATTCAATTCAAATGAAAAACTGCAAACTCATCTGGTGGTACATATATCAATCGATGGCAAGGATCATCAGTTCCAGTGCCTGTTCTGTTTAGAAAAACATCCCAGCGAGACTGTACTTTCAAAGCATAATTTGATCATGCATCCATTTGAAACGAAAACGTCGTCATCAGCATCCTATTATTGCTTGATTTGCCAGCAGAGGCATAATAATTTAAGCTTGTTAACTCAGCATTTGCAGAAAGTTCACTCATTGTTGGAACTGCCCTACTGTTGTGAGGCTTGTGATTATAGGTCTTCGTCTCACAGGGATTTGGTACGACATTTCTATGATGATCATAAGCAGCAGAATTTTTTACAATGCCCATTGTGCTTAGCTGTGAGTTATATGTTTTTTCTTTCAAAATCAATTCCTACGATTGTTTTTTTTGTATTCTAGATTTTTCGAATTTCGGTGAAAAATGAACTGAAGCCGAAGAACGTTGAAGCTTACTACATGCACTTGCGTTCCCATTTGCCCAAACTCGAGGCGAATAAATGTCTCAAATGTCCGAAATGTGCACTTACCTTCCATGAGAGAGGTAAGCCATTCCTTGCGAGGAGATGAATATTTTATTATTGATTTCCTATCGCCAGGTTTATTGAAAATGCATCTTATTTACCAACATCAAAGCTTTTCAAAGGATGCTCAGCAAATTCGTCCGCTGTTACCTAACTCGGTGTCTATAGACATTCCACCGAAGGTAAGTGTGTAGCGTCAGGTACAAAGGGTTTAAGGATGTAATTCAGTGTTGACCTAGTTTTTCAACATATGTTGGTCAAACTTGACACAGAATGCACTGATATTGCCACAATTTTGAATCGCTTCTTTTATTGAGCTGGATCGCTTCTTGCCATGATTTTGTATTCATTTTCGCAAATCATTAATGTTTGATTAATTTTTTTAGAAAGAAATTCGATCGCTCGTTACGTTATCCTCTTCTTTTTATCAGTTTAATTATTTTGTTTTTCTCTTTGATCTTGATCAGCATCGGCCGTAAAATATCCTTAGGAATTTGGTCGTTCATTTAGTAACCGCGTCGAGCTTTCTGATAGACTTGATAACTACTTGTTAATGGTTGAATCGATTCCACCAAGGAGCTTTCGCCAATTTCAAAGAGCACGACCAATTCTTTTCGTGAGCAGCATTTTCTCTTCTTAATTAGACTCAGTGAACACTTTCGTTCACTTTGTTCATTTTACTCGATCAGTCATATTAAAGATGGGCTTGATTGGTTTCCGTCTTATGATCTCGATAATTCCTCCTATATGGCTCCTTGGCTTCTTCAGTACAAGGTTGCTCTTTAAATATTTGATTGAATCTTAAGAAAAGAGCTTCTCTTCGAATGAGTTCGATCGCCCATGTTTTTTTCTTTTGTTTCTTTGTCGATACGACTACTCAAGAACGCTATCGCTTCTGACTTTAATTTCTGTTCCATTCTTGAAGTTCAAAACAAAGACATCGTCAACATCTGTTAATTGCTTTGATATTGAGCTCGTAGTTTTCGCATTTAGTTAAATAAACCTTGACAAAGTAATTAGTATAAGCGTGTAAGTATCTTGCGCTGAAGTATGTATCCAAGGAATGACTTACTTTTTAGATTCGTGTTAGCAACAGCAAGGAAGCTCTGCCCTACATCGCTTTAACAAAGTTTCAAGAGATGTACATCTACCTTAAGGCGGGTAGCATTTGCGCCGAATGCGACACCGAAGTACTCAACGAAGACCACTTTATGTAATTTACCCAGACATTTTAAATTTTAAATGTTAAAAACACGTTTTCTCCCAGTGGCCAACTGAAATGTTCAAGATGTCCCTACAAAACATGTTGCGAGCGTGCAATGTTTCAACACTCAACTGTTTGTCCGTACTCCAGTAGTAACAATTTACCCGCAGCCATTGAATTACCCACCGAGGAGGAGCTACACTGCGTATGTGGATTTTCTACAGCAAGTGGCAATAAAATGGCACGTCATCTCTCAATTTGCGGCCATAAATCGGCCTACTTGAGTGTAGAGGCTGCAACGGAGAATACTGTGAAACGAAATATGCTTGATATGTTGGGGTTGGTGCGTCGGGAAGGAGAACACTCGCCAGAAGCAATGCCTTCTATAACTCCGAAATCAAAAGAAGCATCGCCAAGTGATGAATCTCCAAAAGGGTAAAGTGACTTTGTAAATAAACTTTTTTTTTTGCAAACGCGTTGGTATATACACAAATATATATAGAAACAAAATAACGAAGATTTTTTTTTGTTTGTCTTTGTAGAATATAATACCAATTTTGTTCACAGAATTTTAGCCATTCTAGACTGATGCAGTGCAGCCAGTACCAGTGCCGTGTCCAGTTCTTTGTGAGAACCCTTTTCACAGTCTAGAGAAATTTCCGATGCTCTCGAATTGAACTTAGCAAGGACTCGTGGGCGGTAATCTAGAAAACAGTTTCATACTATAAATGACGTTAAGCATAGAAAAGAAGATTAAAAACTAACCAACGCTTCCAGCCAATGGATTGCCAGTTAATCTAAGCCCCTCCAGTATGGGTAGACAAGCAATATGGTCGACTTCGTCCATATCATCGATTTGATTGCAACTTAAATCAAGATTTACTAGTGAATACAATTTTCTTAAGCCCGACAACTTCTTCAGCCTGTTCTGAGCCAGATTAAGGGTAACCAAATTTCCTAGCTCGAGATGCCAATCGACACATTCTACTATGAGATTGACCGCTAAACTGAGCGTATGCAATCGCGGTAGTTCATCGAGATTCTGAATGACCTTGAGCCGATTTTGATCAAGGGTAAGTGTACTTAGGTTCGGCACAGTTTTAATACTGGTATCGATTGTCGTTAGTAAGTTTCCGGAAAAGTTTAGCTCCGTGATGCTGTTCCATGATATATGCGTTGCGGTTTGATTGGTTATTGGAGTGTCGATCTCGGGTTTGTGCAGATAATCACACAAGAGAACCTGATTTATTCGAGTGATTGTCGTATTGTGCACAGCAATGTGCACAATGTTCGGCTTCAACTGGGCTGTGGATGATAAGTTCAGAAATTGATTTTCAAAAGGTTTCGGGATCCTACCAATATCGACAATATTCTCGGTGGAAAGACCATATAGTTTGATGGTTTTCAAATTCCGAAATGCATTCAAGTGGAAAAATAGATTTTTTGGAATAATATTGCTACGACCAATGGGCACATCAATTGAATTGTAATCACAGCCGATTATGCCAGTATCCTAAAAGAGTAGAAAGAGATACTTTACTGTATAATAAAACGATGTTGTAACACCTACTTTTACTGGAGTTCCTTTGAGTATCTCCAGTTGACCGCAAAAATCAAGGACATGTGAAAAGTCGTATTTGTTTCTCTCGTCGTTTTCCGGACAAGGCAACAGCAGGCGCTCACTTATTGCAAAGAGCTGTTAAGGTTCATATGTGGTTCATTAGCGTTAAACGTATAACATGAGGATTTACCTCTAAGGCTGAAAATGAATATTCTTTTTTCGAACTCAAAAGCATGTCGCCGCACTCATTGAATAACTTTGCCAAATCTTGGAGCAAGTAAATTATGTCATATTTGTTAAAATCAAGGAATTCCGACAGAACCCGCGGCATAGTAACACGAAATAGAGCAAGTAATTCGTGAAGATACTCCTCCAGCTGTTGTCGACGTTGCTCCAGAAACGCTGGATTCTTATTGCCAACCAGCTAAACAAAAATAAACAAGTTACTGGCACGTTAAAATGAAACACCATAACGAACCTTTTTGGGTGGTAGAAGCTTCTTCGAAATTGAGTTTTCCTCAATCAGTTTCTCATTAAGTTGATCGAAATCTCGATATCGTCTCTCCAATGTCCATTCCACGTCGTGTATTTTAACTTGAATTTCATAGTATACTATACCGGCGGATTCAATAAACTTTGGTATATAAATCTCCGTGTCCTGATTGAACTTGAAGTAACAAGACATTTCGAGCTAATATTTAGGTTCTTGCTATCTCATTTATTATAAATGGAAAGATTTGAGGCCTATCTACGTTGAATCGGACTTAAGGGGAGGGTTTGAGATTAACTTAAAGGTGATAAACTTCTTAAACATTTATATATACATAATTGCGCATCATTTCTACAAAATCCGAGGACTGTGAACATTTAAAAAAAAATGCAACGTTTAGTCTTTCGAGAGACATAAATATGTGTAAATAGCAATAAATTAAGCTTATTATAGATAGTTACACAATTACTGTGGAATGTAGATTAATATTCTGACAGCAGAAGTTGTTGTTTATCCAGATGTCAGATGAATGCACATAACACTTTGACATTCCACAGCGTTTCCAATGCCAAATTGTTACCATACTTTTTGCGTTGCATTAAATGGAATTTGGATCATGTTCATATCTGTTTGTTTATATGAAATATCTTTTTTAATTCAGTTTGGTAAAAACCATGCAAACATCTTCATATTACGGGAGCTGAAAATGTCTGTGATATTATGGCTGCAAATGAACAGCAACGGCGAAGTAAGAACATAACACTTAGTTGAAGGATAAGCGTTCCATTCCACTGTTTCTAAAAATTAATTCCGCACGCCACGTTAAATATTTAAATTATAATTTTGTATATACTTAGCAATGATATGCATATATTTTCTGAATTGATATGTTTTTTTTTTATTATTTTCCAACTGCGTTTAGGGTTGAACACAACTATAATGCATGCAATCGAATAAATTGTGAAAAATCGCTTTAAATGCCGCATCGAAGAATGTTGTATATTTTCACTTCTTTCCCGGGCTACGGATGCATTTAACGGATCGTTATAACGAGATCTTAGCTCGCTTATAGTCGTCGAAGAATAATAAAGTCTCAATCAACGGAAGTGTGTTCTTAAGATATGAATGGGCAAAGCTTAGAGCCAGCGTCAGTGGGTAACGGCGACGCTGGTTATATATTTTTTCATTTGTAGGGTCGATAATTGATGTAATTATCGGCAAAACTATAATATATTAACTATGACAATATAAAATTACTGTAAAATACTATTGTTGTATACTGATAGCTATTAAGACCCTTGAAGATTATGTTCAGTTTTTTTTGAGACAGAGGCTAGATATACTTGATATATTTGAGCTTTCATTGCTTAAGGCAGTTCTAGAGGTCTTAAAGAACTCACACATGCTTGAAAGCATAAGCCGCACATTGACAAAACATAAATTGACTAATCCACGATTAACGGATGCGAAAAGTTAAAAACTAAGCCTTACATGTACGAATTGACACTTGCTATAAATATATATGTTTTATCTAAGCAATTGTATTAAGCTGCGCCCATGTCACCCTGTATTATAGTGAAGATACTTCAAATGTTCATCATATGCCCTCGGCAAAATAACTTGGCACCACTGTTCGGCTTTTATTCATTTGTTCATTTTACTTTTTCTTTTAATTTTCTTATTGCATTGACTTCTCGCTCGTCTACTTCTTCGCTGAGTTTCATTTCTTCGTGAATCGCGACTCGGACGAATTAAAGTATCTGTTTGGTATTCTGCTTTCGCATTTTGGAAACGCTCATGAAAAGAAAGAAACGAAAAAAAAGTATCTATGTACGTTTGCGCAAGTATTAAAAGTAAAAACCCAAATCCGGATTGCTGTTGCGTATCCCGTGGACCGTAGTGGATTGGATTGTCAATCGAAACGGATAAATCCAAATTAAAACGTAAAAAAAACAAAGAACGAAATAAAATGGAGATAAAAATTACATCAGTGTCCACATTACACATATATGCGGGCCTAATTCTATTCTGTTCATTGCTTACCGAAGCTGGCCGTCCTCCAATCAAAGTGAAAATAAACAAATGCTGTCGCATCGGAGAATATTTAGATCGTTCGGAAGTTTGTGTCGCTGGGAGCTCAAATAATTGGGTACCCCTTGTGTTTTTAATCAATCGTGGTGATTACTACAATCCCAGAGGTGAAAGCCCAAAATTCATAACATTCGAAGAGAGCACCCGACCAAAGGAATGCCAAGGTCATCAGTTGCATATGTTCCTGGGAAGTGGTAATATAATATTATTTTCCAATGGATCTCTCTTTTTACCTGAGAAATCCGTGATTGTTGGTATGGATGATTATTGTGTTGACAGGGAAGCTGCCCTAGTTTGCTTCCGCCATTTGCAAGCAGTCGATTCGCTTACTGCTCCAAAGAAATTAAACAGAGTAAGAAAATGTTGCGCTCCGAATGCAGTGTATGACAGCAAGCAGAAAACATGCATATATCAGCAGAATATTGTGTCAGCGGCGGCTTTGCATCAGGCAGATATCTTCAATTCGACAGATGTTGAAATAGTTTACGGATTTCCCAATTGCAATGGTACAAATTTTGCAATTATAAGCAGCTTTAATCCGGAACTCTTTGACGTTGAGACTGGGATGTTGACCATCGAATCCGGCAAGGAGATATCGTCTGAGGAATTCTGTCTGGAATATACAGTGGAGTCGCCCGAAAAGACCCCAATGGTAGATATATTTACATGTTCCCATCACATTTCATCACAAGTGGCCATGTGGAATGTCGCCGACGATGAAATTCACTTTGCTGTCCTGTCTGCTGGATTATTTATTTCTGTGTTGTTTCTGGCGGCCGCTTTAGGTGCTGGATTTCTAATGCCATCCGTCCATTATGTTCTGCATTGGCAGTGTCAGATATACTATATATTTTGCCTTCTTGTCGGCGATTTGTTGCTGGCTATTATACAAATATCACGAGATGCTCTTAACGAAAGTGCCTGCACTGTTCTAGCTGTGTGCACCCATTTCTTTTTCTTGGCGGCATTCTTTTGGCTAAACACGATGTGCTTTAATATTTGGTGGACATTCAGAGACTTTCGACCATCGTCGTTGGAGAAAAACCAAGAGATCTTTCGCCTTAGACTATTCAGGGTTTACGCCTGGGGATTGTCCTTCATTATAGCCGGGATAGCGGCGATTCTGGAGCAAACATCAGAAAATGAGTTCCTGAAACCTGGTTTTGGATTGAATTGCTGGTTTAAAGGTGACCTAGAGATGTTTGCCTTCTTTTTTGGACCGATTGGTGTATTGCTTTGCATCAATCTTATTCTATTCGCATCGACGGCGAGACAGTTGACCTGCGGCTTATGGAAACGGGACGATGTAAAGTCGACGACTGAGAGGACAGCACTGGGAAAAGTGTGTCTTAAGCTTGTGGTGGTTATGGGTGTCACCTGGATGGCGGATATCATTTCGTGGATAGTTGGAGGTCCACGATATGTCTGGTATTTCACAGATTTGATAAATGCTCTTCAGGGCGTCTTCATATTCATTGTGGTTGGCTGTCAACCGCAGGTTTGGGCCGCCATAAAACGTATTTGGACATCAAAAACCCGACAGGAGGCGACCAACACAACAAATGCAGTTCAACACTCAAGTTCATCGAATGGTCTTCCATCGATTGGTGACACTATTACAAACAATACAGTGGCTTCTGATAATGCAACCAAGATTCCAATGGAAACGGTTTGTTAAGTCCATGCAACTATATTTATATATGCTGCCAAGTATTCAAATTTAACTTTACATAAGACTAAGTATACAATTTGTTAGTATGTAAGCTAGAAACTAAAGTGTTCTTAACCAGAAGAGGTAAATTACTAAAACTGCTATACTCTCTAACTTCTCCAATAGACCAGTTCGATATATATTCGAGTAGAATATTTTTTTTTGCCTTAAATTAATGACAAAGAGAGTATTCCCATTGAAATATCATTCTTAATAAGCAAATAACTCCCCTATTTCATAGCAGCATTATCTTGGCGCCCCTAAATTATTCGTTTATAAGGGGGACTAATTTTTTTTTTTCATTTATTGGCGCCTACATTCGTGTTGAAAATTGCACAAAAAAAAAATCAGACAAATTGATCTATTGTCCGATTGTGTAATGGCCCCGCGTGCTACAATTGTGTATTAATCAGTTGGCCGGTCACAAATTAGGTCGCCTTCGTTTTTTCCAAAATAAATTTAATCAAAGCAATTCAGAGATTGAATCAAAATGTTAACTGATCATTGTTATGGAAGAAACAGCAATTAGGGCGATATGATCGCGAAAAGAATTTTTGAATGATCTTCATTCATGATAGTAGCCGCTAATGTGTGGAGAGTAGTGGCTTTGAATGTCTTTTTAAATTGAGTTTTTCTGCTTTTTTTTATTGTCAGAGCTGCTCGGAAACGTAGGCCTCCATCCAAACACTTCGCATCGCTTACTATACATCTATGTATGCATGTACCATAGCAAACCATATAAATCGGATTCTTGAAAGTTTAATGTCCTCCTTACCAAAATAACATTAAAAGATTTACATATTTGGAAGCGATAAAGTTTGTTTTCTTCCTCTGCAATAAGTTCAACGTTTGGCACAATCCGTGTGTCTATTTTAAAAAGCAGCTATTTGTTATACTTGGAGCTACGCTGTCACATAGTCCTCTTGAGCGTGGGAGTGATAGCAAATTTATCACAACAATCAAACATATTTTCGTTTATTCATCTTCTCTTATTTTGCTTAAGACATTTATCTTTGGTTAAAATGGCAGTTATATTTTTAATTTATATATTTCCCAGAAAAAAATTACTACAACCACACAACGAATTATTACACTTAAATAGGACCCGTGGACCTATATTTTTAGAATTATTCTTTTTATATTTATCGTTTTATTGTACATTTAGCTGCGAGAGACTCTAAAAGAAAAAAAAATATTTATACATATTACAACAAAAATATACTTTTTTAACAATTAGATTTACACTTTTATTGATAAAATTGTGTAAGGTTTACTAAAAAGAAATTTATATACATTTGTATTCTTGGCCTTTGATTGTCCGTTATTTGCTTTAAATATTTCATCAATTTCATTTATTTATTTATATCATGTAAGAGCCCAATTCCAAATACAACGAATATTAGGATAAGTTTTAAACTGCTTTTACATACTAAAAAAAACGAACAAAATGAAAAAAAACCTTAAGACTGTAAAATTGAACTTCAATTTCGAATATTTTTACATTGTTATTTGATAAAATATACAAGTAGTTTTAATGAACTTTATAATAAAAATACGAAAGTTTAACTCGAATATAAAAACAAATATACTCGAATATAGCACAACTAAAGTATGTTTTTCTCTAGATTAAATAAAACTATTAAATTTTTCAAACTTAATATTCAAGCAATATCCGCTGATAAACAATTATTCATCGTAATCAACGTAATTTTTTAACAAGTATAAAAGCTATCTCACAAATGTTTTAAATTCATTCGGCAGCTTTTTTTTTACTGAACAAAATCAGACTTTCGTGTACTGTTAAGCTATTAAAGTCATTATTATATTTTAGGCGTTGCATAAATCTCATAAAACTGAATTGATTACTTAAATTATTTTGTATCGTTTGTTCTTTATGTCATATATAAGCATTAAAATAAAAACTTTGAAAAAATATGAATGCCTCGCTTTATTTATTATTTTTTTTAAAAGAACAGATTTTCAAAGTGGGATGATCTATTTGTAAGATCATAAAAGCATTTCAGACTTGTGTGGAACATACGGTACCTTTGATGAAATAGATTATAAATCGTTCAAGTTTGATTGATATCAGAGAATGTAAACAGCGGACACAAGGAGCAGTACCATTTTGTGCGGCAGGAATACTGAAAGGGTATTGGAGGAAAATTACTTTTCTCCATATTGTATGGGTTATTGCGACGCAAAATTTTTATTTACTTGAATGCATTTTGGAATGACCTCCTTTATGATAATTAAATTAAAAATAACTTATTCGTTTATCATATTAAAAAAACAGAAGGGAAGAGAAAAAGTGCCTTACGTTTCAATTCCGAAGTTTTTCACATGGAGCAAATTTAAATTTTGAGTTGTGCTCCGTCTAGATAATTTAGATTGAAGCTCTTTCTTTTTTGCATCACGATTTCTCCTGGACGTCTCAAAATGTAAGCAGGGATCAAACAAATTATGTCATATTGTGATTGAAATGCATTGCAAAATTATTGTTTTCTTTATAAATATTATTTCCACCAAGCTTCTAATCAGATACGAGCTAAAGCGGCGCTTTTATCGCAACTCCCATCTTTTGATGCTCCAAGAATTCAATCGAACGGCCACTTACCGGCTATCGTAGTATTACTTCCTTGGAAGCTTTTCTATTTGCAGACAAGTCAGCCTTTTCTCGGAGCGACTTTGTGCAGCTATTCTTGCTTGTTCTGTTGCCCTTTAACTTGTTCACGTAATGGCTTTTGCAAAGCATGTCCAGCTGTTGTTTGAGGTTCTCTCGCCTCAAATAAAAAAATATAATACACGCTGACCAGCACTTGAATTCACCCAATTCTACTCTGTTTGTGGGAGCATTGAAAACTAAACCTAATCAAAAGGATCTCCGCATATCTTTTCACTGCAAAAATAATAATTATTAACGAATGACACGATAGAGCATATGTATGTGCATATTAAGCATAGTCCTGAATTACGAAACATTTTATAAAATGACATTTTCTAATTAATCAACTGTAGATTATTGTCTATCGTCATAACTCTTGGCGTCGAATAAGCTGCTTTGCCAGAAAATAATGCAACAAGAGCAAGACTTAAAAACATTTTTTTTTTCAATGAGACTCTGAAGTCCCGATAAACATAATCAAGGGCAAGCGCTAAAACACAGTCTTTCCAAACAACAATTCCAAAATCGTCTAACTAACTTTATTCTGGTAACTTTATTCCTGCACCCTAAGGAGGACAACATATCGAACTAGCAAGGATTTAAAAAAAACCTTGTCTTGTTTCGCTACTAATCTTTACATTGAATTTACATTGCTTCCATATGACTCCGCTTTTGCAAATGTATGGTGATTCAAACTATATAATGTATGCGATCTTAGAAAACAAGAAGTCCTAACCACTGTTTCAAGTCTAACTTTAAATTTTACATATAATGTGGCGTATGGTTTTTCTCATATTGACATTAAATTTGTTCCCCAAACTTTCGCTCCAGTTGCAAAAGGAAACTGATAAAATGCTCGAAATTTACTTTTACATTCATTAATTCGCACATACACGCAGCGTCAGTAGGTAAATGCATATCAATATACTTACTTATATGTGAAAGTCGCAGAACCTATAAAGCCCTCGTAAATCATAAAAAAAGAAAGTATATTCGACTGTGTTTTTTGCTTTAAATCTCGACCTTGGGTTGTTTCTAATACATCGCAATTCGAGTTATTAGCTGTTTCTTGTGCTAATAAAATAAACCAGAACGAACTTAGAAAAATCATTGGTCGTGAAAACACCGTCGTCGTCACAGCACTTTCTCGCGAATTCTGCTTTGCGCAAGAAAGTGAATCTGTGATTTCATTGAAGACTATTTTAGAGGATCAATTTTGTAAACATATATTTGAAATTCGAATTAAATGTGGAACAAAGCAGGATATGCAAAGCTTATTGTTTGACATTTTAAAGTGCCAACTTATTTATTGCGAGTATTTGCGAGCCCTGTCGACCTTTTATCCCACTTCAAGGTTCTCTGGGAAAAAAAAAACAATACTGTCTTCTTTTGGCTTAAGACTTGATTCCCGTCCTCGATTGGCAATTTAATACGCGTTTTAAATTACCGCAACAGAATAAAATACAGCTCAAAGTGCGATTTGTAAATCTTAACCGCTATTGTGACTCATAGTTTATTGACTCGATGTCAGCCAGCAGTACAAGCCTTTGTTTACAACTGCCTTATAAATGTGATAATTTCTTGTTATAAAAATGAAGCAAACGACATGCCCCGATTACGAGCGTAAAGATACATTTATTAACAACTACTGACTGACGAACGTGAACTGGGGAAATTCATTAAGAATACTACTCGTGATCACGAACAACAAAAAGAAAAGAAACAAAAATAAACTAGTTTTTACTTTTCATTAACTGTGAAAAAAAAACTAATAAAATTATCAGTTACCGTTGCTTAGATTGACCTATTTTTTGCATTGTTCTATAAAGAGATGTGTATTAAATGAGATCAATGTTCACAAAAGTGCCGATGTTGCCGTAAGTACACTTAAATGAGACAGCATAAAATAGGTCTAATGTGCTGGCTAGAGTGCTCTGAAGTGATCTTTGATCCCAGAGATTAACAGTGCAGATGAAGGTCTTAGGCCTATGGGGTTTTTCATTAAGATTTTAAGATTAAGATGTTTTTATTTATCGTCCAAAATATTTACAATCATGACTTAAAATAAGACGTATAACTAAGGTAAAGTTTTGTCGGCTCAACAATAAGGGCTTGACGAAACTTTTACTCTTTAGAAAGTTGTGCCAAAACCTTAACATATAGCGACACGCGGACTTTTTTGTATAGCTTTTTGATTTCTAAAACTTTTCTATACAAATCAATTTAATATCTACTCCTGCTTAGGCAGCGTTACATAATTGGTCGCCACGAAAGGCTCTTTTATTTAAATGAGATAATTTTAAGATTTCATTCTGAAGGTAACATTGTAAGCATTGGTGAAAGAATTTTTCAAATCGAATGAGTAGTTTCCAAGATAACCTCATACGTACAAACTTACAAATATTACCTCTTTATAATATTAGAACCATAGTTATATTTTTGAAAAGCAAAATGTTAAAAATATGCACAAAAATCTCGTCTCTTACCTCTTTTAAAAACTCTATAGACTAAAATACATTTTGCAACATAGACTACCTCGATTCAAATGCATTTTTCATATTGGACAGACTAATGCTGCTGAAAAATCATTTTTTTGCCTTTAAAAAATAAATGAAAAAATTGGTATCGAGAACATCGGAATTCCAACGCGATTTCCCCTGGAATTTTTCCTTCCCTGTTCCCTGTTGGGGAAGTCCAAATCAAAACAGCAATGAGAGATAAGTTTGTTAAAGTTTAGTTGAGTTCCAAAGAGATTATTGATGTGCCCTTAAGTAAAAGTAAACAATTAAAATACAATCGAGATTTAGAACATTTATGTGCATCTTCGTTGAAGTGATTTTTTTAAAATACTACAACAAACGTTGATTTATTTGAATTAAGGTTAAATTCAACATATCATAAGCATTTGGAAATCATGGTCAACTTATTTGACGAAAATCGGGACATTGCCAATGGTTTCAGCACCTCCAAGAGCAAAGAGGTCGCAAAAAAGCTTTGGAAACTTCTAGAGAAGGAGCTGACCAGGTTTGGGCCTCCATTCAAACCACTATTTGAGCTATTGTTCTTATATTGCCGAAGATAAAAAAACATCAAAATTCTTCAGGAGGTGGCCCTTTCAACTGAGCATGCACTCAGCTTAACGATGGGAGGATCGGCAAATAATTTTTTTGGATGCGGGAAGATTTTCCGACTTCAAATCAAGCATTAAATCTGACAAATAAAAAATATAATAAAAACTTTTTTGCAACAGTATTCTGCTCCTACTTTCAACACTTATGGTTATTCCAAGGGGTTGAACTTATCTCTTACATTTCTCCTTATGCACGTCTGTTCATTAGTTTACTCTGCGGTTTGCTCCTCGGCTAGGAATTTGGAAAAATTTGCAGATCAATATTTAAAAAAGACAATGTGCGTCTACCACAATTACCTAACTGAATAAAATGTTCTATTTTAATTCAAGTATTTCCAAAAATCTGTATTGACAACTGAAGAAAACCACGTTGAAAACTGTCAAAACATTTGAACATAAACTTCGGAAATGTTTTGAAGATTCCGGTGAAATAATTCCGATGGAAATTCACGATAGGAGTAATAGTTTCCAGGAAACAAGAATATTCGGGTGGATTTTTTTCCCTCGGAAAAGTTTGAATATCTCTACGGCGCTTTGATTCTAGATTTGTTCTCTTGAATTAATTTATTACTTTTTCGACGATTTCGTCATTGAACGCAGACAAAGCACGTCATAAGCGCGAGCACCGTTGAAATGACCGAATATTTCCAATGCGCTAAATCTTGACAAAGACCAACGGATTTCAAGTCGATACTTACAATATCATCGATTCCAAAGCATGTGAGAATATCCCTCGCACTGAAATACACAAAACAAAGAACCTTCTTATAATTTCAGACTTGTACCGAACTCCGGTAAGGATTTGTGCTTTTGTATGAGTTCTTCATTATATAACTATAACTGTCAGGTTCTCAGGTTCAGGCATAAAGCAATCACGGATGCTTGAAAACTTGGTCTAACCAACTCGAAGCATCGTGCCCGTGACCGATCCACAACAATGGATCCAAATTGAATAGTTTTCCAAAAGTGTATAATCTTTCTGGCGAGCGCCGAAAATTCACAAACGATGTGATGTAGTAGAAGATATTTTCTCACTCGCATTCTTTTAACTCGTCAAAGGCCGCGAAGCTTTTTTAAACGGTAAATGAGGGCAAGAGAGTATATGCTGTCAACGAGAAAGGACATCCAACACCGACCTCTCGGACAGAACGTCACAGTGGACAGCTATAACCTTGAGATAGTCAAAGACTTCGACAACTTAGGCACCGCTATCAATTCAGGCAACGACACCAGCGCTGAAAACAAACGAGGAATAACTCTTGTCAATCGCTGCTTCTTTGGACTAAGAAAACAATTGATAAACAAAGCCATAATTCGAACAACCAAAGTAACAAAGCGCGGAGGCATAGACTTTGTTAAAAAGCGGACGAAGAGAGAAAATTCTTTGGGTGATTTTCGGTCCTGTCTGCATGATTATGAGTGGAGCAGTGAACGAACTGTACAATTTGTTCAGCGACATCGACTTAGCCAAAAGAGTGAAGATCCAACGATTTAGATGGCTAGGCCATGTAGACCGGATGGAAACCAATGCTTCGGCCCGGAAAGTCTTCGAATCCACCCCCGAGAGACGGCACAGCAGAGGAAGACCGTGACTCAGGTGGCACACGCAATTGGAAAGGGATCTCAACCAATTATGCGTCCGTCCGAAACTTGAGGCAGCTAGCTAGAGATCGAGGTGGCTGGCGACGCTTGTTGGTGGAGGCTCAGGACCGCCCCGGACTGTAGCGCCACCTTAAGTTGGAAATTCTTTTAACTCAGGCGGCAAGAGTTTCAGGGTATTCCCATCTTGGGTGCGTCGACACCGATATGCCAGTGTCTTGTGATCTACAATTATCTATTTTGTAACCAAGCGGAGAGAATTGGTTCAAGAAATTTTTCTTACAACCTCCATGACACAACCACGACTGGTCGTTTAGTCTGCTTTTGAATTTCAAATCGGTTGTTGTAAACTATGCTCGCGTGAGCTGAGTTCCATATACACTTCTTTTATTACACTAAAACATCTCTTTAATTTACTGCATGTTAATTTCCGACCAAAACTGAATGTAGGCGTTATTGAAGTCTAACATAATTTTACTTTAAATTGCTTAAACGCTTTCAAGCTGTGTTTTTTACTTAATTGCATTTGATATGACTTAATTTGCCCTTAAATGCCATCTGAATGTTTTAATTAATGAAAGAGGATGTAAAAATCATGGAGGAGGTTGATTACTGACAAAAAGCAAACAAATCAACGACACAGAAACAGAGACAAAGAGACTAATTGCCTCCATTTCCATAAAAACCTATGAATGAACGAATAACACATGTGCGTGGACCACATATCTGATTCTTTACCATTTCCTTCAAATCGGAAGACTAGTAACAAAAAATAAACAATCGTGTATGGATGTATCTGCTGACTTAATCACACCAAAGAACAACAACACGATAAACTATCCAGTTTATATATTCAAAGAATTTGATTTTTTGTCTAGATTCGAGCTAATTGAATCGTGTTATTGATGTTTATAAACATTTAAACGGTTTGAATGAAATCAAATCGAAACGCTTCTAGATTTGCAGATAAAAAAATCAGGTCGGATGTACTACCACAGAACCATTCGGTCATGACTTAAGTTAGTATGACGATACTGCAGAAAGACGCTACTGGGACGAGTGCTTGAATCTGTTGAATACACTCAAGTGGAACGGGAAGACTTGTTTATTTCGGTCTTTTTCGTTTCTGGAATGAAGCAAAACAGACACCAAGATTATGTATGCGGATTCGGATGTTCGTATAGTTCAATAAGTTATTAAATAATTTCCTTTGGAATCGCAAAAGATACAAAAACGATAAGTGAAAGTAATTTGTAACGATACGCTTTTAACGTATGCATGTTTTTTTTTAATATCACAGCGGTAAATATAGGATTTATTTTTCATTGGAACTAAGTACCATTTTATATGAATCAACATGTTAAGTATGAGAAGTAAAAATAAGTCAATTTAGAAACAATTTAACGCGATTCAGCCGACATAACTTTGAAAATAATTTTTTTTTACCAAAAAAATAAGTTTTCGTGTTTCTATATTAATGCATATGAATCATAACACTAGTTGGAACTTTTGCAAAAACTGCGTGTACGTACGTACGTGTATCCGCAATGTCCCGTAGAGTCTTCTACAATCGATCTTTGATCTCTTGGTAAACTTAAAGATTGACTGACGCACACGGTTTGCTTTGAATTATTGAATACAAGCCAAATAATGTTAGAAAAAATTGTTCATCTCATTTGTGGTTGAATACTAACTGGACATTTGAATTAACTTGTCTGCTAAGAGGAGTTTTTATGTTCCACATAATATGTATCTTTTATTTAAACTTCTGTATGCCAAACTTAGTTAAATGCACATGTGAATCATCACATTATTACGGTGACGAAACAATCCTTGGTACACTCTGTCAGCGCGATTTCGATTAACCCCTCCGAAAATTTAGAGTTGTATATCACAAATATCCCGGTTAATATTGTCTTTGACAGCCTCAATAGTTTGTAGTTTAGTGTGGCGTCAAAACACCGGATTTTCAAAATTTAACGCTTCTGCGATATAGTCATTCATAAAGAGGTGGCATGTCGCCAAAGGCCAGATGTATTTCGACTCGTTGCAGCGTAAAGAATTTACAACATTATGCCATATACGCATGTTGCGGACAAAAGTTCTAATGATGGAAGTATACAATCCAACTGCGGGAAGCAGCACCCGAATAACAACAGCGAGTGCCTGAATTCAAATAAACGTGATCTTATAAGATAAGGTCCTACAGATTTTCGATACCTACAGATGCGGATATATAGACCCCTCCACAGCAAAAATTTGTTAGGTATCCTTCATATCGCAAAGTGTTTCCACGTTGATTTTATTATACCAATGCGTATTTAACTTCTGTTGGTTGTTGCCAAAAGGTTAATGTAAAATTGTAAAACAGATCTTGATTTTAAGGAAGACGGTTATTCCATTCATCTTTCGCAGGAAAGTACACCTTGGTTGTTAGTTCGACCACCTGCAAACCATTAACCAATGAATTCACCCCTTACAAAGACTCCAATCTGGAATAAGAGATGTTAATAAAACAAATAACTCTTGATTGTAATTACAAGCAATGTCCTCATTTTATTCATCATCTCAGAGGGCGCGATCAGAACAACCCATTACTTGCCACTTTGTCAGTCTACAGTCATCTTTCTTCATCATTCTTTTTGTTGTCGCTGAGAGGCCTGCATTCGATTCTCAATTATCTTTTTGGACGGAACGGATGGTGAAAGTGCGAGGAAAAAGGTTTGCAATTTAAAACGTTTTTTTTTTTGCAAGTGCCATCATCAAGATGCGAATGAAACAAAAAGGCATTGAATCAGTGACATTGGACACCGGCACGCTCGCCGCGCCGTTCATTATAAAAAAGAACCATTGTGTGAATCCAGATATGTAAGAATTATAGTTGCGCTGAACAAAATGAATTAAACGTAAAAAGGAAGCGAAGGAGAAAATAATAAATACATCAGAGATGAGTAAAGAGAATGCAAAATTACATAACAGCCTTCACTTAGTCTTGAAAATAAAATGGTCAACACAAGCGAAGTAATTTTTATCAATTTATAATTATTACTTTGATATTACGACTGTCTTTGAATATATTAAGTCAGCATTCCAATGTAAACAATCGATTGGTCCTTATAAGTTTTTTCTCATAATTGTAACTTACAAGTTTATTTAAAAAGCTGTATTGATGATTCGGTTTATTTATGTAGCCGCCTATTCATCACAGGCCCTTCAAGAATTGAAAAGGTGGCATTTAATTAATTTAAGTTTGTGGTCTTCCTTTTAGAGGATAATCAATTCGCGAGAGCCTACAAATCTGAACCCTTGCTCTTTTAGTACTGCGTAGCTACCACTGGCTCATGGTCTTGATCTTTTGCCGGTTCAATTTCAAATCTGCGTACACTATTACGTGGCTTGGAATAAAAATATTTTGCTAATGCCAAACTCATCTGGCTTTTAAAAGCTCAGGTTGAGAGGTTGAAAGTTTTTCGTTTACTATATATTATCTGCATTTAACATTTTGAAATGTTTTAATGACTGATTCACCCAACCGTTTGTGATCCTTTTGATGATTTGTAGGGGAACTATTAGATTCTTGTAATATTAATATCATATTCTCTATTTATAAATCCTGCCTTTTTTTGATGGTTCGTGAGATTCTTCGTTTTCAGTTCCGACTTCATGTCAAGGTCAATGTTGTACCGGCCCTTTTTTTGAATAAATGTATTTTTTTTTTCGATTGGCCTTACCATAATGTCTGTTTTATCGGAAAAAACACTTTCTTAATTCTATAGATATCGCTGCACTCTCCCTTTTTTATTTAATTAAATTTTATTTTTTTGTCATTGATTTCGTATCTAGTTGGTTAGTTATGTTCTGCCTCGTCTATAACTTATCGTCTACTAAAGTCGTTACCGCGAAGCTAAGATAAACATAAAATTTAAAATGCAACTTGTGCTTATTTGCATTATTCCATTGTCTACTGTACTTACGTTTAATTTTATAAGGCTTCAAATCAAATATACTCATCAGCATACAAGCATCAGTATTCAAGCAATCTTCAGTAAGTAAATATTGGCGTACGAAATCCTACTCATCCATAACCTAAAAACGACAAACTGCCAAAAGTAGATCTCCTTTGAACTCTGACAGCGTAACGATCAAGCCACACTAGTAGCTAATTATTTCACCATATCATCCAAATAATATGAGCTGTGCAGTAATTTTGTTTATGAAATCCCTTGCCATCAGTGTACATCAATTAACACCTTTCCGTTTTGGATTTGAATACTTAAACCATTCCACCCTCTTAATACCCAACTTGAGGTAAACAGGTATTTTTTTTTTAATTTTTTTTTTTTTGTAAACAACGAACAACTTGTTTCAGTTTTGAATACACACGACCTCTTGCTCGTTTGCCTCCCGATGCTGTTTTCAAGGTGATTTCAACAAGAGACTCTATTTTTCGGGTTATTTATCTTGTTTCCTTTACTTTTTTTTCTGGTGATGATAAATTGATTCCATATATAGATATCGTTGCTTCACATTTATAAATATCACGATGAAATGAATCTCCGTTATAGTAAGCAAAGTCGAATTTTTAAGGAATTTATCGTTATTTCGAAAAACAAATGATTTTTTTCATTGCGTATAAATTTTATTTTTGATTTATGCAGATACCAAGTTACATTTTGCAGAACAAAGAACAGATACAAAACTGCAGTTTCATTTTTCATTCCAAGAAACATAAAATGTGAGTATGGTCGTCCTTAAGATTGTCGATGCATTGAATTGAACTAAATATCAGCAGATCAACCACTGCGTCAGCGCCTTTGAATGTTGGCTTAGTGGCGAATAAGATTTATTTTTCTGAAATATCAACCAACCTGATTTTTGTATGCGATAAAATTAAGTTTGTTTCTGTCTACAGGTTTTGCGAATTCCAGTAAATTACTCGCGAGTTGCCCAAAGCTAAAGATGTGCAACTTCCAGATAGCGATGTACGACCGAATACAAGATTTTTATAAAAAGAATTCAGAATCACGAATTTGTTCTATGGTTATAGAAATCCATGCTTGTAGGTAAGGACCAAATGTTCGTCCTTAGGCCATCGCTCCTGGTGTACGATGGTGTATTAAAACCGCTGTCGGGCAAATACAAAACATATACATATCTAACATCATAACTATTAACGTAACTCAGTATATCAAACAATATAGCATTACAAATCAAATGATTTTTAAAGTTCAATTTAATATATGATCCAGCGAAACTTTGACTTCGAAGGATAATTGACATTAAGACGTGCAAAAACCCAAAACTGATTCATCTTTAAAACATTTCACTAAGCAAAAAACAATATCAAATGACTAACGCCTAGGTGAAAAAATTCCTGACGTAAAATTGCAACGTTACTGAAATTACACTTTCAATGTTATTGAAAGTTAAAACTAAGGCCCACGCAGATTTCTGACCAATTACTCTGAGGGGCTCTTAACCTTAGGATTATCGTAAAAAAAATGTGTAAATTCAGATTTGATTGATGTACTATATGAAGGCGAGGCTTAATACTTGAGTTCATGGGCAATTGCCACTTGTTATGGCGTAATCACATTAGAGGATTGTTATCTGTGAATGTATTTTTAGAAGTTGCTTTTAAAGTAGTGATTAGGAACTTGAACAATTGGTGACGATCTTGTGCAATACGAACAAGGTTTGCTCAATCATAAGCACTTATAGTAGGTAAGTTATAAAGAGTGAAAACAAAATATTCATAAAATGTAGCATTTTTTTCTTCCTACTTGGTTTTTACTGCCTTTTTCCATGTGCCGAAAGAATTTTGATACGGAAAATGATGCTGATCAAATGTGATCTAATAAAAAAGCGCAACCGTTAAGCATGTACAACATTTTTATAGTCTTACAATTAAACAATTTGTAGTAGCTGCAGATATTCATTTCTCACTTTTTTGTCCTTCCTTGGTGAGAAGAAACAAGAACTTATTCAGATGGACTCCCTAATTCCTCACGACAGGCTTTAACTTTGTGCAACTGGGTTACAGAACAATTTGAAATTTGGAACTGTTTTTCTCAAGTTCCCATTTTTAATAGAATTCTTTCTTCTTATACAGTTGATTTTTTTTTCAAGTATATAACGAATTTCCATACAGCGAATTTATAACGAATTTTTCAAATAATATTGTGATTCGCACATTAATAAAACTTTGTATCTAGAAAAAAGTAAGACGTAATTTTCGCCAAAAGTTGAAATAACAACAGAACAAAAGAAAAAAGTCCCATCAGCATCAATTTTGGCAGCAGTTAAAAAACAAGGCAGTAATTTAAAAATATGTAGAATAGGACGAATTAAACACTAAACACAAAAGGATTCGAACCTGGCTTATTAAGGATATTGATGAATCAATTCTGAAATGGATAACTGCAGCACGTAGTATGAATCTTCCTATGTCTGGACCATTAATCAGGCAAAAAGCCGAAGATTTCGCTATTGTAATACGACACGAAGAGTTTGAAGCGAGGACATGATGATTGGATGAATTCAAAAAACGGCACCGTATTGTTCATAAAATATATCGGGATATTTAAAAATGAGAGATGGTTTTGTGGAAAACAGAGCAAAGAGAGAATAACTGCCATGGTAGCAAGGAATATGACTGGGTCGGAGAAGCTTAAATTGCTTGTCAAAGAAAAGGCCAAAAATACGATGCTTTTAAGGAATAAAATCTCTAGATGTGGATTGATTATGATTTCAACAAAAAAACTGGATGACAAGCAAAATTAGAAAGAATTCGCTTCTCAAGAAAGGAAGGTATTGCTTTTTATAGTAAATTGTGCTAGGCATCCTAAAGATTTAAAAAATAAATAAAATAAATATATTGAGCTTGCCTATTTTCCTCCCAACATGACTTTGTTACTTCAGCCAATGGACCAAGGCATTATCTGCAACATTAAACAAAGCGAATTTTGACGAACATGTTAACACAAATGGAGGAGAACAAACCTGTTATGGCCATAGATTTGCTGCAAGCCATTCGAAATTTAAGAAAGATATGGAATGTCAATGTAAAACCGGAAACAATTTTGAATTTTTTTTAGAAAGATAGGATTTTCGTAAGATGGCATTCTTTCATTGTCCGATTTGGCTGCTCTACAGTCTTCATTTAGAGTTGTAGCAAACATTAATGCATCATTTGAAGATTACGTTAATGCTAGTATTGACGGCCAAACCACGGACAACCCGTCCGATAAATATATTCTCAATAGTATTCTGGAAAGTCGTTCAGGCTATCTCAGGTATGTATTTTTTATAATTTTATATGCAAGCATATATATGTTCATATTTTAATTCTATTGTCAAATAAATTTATGATATACATTCATGCATTATTTGTATATTTACAGTTTCAGATAACGATGAAGAAGAATTGGCGGATGCTGAAAAAGTGTTACAAACATTGGGACGAGTTTCTGCATTAATTGAGGCATTTCAAACCTTTTTCGCGATGAAAGTAACCTACCGACTTATGTGTTTCTGTATAACGAAGTGATTTTCTGGTCCCATGCGGACTCGCTATAGTAAGTTTGACTGTAAATAATCCCGTTTATCAATAACTTGGCTGAGCTTTCGCGATCGAAATCGATCAGGCAGGCCATAATTAGTTGGGGGTGCTTTTTTATTCTCAAGAGCAGAACTATCACAACTTTCACAACCTACATAAATGGAAAATGTTCTACTTGAAGTACCCCATAGGCACTATGTTGAGATCCTCTCGGTCGCGAAATGAGGCTGGTTTTTTGCTATAATTTATTGCTTTGACCTGATCATGGTGAAAAATGTACTTAAAATAAACGCCAAAGGCTCATTGTAAAGCATTCTTTGAAAATGCAGATGCTCCAGTTTTTCCCTTACGTCAATATAGGAGAAATCTCATCGGTTTATTTTTCTTGCATGACTTGATAATTGAGTAGTATCTTACAATAGAAACTCAAGGCTACTCTTTACCAGAGTTGGCTTTGCTCATATTTAAAAGATTTGTAATAAACCTTGGGTAAAAACCCTTTTGTTATTTTGATATTTTTGAAATTCATCTTCGAAAATAACATCTGTGCTCGCCTGCTTCAGGATAGGAAGAAATTTAACAGTTACCATAAGAGCCGAAATATTCCAATACTTCTGCTTTCATCGATGCTCATTCCTGTTTTGAGCTTCCATACGAATGCACAATTTTGCTGTAAAAAAACTAAACCCAGTTAAGTAGACAATTAATTTAATAAAAATAGTTTTGTTTTTTATTTCATCGGAATATCTCAGTATTTCTGAAAACACATTTGATTCACTCTTCTAAGGAATATGCCTCTGAATGGATTTTTAAAATATATTCGTAACTCTATCAATATCATTGAGTTCTGTATACAAGTCTTCAACTTTCGTACCGATCTTTTTGGCGACCTCTTGTTTCTCGGTATGCGGCAAAGTAAAGTACGACCATATAAGCTCCCCATCCACGATGCATCGGCATGGATTGCTTGTCAGCTTCCTTGAACTTTTAAGCGTCCTGAATTCCTTCGGATTGAGGCCACACAAATGTTCTTTTTGTGTTAGTAAAACATTTTGCAGCATTAGCAGTCTTCTGTAGGTTTTTTCTGGCAAAGGTAAACAATATCCAATGCCACCATCCAGTGTTCCAAATATTATCATATGTTTGTTATCAAACAAAAATGGATGTCTCTGATGTGGTCCCTTTTGATGACATTGAACCCTAAACATTGTGTTCACACGCTGACCCAAATGATAGTCAGCCTTACGAATCAGCTTCTGTCCGCCAAATGACTCTCGTGACTCTGGTTGGTACATGTAGACGATGAAATTCTCATCGGCATCCGTGACAAAGAACCCTAGATTCGTGCTATCCACGACGAATTCGATGTCATACACTTCGAGCGGCTGAAGATCTCTCGAGACCAGCGATAACGTACGATACTCCTCTTGAAATCGAAGAATGCTTATGGATTTGTAAACATCAGCGATGAGGATAAGTGATTTCACACAGATTATTCGATGAACGTAGATATGAGTGTCGATGAATGCCACGCCAATAAGGTCGTTGTCCTTGAGTTGCCAGAGGTATATCTTTTGCCCAAGCGCTGTTATTAAGAAGCCCAGAACATCAGCGATAGCAGAAACTGGTCCTTTCTGTTCCTTCTTGAAGACTTCTTTCAACTTGAATTTCGTCAGTGGTTTGCCGGGCTCTGGAACGACTTCGATAATATCGTAAATGTAGATGTTTCCTCGCGATGTTATGTCTTCACTGTAGTTGAAGTTCGTTCCTATCGAGAGGTACTCCTTAAGACCAGACCTTGTGCCCTCATAGGCAAGAGAGACAATTTTAAATGCAGTCACATGCTCCCATTCTTCCAAGTCGACAGAGGCATCTGGGACTAATTCCCATGTGTTTGGAGATATCAGAACAACGCTAAACTTTGATCTTGTTGGATAAATAAATCTCTCACCCTTGTTCTCCTCAGTCAGCTCTTTGTCCTCGCCGTTGAATCGGAAATATTTGGTAGTTAGCTCTTCGGTTTGAGTTACAACACAGTAAACGCGGTTCTCACGATGATAGACAATTTGGCGTGGCGTACAACGAATGGGCACCTTTCGAATAGGCCACGGTGCGTCGAAAGTCAAGTAATTTGGCAGTACAGCGATTTTCAGATTGAACGAGTTGTCGAAGAAGAGGAACCCGCTGGGACAATTAACGTTGTTGAAGGGAGCGAAGCTTTTTATGGACGCATTCCCGAATAACTTGTGGATTCGAAGCTCTCCTTTCCCAGTCAAGAACAGGAAACACGGATTAATACCAGATATAACAACGCCGTTCAAGCCCGCAACGTTTCCGAAGTAATGGATTCGATTCACGTACTCGTCGTGCAGTTGGTATGGATCATGATCTTCTACGTCCTCGATCATTTTCTCAGTGGTATCTATTTGGTTGACGCTTTGGAGTTTTTTGAATCGGATTTTCAGATGGCCTTTCATGTACCTGAACACCTGGTATACCAGAACTTCCAGCTTGGTGCGGATCAGGAGCAATGGACGATTACCTTGATTTCCCAGTGGCACAACACTTATCTCCAATGGCACCGGAACGTTCAAATTCTGAGGCATGCAGTTTAGAAGAATGCCTGTTTTACTGTTCTCTTGCTGATGCAGTGGAATCGGTACGAATTCCATGGAGTCTGAGAGTACATCAGCTCCATTGCCTACATTTGTCATTAGATACATAAGCTTCAAGTCGGGCATTGAATATATTTCCAAATTGCCGTTGTCTCGGGATACCAAGAGCCAATAGGTTGGTTTCGATTGAGCAAGAAGCCTTCTCCACCAATCGCTGTTTTTACATCTGGATTTCTTAGCTAGATCCGCCAAGTTTTTCATCTTAAGAGCATTGCCCGCTTCGCCGTATAGCATTTCTTCCTCGTCTTCTGTTTTCATGTTTGGTTCTGCCTTCATATACCCAAATCCTCCGCCATAAAATGATGATCCTGAACCAGTGAGATTCATCACATCTTCACATTTGGACGTAAACAGGCCGGAGACGTCTTTGAATGCAGAAATTGAAGTGACAGCTGGAGTGGTGCTAATGGTGTTCTTGTTGATTGCAAGACGTGGTGTGCCTTTCGTCTCTCGCAGAGCCAATGTGATCACCTGACCACTCAAAACCCGAATACAGACATATGGGTCAGCCAAAGATACCTCCACCATAGGAGATCCCACGTCAATCGGAACATTTTGTATGAGACGAGTTCCCTGGAGCAATCTCACGTTGCGTGTTGTTACTTGAATGATGAACCGATTGTTGCCCAAATTACCCACAAAGACCGTCGGCTGGTTGACACTGAATCCAGAGTTTTCGATTTCGTTTATTTCATCTCCTGTCTCGAGAACGAGGGTGCTTGTTCGTTGACTTAAGATCATGAAATCATGATGATCGCTGTTGCCTTGTGCCTTCTTGTTGGGATCGTCAAATACTGTCCAGACTTCAAAACAGCCAGGTAACTCGAAACTTGTAATAATCTGGGGGTAAATGGAACCGACCAACACACAGAGGGCTCCATTTTTACCATATCCACTTGAACAAACAATTTCCATCTTAACATCGGCAACAGTCTCAACAACTCGTACTGGGCCATCCTCCTCAGTTTCGACTCGCTCTCCAACACACATAAAACCAATCGGACCGGCATTTATGATGCTATCGCACACTTCAAAGATGAATTTCCGCAGTTGAACAGAAGTTTTTACTCCTGAGCCATACACTTCCAGCTCCTCGTCTTCAGATCTCTTCTTCGGCGCTTCGCTGTCCTTCTCCATGTCAGTATCGTCAATTGTGATGACCGTGCTTTGGTCCTCCTCAATAAAATGAAGGAGCAGGGAGTTTCCCAATCGAGATCCCAAGAATATGTACTCCTCTTGACACACACAGATACAGCTGGTGAGCACACTAGCTGCTGCTTTATTGAAGTGGAAATTTCTAACGCTCCGCATCGAGTCCACACACAACGTCAACACGTAAAGTTCGCCTCCTTTGAGTGTTATAACAATCTTATCAGAGTCTATAAAGACAAACTTAGCCGTATCTAAGCTGATCTTCACCCCATCCTGCGGTTTCAATGGAAACGCAGTACTATGATCGGCAATGCTGTTTAAGCTTACCCCATACGGTGGTACGCTTTGATTCAAGTACATCAGGGCATTCGCAGAGGCAACTAGGCATCCTCCGATGGGTTTCTGTATGGCGAGAAGTCGAAAGCAATCAAATGGTAAGCCTGTGACCGTCCAAATAATGGGGTGAACACGTTGTTGTATGTTCAAGGAAATTGCCACCATGACACACGTATCCGAACGGACAGCAATCCTACCGGGAAAAGTTCTAACAGGTTCATAAAGAATCAGCAGAGTTGGTTCATAGTAGCCATACAAAAATTGAATGTCAACAACGTTGTCAATTTTCTCGTCGAGATCCTTCAGTGCAATAATATATGAAGCCAATATGGGAGTCCTGGAAACCAACTGCGTTGGAGTCTTCTTTATTGGCTTAACATCCGGCAATTCAATTTCATCCAAACTATTGTCCTTCCGGAATGGTAATACGATCAACTTTCTGCCATAAGCCAGCATCACAGCGCATCTACTATCCGGATCTACGCGTACCGTTGGAGTAAAATGCCTCCCTGTCCAGCCACCTTTAATCTCGGCCTCCTCGAAATAATGTAATGATAGTGTTTTCAATGAGAAGGTATCTGGGTCGTATTGCACAACAGAGAGCTTGGCTTCTTTGAAACTTATCAGCAGGGCATCGCGCAATGATCCGGACAACGAGACCCGCTCTAGAGACATAACGTTACCGAACAATGTGTAAGATGCAAGGCATTCCAACTTCATCTTTGGATTGTGGATTTCGATATTTTTAGCCCTTACTGCAGGATCGACATCCGGAAATATTCTGTATACCTTGAGGATGTTGGTGCCGGCGGTGACCAAATTCTCGTCGGTGCTGTTGAAAAATCGGCAGTTTATTGCAAACTCAACCCCACTCGGGGGAAGAGATTGTCTCGCTAAAGAAAACATTAAGTTTATTTATATGAACGAAACTTTTTAATATACTATTGAAAAAAGAAATCAGGAATAGTTTGCAAACAACAGAATCCACGGTTCCGAAATTGACAGTTGTTTTATTTCCCTGTAGTGAACTGTCATTCGCCACAACTGCCGAAACAATTAAGTTTGTTCACATTTCATTTGTTTATTGAGTCAGAACTGTTTGTTTTACATTAAAAGAGAATTTTATATAACATAACATATATGTCAAAATTATAAGAATCTTTATTTTGTTAGATTGTTAATCTTCGCAAAATCGACAAATAGTTGGAAAAGCTATGAGAAAAGACTATTTTAAGTCATACTAATTTAGATCAAAAACTTTCAGCAAGAATACAAAGTTGAAAAATGGTATGTGTTTCCAAAATTCAGTAAACTGAAAGTACTGTAGCAGGAAAAGCGCTGGAGAAAAGAAAAATAGTATTTGAAACGAACTCTAATAAACACAACATATAATTTAATAGTCGTATTTTTTTATAATATAATGTGAGTTTTATTTAATTTTTATTTTATATAAACAACTAATAATGTTTAATATTGGAATGAAAAACAAACTGCTTTGCTGTATGTAAAAATTTGACGATGTGAAGCTGTTACCGCGATCGTTACATGGAAACATTGGCAGGTGAAGTGAGGTCAATTCCTGTATCGTAGTGGAATGATTATTGCAAGTCTGCTAATGATTATTTCAAGTCTAAAAAGAGTAGTCAGTAGATCACATACTGACCTTAAGAAGTCAGTGTTATGTTAAAATTATCCCTCGAATTTAGCACATGTTTCGCAAAGGATGAACAGAAATTTTGTGATTTGCATATTAATTTGGCTTTTTATCAGTGTGATTAAGCCGAAGAGATATTTGCTTTTATCTCTTAATTTGAGATCTTCCTCACAACACGTTATATTGGCCCTGTGGTTACATCATAACATTATTCACCTAAAAGCATCATACTCCCAAGCCAATGATATGAACGTGCATATTCGCTTTTCATCTCATTGAAATCGAAGGGGAGAGGATTCGCTTGAACTCCAAGCATATAGTTTGCTGAAAATGTCATAAGCTAAAACGCTTAAGACCTGAAACAACAATTCGTTTGAACACTTCTATTGAAATCATAACATGTCATCTATTGGTATAAGCACAAAACCCGCCATCAAATGTCAACTAAATACAAGCAGCTTCCACTGGAAGCTTAAAAAAACAACAGCTGAATTTATACCAGTCCTTTTCATGTCTAGAATCTTGGAAAGCGACAACGAACAGACAAAAAGGCATAGTGGAAAAATGGCTGTCGGGGATTTAGTTTGAACATTTTTGTTTTTCGTTCAATTCATTCATTCAAGTTAGCGAAATATTTGATTTTAGTGAAGGATTTGGTATTATTTCGAAGGTAAATTGATTTAATCGACCCCATAATGTCTTCAAGCTCAATAAATTCTATTGAATATCCCCAGAATTTTCGAATAGAAGCGCGATTTTTTTGTCCATTCTAGTGGTTCTATTTTCTGTTTTTTGTGCTTCGTAATGAAAGCCAGAATTAATTTTCCCCTTAAATAAATTTATCTTTATTTCGTATGTGCTAAAAGATTTTTTTAAATTATGATGACGGAAAGAAACTCAGTCTTTAAACTCTGTGCAACATATGCGTACTGTGGGCCAACAACGAACTACCTTTCACGACCATTTTAGCGGCATTTCAATATTCTTGAATGAAAAGTGTAGAATATTATTAAATGGTTTATTGACAGTGTAAGGAAAAAACATTTAAAATAACGTGGTTTCACTTTAGTCTTCGTTTTGTTTTAGCTAAGTGTACGCTTAAAGCTACTTGGATGATCGCGTTTGAGGACTATTCGTTGAAGGCCAACTTCTCGTGAACTTCATATACATAAACTTGAATTTAGTTTGAATGTTTTCCTTTCGGATGGGAATTATGCTGATAAAGGGCTTTACGAGGGGGTTCCACATTTGTTTTGATGAATTAGGCTTGAGTGTGGTTTTGGACATCATGTTAACCTCATTGGCATTACAATTTAATTACGAAAGTTGAAGTCTTCGAAAACGTATCCATTTGGCATTGAGTTATTATACATGAGTGTACTTATTATCAGACAAGGTAAAGGCAAATATGAAACCTTTTTTTATCATAATTTATTTTTATTGTACCTTTGATTCGTCTTCAAATTGGAACCATTTGTTGAGGAACAGGTTATTTTTTTTGTCTTTTCAATTATTGCCCTCCCATTTGAATTAAAAAAACAACTGTTTGTTTTTATATACCACGTGCAATCGGGAAGATATTTTGACGTTCACTTTTTCCATTCCTGTTTGGTTTTGCGAGAAAATTGTTCGCTTCAATTATCAAAAGACTAAAAGCCGATTTCTTTTATAATAACTTGAAAATCCATTGCATCAAAGCTGATTAAAAAAAACATTCTCTATAAGCATGTTCCTATGGTTCACATGAAAAGCATTGTTTTCCATCAGAACCATATAATCTCTACAAACCGCAAGTAGAATAGGCAGAAATCGAGGAAAGTCTATTGATGCCGGAACGCTTAGCAAAGAGAATTAGACTGAAGCTTTTCCCTGGAAGAGGAGTTTGCTTCAGACTCTCTATCTCGAAACAAAATAGGAAAAAATACATGACTATATCAAAGGTAATGAATGAACAAGCAAAATAGTAAGCCTATAGTCGGGGATCACATTTTAAGAAACAGACTACTCTTTATTTACGATGTCAAATTTACACAATATAATCGGAAGAACTATACAACAGCAAAGTGATTTTCTGGAGGCGACTGTGCTCCGTACGCTACGCGATAACTCGACCGCAACAGAGTAATAAAGTTATTGGTTGTTAAAACTTGTCTATGGCAGCTTACTTAGCAAAGTGTCAGACTTGCTCATTTCGATCTCCGTTCGGACAATGAGATTCACTTATAGGACGCTTCCCGATGGGGTCAATTTACCCTGCTACCTCCTCCATTTCGTACTCACAGTTAATAATATGCCCGACCTGACCCCTGACCCGATTTTAAAAGAGAAAAAAATTACAACATTTGTTGTAATACATATTTTACTTATTTCCTATTAAAATGAGTACGAAGGTATATAAAGTTTTTGTTTTTATTCTTTTTCAGGGGTAAAAAACGATGTCTAACACTAGTTCCGCGGCATACGGCAATTGTTTGCAGCAGCATAACATCACAGCGGTAGACTTTCGTAATCAAAATGGTTCACCAGCTATTGCCGTCTATCCAAGTGTCAAGGGTTCTGAGGGTGGACTTATTTTGGATAAAGAAACTTCAGTGAAATACTTCACTCCGGCGCCAAACCCCACATCATTCTTTTCGACTCAACTGGTGGCCCAAACTCCAGGAACAATCCTCATCACCAACAATTTTGGACCTGACGAGTCTTCGACAATTCCCAGCGTTAACGCCAATTTCAATAACAGTTCAATACGAATCGTTACACACAACAACAATACAAATCACAATAACAACAATACCACACCAGATTGTAACATGCATATCGATCCAAAAGAACAGCAGCATTATCAACATTTGAATCATCTGCACCATCAATCCTCGCCAATTGCACTGCATCATTCATCCCCGCCAATAGCTACACCACCGAATTCAGTTAAAATGCCAAATGTTATAGCTACCGCGCCAACCGCAGTGCCCACAACTACATCGACTGTTGTTTTAGATAGAATAAATATATGTATTAATAACCATTATGGAGATGCTAGCGCAATGTCGCCACAAAGTGGTGCTCGCGCCAGCCCTAGTAGTCCGCCGATGATCATGGGTGTTGGTCCGCACAAGACAATTGTCGACACCAAGATTACCTGTGTACCGACATCACGTCTTCTGGACAAATGTGACAGTGAGATGCACGTTGATGAGCCAGATTCGACAACCTCCATGACGCACTGCCCCAATGATTCAATGTCAACGGAGCAGGATAAGGAATATGACAAATGTATTGTTATCGATATGTTAACGATGCCGAAGTTTGATATTGGAGAGGATGCTCTGGTGAAACGCCGCGATGGGCGATATTACTTGGGAACAGTGGTGAACATACACCGACAACAGTATTTAGTTCAGTTCGATGATAAGACCGATTATTGGTCGAATGTCGACGAACTCATGAAGTTGAGTAACGAGGTTGTGAGCAAACATAAACCCTCATGTTTGGCATGCAAACGTGACAATGAAGACGATGTTGTTGAAATCTGTGAACGCTGCGGAAGAGGTTATCATCGAAAGTGCACAGAAGAGGTTTCACCAAAGTCAAATCAATGGATGTGTAAAAGGTACAGAAATTGTCAAACGTAACATTGTGCGTTTTCTAATGTTTCTTTGGTAGATGCGCAAAGCCGATGAAGTGGTCCCTTGAGGACGAATCAAATCAAAAACCCGAGAGAATGGATACGGACGACAGTAAAAAAGTAATTCAACAATTCCCATATTCGGTAATTTTAACTATGAAACGGAAAACTTTACTCAATCTAATTGTTTTTAATTTTTAGCTGCATTCATTAACATGGGATGAAAAGCACCGGGTCAATTCGCAGAGAATTTATTGCTACTGCGGAAAGAGTGGACAGTTTGACAATAATATGATACAGTGCTGTAAATGCAAGCAGTGGTTTCATGCAAATTGCGTGGAGTGTGTCAAAACTCTATTTAGAGGAGACGTGTAAGTTTGTATTGGATATTTGCTATGTTTTGTGTACAATTCGCGGAAGCACCACATCTTCCAATATCACTTATTATTGTTCATCTGAGCAAATTAAATGAATTATTAAGAGTGACCCTTAGACGAAGTCAGTTCTCTTAAATTGTTTGTTTGAATAATCTATCACTTTGGGCGCTTGGTTTTTGGAATTCTTACTGGGCTTAAGCTACAGGTTTGGATATGTCAAAGGGTCTTAATTACCAAGCTAGCCAACATTGTATCAAAGTCAGACCCAGTCCTAGACATCGGAGAATTTAAGTTCAGTCTATGGACGCAGTTTAAGTCGAGCCTTGTTGACGACTTTAGAATATCATAATGATAGTAACCGTACTTTACACCACATTTTCGCCGCTACTGACCACATGCTCCAGCCCTTTTAATATTCGTTTTCTCTTTCTTTAAGATTCTTTATATTCGGTTGTGCTGTGTGTAATAACGGCAAAGAATTCCTACGGCGTATTGAAATGGAATGGGTTGACTTGACTCACCTCATCATCTACAATATGGCTATAATGAAGAATTTCCAAAAGTACCATCACCTGCACAAAGAGATTTTTCCTTTCGCCCTCGAGAAAAGAGAGGCTCTTCAATTGCCTGCGCCGGTAAGTGAAAGTTGTTAACGCTTTCTGCACATTCATACTTATATAATTATTTTTTTCTCTTATTAGATCCTGAATCTCTCGGATAATGACTTTAAAGCAAATTTACTAAAGACCCTTCAGTCTAATCCAAAATTATTCCAGTGTGGCAAAGAAATAAAAAAAGATCATGCATTTTGGGGCTTGCGTTCAAATAAACCACCACAAGGCCCAACATATGATATCAAACCAGACGAAGAACTCTGTAATCTTTTGATCAAGGAAAAACTAAACATCAAAATTCTACCAGAGATGTAGTAAGAAAAAAGTTATTTATTTTCCATTATGTAATCATTCTTATTTTTAGCCGGAAGTCGCTAATTGAAGAAGCACCATCTGCAGTGGATAAAATGACAAAAAATTCCAATGATAAATCGATACCGATGGACGACGATGATGATGATGACAAATTTACTTCTGACGATGAAATTCCCATAAAACTTATATTGGAAAAGTCAAAATCATCAACCTCCACTTTAGATCTCAGTGAATGTAATTCAGATCCGATAAATAACGTTGTCAATCCCGTCACTCAACTGAATGATAATAAAGTAGAGGTTAAAGAAAAGAAAGAGTCTAAAGAAGAACGTGAAGAACCCAAGGTGGTTAAACATCAGCAGAAGAACAGTCGCAAGCGAAAGGCATTTACACTTTCGAAGGGTTACAAAGATTCCGAAAATTCAAAAGATATACCTCGAATCTGTGATTCATCCTCGGATGAAAACTCGAGTAGTAGTCGTGGTACATTAGATCTCATAATACCACCACCGAAGAATTTCCTCGGCATAAATAACCCATTTCGAATAGTAACACCGAAAAAAAATGATAATGCTGCTGACACTGTCTCGACCAAATCGAATGGCAACAATAGTATTACGAAAAAAACAGTGAGCTTCAGCAGCAGAAGCATTTTCACTAGTACTTTAGACCTTAATTCCAAAATAGCAGCATTTAAGAATTCCGGGCTATTCCCGAATATTAGTAATAGTGATATTGCCAAAGCTGCTGGCCAGCCGAGGCTAGTGCGCACGATAAAACGAAGACTGAGTGCCAAAGATATAATGATCGGACCAAACCAGGAGGTTCGGCGACGTCGAACCAAACCGCTGTCGTCCAATGTAGAGGTAAGTCGTCATTTTTGTTTAACTCTGTTTACCTTTGTTTTTCGTCGAAAGGTGTTACTTAAGAGATTATGCAAGGTAAGAATGAGTAATTAGTGGTATTACCTTTAACATTATCAACAAGGTAATTCTCACGACTGTACCTGTAAAGACGAAACCCTTTTATGTAGATGGCCAACCGATGTGAATTTTATTAATTTTGGCATGTTTGAAATAAGACGACGAAAAGAAAACAAAGCAGAGCAACCTCCCTCCGCCTTGACTTCTTGAAAGTAGACACCCGTATCAACGCAAGATATACAAATCTATCCTCACATTTCTGTAAAACATATTGTGTGGCGGGCTTTGGACGCAAAATCGTTAATGATATTCCATGAAAGGGCGCCTAAATCCAATTCTATGAAATGGAATCCTGCACAATTACAATTACAAACTTAGGCTTACACAATTTTGTGCAGAAACGCTACACGTTCAGATCATAACCTCGCGTTAAGGCAAATAAAATCCGTTTAATCGGAATTGAATTACACTCAAACTTTCTTGCAAAACCTCGTTATAGTTTCTCGTAAATTTGAATGATCTTTGATGTGCACGAACATTGTCCAATTCTGCTATAAATTAAACATTCTGATTTCATCTAATATTATTTATTTATTTTTAATATATTGCTTTTGTTTAATTTTTTTAAAGGTCATAAGTACAACAACTATAAATCATATACCCAGTAATTTCTTCCCAATTCGTGCCCACATAACCGAATCAATGAGCACTCCTACAAATAGCAGCAAACCAACAACCTCATCCTCACAATCGAATTCACCGCATATCACCACATCGACATCATCAAGTTTTGACTGTGTACCTTCGGCTTCAGCGACCACACATGGACGTCGTCTACGAAAGCGTCCAGAGAAAACATCACCGCAAAACAGCCGACGAAATTCAATTTCTAGTTCCTCAAGTTCAAATTCATCGAACGGCCTAGCACTACCACCGCCACCACCATCCACAACACAAAACCCCGTTCCGATGTCCGATCTCAAGCAGTCGGTGAATAGATATTTTGGTGCAGTCAATCGTATTGAAAATGGTGAGAAGTTCACCATTCGTGCTAAGCGCAAGCTTACCAGCGGCCACATACAGTATTTAATCGAATGGGAATCATAGAATGTTTATTCCTGCATCGTAGGAATCACCACGACGAGAGTTCCCATTGTCGTTACCAACCAATACATAATCGTTTAGTGTTTCTTATTCAAACATTTCCTTATTACACATTTATAATTAATCTTAATAGAACATTATAAAATAATTAATTTTGGCTTTAAAAGTCTGTCATAAAATGGGAAAAGCGAAAGCAGAAATTAAGTTGAACTCATTATTAAATTATGTAACTCTTCAGTCAATGCAAACTTTTAAATGTTAATTCTGATCACTGCCAAGTTGAATATAGTTTTTTTGTTTGTTTCGTTTTTATGATTATTTTTCCAAGAAAGACTTGTGACTTACTTTTAATTATACTTAGATGAAGATAACAAAAACATAAAATACTACAAACAATGCAAAGGGGAATCCCAACGAGCGATGCTTCAAGAATATAACTAAATACAGGTTTGATTGTGCAATGGCAGGAATTTATAAAACAAAAATAAAACTATTGTATATTAAATAATCATACAACATACCCAGGATAAATGTACTTTCCATAAGCGTAGTCGATGTCTATGAGTAATAAATATATTTAATTATAGTTAAATCGCGAATTTTCGTTTTGAATCTGTTGGGCTATTAAAAAAAATTGATAAAAGATATTTTATTAAAAAAAAAAAAAAACAGCACATTAAGAAAAGCATTTATCATGTTCTCTTTTCGGCGAAAAGGTGATGAAAGTAAGTTAAATAATTTTTAGATGAAATACAAAAAATGTTATCAAAAGAAAATACAAATTTGAATAATAATTTTTATCGTTTATTTAAAATTGTGTAATTTTATTATAATAAAAGAAGAAAACAAAC
This sequence comes from Orthonevra nobilis, assembly GCA_963555765.1. NCBI lineage: Eukaryota > Metazoa > Arthropoda > Insecta > Diptera > Syrphidae > Orthonevra > Orthonevra nobilis. The sequence continues at coordinate 97,069,639 of OY743224.1, forward strand.
AAAAAAGAATCCTTAAACAAGAAAAAAATACATATATAAATAATTTAATGTTAAATGTAACTAGTTTTTTTTCTTTTTGCGTGATGATTGAAATAAGCAATAATAGGAGTTTTCTAAAATGTGTTAAGCATTGGTTTGCGTTAACAAGAAGTAGAATGGTACTTATACTTTGTGATGTGAGCGGGAAACAGTAATTTGTTTTGTATTTCATCTTTGGAACTAATATTCCGATACCTCGCTGAAGAAACTCTGCTTCGATGAGCGAATAATATGCGCTCTTTTCGAAAACAACTCTTCAACGACCTATCAAAATTCGCAAACATTGATCATTATTGATTGGCCTGTGCTCTATGCATTTATTAGATTCTGAACTGAAAAAAAGTTGCATCTGCTAAAATTAAAAAGTTTTTTGGAAGAACTTGCCGCCTATTTTGCAAATCGAGTAGTCTATCATATCATGAAATGTCCATAGCTGCTCGGCTTTTGTGGAGAACGCAAATCTATTTAACATTTTTGTTATAAGTGCACACACATTCAATGTATGATTTTAGTTTTTTAGACTGCTCCATCTTAGTGGTCATAGAAAGAAATTTATTTAATACTTTTAAATCCAAACGGTAAGTATACTTCTGCAGCGAGGGTAGAACAGTGTATGGAGGTAACCATTTTTTTTATTTACCAACATTTTACTGGAAGCCGGTCTTTGATTTTGGTGATGTTATTTCCATACTATTCCATTGGATTAGTCGAGATGGAGGTTGTGCAGACGAAAATATTGGCCACTTGGGTATCGGTAATGACTTTTAATGTACTTTTACTAATTAGTTTCTAAATTTTCTATTTTAGGAGCAAAGAGAGGGCTAAAAGAACCCGAGAATTTGCTCAACGCAACTTTATGAATTGAAATAAATGGCAAGAATGAATGGTCTTAAGTTGCGTTAGGCGGCGTTTAGTTTTGTCTCCAACGTTCAATTTTTAAATTTCTGAGAGCAGATATCGGTTATATTTGTTGAAGAAAATAATTTAATTTAAAAGAAATATCTTTGAAATAATATATACTTAAGATTAAAATTTAAATGGATTTGAGATCAGTTTGTACTTTTTTTCTTAATAAATACAATTTCTTTTAAAAGATTTCGACAAAACAAAATAAATAAGAAATAAGGAAAACTTCGTCACCACAACGCATACACTTCTAAAGGTCGTGATAAAATTCAGAATTATGCGTTGAGTTTAAGTGTGCGATAAATAACAAAATTGTATACTGTTCGGCTTATGGCAATCGTTTTGATATAATCTTAAATTTAACTGTTATCCTTAAATTTAGCATCCTTGAGGATACTTGCAAATTCGAATTTCACACGCTCCCTTTCACTCCGGCTCATTGCACGCAATGTATCGGCAAGCGACAAGCAATACATTTCGGTGGCATCAGCTGGGTTCCTGTCTTGTTCTCTCCGAATTATGTTTGGCATCGAATCTGATACAGAAGATGTAGCAGCGAACCCGTTTGTTGTTGGAGCCTCATCCGAAGCTGAAACCTTACTTGAATCAGTTTCAAGGACAATTGTTGGTTTAACATCGATTTCCTCATCCGGAATGCATGTGGATGAAGCCGTTCCAGCGCAGGATTCATCTTCACTTGGCTCAACCATAACGATTTGGAAAAAATCATCGTGATTCTCTGGCTTATAGATATATGTGCTGTCAGCCCTATCGCCGCTGAAAAAAATAATAAAGACGTTATTTTTTTGGAAGAATGCAAGATATGTTTGTATATGTCTTACGGTTTCTTATACATGAGGGCTGTAGATTTCAAAAATGATAAATCTCTGGTTAACTTCCTCCGCCGGATATTTGGGTTTTTAGGACTTTTCACTTCCTGCAAATAATTATAGCGTATGTTCTTCCACTTAACTTGGCATGTTTTAGCTAAATTGAAATAAAAAAACAAGTAAAATGTAAAGTTATATTTGTAACTCTGTTTTTAAATTCGCAGGACTCACAAGATGCGCCAAGCATACGTGAGATCTTATGCCATATTTCCTGACGAACACTGTTCCGCCTGTAGTTTATGTTTTGCACATCATAGATAGCTGGATGGGCTCTTACCAAATCGATTAATCGATCATCTACATGTATGTCCGTGTATACACAAGGAAGAAAGAATGTAAGTATTTACTGCAAGCTTTTTTTAAACGAAACAACAGAAGAATATTGGATATTTACCAAAGGTAAGCGGCTGACCGTTGTAATTGTAATTGTAGTTGGACATTTTATCTAAAAATGGATTGGAAAAGCCAATAACCGAACTTTGAATCCCGAATCTGTTCCGCTTTTTCGTTTATCAGTCTCTGTTCCTATGCCTGTTTGCAAAAACACCAAATGTCAATGCAGACAGAATCTGCACTATGCAGTCCTGTGCTTGATTTCGATTGGTCAACAACATATAGGTTTGTCTGATTTAATCAATGAAAAAGGACATTAGATAAGTTTAGGTCGCTAGCATTTGAATACTTACACTACTGCTCGATAAAAAGACGATAAATATTTTTGTTTATGAAAATCGGACATTTTCAATGATAGCATCCGCTAAGACTGCGCATTACAAAAATATTTCATGTATTATTTAATTTATGACCCTCAAAAAAACTTGGGAGAAAAAAATCGTGGCCTTTTAATTCGAAAGTTCTATTAAATCGAATTCAAATCCATACGTTGCTAGTAGCGCCTTGATAAATTGTTGGAGGAATAATTCCCTTTTTATAAAAATATGTTGAACAAAGACTTTCAATTACTCTCATATTTTACAGATGAATCCACAAGGAATTTGCCAAATGTGGAGTTCAGAACTGATTGTCCACGAAATTTCTATACGTCAAAAAAGAACACAAGCAGGATTTCGTTTTTAATTTCGGGAATTTTCTTAGAATTACGTCGAAATCGACACATAATGTAGCTTCACTACTCTGAAAAAGTGAAAAATGTTAGGCTCTGTAATATTGCTTTATTGATTATTATTCCAAAAATGTTAGGCTCTTTAATATTGCTTTATTGAAACAGGCTTCAGATAATACTGGTAAAAAATTATAAAGAAGGTAAACATATCTTCTTGACGTTTTTCCCTTTAAGATTTGACAGCTGTCATTCTTATTGAAAATAAAAAAAGATTTCAGCCGAATAGTTGAGAAAAATTTACGCAACCATCCAAATGAGACTGCAGCCGCAATGGACTCCCCATTAATGACAAGTTTTGGTCTTTTCGGACCACTATTAGGCGTAGTCTCTGTAGCAAACAACATTTGCAAATTCCTAGTAAGTAAATCTCGCTTAGATTCAATCGAAATCTTGTGTGTATGTGGATTACCAATTGTTCTTTGCAGGTTTATTCATCTCGAAACGCCGAAGTCCTCACGTTTCATGAACTTAAATTAAAACAATACTCACCTAACCCCGGATGGCTAGAATATGATCCCGTGGACATTTGGAAATGCACCCAACAATGTATAGAAGTAAGAATAAATCTAGAACGGTTGCCAAAAAATCGATTTCATTGTATGCGATGTCTTCCTTCCAATCTAGACCGCCTGCAAGAATTTGTTAATATTAGAGATAAACCCTCAGGATATAGTGGCATTGGGTGTTTGCACACAGCGTGGCACGACAATACTCTGGGACAAAGTGACTGGAATTCCATTACATAATGCCATCGGTGAGTCGCATTATGATATCATCTTAATTTTTAATCGATCATGTGTGTTTGGAAGGTTGGTCGGACTGCAGGACAGCAACGACTTTGAAATCGATTTTGCACACGGTCAGTGGAAATTTGAATTATCTGAAAGGAGTTTGTGGTCTGCCGTTAAGTACGTGCTTTAATTCCTTAAAAGTTAAGTGGCTCATGCTGAATTCACCCTGCGTGGGCGAATGCATTGAGAGCGGGAGATGTCTTTTCGGATCCCTGGACTCGTGGATAATATGGGTAATGACGTGGACAAAATTGCGATTAAGTTGATAGAATTGTAGATTTTTTAGAATCTCACTGGTGGCGTAGCGAGTGGAGTTCATATGACTGACGTTACAAATGCTGGGTACACAATGCTCATGAATGTATATACGCTGAAATGGGAACCGAAATTATGTGATTTCTTTCAAATTCCAATGAACATTCTGCCAACAATCCGCACGAATGCAGAAACGTATGGTTTCATTGTGGATGGTCCACTAAATGGATTACCAATTGCCAGTGTAAGTATTCTCAATATTCTTTTAACTGCACGATACATTTATTGTATCTTTAATTTTAGTGCATGGGGGATCAACCAGCGGCGCTTCTAGGACAATTATGCACTCGGGTGGGCCAATGGGTGTGCAATATAGATGATAGTTGTTTTGTTCTCCTCAACACTGGACAAGAAGTGATCGATTCGGACAATGGCCTTTTGAGTAGCGTTGCATTTAGACTTGGTCCAAAAGAAAAGACATTTTACGCTTTAGAAGGAGCTATTTCCAATGCGGGCTCATCGGTAACATGGCTAAGGGATCAATTGCGAATCAATACGGAAATCAATCAAAACGGCAATACGGCTGATATGTTGAGTACTTTTTTGGGTGAGAATTCAATGATTTCCTCGTCATGTTCGTCCACAATGTTGAATGGGTTGAATGAAAATGTTGCACCAGCAAAACGTAGCGAGATACTTTTTGTGCCAGCATTTAATGGACTTTATGCACCTTATTGGCGGTTCGATGCTAGGGGGTAAGTTTCTTAAATTAAATCTTTATTTAACAAACTTCATAATATAGTCTTTCCTATTGCAGAATCATTTTAGGATTAACAAGTCACACAAGTGCAGAAAATATCACACAAGCGGCTTACGAGTCGACTGGCTTTCAAGTTCATGAGATTATGAGGTCGTTGAAAAAAGACACACCAACGTGGGAGTTGTCATCAAAGCTTATCGTTGGAGGCGACTTCTCTGAAAATAATCATTTCCTACAGTTTATGGCTGACATTATTGGAAATGTGTTGGGTGAGTTGAAATTACCAATGAAGATTTATATAGATTAAAAAACAGTACTTTAATTAGAGCGACCACAGACTACCTCACCGTCGTGTTTGGGGACCATGATTGCGGCAGGCATTACAATGAGGATAATTTCATTGGAGAATGCTCAGAAACTGTTTACGCCACCATACGATGTTTTCTATCCGACAACAACGCCAAATCGTAAGTTTTTGTTTCAACATCATTTATGCAATTTCAAGACCATTGAAGAGCACTTTTTATCTTTTCTTTTATTCATATTTGTGCGCCGATCCGAGATTCCAATCATGTTTCTTCTATACATTGAAGCCGAATCATTAGCCCATTTTATTTGGAACATATCCAAGGGCTACGCGAAGGTGTTTTCAAACCAATTGCGATTTATCAAGTTATCAAACTTGAATTTCTGTTAGCATGAAACCTGGTTTAGTTTAATAAATTATAAGTATTATATATTATATGTTGGAGCGCCGCGCATTTGACAGCCACTGTTATTCGTTCCTGTACTGCAGTTCTTCTTAACAATTTTCCAACATAAAAAAACATCGCCACACCATAGTTAAGTGACTTCAATTTAACGATTTCTCATAACGATATTTTAGGAGGATTACCCCTTGAAGTGGTAAGACGAAAATCACTATTTCTGGCAACGGTGGTGGTTAAAAGCAACGACTCCTTTTTTATGCTGCGTTCTTCCATCTTGTCCATATTTCATATTTTATTTTAAGTTGAAAGGTGCATTTTGTGTTTGAATTTGCTTAATCTCACTTCCTTCGCGAAATGATAAAAAAACGTGTTTCTTTTTCATAGGTCGTGAGCTACTCTACTGCCGATGGGATTATGCCGTAAGAAAATGTCTCAACTGGAATAATTTTGAATCGTACGAATCTGACATGGAGCTATTTAGACAACGCGAACGGGATCCAAATCAATCAATTCGAAACTCAATACCCGGAAGCATATATCTTACGACTTCTTTTATTCTACTATTAGTTGCAAAATTTCTAAAGTCGGTTCATTAAATTTGAATTCGCTCGAGCGTGTCTTCCTATGTCATGTGGAATGTGAAACGAATCTATCAACCTGCACTGCTGGCCATGTGATTAATTCGTACAAATTTTAGTGATTAATATATACTTCCTTTTTTATATTTTCGTCATGCTTTCCCAGTAAGTCTCTAGTCAAAACGTGAAAGTGAGAATTCCGCGCAGAGCCGATCAAAAAATTGTATATTTTCTAATTGTGTACAGCATTTATATAATATATTTTTTAAACTTTTGATTTTTATTAAAAAGCGAATACACTTATAGATACTCGTAGATTGGAGTATTGACTTACTTTCAGATGGATTGAAAAGCTTCATGTAAGACTTGGAAACATTAATTTATTTATTTTTAAATTTATGTGGACTTAATCAATGCATTATAATGTGTATTTATTATTTAAGTTAATTTAATGTTTAAGACAATACAGAACAAGTGAAAATACAGTTGTTTAGACTAACTACAAAAAATGTGTTTCATTTCAATTATTAAGGCAGACACGGTGGATTTTATGAGTTCACATAAAAATTCACCATGCAATTTCCGTGGATTATTGACCCGTCGATGGTGATCCTAGGTGGGTCATTTAATTTTAATATTATGAATAATTGTGGACTTCAACAGAGCTGGCAGCAAGATGTGCTGAAACACTTGCAATGCTCATTCTCCTAATTGGAAACAGTGCCTTATTTGACAGTATGTGTGCAGGCTATATTTACCACACCGGAGGATTGACAATCGTTTGCAAGAGGCTGTTAAAAGTGTGTAATGTTACCTTTCAATTTTTGAACTTGTGAACTTACGATCAGGAGTCCGTCGAACACACAGTAAGAAAATACAGCCCTACGATTCAACCGGTGTCTGGTACAGCTGGTCCAACACAGTCCCTGAGTTTCGGTGTTTGTTTTCCTCTTCATATTGGTAGATAGAATGCAATCTATTTATACATTCATGAGACTATTCATCAATCAATCTAGCAGGATACCCTTTCAATTCTGACAACATATCTGCCCTTCAGTGCAACCTTAAATATGCTTGCTTCCACTCCCTTTTCCCGTAGGTTGTATTTTGTAATAAGATGGAAGACTTTATGTTCCTTTTTTGAGGGGACACATGCAAAAGTCTTTCAATTGAATTGTTGAGCCTCTGAAACAGGAATTCGACTGAGGGTAATATAAACCAAATCTTAAAAGAGACTTAAGACTGGAGCATTATTAAGAACAAAAATAAAATATAACAACCTCCTTTCAGTTCCACAAAAATAACCGACACCTTAATCCCTGCAGAATTGAATAAAATTTATTATACGCGTAAGGCTTTCTATTATAATTGGTATTCAGGTTGCAAAAGCGAGACCAGAAGCTCAATAGGCAATGCAATAAAATATATTTTATCTCGAAACATTATTTTTCATAGCAAACTAACTCCGCAAACAATACCAATTGAATTCCTCTCTATTTTCATAAAACAGAAGGACTTCCGATTAAATTTCATGGCACAACACTCGTGAGCGCACTGTGTGAAAAAAAATAGGAAGTTAACACGATAGAAAGAATCGCATAACAAACTTCTTAGCTTACGTTCTAACAGCCTATATTGAGGATTAATGCAATGGCAGACATCTAGTAGCTCATGGAATATAGAAAACTACGCAGACATACTTTTTTGCAGGCCGAGGAGGAGCATTCAGGCAAAAAAAAACACCCAACATCATCATCAGTAGCAGCATCATCATAACTTCTTCGTTGTGCCTTCAATTTTATGCTGAATCAGAAGTATGAAAAACATGGAAGTTGAGGCTGAGATAGCCGCATGCCTCATTCCCTCAGTTTCAAATCATCCGTATATTAGTAAGGGGAAAATTTCTGAATGGTAAATCATCATCATCATCGTCTCCTCGCAATCTCTTCGCCCATGGCTGAATCTTGAGTGCAATGTTGGATTTAAAGTGCCCACTTCAAGTAACTTTCAACCCTCATTACTGGGTGATATATTCTATAAAAACGCCCCAGCATCCATTCCATGTTGATGTATGATGTGTATCTTTTATTTTTGTTCTCCAGCTAGAATGTATCCATTCAATGATACTTTGGAAAATGGATGGACGGATGGCAAAGTGGAGATGCTATTTGGTTTCACATTTGAATGAGATGTCATCCCCGACAATAGTTAAAATATTAAATTTTTTCTCTGCCTCAGGTGTGTTTTCTATAGAATAGGAATTCATGATATTTGCATTTGCTCTTATTCATTTAAGTTTGGAGTCTTATGATGGTGGGAACAAGGATAAACAGGAGTCACGTGAAATTATTGTAATTTGGTAGGCATTGAGATATGATTAGAAAATATTAAAAAAAAAATCTCGTTAATGTTCATTCTTTGTTATATAGGGGCTTCAAACCCAGAATATCAGTTGGATCCGCGTTTTCTTATATTTGGCTTTAAGAATAAAATGAAAATGCCGAAACGGAAAAATAAAAAGTCTGAAGAACATGACACCAGTTTCATAGTTATATGGACTCCTAGATAGCTTCTAACCGAATCAACGAAACCGAAAGGATTCAAACTCGTGAATAATTAGATCTCTTATCGAAAATTCCTCTGGAGATAAGCCCTAGAACCTTCGTTTACAATCAGACATTTGCCGGGGATATTTGTTCGCTATTCTGACTATTTTTACTGAATGAGTTCCCAACCCGTGAGGATCGTTTGGTTTCGGCATACAATTCTCAATGCAGAGTCTATTGAAATATTGAGTAAAAGGTCTCAAATCACAAGTTGTCCAATAAGGTTTCCATTTTATTGGGAACAAGACACCATCATCTATCAATGCTGTCTATCAGTGGTAGCAACAAATTAAGTGGCATTGTTGGAATTAACGGCTGGAGTACTAACTGCGCTGAATGACGAAAGCACTTGAAAAAATCCACCTTTTATCTACGATGAAGAAAGTATTCACGGCAGTGGAACTAACATACCATCTCTGTTTGGAGATTTTGTTGAACTCAAACTATATTGTTGACTATGCAAGTTTGCGAGTTAGTGTATCACAGCTTGAAGTTATCATAGACACATCAAAGCCTGGTTGCAGTAATTATCGCAATGCTTGAAATGATTCTCGGATAACCAAACCCTAGATCTCAAAAGTTCGTGTCTAAGTGAGAGATGCCTGGAAAATAGCTCCTTCAGGAGAATTAATTGGCAAGGTGTTGACAGCTCTGAGTACAGTAGTGTTCCTTTTATTCATTTTATCTTTCATTGGCGAGGTCGTGAAATATAGAATTGATTCTATAAAAAAAAAATATGATCGTTAGAATCTCAGCTCCAAGAACGAAAAATGTGCCTTTTTTCTTTATGTAGAAACTGGCCGTTGACTGTTTTGTTCATTAATTCATTTGCCTGCGTTGAGAAGCTGAAAACTTCTATTCTTATCCCAATCCTTTAACCAGTCTACATAGCCATTGAAAATTGGGACATCTATGTATATATATTTTCTTAAAAAGAAGAATACGAGTAACATTACATATAAATTTATACAACCGTCACGTGCTTGACGATATATTGTGCTTCCTTACCTCGTACCAATAGTAAATGTGCACGTCAAACGGCAACACAGAAGAAGAGCCCCGTCGATCGAAATAGACACCCTTAGGTATGACTCACTCCAGCTTTTAACTTTGGTATTCATAACAAATTGCCTACGTGTTTCGAACGTCAAACAGTCCTTCAAGTGGAACCTACTAAACTTTGAGCTTGATGCCGCATATAATGTGCACCGCATAACATCTGAGGCTTGCCCAAGTATCATAATTGATAGTAATGTTATGAACGAAGGATATTAAAATTGATTTCTTGTTCACAATGGTGTCCTTCGGGAATGCAACGGGTTATATTTTTAATTCATCCCTTCTATAAAATGAATTAAACTACTGCGGCAGCAACGGCATTGAAAAAAACATGGTAAATAAGATTACACCAAATTATTGGCATTATTTGTCTGGAGTTTTATCCTGATGGGTGAATTGAGTTGAAAGAAGTTTTGCCTGCATAACGTAATGAGGCATGCATTTGCAATTGTCTGCATTGGTTGGGCGGTTGTTTTGGGTTAAGTTTGCGGTATGTCGAAAAATGTTGAAATATTGATTCAAATTAATATAGTTTCTCCTTGAAATTTGTATTATGAAAAAGTTAGTCCAGGAATGAGCATAGTAACAGCACAATAATGACTGAATAACAAGGTTATGATTTAGTGTTTTAATGCGCTTAGGAGAGCGGATAGGGAGGACATCTTGAAGCAGTGCCATGTCGTTCAAATATCGATATCAGAGAGGGTGTTGTTGCAAAGCTGAGATGTTCACGAGTTGAATTCGTTTTCAAAAGATTCTGAAACAGTTTTTAATTGTCCCAGCTAATTAGTATGAACCCACATTTCCTTTGGAACATTAAGTTGATGGCATGCTGCAGTGTTGTACTGTTGAAATGGACTCAGGTGCAGATTCAGATGCTCCTCTCCTATGTATGCTTATGATATCGTGAGTTATATGGTGTGTCTATAAGTGATGTCTGTTGGCTTAGCTCGTTCTCCTTACGCATAAGAAGTTGTACTCTTCTACCCCTATAACATCGACTTGGATGTTATACTTGCATGTGTTCGTAAAATGTATCCTAATATACTACACTGTTGTAAATGCTGCCGGTGGTGACATGCTGAAATCGGATTGCGCTTTTTTCGGCATTTTTTCACAGTTCTCGATCTTCGGGCGTTGGCTAGTCTTATAATCCATTATAACTCTGACGCTCCGTTTTTCTCGAGTTGATGCGTGTTTCCATGCAATCAGCATCTTGTGGTGACGCCAGCTTGGACTCCATATCCGAAAAGTAGTATTAACGTACTATTTAAAAAAAAGACTATTCTCAACCTACGTAGATTGCGTAAAATCAAAACTGAGGCTATTGGCAATTGGAAATGTTTGCAATATTTCTCTTCAGGTACAAACGGTGACATAAGTATAAATTGTTCTATCAGATAACAATTTGGAGTGTCAAACTCAAAAAAATTTGCAACAATCTATTAAGGAAAGTTATTTTCTAACTAAAATCACCAAAAAATTGTCTAATCACAAGAAACCTGCCTTGGATTGAGTTAACAAGAAAATCCACATGTCATCTTTCTCTCAGATAAGGGCTCATAAAGCTAAACCTTCTTACAAAATAAGGGTTTTTATATATTTCGGATATCGTGTGTGATGTTCCTTACATATACATATTTGGCTAAATTTTAAAGGTTTTCCGTTTTAAAATTCCAGAAAGACAAATAAATTTATTAAAACCTGCATAGGACCACATTTGGTTGTCGACCGCTCACATGGTCCCTTCTTTGGACAGGACTGATTTCGATATATCATTTTATATGTCATCTTACGACCTTTCTTGTGAGTCTACTCTTAGTTCTTGTGTTAAAATATTTCATTTCGAAAAATGTTAAAAATTAAATATTTAGCTTAAATTTGCAGAGAAATAATTCATGTTGAATTTAATTTGACAGTTCATTAAGAAATTTACATGGTGGTGCTTTGAGTTAAAAGATTTTATGTTTTTGCTCACCTTGACCCAAATTTTAATGCAAGAACCAATCAGAATTCAATGCTACCGCGATCCTTGGCTGAGTTGGTTGGCTTTTTTATGTGGAATTATATTCGTTGTTTGTTTGAATGATTTATCGAGTCTTAAACTCTGTTTCGTTGTGTAAATCTTTCTCTCTTACTTTTGTGAGTTTAATTATAAATTTTATTTTAAATTCATATATGTGAAATTGTGTTTTGATAAATGTTCATAGTTGTTTATACGAGTGTGCGAGTGTAAATATTTTTTTAAGTTCAAATTAACTTCTATTTTTGTTTTTCAATAATTTTCTGAGTAAATTGTTATAAAAAAAAATAAATTTTGTGTTAAAAAGTGTGTGCTTTGATTTTCATTTGGGCTCGTGGTATCGCTGGAATTTTTCTCGCACAAAACGAAAGGAGCAATCTTAGAAGGCATCAAGCTTAATGATCAAAAGTAAAGCAACAGGTCAGTGGAAAATATTTTTTTTATTTTTTGGCATGTTATATTTTGGAGATATACATATGTACATATGTACATGTTTGTCAACATGTGTCACAGATGAGGATTGCATGATTCTTGGCGATAATCCTAAATTTATATAACCAAAAGACTTGCTTGGTGAAGGGCATAAACGTTTTGTTGCTTTGGGTAGCTAAGTGGGTTTTGAAGGCTTCATTTTATGCAAATAAGGAAGGAGGTGTTTTTTTAGAATATTTTAATGGTGGTCTCGTGTTTCTGTGAACAAAGTAAAGTTTTTAAATTCTATGATTGCGACTCTGACCAGCGTGCAAGCGATTTTGTTATGGTCTGGAATGTTAGTTTTCAATTTAAGATCTGATTATGCTTAATAAGGAGACATACATATAGGGCTATATATATTAGCCTTCGTTTGAAGGCGGCCTCAAACTTTTGCCTTCACAGTATTTTTTGTGAAACCCATCGATTGTTATTTTAGAGCTTTTGATAGTCATCATAATTATACATACTTACATTGGCACCGTTCGGCGCTATTTGGATTCATTGCTGAACCTTCCTACCAATTTTCAATTAGGGATTATTGAATTCCCAATTAAGAAATACATATGCATAAAAAAATACTGGCATAAGAAAAAAGAAACCAATTTTCAGAAAAAGCTTCATAGTCTTAATTCTTAAAATTGATTCGAAGATCCTTTTAGCTGATTCATTTTTATAGCTTTGATTGCTGTGGCCGTAACAGTGAAGTCGACGTTTGGGTTGAAAATAAAATTGTCCCTATATGTATTGCGGGAGCTCTTAAGTATGCACATTGAGTACGACTAACCAGAGATAAGTGTCGATTGTTCTTATAAGCTTAATATCGCCTTTATTGAAAATGGGGCAAACAAAGCTGATTGTCCAGTCATCGGAAATTTTACATGGAAGGGTGCATGCATGCATGTCCCATTGGTGGACTTGTTGTTCTTCAGATTTTTTATATATGAACCAATCTGATCGAGGGGGGTTGACTTCTTCAGTAAATGGATGCGTATTCCTTTCCTGGCTTATCACTCTCTGCATGTGATGCCCAGAAGTAGAAGTGACTTTGTTCTGAGTTTGCCAGTTGCAACAACATCCAAATAAGATGTTTCTAACGCGAAACCTTTCAGTATTTTTTAGCTTGGAGACGTTTTCTACACAGAATGTTCTTTTCCTTCTTTTTCCACCCTTGATTCTTTTCTTGTTTCACGCGGCAACGATTGTTTGGAAATATTCAGTTTTGAAACTTTTTCGATTCACCTAACAAAGTGTCTAGAGATGAGGCTTTTTAGACAGTGATCTCTGCAATTTGTGAATTTATTACTCTACTTTCGAGTGAATTCATTATCCTCGAATCGATGTTGCGTTACGTATTTCATTTCTTCTATGATTGTTTTTCCATGCTCCTGATTTCTGTTAATACTTTAATTGGATTTTTGTAGTTGATTAGAGAAGACATTTTGACCATGTGCAATCGGGCAATCTTTTGGATGCTTTTGAAATTACTTCACCAGTATCAACGGTGACCAAAGCATTTTTTTTTATCTCATTATAGCCGTTACTGGACAACGGGGAGGGAAATGTTCAAGTTTACTTGCTCCTCCCTGCAGCTGTGGCATATCGTTGTGTCACTTACACCGAATCTAAAGGCGTGGAGATCCAATAAATGAGCCCTGTTTTCAGTAATACCGTTAAGAGGCGAATTCTCTTGATATACATTTACACAGGGTCTGTGCAATAAGGACTTCAACATTCCCGCAATTTTTGATTTCCTGATTTGTCCAGTGTGGTGGGTCTATATTTCATGCTTCACCTTCGTCCTTTGGAACCTAACACAGACACTCTCTTACAAGCACAGATGTTGACAGGATGCTGATACATAGTTTCAAATGGACTCCGACTTTGAACTACGCGTTATTGCAGTACATACCTGCTCCTGATTCTGATAGAAGGTGAGATCGATAGCTGAGCCGGCTGTGTAGATATTGCTTCCGCCGTCTGTTTTTGTATTCTCTCAATCCAAAATTGAATGTGTTGTTTTCTTAGTTACTTTTGCACTTGAAAAGTGCTCACGTTCTTATTAATTTTAATAATTTTTATGTATCCAATATTTCTGCTTTTATCGTAGTAGCGTGATTTCAGCCTTGTGGCTGAAAACTTCCATACCTGTGGTTGGCAAACAGTTTTGAGTAAAATACCTATATAAATGGTTTTTCATATTCAAAAGCTTTTCCTATGTATCGATATAACTTTCCATTGTGTTGTGTTGATGAACCTACCCTTGAGGTACGCGTGTTTATAAGGTGTTTGTTTTTATCTGTGTCTTATAACTGTAAGACCGCAGAATGGTCGTCTAAAATTGAAAGTTTATAAGGCAAGAAGTTGTTGGATGCCACTACTTTCAACCGACTTGCTTTTCTATATCATCCCAGTTTCGACCTGAAATTGAGGGCCGTGTAGAGTTTGATCTCCATAAAGGCTGCCTTATAAATGTACATATAACTCGAAGTGAAGAATCTTTTCAATGCGGTGTAAAAAGAGTAAAATAACAAAAAAAAAACATCCTTATAAATTTAATAATTTATTTATTTCTTTTGGAATTATAATGAAAAATAAACAAAAGTAAGATTTGTTTTGTTTTTATACAAAATATAACTTAAAAAACTCAACTAAAACAATAATTATTTTGTACATTATATTATTTTTTTCATTATTTATTACTATTTCTTTTATTTCCTTATTATTTAAATTTCTAATAATCATACGAAGACTTTAATTCTTAATTCTTACGATTAGGTGTATTTTATTTGTTTTTAGTTTTAACTTATGCATTTGTATTTATTAACTCTACTCTTAAGTAAAATATCGGCTTGATATTATTTTTTTCTTCAAAGAAGACAACAATGTGATTTGTTGTTTGAATCTGAAAAGTATGTTTTAATAATATGAAAAACAATAATCCTACTTCAATATTTTACGCACTTAAACTACTTTTCTGAATAATCTATAATTTCGTGAGAAACATAACTTAAACTAAGTTGGACTTGTTGGTTGTGAATTAAAATTACTTTGTTTTTTGTTTGATATTAAAAGAATGTAAATTTATTCTTTGTAAATAAAATTGGCAATGATTTGTAGCTAGAGTATGTTTGTATTTGCATTTTATTTTATTTTTTTATATAAAAATGTAAGACTAATTATTTTGTTCAGTTCTTTTGTCATGGGTGGGGGTAGTAGCAGTTGCAGTGTATATATTTGTTGATTTTTTTTTTTTCTTTTTTTTGCTTTTTCTAATTGTAATTCAGTTTGGTTATGTTCGCAAGGATCAAAATAAAATAAATAATGGGACTAAAATTAATTTACTCTACAATTATATGATTTCTGATCTTTTCTTTTTCTTTTAATTACATTTTTTAAATAATTAGATGTTATTTGACTTTCATCGACTAAAACTAGTTATCACTGGATTGCATTGCTTTACTAAGGGCCGCACAAAGCTGACTGAATGACGGACGATCTTTTGGGTTTTGATTCCAACACGATGTCTGAAAATAAAAAAAGCAAATGTACAATATATAGGGAAGGTGTTTTTATTTGTTTTCAAATTGTTGTAGTATCTACACACGTTAGTTATGCGTAGTTTTGAAATAGAGGGTTCTATTTTTTCTCAAAAAAAAAAAAAAACAAAACTTCTGTTAAGTTCCAACAATAGCTAGATACAAGGGTAACATGATGTACAAATTTTTTGACACAATTTATGAAAGAAGTTGATAATATTTTTCCTTCAAGGGTAGTTCAAATACAGTCTTGGGAATTTATTATCTTTACAAAACATTATCTAGAGACCACATAGGTCTGCTTGTATATTGGATTACCCTTGTATTTCGTTTTTTGTAGGGACCTAATTCCAATTGATAGTCCTTACAGTATGTTATGGAATTCAAAATGTTTAGATATTTTCGTTTCAAGGTCTCTAGTGTTGGATTCAAGTGCTTTAAGAAGGATCTCTGTGTGTCTACGTATGCTCATACGGTGCTTAAAAAATGAAAGGCTTCAACGAATTTTCAACAGTGGATTGAATTTCCTAGGTAGAATAATCTCGTCGCTGATGTTTTACTACTTCTTTCTTCTTTGATGCCAGGCCATAATGCAAATATGCTTGTTTGGCCATAAAAATTATCGAAAAAGCCTTTCAGTTTTAGGCCACTTTGTGACTGAGATAGCTAATTAAATGCTGGTGTTGCTGCATACGTGTTTATTGGCTTAATTTTTTTTAACGATCTCATTAGTTCATTGATTGACATTGCTTTTTTGACGGTGTTCGTAGAGTCCTCTTTTCAACACTGTAGTACCAACTAACTCGGTGAAGTTTTACTATTGTCGCGACGTGAATGGTTCTTCAGACGTTTTGTTTTGCTACTCGTGCTAACATGGGAAGCAACTTCATCTCAGCTGCCGTTTTCAAAGTCGAGGTACCTTGGAAACATAGCAGTCATAAATCCGCAGCAAGATGACAAAACTAAAAGCACTCACTAGTCATATCAACAATCCGAAGCCAGGAGCGGACAGAAATCAGAGATACGAAACTAAAATATTGAGGACATAATTCCCAAGTAAGGAGTTGGAACTCAGTGCTGAGTGCTGCGAACTCCGAGTTTTGGTTTCTTAACTCGAAACTCTGAACTAAGCAACCTGAACCTAAATCCGCAAGATGAGCACTCACTAGTCATATCAAAGGTCCGGGGGCGAAACTGTTTCGACGACTAATTTTGTCGTCATTAGTTAAAACTATTAAGTCGATTTTCAGTTTAAACAGCACGGTCAGCAGTCGGTGGAACGTAGACAATATTGAACAGCACAAAGCAAGGAGAGTTTGTAAATCCAAAAATCGATGTACTTTGCAACGTTTAACTTGAATGCTGAACATTTTCATATTTAAAGGACGTAGTTCAAAACTGTCCTTGTTTACGATAGGTTTGAAAAACTGTGCCGCGTTAGTACTACTTGAATTAACTGAGTTACACAAATAGTTACTTACCATAATTTCCTTAAGAGCTTCTGGTGTACCTTCAGCCACCTCCCATTGTAAACCACCGCCAACAGAACTCTTTTGCAAAAAGTCCTCATTGCTTAACTCCTCGAATGGCAGTTTTGTCGCTTGATTGAACAGCTCCCAGACAACAACGCCATAGGCGTAGATATCACTCTTCGTTGTATATTCATCCTCTTGAATGCATTCAGGTGCTAACCAACGAATCGGAAGCAATGTATTTCGATGCTTGAAATATTCCCTGTTGTATTTATCCTTCGACAACGCCGGGTACGAAACTTTAACAATGAAATCACTTGAGATTATACAGTTGCGGGTGGCTAAATCCCTGACAGCATAAAAATAAGAGAAATCGATTAATGAAAATTCATTTTTTAACGAAATACAAGGCAAAAGTGAGAGCACTTAATCCCAAAACTATACTCGTTCGATTGGTACTTCAGACTTACTTGTGAATATAACGAGCACGATAAATTGCATCCATTCCCCGAGCAATTTGATATGCTACAGCTAAAATCTGTCCGGTCTTAAGGGGTGGGATTGAGCCTGCAACGGCGCCATTCGCACCATTTTGTCCGGATGCCGTTGTTGCAGTGTTTGCTTTGCCAGCTGTGGCCAAAAGGAATTGCTTCAAATCACCCTACACGTGCATTGAAAATTGTAAAGTTATTATACAATAGAATTGGATTTACCCTCATTTGGCTTGATATATAATTAAATAATTACCCAGTCCGTATATTCGAGCACCAAGTAATGTGGATCCTTTTCCCGGCAGAGTCCAAACAACTTCACCACGCCTTTATGCGATATAGCACGAAACATTTCGATTTGCCTTTTGAACTCCTGGCAAGATGTCTCATCTTTGATTTTATTCAACGCCTTCACCAGAATCAATTTGTATTCATCTGAAATCTCAGTAGTTGATTCCTGTTCTTCTTTGATCTCTTCAATGTCATCCATAGACGTTTTCGAGCGTCGTTTCTCCATACTCGGGGGACTTCCACTATGTCGCTCATCCATGTCCTTTTCGCTTGCTTCGTTGATTTTTATTACCGATGACTTTATTTTACCTACAAAAACATCCCCAAATTCTCCGCGACCAATTTGAATGAGCTCAGATAGGCTGGACCGTGGCAAAGCAAGTTGATCGAAGGCGTGTGATTTCTTGGAACCTTTAGAGTTCACACTCGAGATGGTATCGTCACTCTTCTGTGCCTCATTGCCACTGCCTCTCGGGTTATTATTCCCGTTCATTTTCTTTGTTTTAGCGTTTTTATCTGCTGATTTCCCATTTTCCGGTAGACATGGCTCTATTTCAGCCATTTTGTTATTAACCTCCCCGACTTCGACGTTCTCTTTACCGGCCTCGGTTAGGCGAGCTTTACGAGCTTGCCTACGGAAGCGGCACCACAGCATGAGGCCTACAACGAGGATGATATAAGCGAAGGCCACGGACATGGTTATTAAGACAGCTCGGGTAATTAGAAACCCATCAGAAGACTCCTCCGTTGCGAAACCCTCTACAGCTACAAAAAAAATGACATAATTACACATAACATAGTTCTATGAAATGAAAAAAGTTAATTTAATACTTACGTTTTACTATGAAACGAACTTCCTCGCGTTTAAGTCCAGCACTATTGCCAATCGTGCAACCGTAACGCCCCTCATCGTCCAGATGTACCTCTGTGATTTCCAGAGTCCCATTCTCGAGGAATCTAAATCTATTCCTGTCAGTATTGTTTTCACTGAGATACTGCAAGTCCTTGTCCCATTGGATTGTTGGCTTTGGATCGCCGATGGCCTGGCAATGTATACTGGCAGAGCTCATTTCCAAAGCCTGAACTGGTCCTTCTGGCGCAACAGAAAACTTTGGAGCCACAACCACCCCTATGCTGACGGTGGCATTTATCTGTCCCTGAGTATTGCTGGCGATGCACGTGTAATTGCCACGATTCTCTGCGGAAACGTTTTTAAATATCAGTGTGCCGTTGATGTCGTCAATCGTCTCGGGCAATTGCTCTGAATTATCCTGCAATGAAACGGGTAGATCTATTAGTATCAATGTTTTAAAACACATAGAACAATAGGGTTTGAATTTTGAAGTAGAGTATAATGCGCCAAGGAGGGTGTTGATGTATTGGAAACAGGAATACGATTAGGGATTTTTGAAATGGGAATTCATTTGGATTCAATTAAACTCTGCATACATTTCAAAGCTGGTACAAAAATAGGTTTTAGTAACTGTCGGTCTATAAAGTCAGTTTGGTTTGGCGAAACATATAGGTTCGAAATTTCTAACTCGAGAGACGAAATGTGTGCTCCACAAAACTTTGATCCTGATATTTGGTCCAGTATGCGAGGAGGGCAAGGAGAAGATATAACCGAGAACTCTACGAGCTGTATCAAGATGTGGATGTAGTCCAAAAAGCCGAAATACGACGACTACATTGGCTCGGCCACATCGAGTGAACGGTTAATGCTCCGTTGGAAAATGCTCCAGCAAGAGGATCTTTGAATCAAAGCCCCCAAATTCGAGACGATAGGGAAGATCTTACCTCCGTTTTAGGGTTCAAGCGACCGCGGATGCCAGAGCGCGTTGTGTAGGTAACTGGAATCAGCGTACCCGGGATCGACAATACTGGAAGGCTTACCTGTCTCACGCAGAGACTCTTCACAAGTCGGGAGCGCGTTTTGAAAGTTAAAGTAAGTAAGCAGTGATTATTGTCATTTGTTATATTCCAAACTTACATTTAAACGAATTTAACTTAGGTTATTTTTGATCCTCAAAACATTAAAAGAAATAAGTGGCAATTGAGAATTGCAAGGAAAATTACCTTCCGTTGCTCTTTTGCCTGAGCTACGTTGTTGTTAAAAATATGAAAATGTGAATTATTTTTGATTCAAGTAAATAAGTCAGCCGCTCCTTGGAACCGAAGTTGTCCGTGATAACGTAATGAATAAAATACGAGAAAAGATGTATCACAAATTGTATTTAAGGAAATAATATTGGCTTATGAATCGAAGGAATAATAATCTCTCTTGGGCTTTATATATTTCTTCACTCCGCATCGTATTTAAAAGGCCCAAAAATTCAAAACTGAATTGTACTTTAAATCAGTCCGTTGCTTTATTTGACACATGAAACTGCTCTGCTCTTGTTTAGCCGGGTATCCCTTAAGTCAAATTAAAACTTTTTTCTAAATACAAATGAAAAAGTGAAGTGATTTCGATAACAAACTCGCCCGTTTATTATTCTTACTGTGTCAGCTCATGCTTATGTGCAAAACCGAAAGGTATAGTGATCAAAACCTATTTTTTCGCAGACCTTTGATGAAATTAACATCTCATTAGCCGTCCATGCGTGAATGAAGAGTGCCATCGATAGAATGAATCCATTTAATAATTAAAAACATATACTTAGGATTTCAACGATTAAAAACAAAGAAAAGTAAAATTTATTTTGAAAAATATACCTAATCTTTTATGAAATGCTAAAGAATATAAACAGATTTTTAGGACCCTTTGACTCTCTTTTAATAAGCCAGAGTTCATTGTACATTGTACATGAGTCAAAATCGGTTCTTGTAAAATCTAACTCACATTAATTTCACATTTCACTATTAATACCCAGTATTAATGAGTATTCGATTAGAACTTTTTTTTTGCAAATTTGCAAACTCGTCTCCAACATTTCCCCTTCTGTCGGCAATATAGAAAGTCTACCCTGGAAGATTCCTTGTTTCCTTGTTTACTACCCTTAGATATTTGTAGAAGTGTCAGCTGGTTTTTTGTTTCATTGAGGAATACCAAAATGAGCGCAGGATTGTCGCAGGATAACATGGGAAAGATCGTAAAAGAGCGATAAAGAAAATCATACAAAATCATAAATATGACATGACTGTCGGAATCATCAGATCAAAACCCCAAGTATCTGTTGTGAGATTAGGTTGAGAGAATGATCCGAGTTCAATGCTCAACATCAGAATCTGCGTTGTATGATATACCATTGAATGGCGTGGAATACTGCCACAGAATTTCTTTAATGCTAAAACCAAAGCTCTAATTTATATATCCCCGCTCATTTGCATAAAGAATTATAATAATGGATTTCTATACGGCGAAATTCTTGCACAAGACCCTGTCGATCATTGGAGTATACTCTATTAAGGCAAGTTCACTTTGCAGTTAGAAAAAATGTACTTAAATACGTAAAAGCAAAGCTACATGCATTCCATATGAACATCAATTGAACGTATTTCAATATAAGCTATACAAATATTTGAAACAAAAATTGTTTCTGGCCTCGAAATTGTTGCATTTTTTTCTTTATTTGCAGAAATTTATATTCCGGATTATCCCCATTACTCAATCGACTGAATCATAAATTCAACTGCGACTTCGGCACTAAAATTACTAACTCAAACAATGGAAAACTGTTTGTCGTCTTGTGCAACTCACGAGCCTCAAACCTTTTCGGATGTGCTCGCATCTGCCCGATTATAACAAAGCCAATTCTAGCTCCTATCGCGAAATGCAAGTGATTCTGGTAACGATGCGTTGTCGGGTTCTTTCTTTTTTCTGTTTGATTTAGTTGCACTGGGATAGCAGTTTTCGCATCGCGCCCATTTGGGACGGGATCGATGTACAACTCCAACTCGTAGGCAAACTTTGATGCAGAGTGTAAATAGGCAGAGCGAGGAAACTATGCAAAGCTTTTCACAATAGTTTGGCAAATAATATGCCAACTTGGACGCGCGTTTCTAATAAAAATTTTAACATTTTGATTGGTAGTGAACACAAAGTTTCAGGATAACAATCCATAGAGCCAACAAAACCAGCTACGTAGGAAAATACATAAATTCGCAGATGTCGCAAAGTCTGGGCGTGCAGACAGCCAACAATTCGAGTAGTTCCATGTTTAGTTTGTGAAATGAAATTTATTGTGCTAGAATGGAATTTACATGTGCCAACAAAGTTTCAATTGTGGATGCTAACTTTTGGCAATCTAATTGAATTGATAGTTTCATAGTTTTTCGAATGAGTTTTCTTATTGATTTACCTACGGTGAAGGGTTTGCTTTCGATTTGAAAGGTTACAAAATGTTGCATCTATTTTTTCGTTTGTTATCATTCTATATCGAGTTTCTTCTTTTGAAAGGGAAGAGACATTTTTTGGAATTGGAAACTCTTAATTCTCTTGATACCTTAAATGATTTTAGATCCAAGGAAAGTGGTATATTATGTGTTGATATATGAGTATTAGCACCCATTGGCCAATTTAACAAACTCTTTCCACAAATTTAAAGGAAAACATCTCAAAAGAATAACAATGACATTGATATTTTTTTTTCAATATATTTTCGAATTTACGCAATCTAAATCTAAATCTGAATCTAAATGCATATAAACAAATTCGATGAGTTGTTGCTCAAAGCTGACACTTTGTAAACGTTTTCATCTACCCTAATATCTTAAAAGGAATCTTGAATCTGATAAGCTCATAATACACCGGAAAAATGTTATTAAGGGCAACGAAAAGTATTTTATAGACCTTGACAACGGGTAAATTTTATTACAAATCTTTACTGAAAAACAAGTTAACAAGGTTTGCGACTCTCAACTTCATACGATTATATGATTTAACAAAAATTAAAAGCCGACTTTCAGCAGCGCAAGGGACAAATGCGCGGACAACAGATGCAAGTCATTACACATTTGGTCGATAAAGAGAATAAAAATTACGTTTCGATAGATTTTCGAAATAAGTTTGAACGTTTTTCGCGCACAAGTCTGTTCAAATTGATTTGTCAAACAATACTGAAAAAATATTAATGAAAAGATTCGGATTGTCGGGATGACGGTTGTATAGTCCTTATTCGAAACGTCCGAACAAAATATTTCAGAAATAAACAAAACAGTTTTGAAATTTATGCAAAAAGTCAAGTGCAACACACACTACCCAGACTACCAGAAAAACTTTCTTTTATATTTCGTTTAGATACTTTTACTTATGTGGAAATGGCATGCGTCTGAAATACTATTTGTTTTCCCGTTCGAGATGAAAAATATTTTTTTGGTTTTTTTAAGTTTTAGGTTAAGACAGTGAGCGTTAAAACTTGGTGGTTTTTGAGAACGACCTGAAAAAATTATCCACTTCAATTTTCTTGACAAAGTTATCAATTCAGGATGATTTATTTTACCACGCTCCACTTCCCTTCCTACTCATATTTTATCAAAGACCAATTCAATCCTATAACTGTTTAAAGTTTTAAGCTTAACAACACCGACCATTTTAAAACAGGGGCAACAAATAAATCTTAGAATATTTACGATTTTTCCAAGCCCTTACGATTCGGAAACATCGCAATAAAAATGACAGTTCTCCCTTAAACCTTCTGCTTCTTGTTTATCAACTCGGCATAGTCCCTTTGGTCGAAAATCCCTTTTCGTCTCTGCCTTAATAAATTACATTGGGGTGCAATAACTTGGCAAGGATTTGCTTTATTTGATTTTGACATCCAAATAGCCTAACGTCCTTACGCCTTTTATTTAGCAGACCATCCAATGGCCACCAGAACAGACTTGTTTGAAAGAAAAATACTTGTACAGGGCAAACAAAACAGAGAACAAGAAAAAAATCTCATTTTCCATCTTAGGACAAAGTTGTGTCCATCTTTTAGGATACTTTTCCGTTTTTCATATATTTTAAGAAGTTTTCTTTTTGTTGGCAAAAAAAAAACTTATTTCTTGGAAATTCTTCTTAACGGGGTTGTCTTTTTTTCTTGTGATACAAGGACTGGGTCAACAATCCCAGAGAGAAATCAGTATATAATTTCTTTCCCTAGTGCCACTCGCTTGTATTCTTTTTTACGTGCCAAGAAAGGGGAAACAGAAGAGTTTCTTCAAGTTCGGCTTTATGGTGAACGAAAAAGTTTACGCTCTTATGAAGTTCAGTTCGAATTGAATTTCCTCAATGACCAGGCTCTATATCCTCGGGGGAGTACCTTTTATTCATGCGATAGTAATTGACTGTCAACGGATGCTTGGGGGTTTTCATAATCAGGGGTGTTTTTTGCTTTTTGTTCATAAAAATATAGCAAAAAAGAAACTTACCCGAATCCACTTGACCTGTGGTGTTGGAGTTCCTTGCGCCTTACAGTGTACTTTCCCCAGAGATCCTAGTTCCAAATTCTTTGAGGTTGGCTGTGGGACGAATTTCAACTGCTCGATGATAATCAATTCTCCGATTTCCGATGAAAGCGGACTGTGCCCTTTGATGTAAATTTGACAATAATACTGTCCAGCATCACTTGCAATCACCGACGAGAATAGCAACGAACCATTATATCGGTTTAGAGTCACGCGAGAGTCCTCACGTAACATCGACTCCATATTAGGCTCGGCTGTGGTTGATGTCGATACTCCAAGGTCTGTTTGACGAAAAACTTTGCCATCTTTTCGCCATCGTAGTTGGACCATTGTGGTCTTATATTTCTCCGGAAGCTCATACGTACAAGGCAGTTCAATAGGATCGTTTTCCTTAACCACCTGCTTTGCTGCTGGATGCTGGCTGAATGTAATATCCAAGACGCTTGATCTGTCGCCTCGTTTGCCACGGCAGAGGAAAACGTTTTTGGATTTCTCAAGTAATTTTTGTCCTTTTTTACCTTCGACAAAACGCGGAATACATCCGGATCCAGACTGTGACTCTGTGCCGGCCCACTTGAGAACGTAGCCCTTTTTGCTCATCGCTCGACCAGCAGGATTAGAAGCAACGCACCTATACAAACCATTATCATAGACGGAAGGAGTTTTAATTAGCAGACGATTGCCGTCTAAGTGAATGTTTTGAATGGAAGTTAATTTTTCACTATTGCGGAACCATTCGATTTCCATTTCCCCCGTACCGTCTACGTGGCATTTCAAGATTACCTCGTCCTTGTGGTTGGTCAGTAATTGGACTGTGGCCATTTGAATCCCTGTAACGAAAGAGAAATGCAAAGAAACGATAATCAATGAATGGAGGCAAAAAGTTTTCAAATTAACTGAAAGCAAATAATCAAGATGATTTCGGGTAAACGATGGTAGAGCAACCCTACTTTGATTTTACGAGCACTTCCTGCTGCGTGCTCATGTTTATTAAGAAGCCTTATTGCCATTGATTGGGGTTGGCTACAGGGGTTGTGTTTGTATGCCTTCGAAAAGATAGATAGCAATTAGGCAAATAACTTCTTTCGTTTATATTTTTCTTTTAATATTTAATATTATGAGTTTTGGGCTTTTCAGAGATTAACAATAATAATCAATATTTTTAAGGGTTGGTAAAGTAAGTTAAATTGGCATTTCTTGATTATGTTTTGTTTCTTAAGATTGACGTAAGTTTAAAAAGCAAAACTTATCGATTTTTCACAAAAATAAATCACTATAATATTCAGGACTTATCAATATTCTTCGACTTAGTAATTCATCCCATACTATTTGGACTTCTCACTCAAGTTTTTGACAGTTCAAACCATATATTGTTATCCATAACAATGATATTTTGATAAAATTATGACTTAAACATATGTTAAACGTTTAGAAATGGATAAATAAATATTATTTGAAAGGTTTTAAAATTTTTCAATTCCAAACTCATATCTAAAAATGTTCAAAAATATTCAAATGCTGTCCATGGCCTTTTCAATGTCTAGTTTGTTAAGTCCACGGAAACATCAGGATAGTTGAATGGTTCTTACGGAATCGATTGGTGGATATGAGTTGTTTTAGCAAAAACTGATTCCAGTTTTTTTTCCACACAACAGAGTTGTAAAATAGGCAGGCATACGTCACTGTTTATTGTGTTTGTACTGAAACATTTTTATTACCAACGAAAATATTCATCATTAATACATTTTGAAAAAAAAGTTTAAAAAGAGGGTATTTCAATACTCGGTCAATTTTGTAACAAAATATTGGAAATGCGATTTGCTTTGAAAAAAAATCCTTTCTAGTTTTCTGTATTCATATGTACATGCATATCATATATGCATCACTGTTGGCGGATGTATCACTGGTAAACTTTGACTGGTGTTGATTTTCTGGTCACCAGAATTGGCTTTTATTTTTGTACTTTTCCATTCCAAAAAATTTCTGGAAAAAGTGAATTAAAGAACGGGCACAGATCCTCTGTTTGTAGAAGTTACAAATTCTCAATTTCCCCTGATATGATTTATAAATGTGTGAGTTTGAAATTTACTTAACAAAGCTTAGCTTGAAGTCTGCTGCTTGGTCTAATCCAAAATTGAAAGTGTTTTTCATAATAAACAAATAAATCTACCTAAAGGTTTTAGTCGTTAAATAAAATACCTAACAACTTGTATCTTTTCAATCTTTCGTCGTTGAAATCCGACTAAAAACAAACAAAACTAGAAACAATAGGAACACGACAAAATCTCACCCAAAATATTAATCTCTTAAAAAAAATGTAATCCCCCCGAAATCCACTGAGATAAAACTTTTTCAATGTCGTTATTATTTTGGTTCTCCCTGTCCGCGGATGCTTTTGGTCGCTTCCTACTTGAATCGTTTTCATTTGGAAAACATTAACTTCCCCCGTGGGGAGATTTCTCTTTTGTTTGACTTTTGTCGGCGAATAATATTTTTTACAGCAGGGTACAATGACGAAAGAATATAAGATTAAAGCGCCCGAATGCGTAGCGCTTTCTGGCTTGTCACTTTGAAAACCTTGTGTTTTACATAGAAAAGCTATGGGATATCTTTCAAGTAGCATGGAAATATGTCTTAGTGGACACAGAAGCTCCCTCTTCCTCAATGAGAATGTCAAAATTTGAGATGTCCATTGCAGGGATCATAACCCTGCCTTCTCTACATGTGATTCTTGGGCTTTGAAGTCTGGATCTTTTCTGCGATCGCTTTGGAACATCGATTGGCATTACTTTTTTGGCGCAGGATAGATCCTTTAAACAAGAAAGTGATAACCTAGGCATGCCGCAGTTGCTCTCGGTTTGCTATTTTTATTTTTTATATATTTTCGAACGTTGTGAACCATATACAAGTTCAAATGCATAATTGTAGAGCAAATCTTTTCGTTAATCTTTGGAGATTCTTTTCTGTCACAGAAGTGGAGTTTTTCCACCATTTTATTCACACGATGTTAGGCGATGATTTATGTCGTTCAGAGTTCAGTTCAGACTCTTTTTTTTTGTAGAATTAAGCATCTTAAAAAACTTCCTGAAAAAAACGCTTCGACTAACTCATGTACGTTAACTAAGCTTAAATTACTTACTGGTCCTTTGCAGGTGCTCTAAGCTTATCCTTGTATTTATTTTATGTCTTTGGCCATAAAACGTCATACTTGTACCGAATTCTTGTTTTTAACTTGAACATTTTAAGTAAATAGTTTGCTGCACTATTGGAAGAACTTTTCTAGGCAAAAATATGAAGTGAATGAATTAAATGCTTTCTTGTCAAAAATATTTTCCCTGCAGCGTGCTTTTTATTCAGGTTCGAAAATCCAATACATATTCCCTTAGTCATGTCCACATACATATATTTACACAGCGTTACAAAGTCCTGCGTCCGCCATTCACCAGACAAATAAATTCAATTTTATTTTCATTTCTCTCGCTTTTCTGTTTTCTTTTTTTTGCGGAGGAATCTAGCTTTGACATTTGTTATTTGTTAATTGGTTGGGAATTGGTAGGCTTTTTTCTGCAAGTAACTCTATTTAATGAGATTCCGATTAATGAGGTGTATATGAAGGAGACTTTGTCAAGGAATTAAAATTGCGATCCACACTTAACAGAGGAGCAAGGCAGAAATGATTTTTATGTTCAAAAAAATTATTTATAATTTAGTCTAGACAATTGAGAAAATTTAAGGCGAATTTACGCAAAGAGTATCGAACTAAACATTCTAAACTCGAAACTTTTTCCTTAATTTAATGTCATCAGTTCATCATCGGAAAAAGAAAATTATTAATTCGGGATTCTTATCGCAGAGTGAAGAAAAGGCATCATTGTATGCCAACATGCTGTGTTTTTGATGAAGTCAAAGTAAAAACTTAAGAATACTCGTGCGATGAAGATTCTGTATAAACTTGAAGGAATCGAGTCTCCAAGAATTTTCCCTTATTTATTTGTATGTTGTGTACCGTAATATTTTTGTTCCCTTGCAAGAATTAAAATACAGCACGTTTTTCTTATTTTAAACTTTTTGTGGTATAAGTACAAATTTAAGGTTTTCAGATTTTACACTATACCATAGGTTTTAATTCCCTTCTGAGTACCTAATATATGCGACAGAAACGTGATTTGATTGCATCGATAAAGAAGCTTTATTTTTTTTACAGCTTTCAGGAATCGCAGTCATAAGTATTTGGTATTAAATCAAACTTGATATCCTACGCCTGTGAAAAAAAAGGTCGTGACAAATAGGCCGACAACGAAGTGATCAAATAATGGTTCCGTTATTTCTTTTTGAGGTACGACAATTGGTATTTCCCATTGCACATACAAATATCTTTGTTATTATTTAAAAAATAATACATTTTTTATTTAATTGCCCTGCAGGATTTTCGAATAAGTCTTAAATTTACTTATTTCTTATACATTCAAACCACTGTCCAATTGAGGCAGACCAATGTCTTTTAGGCTTGGGGTTGTGAGAGTAATAGTTTGTTGTTTCCTCTTGACTTCCAAACTTCGATCTACTCACGCGTTTTCAAGTACCTAATGTAGATGAATTGTCCATGATATTATCTTTCTGAATAAAGTATTCGTGCAACCGTTCTTTTGTTTCTTAAATGAATGACACTAAAAATGTCCTGACAGCTAATCTTTTTCGAAAAATTCAGTCATATTACAGCAAAATGTCTGACTCATGGAAAACCTTATTCCTACGAGTTGTACAAAATTGCATTATCAGCTTGTCAAGATATTGCGAGCAGAAAGCATCAAGCGTCAGTATCGAATACTAAATTCGCAAATTCGAAAGCGAATGACTAATTCGAAAAGCTTCACGCTAATATAAAAAAGGTCGAAAATTTAAAACACACCTGCTAGACAATCCTCACATACCAAACCCTCTTGGGTGGCACCAATTTGTCTCTGGCTTTATTTGATAGACTTTGTGATAATATTTCTTCCACTATTGCCTTTCGATGGTGTGAAAAGACTTCAACTGAACGCACACTTGAATACAAAATAATGCTTCTTTCGACGTCCGCGAGTCTTTGGATTGAAACGCAGGTATTTTTATGTTTCAAAGGAACTAACAGTTCACCTGCATGTGCACACATTACCAAGCCACATATTCTCACCTAAATCAAAGGAATTACATGGTGTAATGTGGTGCTTGGATATGGAAATTCATGTGAGAAAATAGCATGTGTCAAGATGAAAGATACTGTCGACCAAGTGACTTTCTTTATTCTCATGTTCAGCTTTTGTTTCATCACGCTGATCCAGTTTCCCCGTCACCGTTGCCGCCGCCATAAAGACGTGGCGACTTGCTCGTATCACTTGCTCAACGCTGAACATTTGTGTGCACTGTGTTATGCCTTGCACGTTACTCTTACTCATACACACTGTTGCTTTAGGATTCGTGGTGTATCTTTTCAACTCTGTGTGGAATTTCTATTTAAATAGTAGTCGTCACAGGATTAAAGAGGATGCCGGCGGAACTTGGGAATGGAAGGAATACTAGCTGCGATGGTGTTAAAAGCTGGTGCGAGATGCTCACGATATCCTTTTCCGTTTCTACTTTGTAATTTTATTTCTTTTTATCCATACATATTTAAGAGGATGCAGTTTGCTTGGTTGTCGGCGCAATGTTGCCTGTTTACTCGCTAAGGAACACCGAACTCTTTCATTTTGGACGTGCTCCTCTCGATGGGGTGTGAAAATTCTTTTGTCAATTGTATATTCATGCGCCTTTTGTTAAAAGGTGTTACTTTTATGTTTGCACTTTCACTCAAGGGGTTAATTCACTCGCCTTTAATCCTTTTATCTGAATCCTCGACATTTGTGCATTTGTTCAAACAAAAAGTTTGAAGATGTTTATGTTTTTCTGCAGCACTTGTTTTGAATTTTGGGTTGTTCGATGTGAAAGTTATTGTTTGTGCCAGGATGGTTTGTTTTTTTTTTTAAAAGAAATATTGCTACAAAAAACGCGGTTTTCGATATTAATTCAGAAGTCGACTTCTACAACGTATCACAGCATAGCGAAATTCGAAACTACTGTACTCATGTACATGCTTGTTGATGTTGCACTTGATTAGGTTTAAATTTAAAGATAAGTGATTTTAGAATTTTGCTATCCTTATTAAAATAAGGATAAAAATACTTAGGCTGCCTTATTATAACCTGTAAATAAAAAGTTTTATGGTTATAATTATGTAAATGTTTTTGAGCATCTGCAGATGTCGCGGGCTGATGACGCTCTACAGGTGGATGAAATAGATATACGAGTAAAAGTACAGTTGGTGAAACCTATTGATGTCCAATTAAAAATTCGGTATTTATTTAAATCATTCTATTGCGTTCCAGAAAACTGCTTTGATAGTTTTTGTAACGAGTATACAATGCACAAATTCTTAGTATACCACATTCACTACAATAGCAGACTGAAACGCTAAGGAGAAACATGGTGCTACATCCTGAATCAACTTAAAAGATATCTAAACGAAATCCTTTTTATTTTCCTTTTACACAGTAATTGTTTAACTAATCATATTTTTCATAGACTTCAGAGAATGTGTAATATGTTATTGCAAACGTGAGCTGTTATCGAGTTTTTAGACCACCTCGAAAGCCAAAGGCATGAGGTCAGTAACAATTTTAGGAGAATTTAATGAGTCTTGGAAGTTTATTTTACCTAAAAAATACTCTCCATTTTCTGTCAATCAATTAAAGTTGGAAAATATTGGCGAAATGCTTCTACTTCAAAAGAAGCCATTAAATATGTTCTTGTCTAGTATTGCAAAGAAACTTTAGCAGGCACTTCTAGGTTTAAATTTAGCAATAACCTTGCTTATAAATAAAAGTAGTACAATAAACGCTACCTCAGGTGTGCCTCAAGGTAGCCACCTTGGTCCTCTTTTATTCATTCTAGCCATTAACGATGTTGTTAGTGTGATCAAGAACTCAAATGTTCTAATTTATGCCGACGATATAAAAATATTTAAGTGTATCCACAATCTATCCGACTGCAGCGCTTTGCAGGATGACCTTAATTCTTTTGTAAAATGGTGCTTCAATGATTGCTTATCATTAAACATATCTAAATGTTTAAGCATGTCCTTTTCGAGAAGACTTAATCCTCTCTCCTCTGTGTACACCATAAATAGTTCTACGCAGGCTAAAGTAAAACTGACAAAAGAACTAGAGGTACAATTCGCTCCAAAGCAACACCCTTCTCGGCTTCATCAAACGGTGGAGTAAAGAATTTTCATGTCCATTAATCACGAGTACCCTGAACACTACATTTGTAAAGCCACAGCTTGAGTATGCATCCAATGTGTGGTCACCGTATTACTTAACACAAATTGAGCGTATCGAGTCTGTTCAACGCAAATTTGTTCGTTTCGCACTTCGGCATTTATCGTGGACTGATCCTCTGCGTCTTCCACCTTATAAGGACCGTCTTCTACTTATCGGCCTTGATTCATTACAAAAACGTCGGGAAGTCTATGATATTGTGTTTTAATATCAGCTTATTGCTAGTAATATTGACGCACCACCACATCTTAACCAAGTCAATTTTAGTGTAAAGTCTTTCAATTTTAGAAACTCAAACATTTTTGACATAAAATACCACCGTACGAATTACGGGTGCAACGAACCTGTTACTCGGATGTCAATAGAAGCGAATGCAAACTGTCATATGTTCGATTTTGTATCCAGTAAACTGGCACTCAAACAAAAACTTTTTGGACGTGTCAATTCTTAATGTGCATGCTACGTCTTTTTTCAATACTCTTGTTTTTATTTGTATTTATTTTATAATTAACATTTGTTAATACAATATATATATTTTTTTTTAATAATTGTTTAACTTTGTATTTGTGTATGGTGTTAGGCTTTATTTGTTTATGTCTACTAACAACTAACACCACGCTAAATGATGACTGTGACAAGATGGGTATTACTCTATGAGTAATACTGTCACTTACATTGCTTGTTTTATAAGCAGTACTGATAGCGTTTATATTAATGGAAATACTAGAGTATGTCAATGCAATCTTTTATCACTGTAAAAACAAATATATCTGTAAAAGTTAATATTGTTGCAACCATCTGAAAGTCTTGTTTATTCAAGAATAAATTCTGTCTAACAATTTCTTCTTTATGGATTTTGTCATATACAATTGTTCGTAAAATTTGGCAATACAAATTAAACTTACAGTCAAACACCGCCAAATCATGAAATTAATCCTCGCTTACAAATAATAAAAACCAAGAAGGACAACTTTATACGACAAGGCCCCATTAATTTTTCTCCCTTACTGCTCCAACAATGTTTACCATTAAGTTGAAACTTCCTGTTGCACTTCGATAGCAATTATCCTTTCTTGAAATCTACGACAGCAATACAAATAATCAGGAAAAACTAGTTCTTAAGCACACACCTTTACAATGGAAACCTTGCAGTTTGCATAGTCTAACACATCTCCTTCTCGAAATTCTTTAACCGTACCCTTTTTTTTTTCTTTTTGTGTTTGTTTCCCCAAGTTACTGGAATGTTCACTCAACCAGTAGTACCTTGGTAAAATTATTGTGTGCCATTGAGAAAAAATAAAGAAAAAAATACGACTTAAAGAATCCTTTAGCTATGCTGCAAGACCGCACTCTACAACTCTCTTTGGAAGGGGGGAACGGATGAGGGGCAAATATGCACAGGAAAGGTGGAATGCGATGTGGAAAACGATAATGGGCATCTTAAAAGTTGAAATTCAAATCGCGAAATGAATGGTACAGTGAATCAAAGTAAAAGTTGGCAGCATCGTTGGGCTTTGGCTGGAAGAGTCGCCAGAATGAACGAAAAACTATGCTTAAAAACGTAAGGAAAGTTGACAGTATCACTGTATGAGCTTGTCTTCCTGTATGGCAACGGTCGTTGGCTAGATGCAGGCACATACTATATACCGCACACATTAACTGTGTGTGGCGGCAAGGTATCTTACATCAGAAAGATATAAATCTTATTGTCGGCGTGTAGTCACTCCTATTGCAGCCGCCATGCCTTAAACCTTACCCTCCACTGGTAATGGCACAATCTTACTCGTTCCTCATTCGTTGCGTTCCTTAGTCGAAGAAATCCGAATTCGCTCCTTAATGTGGACAAGAACTGTGCCGAAGATGGTGGCAGCTTGGATATGCAAATGCAGTCAGTGCATTTTATTGCCGCATAACGCATAAGAGACTTTATAAAAGTCTACGAGACTATGCAGTGCATTTATCCACGGATATGGATCACAACTATATTTAGGTTTAGACGGCGAAATATTTGTACATTTTTATCTGAGAATTAAGAAGAAGCTTGATGACATTTATTGTTCTGATTGATGAACGCTCAGAGATTCTGATATGATATGAACCTAATTACTTGGGCGTAAATTACGTTTTTTTTTGCTGAAACTCCAACATTTTCTTTCAAAATGAACGAGCTAGAAATAGGCTTACTAAAAGGACTAAAAACGGCAAGTGATGATTTTGAAATTTTTATTGAGTAGTTTGTTTTTGTCAAATAAATGGCACAAGAGTTGCCGTGGAGATCAGTCATGGGAACCAATCGAGGCCTGTTTATACATATGCTAAATATCTACGCTTAAATTGCAAGCATATCTCAGAACTTCTTAATGAGAATTTACTATCAAACATTGATTGGTCCCTTTAACAGAATTTCATCGGAACCTTGAACTTGTATGTATTTTTGAAAGGAGAGTTCAGACTGGGTCAATTGCGTTTCCCTTTTATTAATTCTTTAATAATTTCATGTGTCTAAAGGGGTTATGAATACCCTTATAATGCATTTTAGTAAAGCGAATAGAAGGATTAGGAGAAGAATTGAACGATTTGAAATTCAAATGTATTTTGGTTTCCATTGCACGAAGGCCCTCTCGGATTTTCGAACTTCTTATAAGATCAGATTTATCACTCCGGCTATCATGCGAAGCATGTTTTTCTCCGCCTACTTTAATTTTCTTCCATTTTTTTTAACATTAACTCAAATTGTGCTCTGAACATATGACTTTAACTTTTCGTTTAGATTAGAAGGCAAATTTTTCAATCACTGAAATTCCATTTACAAATTTACAAATGGCTGAAATGGGCAGCACATGTATTAATTTTTTGTAGCCTCCCTCTTATACATATTTATTTAAGGGACATTTAAGTCAAGCTTATAATGGGTCGATTATCAATAGAAAAAAAAAGCGATTACAAAAAAAATTCAGGACGGTTTCCTGGTGCATTAAGATTTTGATTGAGAAGTCTTCGTCGACTCCTTCGGGCATCAAAATTTAGTCTTTGTTGCCTTAAAAATGTACACCATTAGGAACTTTTACGCACGTAGGTTTCTTAAACTCGTCCTTTCATAAGCACACTAAAATCAGATTTTCCAAATTCAGTCGTCTTATACCTTCTAAACATTCTTCATGGTCGGTGGCATAGATTTATAGATTGTTTTATATTTATCGTTTTTTTTTTAAATTTGGAGAAGATAATCATTTATTTGGAGACGTTGATTATTATATTTTTTCGGAATCGACAGGCACTCGGCATTGAGCTTTTGGTGATAAAAATTGGATTATGAAAACACCGAGAATTTGTCATTTTCTGAGATAGTCAGCAACTCATTGCTTAAATTTCTTCGCAATGTGGCTTTGTGAGACATTTGCAACATCTGTTTGCCACGTTAAGTCAAACTTTTTTATCTTACGATACTTTAAAAAATATATTGCTTAATATAAAACATAACTCTTCGGAATGCAGGGAGTACCAAATGACTTTTGTTAAATATTTGCTTAAGCAATAATATTGCATATGTTAAAAAGAGATTTTTTTTTATAAGTGCTTTGTTATTATATTTCGCAAGATTCAACCATTAGTGTCAGCCGCCTTTGTAAATTTTTTTCACGCCATAGAACGATCTCCTCTTTTTTTTTTAGCACGTCTTATGAACTGGTAACCAAATGAAAGTCAATCTGAACTTCATTTCCATCATTGCTGTAGAAGAGTTTATGTTTTCGAAACCTTTGCAATTTTTATTCATAGTCGTCGATTAACTTCCGGACATTTGCACTTTAGCAGAGTAGTAAATCAACTAATGTCAATTTAAATACTGCGAACCGAACGAATGAAAATTATTCGATATCGATATCACCGTAAATATTCGGACGCGAAATATGGAGCAATCGGAATCAAAGTATATCCGAATTCTAAACTAATACACAATCTTTATATTATTCAACCTAAGATTTCTGTTCACTCTGTGTGCTTTACATTTATGCTTTTGATAAATCCTTTAAAGGCGTGCAACTATAAAAAAAAACTGTCTATTAACCTTCTAGCCATTGCTTAAATCATACTTCAAACTTTCCATTAGGTTTCGTCGCTGAAAACTTATTGCTCTGAATCGAGCATTTCAGGATCATTATTAGCAACCAAAAATCCTAGCCTGAATATGGAAAATATAAAAATACTTATAAATCGTTTTATCAAGTCATCAGAAAAGTACATATAAATAATTGACAAATGAATTTTCACTGAGTGACTTCTTAAAGCCAGTTTTATTACAGCTGAAAAGATTACTCTGCTCAAATGTAAATTCAAATCCGATTTTGCGAGGATTCCCTTAGCATACAATAGAAAGTTCTAATAAAACAACTCTTCTTCCTGTTGAAAGGTACTTTTCTGTGTACCATCATTCGAAGGTTTATATTCCGGATAAACAAATACGTAGACATTGTTTAGCCAAAGGCTCGTTGCGGGTAAGCCGAAGACCCGCCACATAAATAACAAACAATTGATTTTTTTTTCGGCAAGCTTTCGAAAAAAGTAATTGCAGAACTTGAAGCAATGCATCACAACGTACGTGGTAACAGGTCGGGGTATCTGTAGACAAATCCATCCCGCGTTTGGTATGAACAAACTTGAAAGTTGATCCCGGTACCATGGAATACTGCCCAATAGAAATTAAATTGGATAGTCAGGGGATCGTGTTGTTTTGTTACGATATTTTTTTGTCAAATTGTACCCTGCAGCTATTTATTTTATTTTTCATTCACAGGACCTTTGTCAACCAGTTGTCGCGCGTAAATTTGTTGTTGCTGGAGAGTGTGCCAAAAGTCGGCCGACAAAGGGTTGTTCTCCCGCTGCGTTGGTTAAGGCAATTTTAGAAATTGTGCTCATTGGAGTAGCTACAGCTGCAGTATATGTTGTGGTTGCGGCATTTGTGCCAGAGAAATCCGATATATGGTCGCGTTGTTTATATGAAATTGTGCCCGAGGAAAAAGTTCAAATAATTAAAAAAACTTTTGCCAACCGAGTGACGGGTAGCTTTTTTATTTATTTAGTTTAAATAAAATTCGAGGGTTAAAACTTTGAAGTAGCTTTTCTGTGAAGATTTGTATTTATTTTGTAATACGAGTATAGCTGAGATGTTTTTTCTTCTGTTTTGGAGGGGAATAAGTCAGTGGGATAAAGGAGCAAAAATATGTATGTGCTTGTGTAACATTGTAAAGGAGATTATTAATCGAGAGAATTAAATGAATCGGAGAATAGTTAATAAAGTTCTGGTTCATAATGGTCACATTTATTTTATTTGATCTAACAGACAGGATTCAAAATCAGCACAATTACAAACACTTAATTGACTTAATGTTATGTGTCCTTCACTCGCAGTTTCAACTGTGCTCTTCTCGGACGGTTTTAAATTCAAAGGTTTTACAAACTGAAATGTTTTTTATTTTTTCCAGGATATCTAGTTCTTTCCATAGTTAATGATATTTTTTTGAACCTGGAAGAATCTACTGCCGAGAGTATCCTTTTCTTCATGCGTCACAGACTGTAGTTGGTCTTCGGCTATGCAAAAGTCATTGTGGGTATCCGAGCCGTTTCGAAAATAATGTATACTATTAACTTAAGGAGACATCTTAATGTCTTTGCATCCAACGTATAATGGTCACCGTTTTAGCTTCTGATATGATCTTTAGTTTTTTTTTTGTGGTTAATTTGGCGATCTCGGGCTTTGTCTGTTCTAACGCCAGGACAAAAATGGCTGGCTGGCTGTTATAATGATAATGAAAAACTGTCTCTTATGATCATATCCATTGCCTGAATGTCGCTGCAGCACTCTCCTACCTTTTAAGAGCCATCGACCAACCTTTATTGGATGAGGAGACCAAGTCCTGATCCGGATGCAGTCTTTGATCGTCAGTGTAAAAGGCTATTTCTGTAGTTGAACAAACTGCTTATTCAACCTTCTCTCTTTGTGAAATTTCTGGCAAAAGTTTTGAAAGCGACATACCATATTCTGTATGTTCTCCGGAAGCATCCGATTGCCATTTCTAAGAGACCGACTGCCGAAAGTATGAATGAGCGTTGAGTGGGCATTTTTTTCTGAAAACTCTATATTTCTCCATAAAAGATGATCTTATGTTTCACCATACTGGAATTGGTAAGAAATTTAATATATTTTCATAAAAGCATATATTTTACATAAAAGCAAGCCTTTTTTTGTTCTCTTTCAATAAGCTCTTCACGTATTGAATACTACCTATAGCTATATTGCATCTTAACATGAGCTTAAACTGCAAAAAAACGAACTATCATTGAGTAAAAGTTCACAATATGGGTTATGCGATGATAACGTAGGAATAATAATATAAAATAGTGATGATTACTTAGGTTCTAATCTGAAAATTAAACCCAAGAAGGTGATTGCTTAAATCTGCAAGAGGTTTGCTAACCAAAGATGTAATCTACAAGAGATTATTATATATTAATTTAAGTCAATAAACGTTACCGCAGTGGACATTCAACACCTCAGTCTTTTAATTTAACATTTACTCTGCCATCAATATTTGCTATCAATTTGGGATTGTTGTCATGAAGAGTTGGGCCATTATTTTATGTCAGGCCCGTAATCTAACCTCAACGTCGACAGCTTCAAAGCCATATCCTACAGATGGATTAAAAAGGTTTATTGCTCTCACGTGTAATTTAAATACACTTTTTCATTCTTAAAAGTGCATTTGCTATAGATAAACAACACCCAAGAAAATGCGCTCACACATGACTTTAAATTTTCACATATGGCAGACTCAAGACTACATATACATATGCGTTCTGTGATCTTAGACAGGGCCACTGGCCGCAGCGTTTTTGTTTTCGTTTTACAATACTTCTTGTATTGGCAGTCGAATAACTGATAAATAATTTTATGTCCAATCTCTCTTCAACTTCTTAGTTTGTGTATACTGTTTACTTTTGCAGGCTTACCGTCTTCTTCATCATATGGACTGTGCCGCTTGAGAAGGTAATGTGCGCGGTGTTATTTTTGATATAGTATACCATATGAATCCCAGTGCCGTCGACGAATACCAACGAACGAACTGTTTGCACGTGACTTAAGACAAACATTTGATCGAGACTATATCGGTCTTTTGTGGGAAACAAAAAATTACAAGATAAACACGCATTGAAGATACCTTTTTTAGTTTTGATACCCTCCTCTCTGTCGAAAGTGTGATGATAACGAAGTCTTTTAAATTCGACTTGACTTCACTTCTCTTCATCCTCGATGAAAGATTGGAAATTAAGTAAAGGGAACAAATAAGCTTACTGATGAATGATGGCTATTTGTTTCGATAACACTCTTGCTTATGGCGAACAGATTTTCATGTTGTGTTTCTGTTTTTGTGGAGAGTAGTTGCGGAGATTTCGCAGGTTCCATTGTCTTACAAGAAAAGTTCTGCTGAAAGTCTACAGGAGCGATATAAACCGTGTCAATTTTGAGAGGCCGCATAAAAACGTTGTTTAACAGCAGAGCGTGCTTTCATTTCTCAGAAAATTTGTTCAGTAATGTATAAGCTAGAAATAGTATTATGATATCATCCGCGTATCAGATGAAGAAGTTATTCACTGAGGTTAGTTTCATAAGGATACTGCCCACAACAATGGCACAATGACCAACGAAGCTTGGTTGATCTATCCTTCGGTCGATCCCCAGTTTTTTGAGAGCTTCTCTCAGCTCTGTATTGATCATTCCTCTTTATCTAGAAATCCAGCTTGTGGGTGTTCCTTGAAGTGAAAACTTTACCAGCGCCTTTGTAAGGAGTCTTTTCTGTAAATATTAGAACATCCCTATGCTAAGTTTGTGCAAGAATGCGTTTTTTTCAATTTGCCTGATACTGTTTTATCATTTTTTTTTTATTTTTTTAACCGTCTCAAGTTTTCTCGGTCTTCATTTAACACATCAGACCCTCTTTTATGCACTGATAGAAGTTCTTACTATTTTGTTAATCGAAATCAACACGGCTCTGGCGACAGAATATCTAAAAGAATTTTCACAATGAAAATATACCTGAAAATTATCTACAGTTTTTATTTGTATAGAAAGAAAACCATGTGTAGGTTTTTTATGTTTTTCAGGT
This sequence comes from Orthonevra nobilis, assembly GCA_963555765.1. Lineage (NCBI taxonomy): Eukaryota > Metazoa > Arthropoda > Insecta > Diptera > Syrphidae > Orthonevra > Orthonevra nobilis. Next base: position 97,109,544 of record OY743224.1, read on the forward strand.
GATCATGAATACTTTAATAAAGCATCTTCACCGTAGATTCGACGCATATTTTTTTCAAGCTTGACTTGAACATCCCCGTTACGGAAATAAAAGATTTAAATATGGGGCACACTTTTTTCTTTCATTTCTAGCGTGTTGCAAAAACAATTATAAACAATAATTGTAATGAAGCTTTAACTGTCCCTTGTATAGACGTACTTAATCTATAACTTTAAAAAAACAACCAACGCCATCTGTTCAAAAATGCGTCATAACTTTTCCGGTAGCCCAATAAGTTGTAAGAACTGTTGCAGAAACAAACAGCCATGAAAATTTGGCTGGCGTCGGTGGTTGAGCTCTTTAGCGAATTGCATTCAACCCCAATTTTTTTTATTAACAAAAAGTGTTCAGTGAGAGGCTCGCTTAGTTTGGTTTGAGAACAACACCAGTCTTACTTTTCTTTATCATAAATTCAAGTATATATGTACCTTGAAAACTCCAACAAGTTTTTTTTTTTTAAATTCGTGATTGATTTAAATTTGTTTTTTAAAGCGGAAAATACATGTACTGACATTTGATTATGCTCCATAAATATCCAACAAAAATATTTTCCTCGATTAACGCGACCAGAACTTCAACCGAAAATAAATAAACTCTCAAAAAACTTTAAACGGGTTGTTATTAAATTGATCAAATGACAAAAGACTGCTTGTAATGCCTATATTATAGGGTTGCTTGACATTGACTCCCGTTGAACAACCCCCTTCAGCAGTACTCATCACCAGCGGCAGTACGCTGTATGAAGTACTCTGACTGATTAATCACTCAAACAATCAATGACCTTTAAATGAGGGTAAACACAGTCACATTTTACATCACTAACGGATGTGTGCACAACCCTCCGTTTACATTGCCGAAGGGGTTGTATTTTGATATTGTAACGAACAAAATTGTTTAAATGACGAAAATGAAACCTTTTCGTCGTTCATTAAAGTCCCCGGTGTCATCGGGTCTTCTGTAGATACTGCCTCATGTTGATAGCTTCAGCGAAATACCTGAAACTTACTTAGTTTACTTTTTAATGTGATTCATGTATTCAGATCTTTAATTAATGTGAAACTAGATCGATTGAGCTTTTGCATTTAAACAACATGTTTTTACATCAACAGATATCAATAACAATTTAATTTCTTCAATGGAGGTCCAATTTTTGAACCAACACTGGCTAAAATAGACATTGTACACATTGTGAAGATCAAGATTTCTAATCGTGTTTGAGTTTCTTGTTTGACATTTGGAATTTCGGCAACACTTTTACTTACAGCTTCGACATTTTGAAAGGAACGACCTGATCACGGTTAAGCTTGTAAGAGGCGATTAGCTTCAGACTTCGGTGCCTTTCGTTTGCCTTTCAACGGGCAATAAAAGCTGTCACTCAAACAAAGCGAACCTCGTACATAAAAAACGGTTTCACTATTGCGTGACATCATCTAGTATTAATTTTTTAAAGACTCTTAATTAGCAAAGATTTACGGCCTTTATACAAGAAGAATAAAAAAAATTATTACAAATCAAGCCCACCCTTTTTCTCCTTTATCGGACTGCCGGGCAGCCAATCTCTACCCATAAATATGTATGTCAACAACATTTTCCCCAAAAGTATAGAATTTATGTCACCACTCCACCCCATCCCATGCATCACCCCAATTTGATGTGTTTGACGAAAGTTCGACAGCACCACGCTGGATATAAATTTCAAGGCAATTTCTACACCCAACGCGTAGCTTTCGTCTTCTTTCGAGCTCATAAAACCTAAAATTCACAAACACACACACAAAATACAAGAAGCCGCCACCGAGTCTAAAAGAGTCTTAAAAGATAATTGGCTGGCTTTATTTTCTCTCCAATCGGGTTGACATTTTCGGGTACGATTCCGGAGTCTCCTTACCATTTTTCGACGTTAACCCATCCCACCCGCGGTGGCAGCGGCGGTGGCCAAAATATCTCGATCAATTCAATATACGAAGAACGTACTTTGGGACTGAATGTAAATTCGAGATTACGGGGGCACAAAGCATATTATAGGTGTTTAGAAGATACAATCAAAAGGATTCCTTTTTTTTTTTTTTCTATTTTCGTTGTCGTTGGGACGGCTTCTTCGTTTTTTGGTAAAGTGAAAATTTACGGTCCTAGCACGTTTCAACCATAAAATTCGGTACGACTTCGTCAAACATTCAATTTTAACGCTTCACTCTGTTCTCTGCCTTTAACTTGTAAACTTGTATTCAAGTCAACTCAAGGAGAGAATCGTAAAGTTATTTTTTTCCAACCTAAGAAGAAGAAAAGGGACTCAAAACAAACAAGGATTGTATAGAAACCAAGAATAGACCACATGCCGGGTGTATGTGTTTGTGTGTTTGGAAGGGCTAGTCGAGAAGGGTGAATTTTATCGTGGATTTTGAAATGTACACCCTCCCGGTGATGACGATGAAAATGCCGACGTTATATGATGAGGCGCTTTGTTGGAAGTTGCACAAGTCTCGTGCCACAATCCTGTTGGTGTGCTGTGGGAGTGGTGTGCCCTGGTTAATGTTTTCCATCGTAAAATTTTATATGTTTTCCGGCAATGGTAGCACAACAACAGAAATGACGACTATGACGAAAGCAAAGGTTGGCAGCTGTGCCAAAACGAAAACAGACTTCAGACTGTATACATCGTGATTGCTGTAGTTCCGCTCGTTTTCGTTGTCTGTTTTTTCTTGTGTTTTGGGACATGAAGTAGGAAATCTACTACAAGTCTGAGTTGGGATGTGCAAAAAAACGAAAAATGAAAATAAAAATAAATTTTTTTTTAGTCGAAATATTATTGTAATATTATTGACTGTAGTCGATAATGAGTAAGAACATGGATTTATAATATTTTACATTTCAAACCGTAAAAAAAGAAAGACCAAAATTATCAAATTAAAAAGAAACTGATTCATATGAACTAACGAGCTAGTCCTTTCTAATCGATTCGATTTGAAATCAAAAGAATTCCGAAGTACGAGCTTTCTTGCTCTCTATATGGATCTAAGATTTTTTAAACAATATATAAGCCTAAAATTTCCAATTCATGTCGGACAAATTGCGATAAGTTCAGATACACATAGCTACAAGTACATAAAAATTCAAATATATGAAGCCCTCGAAGAGTAGTTAATTTTCATGCCGAATCTTAGATTAAGTCTTTAAACGACATGCGCTTCTCTCTTAAGCATTTCCAAAAAGTTTTTTAATAAATTTTTCACATATTCATATAAAATGCGTCCATTGCAGTATCAGCACAAAACCCTTTTCGTCGGTCCTAGTCTCTTTGCATATTTTCTCAAAGGACATCTATATTCTCTTTATAATAAGATCTGACAATGAGGCGTTATAGGTCCTTGAACCAAAAGGTTACCAATGGTTTGCTAGTCTACTTGTGTTGACTAGCGCCGTTGCCTTCATTCTTCATAAGGGAGGTAGCATCTACTATTAGGGATCTCGCAGATATTTTAAAAATGCTTAAAGCTACATTTTTGGTTCCGACAAAATCGAGAAGATCCAGAACTTGTCTAACATGTTCTTTCAGAGCCATCCGTAGATATACTATATACAGATTTCTTCACTGCGCAAGACTATTTTTCTTTCTTATTTTTCTCTGACTAAAGGATTGTATAGTGACCCATACTGTCAAGATTGGAAGCAATTTGTGTATTGGAAAGTAGCTTTAAGGATAGGAGCCTTTACGATCTGCATACCAGCAGCACATTGTTCACTCATATCTTATATATAAATTCAAACTATTTTTTTATTTATCTACCCCTGCCCAAGTGGCGGGTACGCCTTCTTAGCCAAATGCAGATAATGTTTCAAAGCAGCTTTTGACAGATTTGGATTCCACTAGATTGGGTGACAATGCATTTGCCATTTTTCAGCCATCAGTATACCAGATTAAGTTTCTGGAGCCGGTGGCAGATGTGTTGCTCGACCAAAGTTCACCGTTAATTATGCCTACTTCAAAGCGTCGCCCAAAGCAGTATGTCGCCTATTATTTTAACAGACTCTTGGAAGCGGCGAACCGTTGGTCATAGTTGGATTGGTCATTAAAATGCATTTGATTTCAAGCAATAAGTTAAATAGAAATAGGTTCCAAACGTGTAATTAGGTAGAACCTTCGTCCATACATTGCTTTGGCATTCTTCCAAAGCGATCACTTGCTGAGTTAAGCAAAAAGATATCATGCCCTTAAAGAAAACGATCTATTCATAGAGGTGAAAGAGTTACTTTTCCCAAGGCTGACAAATTTGAAACCAATCAACAAAAGGAGCGAAAAGGTTTGGAACCAAGAAGACGAGCGCAGACGACAGTGAAAGACAATTGAATCAGATACTTTTGAAACCAATTTTGTTTGTTATGTTTACATTATATATTCTCTTAGAACGAAACAGACTAATGTTGTTCCAATTTGGCCGATGTAACTTGTCATTGTCATTTAAAAAATGGTAAACTGAATATTTAAGAAAAATGGATTTGTGTGGTTTCAAAAATACCTGATGCCATTAGAAATCGATCGAGCGTTCGAATCGCGTGACACTGCGGGTTAAGATGGAGAGCAGGTGTTGAACTTTAGTCTGAAATTCTCTTATCAGAAAGAGGCATAAAATAGCGGCTAATATAATTGAAGGTAAGTTGAATTTTGATTTTGAATCTGGTCGATTTATTTGTATAAAAAGTAATACGGAAACAAAATTCTGATGAAATGCATAAAATCATTCCACTCTCGGCACTCCCGATATCAATATGAGTTAATTCAAGCAAGCATATACAAAGCGCATAATCGTAGGAAGGTAAAACAAATAAATTATTTTAAAAGTACCAAGCGGATGTACACGCATCTCCTTCAATACACCCAAGTTCAAACCAAACCATGGCATTGGTTGAAAGCAATGACGATCAAAATGCAATCTTAGCATCGAAGCCGCTAGCACGTTCGCAATTTGCCTTGCCTCGTAAATTTATATGCATGAAGGATTTCAAATTTCTGGCAACATTTTGCTCCAGCTTTCTTTCTCTCTGACTTCCTTAGAGTAATAAAAATTCGTTTTATTTTCATTTTTCTTAAGAACAAAAAGAAAAAAATAAACGAAATGGAAACATAAAAGCAGAAAAATGAAATAACAATAAAACGAAAGAAAATGCTAATGCCATTGTAGGGAACTGAAACGAATCCAGCAGAATCGACATCGCGACGGTCTGGTCTGGACTTTACTCCACATAGCCTGTAGATGGGGATGAATGGACACCAACATACCGACAGCAGGAAACATGGTATCGTTACGCCGCATTAGAGAAGGTAACTTTGTGGCAGCACCGAAACAAGAAGGAGGGACGCTTGCTGGGTTCGGCTTCGGATTGGAATTCTTGGTGCTCCATTAAGTTTGGATACTGTGGATGTTTCAGGATTTTCTTATTTGCCTCTATATTGAATAGGTACATGTGCATTCGGTTGGGTGAAACTAACTTTTAGTTTTCTGTTCGTCTTCGTGTCTCTTTTCGCCGTGATTTGGATGAATTGAATTTAAGTTTTAAGCTAATGATTGTTATTTTCTTTAATTAAGAGATTCGGTTTCATATAAAGACAAGTGTCAGGATGCTTGTTTCAAATGAGATTGGGATGGGCGCGATTGGTATTCTAGTGCTTTGTCTTTATGAAATGTTGTCAAGTGCTGTGCCGATTATGTTTTACAAAAAAAAGCCACACTCTTAGGTTTTAAGAAGAAATTTCGTTTATGAAGTTTAAAACTGGACTCCAGCTCAAACTACCGGAAATGGGACTTGAGGTTCTTCTGGCATCAAGTGTTTTATAAACATGCAAAAACGCACGATAGAGGAGGCTACTTTTAACCTAAATATAGTATAATTCTGGATAACATTTTATTGTTCAACGATTGACGCACTTTGCGGTCTTTGCAAAATCAATTTAATAATTATGCACATTGAACATCAAATAAAAAAAACAAGGACATTTTGTGCAATTGAATAAAATATATTTTTTTACTTAAGTTCTCAGTTCACAGTTTTGGTGTCGGTATCTTAAATGATTAGAGCGTAGAATAGCTGGTTCAACATTAAAACTCGGAGTGTCAAATTATTCATGGCTCCAATTCTTACGAACCTTAGAAAATCATTCAAGAGAATATTAGCCTTGAAAAGGATTTTTGCCAATTCTACAAAGCAATAATGCAACAAGCAAAATCTCACCATTTATACGAAAAATCATTGCGCGGGATACAATTAGAAACACTATGTCGGGCCTTCTAAAAGAGTGCTCATGCTAAGAATGTATTTTTAGTTTCTTTTTTTAAATCACAAATATTTTGGATAAATGTGCTAACGTTTAACCACCGCAATTCAGAGCCTTATGCGTTATAAATTACTTTTAAAAAAAACAAACAAGAAAAATGACGTTTCTTTTGCATTTTCTACTGAATCATTATATTTTAATATAAAATACATATTTTGAGCGAAACACTTAAAAAAAGATTTTATTATTTTTAGAGAAAAAACAAATTCTTTTGGAAATATATAATTTGTTAGTCAGATTTGATATTCAATAGTTCGTTAAATTTTGCAATGAATTGTTTAGTCCTCATTATTATTAACATGTGTGATTTTCTTTTTATTTATTGCGGCAAAAATTACAATTTTCAAACTTAAAATTTAACATTAACAGAGATATAGATTTGTTTAACCTTTCTTTTGAAATATACTCTTAATTTGAAATCTGAATGAATAATATATTATAGATAATAAATAATAATTAATAAATAAATAAATAATAAAGTTATAAAAGCCAAATATATATGTGAAAAAGAAAAAAACTTTATAATACAAAAAATATAACACAGAAAAAAACGTAAAACAAAAAAAAAAAATATTATTTAATATAATTTTATTTACATTTTGCAATAATATTTATTTGTTTTGCTATATTAGTACAATTTGTAATATCTATTATTTTTTTACATTTAATAAGAAAACGTTTAACTGTTTATCACCCTGTGAATCCACCACAGCAATATATGACCCTTTGGAGCTATGTGAATAGGGTTTCTCAAAATGTAACCTTATCTGAGTGCTCGACTAAGAATCGATCCTCAACAGAAGGGACAATAGCTCTCGAAAGCCCATCCACGAACTGGTTCAATGGTGACGTGATGGGGAAATCGCCGGAGAGTGTCAACAGGAATACCACCTCCGCCTTTAATTCTCGGTGCGATTTTCTGTTGACCTACAACTGTTCCAAAACTGACAGCGAATAAGAAAACACATATGAATTTTGATCTGTTAAAACTTTCTAATTTGAAATTGACTATTTTCTGATTCACGTTCCTTATTTATGTAGCTATTTTTCAGGCGGTCTTTCTTTTATTAGACTTTAAGTCATACATGCAATTCGTCACATGCCAGACGATAAATATTAACTTTTGATAGAATTTATGAACATAATAAAAAGGTTTGGTTTTGTAGATTTATTTTTAACAAGGTCGATGTCTCCTCATGACATAAAATTAAGTTCCGAAAGCAAAAATTTCCGTGAATTTTTCAAGAATAAAAATAAAAAAGTATAAAAAATGTCGGGCAAGCTAACGAACAACGAGATAATCATCACTCGATTTAGAACAATTAACATTGTCTTTAATTGGAAAAAGCTGTTAGATTATTTTTTTGATCTTTTGCACAGGCCGTAGAATGATTTCAACGCCTTTGCAGAACCTGGCTTCGATGATGATGATTCTTCATTAATAAAAAAAACAAATGCAACAAAGTTAAAAAAATGTATTAAGAGTTTCATTGCGCCAATGCTTTTAAATCGAATATATAACAATGGATTTAGATGAGGTGCTTAAGGTACACTCATTTGTGCTTCACAGAAATAAAACTAGCTTTTATCTTTAAAATTATAATTTTTAAGATTGAAATCTTTAAGAATTCTAAGCTTCTAAAAAATTGTATTTTCCAATGCAGATACAAACCCGCTTTGATTGGAGATCAAATGCAAGTTTGCATAGTTTGTTTTTGTGCAGTTAACTTGGGTTTGATCTTTTGATCTAATTAATATTTGAAATTCAAAACGTTTCAAAGTGGTATACTTGTAGTGGTATTTTTTTGTTATAACGACTCATACAATAGTCAAAGTATGTTGGTATGGGGTATGGGATCGTGAAATAGTATAGAGCAATTCTTATTAATCATCATTGACTATTTTCAGCCAATTTTGTATGTGTTAATCCTGGAGGAATTTGCACGCCTCTGCCGTTTCTCGTGCTTGCAAAATTAAAACTCTGGATATGTTCTTTCGATCTCCGGCTTAACCTTTGTGTGGTCAAGACCACAATCGAGGTGGGTTATGATTTTTCTTCGCATTCACTCATTTCTCTTATCTTTTACAATATACGTACTCGTAAAAAAAAAACACTCTCCTTACTACTTGATTATTTGTTGCAAAAACGGTGCGATTTGGGGCCTTAAGCTAGAAGATGGACTTGAAAGTAAGTCCAGTCTTACTGTAACGGATTAAGTAAGAGGCTAAAAATCGAGAAAACTATCGGCCCAAAGTATACATTTAATCCTGTTTAGGCTTGGTGGGTCAAACACTGTCTTCTTCCACTACGACAAAGAATTATTACACATTAAAATAATATTAACCGAGCAAAATAATAAAAAAATATGTGTTGTGCCCATTTCAAACATACTATATATGTACCTCCGCTTAGTTATGCTATCTCACAGGCCTTTACCAGGCTCAATTCGCTTCTTCTACTCCAATCCTTCATTGGAGCTCACGCTAAATCTTTCACTTGTTCCTCTTTTTGTTTGTTTGTTTGTTACATTCATGAAATCCAGTTTTCTACACCAACGAGCTTAAATTCAGGGTATAGGAAAAAATTATGGAAACCCTTGGAGCCCGCCTGACATAGTATCCGACATGAAACTATCGCACACACCATGCACATACATATCACAACGACGCTCATCAAGCCACGCATTGTTTACCGCAAATGAGAATTATGTGCCTAGAAAAAAAGGGAACAAACCTCACGTCCAATGGATAAAAAGACCGACAGTAGTCGGAATCGTTCCCATTGAGCATGTCACTAGTTACAGGCGGAGTACGCTAGTAGTTTGCACAAAGTCTGATCGAATTACATGCGAACACGGCTAGACCGCGCCACCAAACCAAACCACCCGAGCACAATATACAAATGTCCATTTGTGTAGACTCGTCGTCATCGTTACTGTTCGAATGGATGGAGCAATGAGTGGACTTGTTGGTGTTTGGTGATAAGAATGGGAGCAGTAAGGTTTTAAATCTACCTTTAGTTCTGCCTGCTTTGGAAGCGATTCTTCAGTCAATTTATGGGAAATAATCATTGTGATCTTCTAGAAACTGCCCTCTCTGTTGATATCAAGGCACAAGGTGGAGAAGAGTTTGCCTACCTGCAGCTGGAACTAGGTGAAGTCGATTCAAATCGAGCCAAAATCGAAGAAACAAATCAATCAGTACTTTTCCATTTCCACAGCGGCTTTGTGCAACACATCCGTCATCGCTGGAAATGTGCTCATCTCAGTTGCGTTGCTGTCATCAGTTTCGCAGTGCCGCACTGCATGGTGAGCATATGCCGCATCTGCCTCAACTCCTTTCATCTTATCGGATCTATTTGCTTTTAACGTTAGTGACTTCCTGTGTTTGGTTGTTCGCCTTTCATGGTTGAGTCAATGAAGCAGAACAGCATGCCGAGATTTCGCGTTCAGCGTCAGACAGAATTAATTTTGCCCGTTGCCTTTGACAAATTAGAAAAGATTGGTGATCATCCTTCTCCACCGGCTTTTATTCAATTTGCCGCCGCCAAAAGAGATTCAAGATGCGTCAGTCAAGGCGATAACAGAAATATTTATAGCAAGTGAATGACCATCCGTCCCATCCAACTCCAGATATCTTTAGAATTTCCGAAGCTATTGACTGATGAAATATACACATACATATGTACATCCAACAGCTCGAGATACAATCTCTATCCGCTTCACAGTACATTAGTCGGAGTCTAGTCTGCCTGGTGTTGAGCAGTGGTGGGGTTGGGCTCAAGAGATGCGCCATGCCTTTGGGTCTCAAGTGGAATTCCATTTCAGTCGAAGCCGCCAAGGAATATAAATGGCCATCGACAGTAGAAGCGGTTTGCGTTTGCAAACTTTGATGAATGTATTGACAGCTGATATGCAATATGTAAGGATATTGAAAGTGAAACAAGATCAAGTGGATGTGTGCATAAGGAAATAAGCCAAAGATAAATGAGTGTTTTTTGCCAGTTTGTGATTAATTGGATGGCAGTTGTTTAAAAGATGTAGAATATTAAAAAAATAAACAAGAATAATGATTCTGTTTTAACCTAATTGTCTGCTATTTTTTTAAGGACAATATATTAAATTCAATATTTATCAGGATTGGTGTCTTCTGCTATCTTGAGTATAGATTTAGAAGAAATGGAAGGTGTGAACTCAAATTGCATTCAAAATTCAAAATTAAATCTCACATCTTTATTTGCACTCAGAGTTCGTTAAGGACTACGAAAAAGGAAACAAAAAATTAAGGAAAAATCGATGAGATCAGATTTCATGTTCGCTCCCCATCCACCTGGGATTAACGTCGCGGTAAAATTCACAAAACTCTTCAAAAACGTCAATTTCACTGGGAACATAAATGAGATCAATGTCCGGTTCAGGAATGAAGTGTTCCAGCGGAGGTATCGGGTCAAGGAAATCACAAAGCTCAGACCCATGAGCTCTATTCTTTGATTTAATGTATTTCTTTTGAATCGATTATTTCTTCTTAGGCAGCAAATTACAGTCGTTGACATTTATGCTTTGTCGTGGGGAAAGTTAAGCTTCTGTGAGATCTTTGGAATAACAACAGCTTTGGATCGGGCGATAAGCTTTCGATGTTACCGATTCGGCTTATTGGATCTTTGTAAAGCTGCATCTCCTGCATTTGTCGATTGAGTGCGAGAAGACTATTCAAGATTGGCTGCTCAAAATTGCCATCATTTTTTTTGTTTGCTTCTTCGAAGAGTTTCCTGGCTAATTCGTCATCCAACAATTGGATGCCGGATGACTGTACATGGATTGGATCCAAGTGAAACAGAGGCGCCGTGACAATATTCCAAGTGTGGGGTAGCTTAAGTGCCGTCTTTGGAATACTTCTTAATGTTTGACATTTTTAAGTAAATAAATAAGAGGGGAATAAATAGTTTTCTTAGGTTTGGAAAGGAATATTGGTGAAAGGATGGACTGAGGTGGGCGGCAGCGACAGATGTTTGCAGTTAGATTAAGCAAGTCCTCAAATAGTTAAGGGAAGTTAAAAAAAAGTGTTACTAGGCAATCGTCCCATCCCGGATCGCTTTGCAATCTTCAATCCCCGGTTGAATGGATGGTGGTCAATGATATGTTTGCATTTCAATATGATCATTTTAAAAGTTTAATTTGATAAATCATAGTCGAAGTCATCAACTGGATAACTGAAATGCTGGAGTTTTCGCATCTTAAAGGCTATGTCTAGAAGGCAGTTTAATTACAAAGAATTTTGACCGAATATTAACTATTACAGTTAAAGGTTTCAATTGGAAGTAGTACAGCCCTGTTTTCAAAAACGATATAAATGTTCTTATTACGTCATTTTACCTGTTCGTGTTCGATCTTAACATCAAGTTGAGTGTAAAGTTGAAATTATTCAGGCTAAGAATTCTTGAAGGAATTGGTTTCATTCCCTGCAATTAGAAAACAACTGGAAGAAAGCTAGGATCAACATATTCGTTGAGAAATAATAATTTTTAAACTTTGGAAGGAGGTCACATTAAATTTTTTCTTTCTATTTCTATTCAGCTAAAAGCCCTGGTAGCTACTAGCTTGTAAGTATTATCCTGTGCATTTATGTATAGAATAATAAATAATAATAATAATAATAATATTTCTGAAACTAAGCACATCGTTAAAGAATTTGAAAAGCTTTCTTCAGTGAGTCATTATCGCCTTATTTAATTATTACAAAGGAGACAAAGAAAAGTTTTATAAACTTTCATAATTCATAGTATAAGAAGAAGGACATTAGACTTCATGGCAATAATCAAGACAGTTTTCATCACACTGGATACATCTATCTTGGTATTTCTTGGTCACATGAACAAAGAAGTGTTTCAATGATAGTAGCATTCGTCGTTCACAGACAGTAATTATTTCCACTATCAACACTTTAATATGTATGTAGAAGTAAAGGGCAGCAATAACACCCCTTGGCAGTCATCATCACACAACAGGAATATGGTCCCGAGGGCGGAATTAATGCATAGTTGCATACAGGAACGGGTGTTCCTTTCCAGATCGTTAATAAAATTTAATCAGATTTTACTCTCTCCTTAAACAGAGAATTTTCTGTGTGCTTTCTCTTTCTGTAGTGAAACCATAAAATCAAACACAGCTGAAGCCAGACAGGCTAAAGCACCCACAACAACACAGGGCAATTCACCCCCTTGAAACGTTCCTACTGCCAGTCCAGTAGAGCCACCCCCTTCGATGCTTTTGATATCAGAAGCCCGGCTAGAACCCAGAACCATAAAAATGAGATTCACCCATGGAATTGGATATTTTTGTAAATGCGAACGAATGATGTAGACTACATACACCGAGTTTATGCTGTTGTGTTGTTCCTATAGTTCCTGCTGCTCTTGATGACGATGTCGAAAACGACAAGGACGGGATGATGATGCTGATGGTACTGGTTGGGATCATGATGAGTTTTGTCCTGCTCCCGAATAAGAATGAAAATAAAAACGAAAGAGAACAAAAAAAAAAAAAAAACACTCATTTTACCGGCTTTCCCGGAGAGAGAGTAATAAAGCAACGAAAAATCGTAAAACACAAATGGAAAACAGTAAAAACAGAAAATATTTTATGTTACATTTTACGACTGCAATCTGTGTTGCATACAGTGTGGATCAAAAGTAATTCCATACTGTACGAACGCGATAAAGTTGAATTCATAAACAAAATTACTTATAAAATGATTGCAAGAGGGGAATAATGTCTTCAGAAGCCAACGCACAGGTGAAAGAAAAGTGTAATAAAAATATTAATGTTTTCTTGTTTATTTGGAAGTTGCCAACTCGTAAAATGTCAATATAATTTTTTTATAATTCTGATAATAAGATACATAAATTGTTAAGATTCATTCAGTTGATATTTGTGGTGCAAAATGCGAAATTTTAAAAATAGAAATCTTTACTTAAAAACTTCACAAAACGCATGGTGAAAGATATAATTCAAACAAACTTTAAATCAATCAGTTAGCAACATAATTGAGCAAAATCTCTGCTATAATGTGTGTTGCATAAATTGTAATGGATAATTGAAAAGTAAATAAAACACATATTTGTTTAGTATTTAGCCAACTTCAAAGAAGATTCGGATTAACTTTTGAACGGAAGATGTTTGCAAACAGGACATCTTGATAATACTTCTGGTGTTAATGAGATGAATTTGGCATTTTCATCTAGTCCAGTAGTAAATGCGCCCATGTCCTGGACAATCAGCTTTTATTCAGATTCAGTTGCTCTTTTTGGTCGGAACCCTGAAAAAGATACTGCCACTGTCCTTTACAAAGTGTGAACCATAAGAGCCCGTGCATGAAACTAAGAAACTATTTTCTTTTAGGCGGGACCCTTGAGAAAGATACTGCCACTGTCCTTTAGAAAATGTAAACCATAAGAGCCTGTGTACGAAACTGAGAAACTATTTTCAACAGTAGAACATCGGCATATCTCATTTGTGTTTACTTGCAAAGCCGTGTTAGAAAAGAAGTTGTTGGACTCCATCCTAGGTTCTATTTTATTCCGCGTTGCTTTAAACGACCTCCCTTAAATTTTTGAAAATGGATGTGTACATTTGTATGAAGACAACGGACAAATGTATTAATGTTAACCTTGGGAGTTAGTGGAGGATCTTCTAGCAGGATCACAACCAGTGAAGACAAAATGGACTGATCATTTTTTGTAGAACCTATGAATTTTTGCTGTTGTCTAACTTTGCTCCAATCGACACTTCACTGTGTATACAGATGGATAGCCTAGGTTCCATCAGGTATAAATATTTTTTTAATACAAACACTAATCGCATTAATAAAGGTATGGCAGTTGTTATCCGCCTTAACATTTTTCGAATGTTGGGTGCTGAATTTGCCTCTACAAAATAATGCACATCAGATCCCCTTTATCATCATTAATCCTCAATAGGTCGAAAACAGATGAATTGACAAAAATCAAGACTATCGATTTTCTCAACCTGATGTTCTCTCTCGAGAGAATTTACATTTGACAGTCAAGTTAAAAACAGAGGACTGTTAATAATCTTACTTTAAAGGCTATGTTCTTGAGTTTAATTTATGAAGTATTGTTACAGATATGATATGACTTTCAGTTCACCTGGGACACGATATTATTGTGCTCCGGATTTTGTTTTAAAATAACAGTCATAACTATATATTCAAAAGTTTGAGTTTCTATGGGAAATTGCAAATTTTTCTTAAAACTATTTTATTGTAAGTTCGGCAAAACAGGCGACTCTAAACCATATAAATATTTTCTGATAGAAAAAAAAGGAGTGTTGAATAGAACTTGAATCTTTCTGCGGGCGGGATTCTCAGAATTGATGTGCCAGTAATGTGCAGTAATAAAAATCATTTAATTAATTTGTAGACGTGCAGTTCAACATTGAAGTAATGAGAAAAACAAGCATATTAATTTAGACCAAAAACAAAATTCTCAGATACATTTATGTTAGGTTATCCTGAAGTTTTATTAAGTTTTTTATTTTATTTATTATTTTATTATTATTTAATATTTATTTTAAATTAAAAAAACTTTTGAAGAAAACACGCTTCGTGTTGGTTGTTAATTTTTTTTTGTATATTAAGTTAAGTCGCACAATAAACCTTAATTATGACCATTTAACGCCAACTTAAATACATTCAAAACATACTCAAAAAACGTTCTGAACATTTCAATCGTTATATATTTCTTTGGATTCTTGTCAAGAATCTTCCATTTAAACCATTTGAGGGGGTTCCATTGCGTTTTAAACGTTGAAAAAAACGCCAATTTTTTTTTTTACAAAACTTTAAACCGGTTAAGCATATTTTAGTTTCCAGCCATATTTTTTTCTCTCTAATTACTTTCTGTATTAAATGCAGTTCTACCGCATATCAAAAAAACAAACAAAACCCAAAGCTTGGACTTGCATTACATCTTAACGGCTTGAAAGTTAATACATCCTGAATAATAAGTTTGCTTTCTCGCGTAAAATAAATTAAGAAGCGCTGCAAGAAATGTGTGCAGACGTAGCATAATTTTAGACACATGATTCCTGTATATCTTAATGGAGAGAATTATTTAAACATGTGGGTACAAAAAATAAGAAAAATATAAATAATATGCTTGTATGTATATGTACTTACATATGACATTTAGACGAGCTGGTGGTGAGGCCTGACGTGCTCCACTTGAGCCACTCGTAGCTATGCATGCATAGTCCCCACCATCCACATCCTTGACAACATTATTCACATGCAGATTCGAGCCAACTTGATGTACACGAGTGGAGTTCTGAATGGCGTGACCTGAAATGGAAAAGAAAACTCTCATTGTTATATAGCATCAGCGCGACTTGAAAACATACTTAGATTCGAAAAAAACCAAAAAGATAGATGTCATAATATGCCAGGAAAAGAGAGGGTATAGTAGTATGTGCAATTCTTGAATTTATAAATATTCATTTCGAATAAAAATCTATCCTCGGGATCTTCTTGTGTGTTTTTTATGCTTCAAGTGAAATTGCAATCCAAAAGGAGAAACATAAGGGATAAAAACGCACGCAAATGGAAAGGAAGATGTCATATTCCGAGGCTCGTTGAGTGCCTTCTTGTTCGCACCCCAAAGTGATGTATACTCTAGTTGTCTTTACTTCACCCCAAGAATTATCATTATCACACGGCAGGGTATAGAATTGGAACAACAGCTTGTGTAATGAGCAAACGAATAAAACAATCATGAATGCAAACTGACAAAATGTCTTAAGTGCAGTCAAGGTGTGAGTTGTGAACCATTGTGGAGATTTTTATCGCTCTCAAAAGTAAGCAAATTTGTCCAGCCTTCTAAGAACCTAACCTGATAAGTGTATTTCAAAAGCTTTGACAAATATATCAATATTATCTTCAAATGATTATTGCCAGCATTTGTCCACCTGATATAAAACGCAATAAATCGTATCGAAAAATACGCAGGAAGTTTCTGATTATAACTTCCGATCTTATACGAATGGACAGCTTTGATTTCTTCATAATAATTATCTTATTGTTTTTGATTGAAGCCTTATCGGAGGAAACGCCTATCAAGATTGAATTACGAGTTCCGACTGATATAAAGGAAAAGAACACTTGAAAGATTAAAGTGTTTTTTGTTTGCTTTCAATTAGTCACTCATATGAATCAAGTGTGCAAAGGTAATTGACTTTTTGTCTATAACTTATAGAAATATAAAGTTATCTTCGGTTTCACATTAATCACAGGGTATTAATTCTTAAGATCTATTGTCTTAAACACTGTCGAGTATGAAAACCGCCATTAGAGACATAGTTGGCAACCCACAGAAATTGTGGTCAATCCAGAGTCCAAGATTGACTCACTGCACATCAGCATCAGTAGAACCTTCTCCATTTTTTTTTTGTACTTTTGCACAGATGTTTAAGCGTCTGCCTTCCTGTTAGATTATTTTCAGTTTAAAAGAGTCTTGAACTTTAATCTGGTCCATTCACCCCTTGGCATTGTTTTAGTTTAGTTTATTTCCATTTCAAAATTACAATATTCGAACAATAAATTAATTCATATTTCAAACAATTAAACATTTGCATAATCCATTTTAGATGTTGAGTTTAATACATAACTAAGTACATTTTAAGAAGACATTTTTAACCATGAATTCCTTTATAAAATATATTTATTGAAATGGTGTCTTTTGTTCACTTGGTGATAAAAAATATCTGTGCTAAGCCGCTAGAAGAAGTTAAAGAAAAATTGATTGTTGAAGCAGATTCGCAGTGAAAGGTAAGAGATAGATGAAAGACGAAGTGAAAAACGAAGAAGCAAGGAATGGAAAAATTAAAAAATATAATTACGTAAAAAATTTGAATAATGAGACGTTTTAGTTGTATTTTAAATATATGTAGATACAAATGAAAATGGACCGGTTTATCTTATTAAGTTGTAACATGCATTAGATTTTCTACGCACGATCTTGTCAGTAGCCAGGTTCTCAAGCTTTTAAGAAATCTGGATTAACATTGGACATGACTGCATATATCTGGAGGTAATCTGTTGAAAATAAAAGGTGCTATAATAGTTGCGAAGTGTCTGAAATGTTCGGTGTTCACTTTTGGTATTATTACTTCAGACTCTTGCCGAAATACATAGGTAAAGTTATCTCCTCTTCTAGAATTAGAATAACCTCCACGCAGATAGAAAAGTCTTAAAACTTTATACACATATAAATGTCTGAGTGGCAATATATTGAGAACTTGAAATAGAGGAAAAGATGGTTCCCATCTAGATTTAAGCATCATAATACGAACTACCTTCTTCTGAGCTGTGATAAGGGGTTGAAGATTACTCACATAAGCATTGCCCCAGCACGAAATTCCGTACTCTAGGCGAGAGTTCACCAGCGCATAGTATAAAGTGTTAAGTAAGTTGGACGGAACTAATTTACGTAAGTGGAAGATCATGGCAATATAAACAGATTTCTTGATAGTAGTAATGTGTGCTTTCCAGTTTAATCTACTATCGAGGGTAACACCTAAGTACTTGAATTCTGGGACAGACTCTAATTTTATGCAATCATTTGAACAACTTATGTTTTTACACTTTGAATCATGGAGACAAATTCCATCCATAGGTCGCTGTTTTGTATGAGAAAAGAACATAACTTTAGATTTGCTGCTTTACACCATTTGGTGGTAGGCGAACCAATTTTTCACCATGAACAAGTCTGTTAGCATTTCCGATTTAATAGAGTTCGCAGATGGAGCACCATAAGACAGAATCAGATCATCAGCAAATGCCCGGATTCTCCCATTCAGCGACAACTTAAAGATTGAATTTATGTAAATGAGAAAGAGCAATGGTTCAAGGACCGATCCTTGGGGAACTCCGACACCTGGACTGCTCAGGGAATCACTCAATGCACCGTTTACTCGCACCAGCTGTTTTCGGTTTTTAAGATAAGAAGCGAACTAATTGTGGATATTGCTTCCAAATCCAGTTCTATAAAGAATTTTTAATATAATTTTTAATAGAAGTTTATGATTCACTAGATCAAAAGCTTTATTTAGATCTAGAAATAGAGCAGCGGTTTTTTTGCTTTTATGGAGTCCTTTATTAATGTCTTCCAAGAGGGATAGTGATTTCCAGTTTTGACTCTGCTGTGAAGTACTAAAGCTTCCAATACAAAAAATTGGAGAGTATAATTCTGTGAATTGAGTGAACAAAAGATGAAGCATTGAAAACAAAATACATCTGAGTACAAAATAATTTATTTCTTCTCCTTCTGCATATCCTTATGAGCGAGCAAAACAAACAAAACAGCTACAGTTTGTGCTTAATATACCAATTCTTTTTTGTCAATATTTTTTGCTGTCTTTTAAAATTATTATTGTTTAAAAAATAATTTTCACTCACCATTATGCGTCCAAGAATAATCAACACCACCAGCAGGAGTCGCATGACATGTAAAGACAACCGAGTCGCCCTCAATAACTGTCTGACTCTGGGGCAACGTTACGAATCTCGATGTCTCCGCAGACATGGCACCAAAAACTGCAAGAAAAGGATAAAATCAGTTAACATGAATTAATAATAATTTTACATGGCAGTAAATTCGATTTTGTTATTTTAACAGCACCGCTGACAGGAAATTGAATTTAATTCCCAAATGTACCATCGCATTTAAAGCAAAGTTAAAAAAAAAAACGATATGAAATTGAATGAAAAAAATCCTCAACGTGACTGTGTCCGTAGTTGCATTCAATTCGAATTAAAACCAGGGTGGAGTTTTCATATTCAACTCCCCGCATGAATATTGAGGGCGCTTCTACATATTTACATCCTTAAGTACGTATCCAACCAAATGGTTGAAAGTTGCACTTTCAGGACTTAGGTTGCGTTTTATTCTGAGTCTTGCACACCCCGAAGAGGATGTAATTATGGTTATACATACTTCTTTTATATTAAAGGAGATTTAATGATGATTTCACGCTTTACTGGCGTAGTTAATTTGATTGGATGGTTGGTTACACGAAGCAATTAAGAAATTAAGGATTCAAGTTCTATAGAAAAAGTGGCAAAAAAAACCGGAAGTAAAACTGTTTTTTCGTCATTTCGTATATTTACTTAGAAAATCGTTAAAAGGAAGAATTATTTCGGGCAATGCATAAGTATTGGAAAGAAATACTATATTTGTGTTCAAAGACTGTGGTGTGCATTTTACATAATATTGTCAAATCAAGATGTTTATTTGAAAGAATTTTAAAAGAAAAAAAAATTGAATGTCTTTATATATAAATATATAGTATATATAATAAGGACGACTACTTGTTAACTAACATGGTTCCTGCCTTTCCTATGCAGAGAAAGGTGGATATTATTTTTAAATACTGCGACCTACTATATTACACTACACATAGAAATACTCACAAAGTCGAGCCGCCAGCCCGTCCAGTGTTTACATATCATAAGCAGAACAATGGAATCTGCTGAGATGCGTAGGGAAAGGGATGTGCAGTTTATCAAATTAATCGCGGAGCGGCTTTGTTTTTAATTGAATTCTTTAATTTCATGGTTATTTAGTTCTTAGAGTGCTGACATCTATTCAAATCCGGTATTATATTTTGGCATATTCGGATTCGTAGTAGGTTCCCATAGAAATAACTTTAGATCCATGTACTGACGCACATCCGTTGTGCGCACATGGTTGTAACAGTATGGAATACAAATTTCTGGATCTGGGCACAAAACAATCAACGAAACAATCAATTCTGCTGGACCATAGCCGACGAACTCAAAATGCACTCTTTTTCCTGAAATCGATAATTAATTTTCTGATACACTGATGACCAAGAGTTTCCCTTATTGAACACAAATTTGAAAATTTAGCTCTGAGAACCTTTTATTGACAAAAATATAGAGATATGAAAAGCGAGGCTTTTTTGCAACATTCTGCTGGACTATAGCCCATGATCTCAAAATGCACTTTTTTCCTGAAATTGAAAATTACGCAATCTGAGATATTGATGATCATGAGTATCTCTAACTGAATACAAATTTGAAAATTTAGCTCTGAGAACCTTTTATTGACAAAAATATAAAGATATGAAAAGCGAGGCTTTTTTGCAAAATTCTGCTGGACTATAGCCCATGATCTCAAAATGCACTTTTTTCCTGAAATCGAAAATTACGCAATCTGAGATATTTTTGATCATGAGTATCTCTAACTGAACACAAATTTGAAAATTTATCTCTGAGAACCTTTTATTGACAAAAATATAGAGATATGAAAAGCGAGGCTTTTTTGCAAAATTCTGCTGGACTATAGCCCATGATCTCAAAATGCAGTTTTTTCCTGAAATCGAAAATTACGCGTTCTGAGATATTGATGATCACGAGTATCTCTAACTGAACACAAATTTGAAAATTTAGCTCTGAGAACCTTTTATTGACAAAAATATAGAGATATGAAAAGCGAGGCTTTTTTGCAAAATTCCGCTGGACTATAGCCCATGATCTCAAAATGCACTTTTTTCCTGAAATCGAAGCTAACGTGTTCTGAGATATTGATGATCATGAGTTTCTCTAACTGAACACAAATTTGAAAATTTAGATCTGAGAACCTTTTATTGACAAAAATATAGAGATATTAAAAGCGAGGCTTTTTTGCAAAATTCTGCTGGACTATAGCCCATGATCTCAAAATGCACTTTTTTCCTGAAATCGAAAATTACGCAATCTGAGATATTGATGATCATGAGTATCTCTAACTGAACACAAATTTGAAAATTTAGCTCTGAGAACCTTATATTGACAAAAATATAGAGATATGAAAAGCGAGGCTTTTTTGCAAAATTCTGCTGGACTATAGCCCATGATCTCAAAATGCAGTTTTTTCCTGAAATCGAAAATTACGCGTTCTGAGATATTGATGATCACGAGTATCTCTAACTGAACACAAATTTGAAAATTTAGCTCTGAGAACCTTTTATTGACAAAAATATAGAGATATGAATAGCGAGGCTTTTTTGCAAAATTCTGCTGAACTATAGCCCATGATCTCAAAATGCAGTTTTTTCCTGAAATCGAAGCTAACGTGTTCTGAGATATTGATGATCATGAGTTTCTCTAACTGAACACAAATTTGAAAATTTAGATCTGAGAACCTTTTATTGACAAAAATATAGAGATATTAAAAGCGAGGCTTTTTTGCAAAATTCTGCTGGACTATAGCCCATGATCTCAAAATGCAGTTTTTTCCTGAAATCGAAAATTACGCGTTCTGAGATATTGATGATCACAAGTATCTCTGACTGAACGAAAATTTGAAAATTTAGCTCTGAGAACCTTTTATTGACAAAAATATAGAGATATGAAAAGCGAGGCTTTTTTGCAAAATTCTGCTGGACTATAGCCCATGATCTCAAAATGCACTTTGTTCCTGAAATCGAAAATTACGCAATCTGAGATATTGTTGATCATGAGTATCTCTAACTGAACACAAATTTGAAAATTTAGCTCTGAGAACCTTTTATTTACAAAAATACAGAGATATGAAAAGCGAGGCTTTTTTGCAAAATTCTGCTGGATGAGTATCTCTAACTGAATACAAATTTGAAAATTTAGCTCTGAGAACCTTTTATTGACAAAAATATAGAGATATGAAAAGCGAGGCTTTTTTGCAAAATTCTGCTGGACTATAGCCCATGATCTCAAAATGCACTTTTTTCCTGAAATCAAAAATTACGCAATCTGAGATCTTGTTGATCATGAGTATCTCTAACTGAACACAAATTTGAAAATTTAGCTCTGAGAACCTTTTATTGACAAAAATGTAGAGATATGAAAAGCGAGGCTTTTTTGCAAAATTCTGCTGGACTATAGCCCATGATCTCAAAATGCACTTTTTTCTTGAAATCGAAGCTAACATTTTCTGAGATATTGATGATCATGAGTTTCTCTAACTGAACACAAATTTGAAAATTTAGCTCTGAGAACCTTTTATTGACAAAAATATAGAGATATGAAAAGCGAGGCTTTTTTGTAAAATTCTGCTGGACTATAGCCCATGATCTCAAAATGCACTTTTTTCTTGAAATCGAAAATAACGTGTTCTGAGATATTGATGATCATGAGTTTCTCTAACTGAACACAAATTTGAAAATTTAGCTTTGAGAACCTTTTATTGACAAAAATATAGCGATATGAAAAGCGAGGCTTTTTTGCAAAATTCTGCTGGACTATAGCCCATGATCTCAAAATGCACTTTTTTCCTGAAATCGAAAATTACGCAATCTGAGATATTGTTGATCATGAGTATCTCTAACTGAACACAAATTTGAAAATTTAGCTCTGAGAACCTTTTATTGACAAAAATATAGAGATATGAAAAGCGAGGCTTTTTTGCAAAATTCTGCTGGACTATAGCCCATGATCTCAAAATGCACTTTTTTCCTGAAATCGAAAATAACGCGTTCTGAGATATTGATGATCACGAGTATCTCTAACTGAACACAAATTTGAAAATTTAGCTCTGAGAACCTTTAATTGACAAAAATATAGAGATATGAAAAGCGAGGCTTTTTTGCAAAATTCTGCCCATGATCTTAAAATGCACTTTTTTCCTGAAATCGAAAATTACGCAATCTGAGATATTGATGATCATGAGCATCTCTAACTGAACAAAAATTTGAAAATTTAGCTCTGAGAACCTTTTATTGACAAAAATATAGAGATATGAAAAGCGAGGCTTTTTTGCAAAATTCTGCTGGACTATAGCCCATGATCTCAAAATGCACTTTTTTCTTGAAATCGAAAATAACGCGTTCTGAGATATTGATGATCACGAGTATCTCTAACTGAACACAAATTTGAAAATTTAGCTCTGAGAACCTTTTATTGACAAAAATATAGAGATATGAAAAGCGAGGCTTTTTTGCAAAATTCCGCTGGACTATAGCCCATGATCTCAAAATGCACTTTTTTCCTGAAATCGAAAATTACGCGTTCTGAGATATTGATGATCACGAGTATCTCTAACTGAACACAAATTTGAAAATTTAGCTCTGAGAACCTTTTATTGACAAAAATATAGAGATATGAAAAGCGAGGCTTTTTTGTAAAATTCTGCTGGACTATAGCCCATGATCTCAAAATGAACTTTTTTCTTGAAATCGAAAATAACGTGTTCTGAGATATTGATGATCATGAGTTTCTCTAACTGAACACAAATTTGAAAATTTAGCTTTGAGAACCTTTTATTGACAAAAATATAGAGATATGAAAAGCGAGGCTTTTTTGTAAAATTCTGCTGGACTATAGCCCATGATCTCAAAATGCACCTTTTTCCTGAAATCGAAGCTAACGTGTTCTGAGATATTGATGATCATGAGTTTCTCTAACTGAACACAAATTTGAAAATTTAGATCTGAGAACCTTTTATTGACAAAAATATAGAGATATTAAAAGCGAGGCTTTTTTGCAAAATTCTGCTGGACTATAGCCCATGATCTCAAAATGCACTTTTTTCCTGAAATCGAAAATTACGCAATCTGAGATATTGATGATCATGAGTATCTCTAACTGAACACAAATTTGAAAATTTAGCTCTGAGAACCTTTTATTGACAAAAATATAGAGATATGAAAAGCGAGGCTTTTTTGCAAAATTCCGCTGGATTATAGCCCATGATCTCAAAATGCACCTTTTTCCTGAAATCGAAGCTAACGTGTTCTGAGATATTGATGATCATGAGTTTCTCTAACTGAACACAAATTTGAAAATTTAGATCTGAGAACCTTTTATTGACAAAAATATAGAGATATGAAAAGCGAGGCTTTTTTGTAAAATTCTGCTGGACTATAGCCCATGATCTCAAAATGCAGGTTTTTCCTGAGATCGAAAATTACGCGTTCTGAGATATTGATGATCACGAGTATCTCTGACTGAACGAAAATTTGAAAATTTAGCTCTGAGAACCTTTCATTGACAAAAATATAGAGATCTGAAAAGCGAGGCTTTTTTGCAAAATTCTGCTGGACTATAGCCCATGATCTCAAAATGCAGTTTTTTCCTGAAATCGAAAATTACGCGTTCTGAGATATTGATGATCACGAGTATCTCTGACTGAACGAAAATTTGAAAATTTAGCTCTGAGAACCTTTTATTGACAAAAATATAGAGATCTGAAAAGCGAGGCTTTTTTGCAAAATTCTGCTGGACTATAGCCCATGATCTCAAAATGCAGTTTTTTCCTGAAATCGAAAATTACGCGTTCTGAGATATTGATGATCACGAGTATCTCTGACTGAACGAAAATTTGAAAATTTAGCTCTGAGAACCTTTTATTGACAAAAATATAGAGATATGAAAAGCGAGGCTTTTTTGCAAAATTCTGCTGGACTATAGCCCATGATCTCAAAATGCACTTTGTTCCTGAAATCGAAAATTACGCAATCTGAGATATTGTTGATCATGAGTATCTCTAACTGAACACAAATTTGAAAATTTAGCTCTGAGAACCTTTTATTTACAAAAATACAGAGATATGAAAAGCGAGGCTTTTTTGCAAAATTCTGCTGGATGAGTATCTCTAACTGAATACAAATTTGAAAATTTAGCTCTGAGAACCTTTTATTGACAAAAATATAGAGATATGAAAAGCGAGGCTTTTTTGCAAAATTCTGCTGGACTATAGCCCATGATCTCAAAATGCAGTTTTTTCCTGAAATCGAAAATTACGCGTTCTGAGATATTGATGATCACGAGTATCTCTGACTGAACGAAAATTTGAAAATTTAGCTCTGAGAACCTTTTATTGACAAAAATATAGAGATATGAAAAGCGAGGCTTTTTTGCAAAATTCTGCTGGACTATAGCCCATGATCTCAAAATGCACTTTTTTCCTGAAATCGAAAATTACGCAATCTGAGATCTTGTTGATCATGAGTATCTCTAACTGAACACAAATTTGAAAATTTAGCTCTGAGAACCTTTTATTGACAAAAATGTAGAGATATGAAAAGCGAGGCTTTTTTGCAAAATTCTGCTGGACTATAGCCCATGATCTCAAAATGCACTTTTTTCTTGAAATCGAAGCTAACATGTTCTGAGATATTGATGATCATGAGTTTCTCTAACTGAACACAAATTTGAAAATTTAGCTCTGAGAACCTTTTATTGACAAAAATATAGAGATATGAAAAGCGAGGCTTTTTTGTAAAATTCTGCTGGACTATAGCCCATGATCTCAAAATGCACTTTTTTCTTGAAATCGAAAATAACGTATTCTGAGATATTGATGATCATGAGTTTCTCTAACTGAACACAAATTTGAAAATTTAGCTTTGAGAACCTTTTATTGACAAAAATATAGCGATATGAAAAGCGAGGCTTTTTTGCAAAATTCTGCTGGACTATAGCCCATGATCTCAAAATGCACTTTTTTCCTGAAATCGAAAATTACGCAATCTGAGATATTGTTGATCATGAGTATCTCTAACTGAACACAAATTTGAAAATTTAGCTCTGAGAACCTTTTATTGACAAAAATATAGAGATATGAAAAGCGAGGCTTTTTTGCAAAATTCTGCTGGACTATAGCCCATGATCTCAAAATGCACTTTTTTCCTGAAATCGAAAATAACGCGTTCTGAGATATTGATGATCACGAGTATCTCTAACTGAACACAAATTTGAAAATTTAGCTCTGAGAACCTTTAATTGACAAAAATATAGAGATATGAAAAGCGAGGCTTTTTTGCAAAATTCTGCCCATGATCTTAAAATGCACTTTTTTCCTGAAATCGAAAATTACGCAATCTGAGATATTGATGATCATGAGCATCTCTAACTGAACAAAAATTTGAAAATTTAGCTCTGAGAACCTTTTATTGACAAAAATATAGAGATATGAAAAGCGAGGCTTTTTTGCAAAATTCTGCTGGACTATAGCCCATGATCTCATAATGCACTTTTTTCTTGAAATCGAAAATAACGCGTTCTGAGATATTGATGATCACGAGTATCTCTAACTGAACACAAATTTGAAAATTTAGCTCTGAGAACCTTTTATTGACAAAAATATAGAGATATGAAAAGCGAGGCTTTTTTGCAAAATTCCGCTGGACTATAGCCCATGATCTCAAAATGCACTTTTTTCCTGAAATCGAAAATTACGCGTTCTGAGATATTGATGATCACGAGTATCTCTAACTGAACACAAATTTGAAAATTTAGCTCTGAGAACCTTTTATTGACAAAAATATAGAGATATGAAAAGCGAGGCTTTTTTGTAAAATTCTGCTGGACGATCTGGATGATCTCAAAATGAACTTTTTTCTTGAAATCGAAAATAACGTGTTCTGAGATATTGATGATCATGAGTTTCTCTAACTGAACACAAATTTGAAAATTTAGCTTTGAGAACCTTTTATTGACAAAAATATAGAGATATGAAAAGCGAGGCTTTTTTGCAAAATTCCGCTGGACTATAGCCCATGATCTCAAAATGCACTTTTTTCCTGAAATCGAAGCTAACGTGTTCTGAGATATTGATGATCATGAGTTTCTCTAACTGAACACAAATTTGAAAATTTAGATCTGAGAACGTTTTATTGACAAAAATATAGAGATATTAAAAGCGAGGCTTTTTTGCAAAATTCTGCTGGACTATAGCCCATGATCTCAAAATGCACTTTTTTCCTGAAATCGAAAATAACGCGTTCTGAGATATTGATGATCTTGCGTATGTCTAACTGAACACAAATTTGAAAATTTAGCTCTGAGAACCTTTTATTGACAAAAATATAGAGATATGAAAAGCGAGGCTTTTTTGCAAAATTCTGCTGGACTATAGCCCATGATCTCAAAATGCACTTTTTTCCTGAAATCGAAAATTACGCAATCTGAGATATTGTTGATCATGAGTATCTCTAACTGAACACAAATTTGAAAATTTAGCTCTGAGAACCTTTTATTGACAAAAATATAGAGATATGAAAAGCGAGGCTTTTTTGCAAAATTCTGCTGGACTATAGCCCATGATCTCAAAATGCACTTTTTTCTTGAAATCGAAAATAACGCGTTCTGAGATATTGATGATCACGAGTATCTCTAACTGAACACAAATTTGAAAATTTAGCTCTGAGAACCTTTTATTGACAAAAATATAGAGATATGAAAAGCGAGCCTTTTTTGCAAAATTCCGCTGGACTATAGCCCATGATCTCAAAATGCACTTTTTTCCTGAAATCGAAGCTAACGTGTTCTGAGATATTGATGATCATGAGTTTCTCTAACTGAACACAAATTTGAAAATTTAGATCTGAGAACCTTTTATTGACAAAAATATAGAGATATTAAAAGCGAAGCTTTTTTGCAAAATTCTGCTGGACTATAGCCCATGATCTCAAAATGCACTTTTTTCCTGAAATCGAAAATTACGCAATCTGAGATATTGATGATCATGAGTATCTCTAACTGAACACAAATTTGAAAATTTAGATCTGAGAACCTTTTATTGACAAAAATATAGAGATATTAAAAGCGAGGCTTTTTTGCAAAATTCTGCTGGACTATAGCCCATGATCTCAAAATGCACTTTTTTCCTAAAATCGAAAATAACGTGTTCTGAGATATTGGTAATCGTGAGTTTCTCTAACTGAACACAAATTTGAAAATTTAGCTCTGAGAACTTTTTATTGACAAAAATATAGAGATATGAAACGCGTTCTGAGATATTGATGATCACGAGTATCTCTAACTGAATACAAATTTGAAAATTTAGCTATGAGAACCTTTTATTGACAAAAATATAGAGATATGAAAAGCGAGGCTTTTTTGCAAAATTCTGCTGGACTATAGCCCATGATCTCAAAATGCCCTTTTTTCCTGAAATCGAAAATTACGCAATCTGAGATATTGATGATCATGAGTATCTCTAACTGAACACAAATTTGAAAATTTAGCTCTGAGAACCTTTTATTGACAAAAATATAGAGATATGAAAAGCGAGGCTTTTTTGTAAAATTCTGCTGGTAATAGCCCATGATCTCAAAATGAACTTTTTTCTTGAAATCGAAAATAACGTGTTCTGAGATATTGATGATCATGAGTTTCTCTAACTGAACACAAATTTGAAAATTTAGCTCTGAGAACCTTTTATTTACAAAAATATAGAGATATGAAAAGCGAGGCTTTTTTGCAAAATTCCGCTGGACTATAGCCCATGGTCTCAAAATGCACTTTTTTTTTTTAAATCGAAGCTAACGTGTTCTGAGATATTGATGATCATGAGTATCTCTAACTGAACACAAATTTGAAAATTTAGCTCTGAGAATCTTTTATTGACAAAAATATAGAGATATGAAAAGCGAGGCTTTTTTGCAAAATTCTGCTGGACTATAGCCCATGATCTCAAAATGCACTTTTTTCCTGAAATCGAAAATAACGCGTTCTGAGATATTGATGATCACGAGTATCTCTAACTGAATACAAATTTGAAAATCTAGCTATGAGAACCTTTTATTGACAAAAATATAGAGATATGAAAAGCGAGGCTTTTTTGCAAAATTCTGCTGGACTATAGCCCATGATCTCAAAATGCCCTTTTTTCCTGAAATCGAAAATTACGCAATCTGAGATATTGATGATCATGAGTATCTCTAACTGAACACAAATTTGAAAATTTAGCTCTGAGAACCTTTCAAAAATATAGAGATATGAAAAGCGAGGCTTTTTTGCAAAATTCTGCTTTACTATAGCCCATGATCTCAAAATGCACTTTTTTCCTGACATCGAAAATAACGCGTTCTGAGATATTGATGATCACGAGTATCTCTAACTGAATACAAATTTGAAAATTTAGCTATGAGAACCTTTTATTGACAAAAATATAGAGATATGAAAAGCGAGGCTTTTTTGCAAAATTCTGCTGGACTATAGCCCATGATCTCAAAATGCACTTTTTTCTTGAAATCGAAAATAACGCGTTCTGAGATATTGATGATCATAGTATCTCTAACTGAACACAAATTTGAAAATTTAGCTCTGAGAACCTTTTATTGACAAAAATATAGAGATATGAAAAGCGAGGCTTTTTTGCAAAATTCCGCTGGACTATAGCCCATGATCTCAAAATGCACTTTTTTCCTGAAATCGAAGCTAACGTGTTCTGAGATATTGATGATCATGAGTTTCTCTAACTGAACACAAATTTGAAAATTTAGATCTGAGAACCTTTTATTGACAAAAATATAGAGATATTAAAAGCGATGCAAAATTCTGCTGGACTATAGCCCATGATCTCAAAATGCACTTTTTTCCTAAAATCGAAAATAACGTGTTTTGAGATATTGGTGATCATGAGTATCTCTAACTGAACACAAATTTGAAAATTTAGCTCTGAGAACTTTTTATTGACAAAAATATAGAGATATGAAAAGCGAGGCTTTTTTGCAAAATTCCGCTGGACTATAGCCCATGATCTCAAAATGCACTTTTTTCCTGAAATCGAAGCTAACGTGTTCTGAGATATTGATGATCATGAGTTTCTCTAACTGAACACAAATTTGAAAATTTAGATCTGAGAACCTTTTATTGACAAAAATATAAAGATATTAAAAGCGAGGCTTTTTTGCAAAATTCTGCTGGACTATGGCCCATGATCTCAAAATGCACTTTTTTCCTAAAATCGAAAATTACGCAATCTGAGATATTGATGATCATGAGTATCTCTAACTGAACACAAATTTGAAAATTTAGATCTGAGAACCTTTTATTGACAAAAATATAGAGATATGAAAAGCGAGGCTTTTTTGCAAAATTCCGCTGGACTATAGCCCATGATCTCAAAATGCACTTTTTTCCTGAAATCGAAAATAACGCGTTCTGAGATATTGATGATCACGAGTATCTCTAACTGAATACAAATTTGAAAATTTAGCTATGAGAACCTTTTATTGACAAAAATATAGAGATATGAAAAGCGAGGCTTTTTTGCAAAATTCTGCTGGACTATAGATCATGATCTCAAAATGCACTTTTTTCCTGAAATCGAAAATTACGCAATCTGAGATATTGTTGATCATGAGTATCTCTAACTGAACACAAATTTGAAAATTTAGCTCTGAGAACCTTTTATTGACAAAAATATAGAGATATGAAAAGCGAGGCTTCTTTGCAAAATTCTGCTGGACTATAGCCCATGATCTCAAAATGCACTTTTTTCCTGAAATCGAAAATTACGCAATCTGAGATATTGATGATCATGAGTATCTCTAACTGAACACAAATTTGAAAATTTAGATCTGAGAACCTTTTATTGACAAAAATATAGAGATATTAAAAGCGAGGCTTTTTTGCAAAATTCTGCTGGACTATAGCCCATGATCTCAAAATGCACTTTTTTCCTAAAATCGAAAATAACGTGTTCTGAGATATTGGTGATCGTGAGTTTCTCTAACTGAACACAAATTTGAAAATTTAGCTCTGAGAACTTTTAATTGACAAAAATATAGAGATATGAAACGCGTTCTGAGATATTGATGATCACGAGTATCTCTAACTGAATACAAATTTGAAAATTTAGCTATGAGAACCTTTTATTGACAAAAATATAGAGATATGAAAAGCGAGGCTTTTTTGCAAAATTCTGCTGGACTATAGCCCATGATCTCAAAATGCCCTTTTTTCCTGAAATCGAAAATTACGCAATCTGAGATATTGATGATCATGAGTATCTCTAACTGAACACAAATTTGAAAATTTAGCTCTGAGAACCTTTTATTGACAAAAATATAGAGATATGAAAAGCGAGGCTTTTTTGTAAAATTCTGCTGGTAATAGCCAATGATCTCAAAATGAACTTTTTTCTTGAAATCAAAAATAACGTGTTCTGAGATATTGATGATCATGAGTTTCTCTAACTGAACACAAATTTGAAAATTTAGCTCTGAGAACCTTTTATTGACAAAAATATAGAGATATGAAAAGCGAGGCTTTTTTGCAAAATTCCGCTGGACTATAGCCCATGGTCTCAAAATGCACTTTTTTTTTTTAAATCGAAGCTAACGTGTTCTGAGATATTGATGATCATGAGTATCTCTAACTGAACACAAATTTGAAAATTTAGCTCTGAGAACCTTTTATTGACAAAAATATAGAGATATGAAAAGCGAGGCTTTTTTGCAAAATTCTGCTGGACTATAGCCCATGATCTCAAAATGCATTTTTTTCCTGAAATCGAAAATAACGCGTTCTGAGATATTGATGATCACGAGTATCTCTAACTGAATACAAATTTGAAAATCTAGCTATGAGAACCTTTTATTGACAAAAATAAAGAGATATGAAAAGCAAGGCTTTTTTGCAAAATTCTGCTGGACTATAGCCCATGATCTCAAAATGCCCTTTTTTCCTGAAATCGAAAATTACGCAATCTGAGATATTGATGATCATGAGTATCTCTAACTGAACACAAATTTGAAAATTTAGCTCTGAGAATCTTTTATTGACAAAAATATAGAGATATGAAAAGCGAGGCTTTTTTGCAAAATTCTGCTGGACTATAGCCCATGATCTCAAAATGCACTTTTTTCCTGAAATCGAAAATAACGCGTTCTGAGATATTGATGATCACGAGTATCTCTAACTGAATACAAATTTGAAAATCTAGCTATGAGAACCTTTTATTGACAAAAATATAGAGATATGAAAAGCGAGGCTTTTTTGCAAAATTCTGCTGGACTATAGCCCATGATCTCAAAATGCCCTTTTTTCCTGAAATCGAAAATTACGCAATCTGAGATATTGATGATCATGAGTATCTCTAACTGAACACAAATTTGAAAATTTAGCTCTGAGAACCTTTCAAAAATATAGAGATATGAAAAGCGAGGCTTTTTTGCAAAATTCTGCTGGACTATAGCCCATGATCTCAAAATGCACTTTTTTCCTGACATCGAAAATAACGCGTTCTGAGATATTGATGATCACGAGTATCTCTAACTGAATACAAATTTGAAAATTTAGCTATGAGAACCTTTTATTGACAAAAATATAGAGATATGAAAAGCGAGGCTTTTTTGCAAAATTCTGCTGGACTATAGCCCATGATCTCAAAATGCACTTTTTTCTTGAAATCGAAAATAACGCGTTCTGAGATATTGATGATCATAGTATCTCTAACTGAACACAAATTTGAAAATTTAGCTCTGAGAACCTTTTATTGACAAAAATATAGAGATATGAAAAGCGAGGCTTTTTTGCAAAATTCCGCTGGACTATAGCCCATGATCTCAAAATGCACTTTTTTCCTGAAATCGAAGCTAACGTGTTCTGAGATATTGATGATCATGAGTTTCTCTAACTGAACACAAATTTGAAAATTTAGATCTGAGAACCTTTTATTGACAAAAATATAGAGATATTAAAAGCGATGCAAAATTCTGCTGGACTATAGCCCATGATCTCAAAATGCACTTTTTTCCTAAAATCGAAAATAACGTGTTTTGAGATATTGGTGATCATGAGTATCTCTAACTGAACACAAATTTGAAAATTTAGCTCTGAGAACTTTTTATTGACAAAAATATAGAGATATGAAAAGCGAGGCTTTTTTGCAAAATTCCGCTGGACTATAGCCCATGATCTCAAAATGCACTTTTTTCCTGAAATCGAAGCTAACGTGTTCTGAGATATTGATGATCATGAGTTTCTCTAACTGAACACAAATTTGAAAATTTAGATCTGAGAACCTTTTATTGACAAAAATATAAAGATATTAAAAGCGAGGCTTTTTTGCAAAATTCTGCTGGACTATGGCCCATGATCTCAAAATGCACTTTTTTCCTAAAATCGAAAATTACGCAATCTGAGATATTGATGATCATAAGTATCTCTAACTGAACACAAATTTGAAAATTTAGATCTGAGAACCTTTTATTGACAAAAATATAGAGATATGAAAAGCGAGGCTTTTTTGCAAAATTCCGCTGGACTATAGCCCATGATCTCAAAATGCACTTTTTTCCTGAAATCGAAAATAACGCGTTCTGAGATATTGATTATCACGAGTATCTCTAACTGAATACAAATTTGAAAATTTAGCTATGAGAACCTTTTATTGACAAAAATATAGAGATATGAAAAGCGAGGCTTTTTTGCAAAATTCTGCTGGATTATAGCCCATGATCTCAAAATGCCCTTTTTTCCTGAAATCGAAAATTACGCAATCTGAGATATTGATGATCATGAGTATCTCTAACTGAACACAAATTTGAAAATTTAGCTCTGAGAACCTTTTATTGACAAAAATATAGAGATATGAAAAGCGAGGCTTTTTTGCAAAATTCTGCTGGACTATAGCCCATGATCTCAAAATGCATTTTTTTCCTGAAATCGAAAATAACGCGTTCTGAGATATTGATGATCACGAGTATCTCTAACTGAATACAAATTTGAAAATTTAGCTATGAGAACCTTTTATTGACAAAAATATAGAGATATGAAAAGCGAGGCTTTTTTGCAAAATTCTGCTGGACTATAGATCATGATCTCAAAATGCACTTTTTTCCTGAAATCGAAAATTACGCAATCTGAGATATTGTTGATCATGAGTATCTCTAACTGAACACAAATTTGAAAATTTAGCTCTGAGAACCTTTTATTGACAAAAATATAGAGATATGAAAAGCGAGGCTTCTTTGCAAAATTCTGCTGGACCATGATCTCAAAATGCACTTTTTTCCTGAAATCGAAAATTACGCAATCTGAGATATTGATGATCATGAGTATCTCTAACTGAACACAAATTTGAAAATTTAGATCTGAGAACCTTTTATTGACAAAAATATAGAGATATTAAAAGCGAGGCTTTTTTGCAAAATTCTGCTGGACTATAGCCCATGATCTCAAAATGCACTTTTTTCCTAAAATCGAAAATAACGTGTTCTGAGATATTGGTGATCGTGAGTTTCTCTAACTGAACACAAATTTGAAAATTTAGCTCTGAGAACTTTTAATTGACAAAAATATAGAGATATGAAACGCGTTCTGAGATATTGATGATCACGAGTATCTCTAACTGAATACAAATTTGAAAATTTAGCTATGAGAACCTTTTATTGACAAAAATATAGAGATATGAAAAGCGAGGCTTTTTTGCAAAATTCTGCTGGACTATAGCCCATGATCTCAAAATGCCCTTTTTTCCTGAAATCGAAAATTACGCAATCTGAGATATTGATGATCATGAGTATCTCTAACTGAACACAAATTTGAAAATTTAGCTCTGAGAACCTTTTATTGACAAAAATATAGAGATATGAAAAGCGAGGCTTTTTTGTAAAATTCTGCTGGTAATAGCCAATGATCTCAAAATGAACTTTTTTCTTGAAATCAAAAATAACGTGTTCTGAGATATTGATGATCATGAGTTTCTCTAACTGAACACAAATTTGAAAATTTAGCTCTGAGAACCTTTTATTGACAAAAATATAGAGATATGAAAAGCGAGGCTTTTTTGCAAAATTCCGCTGGACTATAGCCCATGGTCTCAAAATGCACTTTTTTTTTTTTAAATCGAAGCTAACGTGTTCTGAGATATTGATGATCATGAGTATCTCTAACTGAACACAAATTTGAAAATTTAGCTCTGAGAACCTTTTATTGACAAAAATATAGAGATATGAAAAGCGAGGCTTTTTTGCAAAATTCTGCTGGACTATAGCCCATGATCTCAAAATGCACTTTTTTCCTGAAATCGAAAATAACGCGTTCTGAGATATTGATGATCACGAGTATCTCTAACTGAATACAAATTTGAAAATCTAGCTATGAGAACCTTTTATTGACAAAAATATAGAGATATGAAAAGCGAGGCTTTTTTGCAAAATTCTGCTGGACTATAGCCCATGATCTCAAAATGCCCTTTTTTCCTGAAATCGAAAATTACGCAATCTGAGATATTGATGATCATGAGTATCTCTAACTGAACACAAATTTGAAAATTTAGCTCTGAGAACCTTTCAAAAATATAGAGATATGAAAAGCGAGGCTTTTTTGCAAAATTCTGCTGGACTATAGCCCATGATCTCAAAATGCACTTTTTTCCTGAAATCGAAAATAACGCGTTCTGAGATATTGATGATCACGAGTATCTCTAACTGAATACAAATTTGAAAATTTAGCTATGAGAACCTTTTATTGACAAAAATATAGAGATATGAAAAGCGAGGCTTTTTTGCAAAATTCTGCTGGACTATAGCCCATGATCTCAAAATGCACTTTTTTCTTGAAATCGAAAATAACGCGTTCTGAGATATTGATGATCATAGTATCTCTAACTGAACACAAATTTGAAAATTTAGCTCTGAGAACCTTTTATTGACAAAAATATAGAGATATGAAAAGCGAGGCTTTTTTGCAAAATTCCGCTGGACTATAGCCCATGATCTCAAAATGCACTTTTTTCCTGAAATCGAAGCTAACGTGTTCTGAGATATTGATGATCATGAGTTTCTCTAACTGAACACAAATTTGAAAATTTAGATCTGAGAACCTTTTATTGACAAAAATATAGAGATATTAAATGCGAGGCTTTTTTGCAAAATTCTGCTGGACTATAGCCCATGATCTCAAAATGCACTTTTTTCCTAAAATCGAAAATAACGTGTTTTGAGATATTGGTGATCATGAGTATCTCTAACTGAACACAAATTTGAAAATTTAGCTCTGAGAACTTTTTATTGACAAAAATATAGAGATATGAAAAGCGAGGCTTTTTTGCAAAATTCCGCTGGACTATAGCCCATGATCTCAAAATGCACTTTTTTCCTTAAATCGAAAATAACGCGTTCTGAGATATTGATGATCACGAGTATCTCTAACTGAACACAAATTTGAAAATTTAGCTCTGAGAACCTTTTATTGACAAAAATATAGAGATATGAAAAGCGAGGCTTTTTTGCAAAATTCCGCTGGACTATAGCCCATGATCTCAAAATGCACTTTTTTCCTGAAATCGAAGCTAACGTGTTCTGAGATATTGATGATCATGAGTTTCTCTAACTGAACACAAATTTGAAAATTTAGATCTGAGAACCTTTTATTGACAAAAATATAGAGATATTAAAAGCGAGGCTTTTTTGCAAAATTCTGCTGGACTATGGCCCATGATCTCAAAATGCACTTTTTTCCTAAAATCGAAAATTACGCAATCTGAGATATTGATGATCATGAGTATCTCTAACTGAACACAAATTTGAAAATTTAGATCTGAGAACCTTTTATTGACAAAAATATAGAGATATGAAAAGCGAGGCTTTTTTGCAAAATTCCGCTGGACTATAGCCCATGATCTCAAAATGCACTTTTTGCCTGAAATCGAAAATAACGCGTTCTGAGATATTGATTATCACGAGTATCTCTAACTGAATACAAATTTGAAAATTTAGCTATGAGAACCTTTTATTGACAAAAATATAGAGATATGAAAAGCAAGGCTTTTTTGCAAAATTCTGCTGGATTATAGCCCATGATCTCAAAATGCCCTTTTTTCCTGAAATCGAAAATTACGCAATCTGAGATATTGATGATCATGAGTATCTCTAACTGAACACAAATTTGAAAATTTAGCTCTGAGAACCTTTTATTGACAAAAATATAGAGATATGAAAAGCGAGGCTTTTTTGCAAAATTCTGCTGGACTATAGCCCATGATCTCAAAATGCACTTTTTTCCTGAAACCGAAAATAACGCGTTCTGAGATATTGATGATCACGAGTATCTCTAACTGAATACAAATTTGAAAATTTAGCTATGAGAACCTTTTATTGACAAAAATATAGAGATATGAAAAGCGAGGCTTTTTTGCAAAATTCCGCTGGACTATAGCCCATGATCTCAAAATGCACTTTTTTCCTGAAATCGAAGCTAACGTGTTCTGAGATATTGATGATTATGAGTTTCTCTAACTGAACACAAATTTGAAAATTTAGATCTGAGAACCTTTTATTGACAAAAATATAGAGATATTAAAAGCGAGGCTTTTTTGCAAAATTCTGCTGGACTATAGCCCATGATCTCAAAATGCACTTTTTTCCTGAAATCGAAAATTACACAATCTGAGATATTGATGATCATGAGTATCTCTAACTGAACACAAATTTGAAAATTTAGATCTGAGAACATTTTATTGACAAAAATATAGAGATATGAAAAGCGAGACTTTTTTGCAAAATTCTGCTGGACTATAGCCTATGATCTCAAAATGCACTTTTTTCCTGAAATCGAAAATTACGAGTTCTGAGATATTGATGATGAAGAGTATCTCTAACTGAACACAAAATGGAAAATTTAGCTCTGAGAACCTTTTATTGACAAAAGTATAGAGATATGAAAAGCGAGGCTTTTTTGCAAAATTCTGCTGGACCAGAACTCAAAATGCACTTTTTTCTTGAAATCGAAAATTACGCGGTTTGAGATATTGATGATCACGAGTATCTTTAACTGAACACAAATTTGAAAATTTAGCTCTGAGAACCTTTTATTGACAAAAGTATAGAGATATGAAAAGCGAGGCTTTTTTGCAAAATTCTGCTGGACTATAGCCTATGATCTCAAAATGCACTTTTTTCCTGAAATCGAAAATTACGAGTTCTGAGATATTGATGATGAAGAGTATCTCTTACTGAACACAAAATGGAAAATTTAGCTCTGAGAACCTTTTATTGACAAAAGTATAGAGATATGAAAAGCGAGGCTTTTTTGCAAAATTCTGCTGGACTATAGCCCATGATCTCAAAATGCACTTTTTTCCTGAAATCGAAAATTACGCGGTTTGAGATATTGATGATCACGAGTATCTTTAACTGAACACAAATTTGAAAATTTTGCTCTGAGAACCTTTTATTGACAAGAATATACAGATATTAAAAGCGAGGCTTTTTTGCAAAATTCTGCTGGACTATAGCCCATGAACTCAAAATGCACTTTTTTCTTGAAATCGAAAATTACGCGGTTTGAGTTATTGATGATCATGAGTATCTTTAACTGAACACAAATTTGAAAATTTAGTCTGAGAACCTTTTATTGACAAAAGTATAGAGATATGAAAAGCGAGGCTTTTTTGCAAAATTCTGCTGGACTATAGCCCATGATCTCAAAATGCACTTTTTTCCTGAAATCGAAAATTACGCGTTCTGAGATATTGATGATCACGAGTATCTCTAACTGAACACAAATTTGAAAATTTTATTGACAACAATATAGAGATATGAAAAGCGAAGCTTTTTTGCAAAATTCTGCTGGACTATAGCCCATGATCGCAAAATGCACTTTTTTCCTGAATTCGAAAATTACGAGTTCTGAGATATTGATGATCATAAGTATCTCTAACTGAACAAAAATTTGAAAATTTAGCTCCGAGAACCTTTTATTGACAACAATATAAAGATATGAAAAGCGAGGCTTTTTTGCAAAATTCTGCTGGCCCATGATCTCAAAATGCACTTTTTTCCTGAAATCGAAAATTACGCGTTCTGAGATATTGATGATCATAAGTATCTCTAACTGAACACAAATTTGAAAATTTAGCTCCGAGAACCTTTTATTGACAAAAATATAGAGATATGAAAAGCGAGGCTTTTTTGCAAAATTCTGATGGACTATAGCAAATGATCACAAAATGCACTTTTTTCCTGAATTCGAAAATTACGAGTTCTGAGATATTGATGATCATAAGTATCTCTAACTGAACACAAATTTGAAAATTTAGCTCCGAGAACCTTTTATTGACAAAAATATGGAGATATGAAAAGCGAGGCTTTTTTGCAAAATTCTGCTGGTATAGCCCATGATCTCAAAATGCACTTTTTTCCTGAAATCGAAAATTACGCGTTCTGAGATATTGATGATCATGAGTATCTCTAACTGAACACAAATTTGAAAATTTAGCTCCGAGAACCTTTTATTGACAAAAATATAGAGATATGAAAAGCGAAGCTTTTTTGCAAAATTCTGCTGGACTATAGCCCATGATCGCAAAATGCACTTTTTTCCTGAATTCGAAAATTACGAGTTCTGAGATATTGATGATCATAAGTATCTCTAACTGAACACAAATTTGAAAATTTAGCTCCGAGAACCTTTTATTGACAAAAATATAGAGATATGAAAAGCGAGGCTTTTTTGCAAAATTCTGCTGGACTATAGCCCATGATCTCAAAATGCACTTTTTTCCTGAAATCGAAAATTTCGTGTTCTGATATATTGATGATCATGAGTATCTCTAACTGAACACAAATTTGAAAATTTAGCTCTGAGAACCTTTTATTGACAAAAATATAGAGATATGAAAAGCGAGGCTTTTTTGCAAAATTCTGCTGGACTATAGCCCATGATCTCAAAATGCACTTTTTTCCTGAAATCGAAAATTACGCGTTCTGAGATATTGATGATCATGAGTATCTCTAACTGAACACAACTTTGAAAATTTAGCTCTGAGAACCTTTTATTGACAAAAATATAGAGACATGAAAAGCGAGGCTTTTTTGCAAAATTCTGCTGGACTATAGCCCATGATCTCAAAATGCACTTTTTTCCTGAAATCGAAAATTACGCAATCTGAGATATTGATGATCATGAGTATCTCTTACTGAACACAAATTTGAAAATTTAGCTCTGAGAACCTTTTATTGACAAAAATATAGAGACATGAAAAGCGAGGTTTTTTTGCAAAATTCTGCTGGACTATAGCCTATGATCTCAAAATGCACTTTTTTCCTGAATTCGAAAATTACGAGTTCTGAGATATTGATGATGAAGAGTATCTCTTACTGAACACAAAATGGAAAATTTAGCTCTGAGAACCTTTTATTGACAAAAGTATAGAGATATGAAAAGCGAGGCTTTTTTGCAAAATTCTGCTGCTAGCCCATGATCTCAAAATGCACTTTTTTCCTGAAATCGAAAATTACGCGGTTTGAGATATTGATGATCACGAGTATCTTTAACTGAACACAAATTTGAAAATTTTGCTCTGAGAACCTTTTATTGACAAGAATATACAGATATTAAAAGCGAGGCTTTTTTGCAAAATTCTGCTGGACTATAGCCCATGATCTCAAAATGCACTTTTTTTGAGAAATCGAAAATTACGCAATCTGAGATATTGATGGTCACGTGTATCTCTAACTGAACACAAATTTGAAAATTTAGCTCTGAGAACCTTTTATTGATAAAAATATAGAAATATGAAAAGCGAGGCTTTTTTGCAAAAATCTGCTGGACTATAACCAATGATCTCAAAATGCACTTTTTTCCTGAAATCGAAAATAATAGTGAATTTGACATCTTAATACAGTTATGTCGACCTTATTAATAGTTCTGAGGATGATGCTTCCGCACTTGATTTTGAAAAACGTTTTGGGCTTTTTAATTCCAAAATTCAGGATTGTACTTGAATTTGCGGAATTGGAGGAGTATGTTCAATCGTATTCTTACAACTACAGTAGAACGCGTTGGACGCACTTCTCTCGAACATTAACAAGAGCACTCTCCTCCTCTAGTTCTTAGTGGTTTGTAACTCGGGATTGCTTGGTATGGATATTTGCTCGATACGGTCCAACCGAGGATACGAACCAGCAAAGCACTTAACTATTGATTTGTTTGCATACGGTCAACTAATTTTTTTTCTGATTTTTATTGACTTCATGCCCTATCGTCCTCATAGATAAAGTCGTTAATGAGTTTATACGAATCGTAGAAGAAACCTTTATTAAATTGTGAATCACCAAAACGAATATAATGGCGCTGCAATGAAGACACTATCTTAAAAACAAAAGCGAAATTGTAATGTATGTATGTGCAAAAAATATTTATATTTATTTCGTCAGTCTAAATATTGATGACACTTTGTATCCATGACAAATATTTGGCAACATTCGTGTAAACTGCAGGAGTCCCGTTATTACAATTATTTTGTGATACTGAATAAATGCCAACCAATTCGGATTTGGCTGGCCATCCGACTAGTAGGCCGCTGCCATAATCGCCACTGCACGCGTAACTGTTGGTGTGACTCCAGCTCTCGGTACAAACTTGTAGGAACTCATCAAATTCGCTAATGGAATTCTTGCACTGCTTATCCGAAAGAATATTAAACATGCCGTAGGTCAACGCATCAGAATTGTCAGAATAATCATTTAAGCGGCTCCGTGCGGGAATCCAGGTTGGAGCAGGTTCCCAAGTAGTAGTTTCAACGGGTTGCCGAGAAGTAGTTTTGACGGGTCTTGGTGTTGTTGTGTAATATGGTTCATTAAAACCGGGCATAACAGCCAACTTACCCTGCAGCTGATTGATTGGAGTGTTTGATATTGGCACTGGTTTAAGGGTGTCAGAAAAGATCAATTTAAAAGGTATCTTAATCAAAGCGATATCATCGTAGTAAGTTGGATAAATGTGAACTGCATCACTATTCACGATAACGGAGTACGAGCCTTGAATTGATGAATAATAAAGTTTTTCGAATTTCAGCTCTAGTCGTCTTCCTCCCTCAACACAACGGGCGGACGTCAAAATCCATTGATCGCTTATTATCGATCCGCTGCAATGGCGATATCCTTCCGACCAATCCCGCTCGGGCTCAATGACAACATTGTGCGGAAATCGGCGTAAAGTGTCTACTGCAACACCGTTAATAAGTCTAGGCATGATAGCGCAATCTGCGACCGCAGTCAAATAAATGACCACGAATAGCACACTTAACAAAGTACTTCCGACCAACATATTCGTTCGAAGAGTGAAGTTTTTTTACTAATTGCGTTTGCTTACGGCGCCTGACTTTATATACACAAAGCGCATTTGCTCGACAAAGCTGGCTTGTTATCACCAAAAATTTGAAATAAAGTTGTTCTTATCTCTGAATAGAAAAGGTGGTATTTTTCACACTTAAAGTGAGATATATATTTGAGGTATTTTTGAATAAGCTTGATCTCGTTCAAAATGAATCATATGTCTTAGTGGATGATAAACAATTTTTGGGCTAAAAAGCAAATACAAAATTAGTAAAAACATTGAGGTGTCTTATTTATGATGTTTTATTATTTCCTTTGTGATGTTTATGGATGTTCATAGTTAAGTAGAGTGTGGCCTTAACTTAATTATTCCAAATTCCGTATTTTTTTTTATTATTTAAGAATCTAGAAACCTTAAATTTGGCACCCAAAAGGCCCTGAGTCTCACGTTATAATTTGAACCAAGTCCGATTGTTTTCAAATAAAAACGTACAATTTTCTGTAAAACGTTGATATATTTAGTTTTTCTTAAAATCATGTATTCGACCACAACTTTATTTTTCGAACAAAGTTTTGTCGGTCGTCATCGAAGTAATATTTTCGCTATAGATGACCTCAAATCACTCTTTGATTTGCTGCGCGTTTTCTGTTTCAAAATCAGAAGTCTACTCACTGAACAATATATTTTTTCCAAAACAATACTTATTCAGAAGTCGTCGGACAAAAATACTTAATGACAACAACTTGGTGCTTTCCCGAAAATCAGGAGGGAATATAAATCAGTCTCTTGGCATAACGAGCGAAATAAATATCATTTCCGGGAATGGAAAATCTTCAGGTACCAGAGACGCCGTGAGATCTATGAAAATCCTATGCAACCTGTCAAGTGACTTGTCAAGTCCAACTACCTCGGAACTAATAGTATATCCGACGGAGAATTATCCTAGGCAACCGCTACTGGTTCGATTTGTCAAAACAACTATGATCCAAACTCCTAACACGATGGACAAAAATAGTGCTCATTTGATTGTGCCAGTCCCGCTTTTTGCAGTCGAATACTGGACGATTAGCAAAGTAGCTGAACAAGTATTGGGATCCTGTGGAAAAAAAATGCCTTCATCGGGTAGTTGGTAACTGCTAACTCTACGAGCTGTACAAAGATCTGGAATCATGGATTTAGGAATCGTGGACACTCAAAAGCTAACCAATTGAAAGAAACGTGCTCAGGACTGTCAGGGCTGGAGGGTAGCTCTGTCTTAGGCTCTGATCCTCGCAGGATCCCTGGCCGTATAAGAAGAAGTAGATCAGAGCAGTCGATGTTTAAAGTATTTATTTTGCATATTTTCGTTCATTTCTAATGCACCCTGAGTAAAAAAGTTTTTATCCAAAACAGTGATATTTTTCTGATTTGTTTTGTCCTTTAAAACGCCTTTATTTTTATGTTTTCCGGCCATTAAATTACTTCCGAAAGGGTCTTCCAAAAGGGACTTCTGAACTTTGACAATTGACAGCGGATATAACGTTCAACAGCAGGTGTAAATAACAAAATAGTTTTCCTAAATGGGCAACGTTCCGCATGCCTCGTGCATTTGACGGTGATGGATAAATTTGAGTCCTGCCGAAAACATTGCCGTTGTCCGTGAGAGTATGTAGGAGAATCCAAAGCAGGCAGTTTCGCGCGGTCACAAGAACTCGGCCCGACCAAATTTCAACAGACCCAGGAGTTGAAGATAAACGAACATAGACAACGACGTGTGTTCGCTGAATCGGCACTGGAAAATGAC
Organism: Orthonevra nobilis; assembly: GCA_963555765.1. NCBI lineage: Eukaryota > Metazoa > Arthropoda > Insecta > Diptera > Syrphidae > Orthonevra > Orthonevra nobilis. The sequence goes on from OY743224.1 coordinate 97,153,541, forward strand.
CCTTATTTTCATCGAAAAATCATCTTTAGCGATGAGTTCGTCAATAAATAAAATTGAGGAATTCGGGACGATACATGAGATCCAACAGCGTCCAAAGAATCTCGAAAAAATTACTGTTTGGTGTGGGTTTTGGTTGGCGGCGTCATCGGTTCTTATTTTATTGGCCAGCCTACCATGCCATCAGTCAAATATAGCCTAATTTATATGCCAGAGTCATGGGAAATAGGACATTTCGGAAGCGTGTCATCTAGAGAAGCCGCGGCGGACATTTCAACGATGTTGTATTCCATACATAAGTGCATCGATAGGTCTTTCAAACGAGTAAAAAAATTCGATGATATCGTACACACAATTTGTTTTTTTATTTAAATTTTAAGATATCGTGAAACTTTCGAATGATGTTTACCATTGCATTTAAACCCCCTAACTGTTACTTGATCAAAGATAAGAATTTACTTAATATACCCTCGTGCTTATCGTTCGTAGTGGAAGTACCCACTTGCATTATAAAATCAATTAAGATACCAACCTTCGACAATTATCACATCCTCCCCTTTCGAAAAATAGAACAATTTTGAATAATGCACTAACTTCTTAAAGTAAACAAGCTTGTTTGGTAAAGTACTTAAGACACATCCGGGATATGACAAAAGATATCACAACACAAAAGTGTTCCCAAACTTCCCCGATTTTTTTTATTATTTTAGTACCCATTTTAAGTATATTGTGCAATTATAAATTATTATGACGTTGGTTAAATTTCTAAGAACTTATCAGGTTCATAAAAAAGCAATGCGCAAGATATTCTGCCACGTGATAAGACAAACAAAAACCTTATTATTTAATAAAAGTTAAACAACAGAATTCGCGTATAAATAGGGTAGGCGTTATCCATGTAGAGCACTGTAAGTTAAGAAATTCAGTGAAATGGCGAGCCTTCAGCTCGTTTTATTTTTATCGATTGTTGCCAGTATTGCAGCTACTACCACGGAGCAAGTAGCAGTTGCACCGCGAGTTATAAACGGCGTCCCAATTGACACTCTACGACGGTTTCCACATCATGTCAGGATTATCCCGCAGCGTGAAGGTGAAGTCGGCAAAACTTTCTGCGGAGGATCTATCCTGAACAGTTTATGGGTCCTCACATCAGCACTATGTGTAGATGGCAGTGTTCGATTAGAGTTACAGTTTGGCAGGCTCTACGCCAATAGCTCCGAGGGATCGTTTTCAGCTTTGGTAAATAGCGACGCCATTCACATTTATCCAACATACTACGATGATATTGCAATGGTGAGGCTGCCATTTATATTGATCTATTCGGACACTTTGAGGCCGATAAGCGTCACAACGAAGTCACAATCTGAACTGCAGGGGAAACTTGCTGTTTTGCCAGGTTTTGATACTGCTGCGCTAAATGATTCATCAGCTTCGTTGCAAGCCCAGCAACTTTCCTACATAATGTTGAATGTAACTTCAAACAACGAGTGCAGCAATTATTATGGTATTTATGGTTTCGATGAGTACATGCAGTTGTGTACCAGAAGCTGGGGAAATCAATGGAATCCCAATGGCCCTTGCTTTACGGACTATGGCAGCGGTTTGATTTCAGGATGGCCAGCTAAGTCAGAACTGGTTGGGATCTATTCGAAGACAGGCTACGATTGTAACACTTACGCTCCTGCCGTATATACTAGTGTAGCAAAGTATTGGTCGTGGATTCAAGGCTTGATGAATGGTCAATAGATAGTTACGGATAAAGCTTTATTGTCAACAAATAAATATTCTTTTACAAAATTGCTTTTCTTGTATAAAAAATAAAATAATAAAATTGGTGTACTGTGAATCGGTTGGTAATTAAGAAAAAAATATTTCTGCTTCTGAAAAAACGTGTAAATACTTTTAATACTTTGATTTGAATAAAACCACTTTCGTCCTATATTAAAGCGTTTTAAGAATAATTTTAATAATACCGTGCTTAAGTCAGGCTGTTATCGTAACAAGATCAGTAAAAGCTTTTTTAACTCCTTTGCGCATAAGTTTACAAACAGAGTGAAGCAGGGAGCTAAGATGCGAAATTATTTAATGCAAAGAGCACGAGAAGAAGGAGCAACGAGCAAAGTAAAAGCAAGCAAAAAAATAAGAACGCTTTTCCATAAATATGAGTAATTTTATTTTGTGAATCCCTATTCTTAAATGTGTACTTAACTGAAAACGCAGAAACAAAAGAGAAGGAATTCATGTAATGAGCCAATCGCGAGTTGTCCATTTGAATTTCACTATTTATTTTCAGATCTACGAGAATACCGAAGTTCAAGAATATTTAAATAAAATTCAACATAAGTTGACGAGGAAGTGAACAATTTTATTCTCAAACGCAACAACTGTTGTTGAAGTCGAGTTCGACCCTTATCCAAAATCTACAATTTCCCTTTGTGAAGTCAAATTGAAGCCTTTCGAATTCCATCAGAGGGTATTTTACGCTTTTGGATACCTAGCTGATGTTCTCAATGTAACCATGATAGGAAAAACATAATCTTACATTAAACCGTTGCGAACGGGAGCACCTATCGTTTATGGTCACCTCAGTGTCAACTGAATCGGTATTTACTTCAGGCAAACTTTCCCCAAAACAAAAGTTACCCCCTTACTAAAAATTTATATAAAGTTTTCCTTAACCTTAATAAACATAGATGGTGCGACAGCTCTCTTGAGGGGCAGGGCCTAGTTTCACCAATTCTGTGTGCTTGTAAAATTTTTCACAAACGTCGGGGTTTGGACTTATAGTTTATTTCCGACTCTGAACGGTCCTAGTAATTTTTTTCACAGTTGTACTCATAGCAGGATTGTCAGTCATTCGCGAGAGTTGGGGTCGTTCTTATGCGGATTTGAACCTCATGGGTCCTCCTGCTCAGCAAGCTGACGCACTTATCATTGAAACACGAGCACACACCTGCCGTACCGAAAACCGAAGTTAATTTTTTTCATGAGAACCAATGACATCAAAAAATAAGTAAATAATTTCACGTGCTTTTTCTGGCAATTACCGAGAACAGAACGAAGGAAATAACAATTTTTATAACTGCGATAAAAAGTTGATCCATTGAATTCCTTAAATAAACAAACTTGTTTGAAAAATAAGACAATAATACTTAAAGGAGACTTAATTTTATTCTAACTTGAAAACAACGATTAGACGCACAAAACCATAATAAATACCGAGTTTATTTATATAATCTCTACGATAAGACATGCTTAAATGATATAAAGTGTCAGTCAATAGAATAGCATTTTATTGTCTTTAAAAAAATATTTCCATTTAAAAGCCCGTTTCGGAAAAGCGCCATTCTTTGATTAGGAAATATCCTGAAATTAAATATCCAAATCAATGCTTACTTAGTAATGATTCGTTCTCATTCTTTGTTCTCATATTAAGAGTAGGCGTTAACAATAATGTTCGGGTCGTGTTGATTTGAAAGCCATTCATTCAGATCGAGCTGTGATAATAAATTCTGCACACCTCTTTGGACTCCACACCAGGAATAATCGAATTAAATATGCATCAGAGTTTCAAACAACTATGCAACTATGCATTCTGTGCAGACCTTGAGATATCTTAATTCCTTTTGACAATTAGAATCTCAAAAATGGATTTAATAAAATTTTGTCATGGACGTTTCGTTGTGTAGTATCTAGATAGAATGTTAGCTATACCCGAGGGAAATCGGGTTGCGCTCTAGATGAACCTTTTTAATTTGCTGGGCAATAAGCGACCAGCGCTAGGAACAATCGAAAAAAAGGAGTGACTGGATAACAATTCTTCAACCAATATAGTCTTCGTAAAAAAAACGTAGCCTTAACGTGAGCTCTATCTGCGATTCAGTCCAATACTTGCAGTCTGTACATACGTCGCAAGATTGTGTTGTAGAAGATTGTTTTGTCGGTGGCTCTTTTAGTACCATGATATATAAAAGGAACATTGCTCGAGTCTAATAAGTTGCACATGCAGAAATGTCTCAGGTGTATTGTATCCATTTTCTAAAGAACTTCTAAACTATCTCGGATTGGAATAAAACATGTCCATCATGAGTCTATGTATATCCCGGTATAGAAATGAGGATCAGGTTGATTTACTTAGATGTCAGTCGAGTCGAGCTCACTGGCGTCTTTTAAACTAATGCCCATATAACCCGATGAATACTGCACTAATGCCACTTTCGTTAACCAATTTAAAGCAATCGATGTTGATAATGTGCCCTATCAAGGGAAAATGCTTCATTTCACTCTTCAGCTGATTTTCTCGCATTCTCATGTGAAATTTTCGCTTCACTTTTACCTGAACCTTGTAAATGTGTTTTGCTCGTAACATGATTTTTTTGTTTCATAGATCAAAAGCGTCTACTTATAATTTGGACGTCATGAAATTACTGTCCAACATTTAAACCTCTATTTTCATTCATAAATTTTATGATGTGAAACATTTGAGCGTTTCAAATTGACTGAGTCTGAAATTCCAGCCAATGAATGCTTTGTAACATTTATAGTCATGTCCTCATAATCGTATGTATGCATAATAACTCTGATGTCCAGTCTGTCGCTTGTCGTCTGTCCTCTGTGACCAAGAGTCAGTTATTTAGACGGCACAGACTCACATAGTAGGAGTGGTCACATTTGAAAGTCATAAAAGCAAATATTGGCATTGTGCAAATAAATGCAGAGGGATCGACAGAGAAATGCAGAAAAAAAAATTAAAACCATAATAAGAACAACGAAATCTGAAATGAAATGCAAATGGATGTGTGCCCTTTCCTTTCATTTTTCCTTCAGATGCAATATGCATGTGATACAAAAACGTTAAAATAATTTGTTTTTTTTTTTATACGAGTGAATTTTTTATGAAATATTATATAACAAAAAACAAGATAATATTTCATATTTTTTTTCTCATTGCGTGAAAAGCATTTTAATATTAAAAAGCAATTTGGATAAGTTGTTTTATAGTTCGTTGGCTTAAAATTAAATGGTATTTGGACATCGATAAATGAGATGTTGTAAACTAACAAAAATTAAAGCAGTTTAACATTTTAAACTGCATTGCATGGAACTTTCGAGTTGTTAAGACTGATATTTATATTGCAATTATTAGGATTGGATCCATAAAAAGAAAGTACAAGGGACTTAAGAAATTCTGCTTGAATTTCATAAAAAAATTACAAAAAAGTTTTCAACGTTCTTAAATAGCAATTTAAATTCTAATGTAAAGCTAATTTGATAAAATTATGAGCGGCCCTGATGGACTCAATCCAAGAATAGTTAAGTTCAGCTTTCCCAATCGTAGCGCCATCTTCCTTTCGCAAATCGTGGAGATGGTAGGCAAACCCGCCTGAATAATAGAGCCCTCATTTTTTTCATTCAAAATAATAGTTTGTTTTTGAAGTTGCAGGTATTATAAACTTGTTTATATCTTATCTTAACTTATCAACGATAAGTAAATGTTTATTTATACTTTGTAACTGATTTAAAATGCTGAATTTGCCAAAAAGAGGCTTCTACCACGATTTCTCATAACGTATCTTCACCAGGTAGCATCAACGTGAATGCTCTATCATTTTGTTGTCTAATTTATTTCTGCGAAATTTATTGACTTTACTTTTATCATGTTAAAATAAGAGATAAACTAGAATTGGAAAAACACTGCCAGTACAAAAAAAAGGAATACTTTGAATTTAGAAAATGGTGATCGAATTGCAACTGCCCCCTAATCACTGATTTTAAACGTATAACTTAAGCGAGGCTCATTTATTTGCCCGAAAACTGAAAAAAAAACGAAAGTAACTTATCAGAGCGAAAACATTGTTCTGGTCTTCGATTTTAAGGAATTTCCATTCGTTGCGTCAAACAATCTTGAAGCGTATGTCTTTTTTCAAATGATTTTCAGTAAAGACATAAAATGAAATGCTCGAAGGCATTCAACGAGACCAGTTTAGATGGAGAACTTAATTTTTAAGTAAGTTAGAATTGCTTAAGATTAGGTCCGTATTGCTTGGCTAAGGTAATGATATGCTTATTCACGTCCTTTTGGCACTGCATTTCGTCTTTGATCTGAACCGCAGTCCAAAAGTCTCTAGAGCCAAATCGAGGCGTGTAATTCTCGAGGTCATAGCACTATTCGAATAACATGTTCCCTCCACTAAGTTGTTGCGTAGAAATTCCCATGTTCCCAAATTTTGATTTAGCCAGACTAAGAGACTTTTTTTATAGTCTATAGTACCAAGTGTTATTTAAAATATTGCATCAATAGTGCGCATATCTGTTTCTCAATGCTTAAAAGCATGATAGCTATGTTTGAATGTCTAGGCCACGTTTGTACGATCATGAGATAATTTGTACAATAATTATCTACTGCCTGTAATAACCGAGTTCAAAGCCAAGAGTTTCATAGCTAGTCCATATCCTTGTTCCTTCGAAATTGCCAAATGCAAGACCACAAAATTCAGTGAGTGACAACAAATACGGATCTGAAGTTCCGCGTCGATAAAATCTTAAACCTGTAAGAACTTAAACAATTAAATAATGTTAACCCAATTTCATCGTACTTAATAAAATTAAATTAAATTAAAATTAATAAAATAACAGACAATTAAGAGCCATTATTTTAAGTTTTCATGGAGTACTCAAATAAGTCAACAAACACTATGGAGATAAAATAAAAGGTGATTCCGACAAAACAAATAACATTATTTTTCTCACATATTTATTATGTACATATAAGTTTTTCTAGTTGTCTAAATGCTTTGCAACCATAAACAAATAACCAAGCCGCCGATTCTGGCCTGCGTCAGTGTGGGGTTTCCAAATCATCAAAGAAGAATAAAAAACAAATACGTAAACTACAAACTCATGGCACGTCAGCTCAATCTTGTGCTGTGCACGTTATTCTCTTTAATAAATTCTTGTTGCCCTTAAGTTTCTTGCCAAACCAAAAAAACAAAAACTCTCATATGACAATGATTGTCAGTGACTCGTGAGAGGTTGGGCTGGAAATAAGGGAGTTTTTTGAGATTTGAGCCCGGAATCTCCCACTTAGTAGTCCAACGCACTAACGACTGAGCACCGAACACTTAAAATAAATCCATTTGAAATGGAACGAGAAAATCAAGCATATATTTACAAAACCAACCATCATTGCTTCGCTTTTTCTAAGCATTCCGAAGAGATTTAAACTCTCCAAAACTAGCTTGAAACGCATTTTTCGCACAAAACTGGGAATTTGCCCATAATAAATATATTACTGGCTTCGAACGATGTCAGATGTGAGCTTCCGATGGATTGCGAATGCGATCCATTATGTATTTATTCATATTGTTTCTTCCTTCCATTGAATTGTTCCCTTCAAGGTACCCTTGATTCGTTAAGGGAAAATAAATAAAGACGCGCCTCTTTTTATCTATTGAAGAACATTTGCTGGTCATATTTTTAACAACAAACCGGAACATACATCAGGGATAATTTTTAAAATAATTTACGAGACAAATGATGATATTGTTTATTATCATCCTGTCCATCACCGATTCTGTCCCAGTTACTTCGGATATTAGTTTTCCGTTGGTATTTCGTGTTAATTTCAAAATGTTTGCTCGGTTAAAAACAAAAAAAAAAAAAAAAACACTTATTGTCCGTCAATAAACAAAAGTCAGGCAATCTCGTGAATACCTTATGAATGCGAATGGCTGACTACAGACGTCTTCTCAATTTTTCTTCCATCCACTCGCATTAACTGCGGGTTTGGTATTCCAGGCACATCCCAACATTTGCCGACACACATGAAAAAAGTGGGCTTTTTTTTAGAACGATGATTATTATTGCTCCCGTCTCTTGGCTGTTCTTTAGTCTTCTGCTCTTGTGCTTCACCTTGGAGCTCGGAGGGGCATGACAAATCGATTACTACATCCGAGGAAGAAGGAATGTCTAGCGTTGCCTTTTCGTGTTGATGATAATGCCCCTTTCAAAGTTTAGCAGACACGTTTTCAAAGGTCTTCAAAGGCAATATGGGGCGGGAGCAGTACAATGATGATGATGATTATGACGGTATCCAATCTTTATCTGCAGCCTCAGTAGGGTAAGAAACGAACATGTTTGTGTGAAATGAGATATGTGGCTTGTGGAGAACCAGGTAGGTAATTAAGCTGACTGCTGACGAAGATTATGATTCTGCCGCACATCAAACTCCAAGGTGAGGAACTCTCTCACCAGTCATCACACATATGCACACAATAAAAAAGGGTGAAATAATTACGGAATTAAACGTTAAATGGAGATTGGATCGGGGCGCTTTTGTATACCTGCGTTCAACAACGATGGGAATACTTAATTGTAGGCTTTCGTTCCATGTATATATCTGTTCCGCACTAAAAGAAACAAATGATAGTAATAAACTAAAAGAAACGAAAAGAATGGCGTTTAATAAGCGTGTACCTACATGGCAAAAAAATTAATGAAAAATGCTTCATCAGTCCGTCGGTGCTACAACATGCAGATGTACAGATCTGGTTTCGACTGATTTGAAAGTGGTAACAGCACAAGAGTTAAACACTAAACAGCCAAGTACGACAACTGATGTCATGACCTTTTTTGTCTTCAAAAGTTTGTTGCACGAATTTTTCTACATGAAAAGTGTGCATCTAGCTCAGCAAATGTCTATCTAAGTTTATACTCCTCAGCTACTACTTGAAAAATCGAATTGAGAATCATTTTAAAAAATATTGGAATGCTGAAATTGCTGTTAAATATTTTCGTTCGTTCCAATCTGCAAGTTCTTGCAATAAATTCGGTTTCGGAATTAAAAATTTCTAGGACACAGGAGTCACATTGTTGCTAAAATGAATCAGGCTATCGAAAGAAGCCAAACAGATTTTATTCGAAGTGTGCTGGTTCGAAATTTTATAACGAAAGAACTGTCTAATAAATAAAAAAGACTTTGGCTATCAAATATAGTGCCATCTTATTATCGTCGAGAATCCACCTAATACCTAGTTTTTTGTGTATGATTTTCAATATATTCCAGAACAGTTCTATCGAGTTAAGGAGTTTTGAAGTGCCCGTTCTCTACATATTGATACATGTTTCCACGTCCAAGCTTGGAATTTTTCCGATTATTATCATGCAAATATGTGCTTACCAAAAGTCTATGCTTTTCCCTATTCATGATTACAGATGTGGTATGCAAAATCGACGGACGAGAAACATCTTTTTTTTCATTGATACCGCTATGATTGATTGGATAGAACAAATATGGAACATCTTTATTTTAGCAAGACAAAAAAGTGACTTTGGCTAGTGGGTTGATATTGAATGTTGTCTTGAAGTTGGTTTTCTTTTCTTTACTGTGGAGGCAAACATCAGCAGGTTGTTTGAGGTCAAAATTATGTTTCGAAAAAATATAAAATATATTCATGTAGATTAATATAGTACATCCTGCCGTTTAAAAGTTACCGGACAGTGCATTAGGGATTCTTTGACTTTTTCAATTTCATTAACAAAATTAATTGCATGTAGCTTCATCAATATTATGTTTATAAAGTTAAACGACCAACTCAAATTAATTTAAGACTCATAAGCTTCGGTATTCCGTACATACAACATTCCGTACATACACCTTCCTTGCAGATTTATACAAGACGAAGCTTTCGGAAATTCTCATGAAAGTTAACGTTCAATAAAAGGTTTTTTCGTACGATAAGGATTACAATATTTTCCATAGGTGAAATATGGAACACAGATGACTTAAATCATGCGCATCTTTCTTTAATTCGGATTCAGGATTTTTAGTGGAAAATCCAGTTTAAACATTTAATTTTAAAGTGTAATTCGTGAATCGTGATTATATTGGAATGTTTCGACTCCTTTAGGGATGCTCTTTCGATATGTGATAAAATGTTGCTTCACACAAATATAACGTTGCTTAAATAATGATATACTTCCTCTTGTTATGTCAAAAGTTTTCGCATTTCCTTTCATATTCATACATATCTACTTCAAAATGAAAACTTGTTGTTGCTAATGAACTTGACAAGATAGCAAGAAAACATGGCTGTACCTTAAATAAGCGTTTTAGAATAAAAAAAAACATGTAGAACCTCGGAATATAAATAAGACGAATAGGTACCCACTAGGCACCAGTTCCAACTCAGAACACAAAAAATGTATATTTCATCGAAAGTTTTAGCACTTGTTGCTTTTCTTGCAACTATGGTTAATTGCGAACCAGCTCCCAGGCTCGACGGTGGTCAAGAAGTTGACAGCTTACGTCAATTTCCACACCACGTCGTTATCAGCCTTTTTGGCGAAGAACAGCTGTGTGGAGGCTCAATCCTTAATGATCATTGGATCCTTACCTCGGCCGCTTGCATCAAGGACAGCCTTCGTCTAGAATTGCATTTTGGTAGGAAAAACCGAGCCGAAACCGGCAGTGATTATTTCACTGTTTCCGTTCATAGCGAGCAGATTTACGTGTATCCAAGCAGCCATGACGATATTGCTTTGGTAAGAATACCAATGAAATTGGTTTTCTCTGATACTATAAAGCCAGTGGATATTTCAACACAATCAATCGACTCAGTTCGCGGAAAGTTCGCTGTTTTGCCAGGATTTAAGGAAGGTACACGTCGCTCAGCTTCTCCAGTGCCATTCAACGCTAGCGCTCCTCCTGGTATGAAACAACGTTCCGAGGATGCCGACAACATGAAGTATGGTATGTTCAAAGTTTTGGATAACAGTTTGTGCCTGAGAACACTCGAAAGCGGTAGTTTTGAAGAGTATTCCCAAATTTGCACAGAGGGCTGGGGCTCTAATCCTAACACACCTTGTGATTCGGACTTTGGAAGTGGCCTGCTTGCAGGATGGCCTACAAAAAGCGAACTCATTGGAATGTTCTCCTCAAATTCCCCCAGCTGCGATAGGGAGCAGCCGGCTGTGTATACTTTTGTTCCTAAATACTCTGCTTGGATCATGAATATGATTCAGGGCTAAAAAAGAACTCTTGTACATTTAAAAAAATAAATATACTCTACGCAATGACGTAGGATTCTTCAGCTTTTTTGTTTGATTCTTAAATAATATTTGCATAAATAGCTTTATGTGCAAAATCTCTACTTTTATATTATTATGAACTAACTTACCGAACTTTGTAGACATTATCTTTATCTAGAATCATAATCGTTTTTTTAGGCTATTACCATCGAGTGGTTTGTTATAAATCTAAAGTTCTTCACAGAACTACGCAGACATTTACAGCAAATTGTTGACTGTTAAAGCTTAATCAAAAATTTTGATGAATAATTCAGATAGACAAAAATATAATTGAAGAAACTATTTGCGAAATCGCAACAAACGTAGCAAACTTGTTGTAAATGTTTGTCTGTCTGATTTTTCGAGAAAATATCGGCAACGAATTCATCAAAGTATCTTACCTGGACGGTAGCACAATTGATTTCAAATGATTAAATTGTGGATTAAAATCTGGATCTGAAAACTGCTGCAAAAAGAAGACCTTTTAAAAAGGCAAAAGCATTATGCAAACGCATTTTGAATACACACAGTGCCGTCCATAAGTTTCCGGACAAACCATGTTTCTCCAAAATTGACCTTTGTATTCGTTAAATGAAGAAAATTCTTTCTAATCTTATTCGGCTCGATATGAAATTTTAATATACATATGTATGTTACAAACATTAAACAGTGTTAGTTAAATCTTATATAGAGAATAATAATTGCATGATGAATCGGGGTTTCCAATAGGGACTTGACAACTTTGAATTTGAATCATCGAACTGTCAGCGAACTGAATCATCGAACTGTCAGCAAACTCAACATTTTCGTCATCGTAAAGTACATGAACGAGCAACGTCTACAAAGTATAAAAATATTCTATCGAAATTCGGAGTCATTGACATCAACTTTAAGAACGTTAACTCCAATTTTATTTTATTTTCAATCTTCAGTGACGAAACTCATTTTTGGCTAAATCGGTTCGTCAATTAGCAAAATATGCGTTAATGGTCGAGTAAAAATCCACATTTGCTTCATGAATCACCGGTGCGGTTTGCATGCCGGCGGCGTTATTGGGCCATATTTTTTTGGCAAACATAACTAACGTCACGTAACTGTGAATGGCCAGAGTTATCGCGCTATGATTACCGATTATTTTTCGGCCGAATCGGAAGATATGGACTTGGACGACATGTGATTTCAATAGGATGGTACCACAAGCCACACAACATACCTCACAATCGATTTATTGAAGAGAAAGTCTGATGAGCATGTTATCACAAGAAACGGGCCAGTCGATTGCCCACCTCGTTCATGCGATTTAACGTCTCTGGATTATTTTCTTTGGGGCACGTAAAGTCATTGTTTTATGCCAACAAGCTGATGATTTTTGAAGAGCTCAGAGCCAACATTGAACGCGAAAAGCGGCCGTTTTGGCCGAAATGTGTGGCCGTTTCATCGAAAATTGGGTCCAACGAATCGACCGCTGCAAACGTGTCCGCCGTGCTCATATGAACGTAGTCGAGTTCCATTCATAAACATTTTGATTGTACTTCAAGTTGATAATAAAGTTTTTGAAATATCTCAAATGTTTTGTGTTTTATTAAAAAAAAGTTGTGAAGGCCTTTTTGGAAAACCCTTTATGTTTGCAGCTTAAAGACACCTGTGAAGAGTTCCATTGTTCGAACTCAAAGCAGATAAAAGTTACAATAATAAAAATGCATTTTGCTACTGCAAATTTCTGAGTAACAGAATGAATACCTCTTTAACTACATTTAAACAGAGTCAAGTGGAGCACCTATTCGAAAGCTTTACAGAACGAGTTGAAATTTAAAGTTTGTGGAAAAAAGGGAGAACGAATTAAGAAATTATCCCTATTGCTGATATGGGCCTGTATTAGAAAAACTTATCGTCGGGTTTTGGATTAATTGTTCCTGAATTAAGATTCAACACGAGGTAATGGTGCGAATTATCAAGTTTGGCAAAGAATTCGTGGAAAAAATGATGAAAAAATAGCAATACAAAAAATGGAACGAACTTGGCAGAGAAGTTCAAAAACAGTGTCAAACATCGAGAGGCGTAGTTTAGAAGAGCCTTTAAGTAGCCTGGAGATCAACTAAATTGGAAAAAAATTAAGTTAATCGGCAGGATACGTTAGTATATCGGTATTTCCGCGAACTTAAATATTATGTTAAATTAATTTGGTATCCTTGGCTCAGTGACTGATATGGATGTTGATACCATCTTGAATTGAATTTCTCTAGATACCATCCATACTAAATGTATACCAAAATTTAACCAAAGTCCCAAAAAGTGGGTTTTTAGAGAGAAAAAACGACAGTTTGATTGACAATTTGGTCAATATTGATGCATAAGTATATATCATATTTTAATTCATCATATTGATAATTCACCATCAAGCTATGTCTTCATTATCAGATACTTGCACTTCTCTTTTTAAGAATATCTTCTACTAGGTCAGATTAGATTTTTCTATCAAACCAATTAACCCTCAAGCCATTTTCAACTTCTAGGCCACTCGGAGTCGTCAGTAGGTCGAAACACTGACAATTTTGCGCAAAAATAGAACGCACGCAAATAAATTCGCAGAACCCAAGCTACTGTCGTTCGCCTTCATTATCTGATTCAAGGAAAGGTGACGGACTCCAAAGAGCAAAAGCTTTTTCTTTGCTGAGCCACCATCATAATCTAACTCCGGACGGAAATAAAAGTTTCATGATGACATCAATCTTCGAGTAATCGTAGGGCGATGATATGGAAGGAAAAGATCGCTTTGTTCTGCGAACATTGTGAGCCTTCACAATTTTAGACAATGTACACAAAGTATGAAAACAATTTTCAGGCAGCAGTAGGATGCTTGCGTAACAGAGCTTGATCGAATAAGAAATTTAAAACGCTCGGGTTAAAAAAAAAAATCATCTCGAAACTAATTGAGCGTGACTAACTTTGTTGCTTCTGCCAAGGGAGACATGTACTACTGTGTCCAAAAAATAAGGTGACATTGTATTTATTTTGAAAATTCTTTATTTATTCTTCCAAATCAATTTCATCCCCTTCAAAGTAATCCCCTCCCGATGCAATGCACTGCCAACGGATTTTCCAATCTTTGAAACACTGGTTGTAGTCACTTTCCGGGATGGCCTTCAGTTCCGTCTTCGCTGCGGCTTTAATCTCCTCTATCGTATCAAAACGGTGTCCCGGAGCGGTCTTTTGAGCTTGTTGAACAGCCAGAAGTCGCAAGGCGCCAGATCAGGTGAAAACGGTGGTTGCGGAACGATATGGGTTGAGTTTTTGGCGAAATGATCACGAATTACGAGTGCGGTATGGGAAGGTGCATTATCGTGGTGTAAAAACCAAGAATTGTCTTTCCACAATTCCGGCCTTTTTAGGCGGATAGCGTTACGCAAACGACGCATAACGTTCAAATAATATTCCTTGTTGACAGTTTGGCCGGTTGGAAGGAATTCATAAAGCACAACACCACGATAATCGAAGAAAACAGTCAACATGATCTTGATTTTTGAGCTTCTTTGGCGCGGTTTTTTTGGTCTCGGCTCTCCTTTGGCACGATATTCGCTCGATTGATCGGTTGTTTCGGGGTCGTAAGCATAGATCCAAGTCTCATCGCCAGTTATAATGCATTTCATGACATCCTGGTAGTCGGAAAGCATTGTTTCACACATTTCAACGCGACGCCTTTTTTCCAAAAAATTCAATGTTTTCGGTACCAGTCGAGATTTGACGCGCTTGAGGCCCAAACCATCCTTCAAAATGGTATTGACTGAGCCTTTCGATAAGCCAACTTCATCAGCAAGGTCTCTAATCGTTAATCGATGGTTTTTCAACACCAAATCTTTGATTTGTTGGACGTGAGCTTCATCGGTTGAGGTTGATGGTCGCCCAGAACGCTCTTCGTCTTCGACACATTCACGGCCGGCTTGGAAATCACTATACCACTTGTAAACATTTTTTTTAGACATAGCCTCGTCATCAAAGGCTTTCTGCACCATCCTCAACGTATTTGCAGCAGAAAATTGATTACGCAAACAAAATTTAATGCAAATTCTTTGCTCAATAAATTTCGACACAAAACGAAGCGTATCTCAAACACTATGAATATATTTTGACATGAAAGTTCACATAGATGTCACTGACAGTACTACCAACCTAAAAAGAAAGAAAAATTTCCAAATCCTTCGACGCGCGCAGTTTAAATTCATATGTCACCTTATTTTTTGGACACAGTAGTATATCATATTTTAATTCATCATATTGATAATTCACCATCAAGATATGTTTTCATTATCAAATACTTGCACTTCTCTTTTTAGTATTTCTTCTACTAGGTCAGGTTAGATTTTTCTATCAAACCATTTTACCCTCAAACCATTTTCATCTTGTAGGCCACTGGGAGTCGACAGTGAACTGTAGGTCGAAACACTGACAATTTTGCAACGCACGCAAATAAATTCGCAGAGCCCAAGCTACTGTCGTTCGCCTGCATTATCTTATTCAAGGAAAAGTGACGGACTCCAAAGAGCAAAAGTTTTTCTTTGCTGAGCCACCATCATAACCTAACTCCGGCCGGAAATAAAAGCCTCATGATGATATCGATCTTCGAGTAATCGTAGGGCGATGATATGGAGGGAAAAGATTGTTTTGTTCTGTGAACATTGTGAACCTTCGTAATTTTAGACAATGTACACAAAGTATGAAAACAACTTTCAGGCAACAGTAGCATGCTTGCGTAACAGAGCTTGATCGAATAAGAAATTTAAAACGCTCGGATTAGAAAAAAAAAAATTCATCTCGATAATAATTGAGCATGACTAACTTTTTTTTTCTGCCAAGGGAGACATTAATCTGTCTCTGTTAAAAAAACGCCATTCGATTGCAGTGATAAAGGACCGAAGCTGAGAAGTGTTCGATATTTTTGAGGCGAAGTTAGCGCACCCCACAGGCGGACCAAAATGGATGAAACAGAGTGGCTACGCAATGATCACAATTATAAAACGGGAAATCAAACAGTTTTGAATTAATTATAAACAAAAATTATTCTAAAAAACAAACAATTGTTCATTAAAGAAGATTCAATGCAGGAAATATTCTTCAAATATCCATATGACGAGAAAAGCCATGGCATTTGAATAAGGACTAGTATTTATAAGCGAAAATTTTGTTGATCCTAATTTGCAGATCCTTAACGTAAAATTTCTGCTTCTAGTAATTTTTAAAGTTATCAAAAACCCAAAAGTATCAACCTCTATGAGGACGCTTTTATCGGGCTTCATTAATCTTAGAACACGTTCCGTAAATAAACAGACATTTTTCGAATAAACTTCTTTCTTCCATTATTTAATACCACACGTATGACACTAACATATTGCTTTGTACAATATTTAGCCGCTGTTTTGAAATGACACCTTGTCGTTGCTGATGAAATTGTCAAGATAACAATATAAGACATGACACTGTCTTTAATTAGCATTTGAAAAAGAAAAATACACAAAAAACAAATCTAACGATATAAATAAGACGTCCATGCATCCACGCAACATAAGTTACTAATCAGTTGGTTCAAAATGGTTTTTTTATGGAAAGTTGCAGCAATTGTTGCTCTTCTTGTCACTGTGGTCCATTGTGTTCCACAGCCAAGACTTATCGGTGGACAGGCAGTTGATAGCCTTCGTCAATTTCCCCACCATGTTTTAATCATTCCGTTCAATTCGAAACAAAAATGTGGAGGTTCAATTCTCAATGATCATTGGATACTTACCTCAGCTGCTTGCATCAAGGACAGCCTTCGCCTTGAATTACATTTCGGCATGAAAAACCAACATGATAAAACCGGTGATTATTTCAGTGTTTCAGTAAATAGCGCGCAGGTATTCGCGTATCCAACCGAACATGACGATCTGGCTTTGATAAGGATTCCAATGAAGTTAATTTTCACCGACACTATTAAATCAGTGGCTATTGCAACACAATCAATAGAATCTCTGCGTGGAAGGTTTGCTGTTTTGCCAGGTTTTACTGACGAACCGAAATTTGGGCCGATGCCAGTAGTTCCAAAGCCGGTGGTACCAAAGCCCGTAGTTCCAAAGCCGTTAGTTCAAAAACCAGCCAATGCAACCTTTTCCTTTGGTGCTAAGAAACAACGTTCCAATGAAGATGACAATCTTATGTATGGTATGTTTAAGGTTTTGGACAACGGCATGTGCCAAAGGACACTTGGAAGCGGCAATTTTGAAGAGTATTCCAAGATTTGCACCGAGAGTTGGGGCACAAATTCAAATACACCTTGCGAATCGGACTTTGGAAGTGGCTTGATTACCGAATGGCCAGCAAAGAGTGAGCTCATCGGATTGTTTTCTATGTATTCTCCAAGCTGTGACAAGGAGCAACCAGCTGTTTACACTTTTATTCCAAAATATTCCGCTTGGATCCAGAGTATGATTCTTGGCTAGAAAGAGCACTTGTAATTTTTTATAAAATATATGATACATGGATAAATATATACACATACATATGTCTTCCGACGTAGTATTGTACAGCGATTTAAATATTGGTATTTTATTGCAGCGGCACAGACGTACAATCATGCGGAACAGACGTAGGAGTATCACAGAATTTTTTTTTTTTAAATAGTGCTCAAGTGCTCAAGGGATTTGAAGTACCCTTAAAGTGTTTTTTACACAGCACGAGCAGAAGCGGAAGGGAGAGAAATGAGGTACCAGTGCACATTGGCTTTAAATTGTTGTAGGTTGCAGTGCAAAGGAAATATAGAGCCAGGTAACGCATTCCACATGCGCATTGTGCGGCTTATAAAAGAATTTCTAAATTTCACAGTGCGTCCGAAAGTAGGCTTTAGGGTAAACTGATGAGCATTCGATGATGTACAGGTGTTGCGAGTGAATTTCTGGAGGGGCGGAATGCAATTAGCTATTTCGACGGAGCATTGGTGGTGGAAATAGCGATAAAACAAAGTCAAGCAAGACACATTTCGACCGTGTTCCAGCGAGTGAATTGTTTTCGATATGTTGTCATCGTCTATGAGTTTTATCGCTCGCTTTTGAATCCTATCTAGGAGTTGCAAGGTGGTCTTGGGTGCACCTGCCCAGATGTGAGCGTTGTACTCCATTTTAGGCCGAATAAAAGCCTTATAAATTATGGCTGAATCAGAAGGGGTAAAAAACTTTTGGCACCGGTTTAGAAAACCTAAGCATTTCGCTGCATTCTTGGCTATATCGAATATGTGGTCATTCCAAAGTGGGCTAGAATTGACGCACATACCGAGCATTGAAAGCTTTTCGGTTTCTTCGACGCAAATGCCATTCAAGGACAATGGCTGGGTGTTAGGGTTTCGCTTTAATGATATAAGACAGCATTGGGTTTTGGAAGCATTGAATTCTACTCTATTGGCTTGTCCCCATTTGGTTAAGCTGTCAATATCAGAATTTAATGAGTTAAGCATACGTTGTCGTTCGATGTCCACGTCCGAAGAGCAGTGGCGTGAATCATTAAATGCATATGAGAAACTGAGGGTACTGTCATCTGCGAAGGAATATATTGGATTAGATGTGATAGACAAGAGATCGTTAATGAAAATTAAAAAGAGAGTCGGAGACAAAACTGAGCCTTGGGGAACACCAGCAAGTTTGTTATTGTAAAGAGATATATTTATAAATATATCGAAGTTAGAACCTAATAAATACATATTTTCTTGAAAACAGCTGTATACAAGTATTTTAAGGTTTATAAGTATTTTGTTAATACTGCAGTCTTGACCATTTAAGAATTTATTTATATTTCGATCTGGAAGCATATCCTTTGCTCAATAGTTGCTTTGCTACACTCTTTAATATAATGTTCAACAGAAGGATTCTAAGGAGCATTTGGAAGGTTGCAAATTTATTCTTTTAAATTAATTCACACGTTGCCACATTAATACTTAGTTGCTCAAAATTACGTTTGTGACTGCGTCTGTTCTGAGATGATGGAAGAATTCAACAATCTAAGATGAAATTTTAGTTGTGTGAATTTTTTTAGATTTACCAAGACGCAATCTTACTTTTAAAACCGAAGAGACTGCTAGGTTCTTGTTCAGTTATCTAAAAGATCGAGTGCAATGATTCCCAACTGGGTTTGTTATCTCTAATCATTTTATCACGAGTACGAATATACCTAAGGGATCTCTTTTGGACGCATTATTATTCTACCCGACATCGTTTGCAACGTGCTGTCTTCTGTGAAATCAGCTTGTTTGTGGTAAAATGAGGAATTGAGTCCTCTTTTGTTCTCCATAAACATCATAATATCATATTTTGTATACAGAATCAACTGTAATTCAAGCTGCTGCAGCGCAATCTAGGATGCTGTCAGGATAATATTTTTTTTTAGAAAGCGTTTATTAAGATAAACTGCAGGCTGCCAGTTTATTTTAGGAAGAAATACCCTGTAAAACTGTACGCAAGTGTAGACTAAATGTGGGCTTAAACGACTGACTTCGTTTTATTTATCCTCCATTCCTGGGTATTTTCTAGTGTGCCACATCTTGAAAATCCAATCTTTGGCTTGTGTCTCGACGATATTTTTAATTGCTGCTTCTGATGCTAATTTCAGCTTTCGTACATATGTTAATTAATGGGATATCTTAGTCAACTTTCAAATGTTTCTAAAATAAAACCAATGTTTCTATAAATTCAGTTGTCTAACGCTCATGAAAGTTTAGGTCTCATTTATATTGTAGGTACATATGTACATTTATATTTTTGAACAAGAAAACAATTCTTATTTTACAGATCAAATCTTCGCAGTTGTTGAGCAAAGTTCAAAGAATTTTTGCTTAAAAGGAGCACAAAATGGGCACAGAAATATTTTTGTTAAAGCACAAATAGGTTTTGAAGCCTATTTCAAAAAACTGTTAATTTTTGACGCATTTAATTACTGATGAGATGATGATTGATGAGAGCTACTCTTGGCCTTACAAGGTTCTTAAACTAGGTTCAGAATGAACATTTCAGATTGCAAAATTGCGCTGTTTATTTCCTCATTGTATTTATTTAATGTCGAAAAATTAAACCACATTTAGGTTTTTGAGACACGTTTATTTTACCATCTTAATTTATTAATATTCTGGAAACTACGTCCTAAATCAAAAGGTATATATCGGTGATTTTATTAGCATGCAAGAGACCTAACTTTTTCAACCGTGGTGATTGAAAAGTCTCATGCTTCAAACTGAAATAACAAGCCACAAAAATGTACTCCCCACATTTCACACCACGTTCTTAACTAATATTTTAAACATACTAGGACATATAAGGTTTATAAAGAAATCTTTTTACGACTGATGAACTTGTCAAGATAAAAAAATAACATGGATGTACGTTGAATAAGTATTTAAAAACAAAAAAATTAATTTGAAGGATCTGACGATATAAATAAGGCGCTCTGATTCCTTTCCCCATTAGTTCGAAGTCTGTACCTCCAAAATGTATATTTCATCCAAAGTTTTAGCAATCGTTGCACTTCTTGCCACTTTGGCCCGTTGTGAACCAGTACCAAGACTTACTGGCGGCCTAGAAGTTGACAACTTGCGCCAATTTCCACATCATGTCTTGGTCGTTCCGACCGATACGCCGCGTAAGTGTGGAGGTTCGATCCTTAAAGAGCATTGGATCTTAACCTCGGCTAAATGTATCCAGGGAAGCTCCCGCCTTGAATTGCATTTCGGAAAGAAAAACGTAGCTGATGGCGTAGGGGATTACTTCACTGTTTCAGTTAGTAGCGAGCAGATTTACGTGTATCCTACAAACCATGATGATCTGGCTTTGATTAGAATCCCATTAGACCTGGTCTTCTCTGACACTATCAATAAGGTGAAAATTTCAGAACTATCAATCGATAATCTGCGCGGAAAGTTCGCTGTTTTGCCAGGTTTTAGTGATGATATTAGGATACAAGTAGCTCATCAACCCGTAAACTCGGCCGTTCCCATTGCTGGTGTTCAACAACGTTCCGGGGATAATGATAACCTTAAGTATGGCATGTTCAAGGTTATGGATAACAGCTTGTGCCAGAGAACACTTGGAAGTGGAAAATTTGAAGAAAGCTCTTAAATTTGCACCGAGGGTTGGGGCTCCAATGCGAATAAACCATGTGACTCGGACTTTGGAAGCAGCTTGCTTTATGGATGGCCTGCAAACAGTGAACTCATCGGAATGTTCTCTATGGACTCTCCTGGCTGCAAAGACTTAGAGCCAGCTGTCTACACTTATATTCCAAAGTATGCCGCTTGGATCGATAGCATGATTCAGGGCTAAAATAAAAACTTGTATTCATCAATGAAAAAAAAATATATATATTTTAAAAACGAGTTAAAATCGTTATGCAATGCATTTCTTTTATTGTTGTCAATTGTTTTTTAGCGGTTATAGTTTGGTCCTTTAATTTTTTTCCCCATTGGGTTAATCATGTTTAATACCAAGGTTTTCAGTGAAAAGTTCAAGAATTGTATGAAACTTCTCCGAGCAGCTATTGGTCCATTTATTCTCATGCAGAAATGATAATACGAGCAATTTCATTAGCTTGAAAATTTAAATAAGCAATTAACGTTCAATCTAAAAAGAAGCATACTTTGACTGCAAAGATATTCAGGGATATCCTAATAAATCCGCCGGTGTGTAAAAAAATCAAATTCGTTATACACTAGCTTTACGTCACTAATTGTGTTATAGGATGTGTTACTTGATCTGTTAGAAATGGGGTTATGCTCAAAAGTCCGAGAAAATAAAAATATAAACACCAAAAGCCTAGCGTGAGGACCTTTTTAATGATTTGGTCAAGTTTTACATAAAAAGGTTGCAAAAGTAAAAAAAATCTGCGGAAAATGGTCTTTTAACTTTGATTAAAATATGTTAGAATATTTTTCAGCAAGTTCAAAAGCAACTACATACAGTTCTTTTCTTGTCGTCATCAAAGACTATGATTGATAATTACTTGAATTTTATTATCGGTTTTATTTTTTAGTTAATGGCAAAAGTAAATGCTACTTTGTGTCTTTGACTTATATTCACTATGAGGGCCAGCAGCCCGTATTTTGCCACTGCTTGTACAATGTTTGAGTGGAAGGAATCAAAAAAATATACTTTCATCTTCTTAGGCTTTCCCGATGTCGGTAGTTAATCTGTAATCCTGATCAGTCGTTGAAGTCTTGATACTGTACCAAATCAGGAATCAGCAAGCTTCCTTGAATATTTTTCGATTAAATTTATTTAGTCAAGTATTTAACCTCAGCTTTCTTAGGCAAGAATTTAACGTGATCAGCATTTTGCCAAGTTGCATCCGAAAGAATGATCTCGAAAAGCCTGCTTGTTCATATAATTATGATATAAATCATAAATTTTTAACTTAAATTTAAGATTTAAAAATTTTACGAAAAAGTTAAAATTATTTAGATGTGTCGTGGGTTTTCAAAATGATTGAAATTCCTCTGTTTTTTAGAGATGCCAATAATAAGTTATTATTTGTTCGCAATTTAAGCACAGGTGCATTAGTTTCGTTTTTGTAAACAAAAGCTTTGTCTGTCAATAATTTTTTTCATGGCTTATCCTATGTAAGATTTAATCTTGTGTCTGACACATTCCTTATTTTCATTGCAAAATAACTTTTCGACACATACCTTGAGATTCCATTTCTCAAAACTACCTTTTGTCAAATTGAAACATCTTAAAAACATACCATTCAAAAATAAGAAAACTCTGTTATGTAAGCAATTCCATGTAAAACAATTTATGCGACTAAAAAAGCTGACATTGAAAATTTAAATACATTGGTTCCATGAATAATAATCGGATAATGAAAAGAAAATCTTTGATGCACATTTTCTCCAACAAATGTAGGAGGATTTAACAATTTAGGTATTTATATTTTCACTGAATATAACAAATAATTAAAAAATCCAAAGTATTAAATTTCAATTTAAAAAGAAAAGAACTAAGATTATGAGTAAGAGTAGAAATATCTATGTTGTTTTCATTTATTTATTTTTCTTTATTTTCCTTTTGTTAAAAATAATTTTTTTGTTATTTGTATAATTCAGTAAAATATTTAAAAACATATTGACTACATTTGTTGGAGCAAATGCGCATCAAACATGTTTCCGATTAGGCGTGTGAGTCGCAGTATTTATATTTTTTGTTGGCAAAATTAAATTGAATTCTAAACTTTACTTGTTCTACCATAAAATTCAACCAATTCATAATAAGCTACGCCCACGATTGCAAGTTGAAATCTATAAAAATAAACTTGAAGAGGCCCTGTTTTTATGAAATCTCGGCCGTAATCGCGTCAATTTTACTGAGTCTCCAGGCAGCGGGCAGCCTTAACACAAATTTGCACCAGGCCGGTTGAATGATTATATACGAAAAATTTTCTACCATGCATCCAGTCTTGATTCAAAAAAATCCAATCGTTGACACTTTTTTAAAAGTTTTTCTCAAATACCAAAAGAACACATGATTTGTATTGAAGAACTGTTTTATTACGATATTATTTTTGTGTTTGTTAAAGGTTTTGAAAATATTCAAGTAACTTTAGTCTAGAATTATTCATTATGAACTTCGCGTTTTTGAAGTCGATTGTGAAATCAAAACAATTCGTTGTTTGAAAAAAAAACAGATTGGCTTTTAAAGTTGTAATAACCCTTATTTAGGAACAAGAACGTTATGCCGTGGATTAAAGAAACATATTGTCTTCAGTCTTCCAAACAGCAATGCAAAATCATGAGATTAAACAAGTTAATTTGTCCCACCATAAAATTCTCCGTGAGGATTAATGCAGAGATCGCCGATTGTAGGTCTGGGGGTCGGCAATAAACTATTAGTTCGACCGCCATCATGTGTGCCAAAAATAAAACGCGCACAAAACAAGGGCTGCTAAGATGCTGTACATTGTCAAAGAGCTGCAAATTCAACAATTCGTTTTTTTGACGTACTGACTTGTCTGCCAGGATCAGTCTTGGACCAATCAAATCGAAAGCGGGACAAAGCTACAGCTGGCTGCGACATAAAGATGCTGCGTAATATTAGAAAATTTAATAATGCGGGTGTTGCTTATTTAAGCGTGGTTTTCTGAGAAAGTGTCGCGATTTATTTTTGCATTGAAGTCGACTAAGACCGGTTAATTTGAACTTTTTCTAAAATCTCCTTAAGATCGTTAAGAAAGCGAGTAATATGTATGATATTATGTTAGCTTCTAGTAAAGACTACGACTTTAAGTACGATCATTGAAGAAGCCTATTACTGACACAACACACTTTGGCCATTTTTTTTTACAGATTTTTGATATTTTAAGTACATTGAACTTTCCTTGTATAAATGGTAACTACGAATTTTTAAGCAAACATCATCACTTCGAGGTCCCCCATTTCATTCCACACTCCGTACCTTTATTTAAACGGAAGGCCTTACATGTCTGCTTCATAATGAAATCTTGTTGCTTCAGATCAACTTGTCAAGATAACAAAATAACATGAATGTACATTAATTAAGTATTTCAAAAAAATGTTGATTCTGTCGGTATAAATAAGCCGCTCTGCTTCCATTCACCATTAGTTCGAAGTCCGTACATCGAAAATGTATATTTCATCTAAAGTTTTAGCAATCGTTGGCCTTCTTGCCACTTTGGCCCGTTGTGAACCAGTACCAAGACTTACTGGCGGCCTAGAAGTTGACAACTTGCGCCAATTTCCACATCATGTCTTGGTCGTTCCGACCGATACGGCACGTAAGTGTGGAGGTTCGATCCTTAAAGAGCATTGGATCTTAACCTCGGCTAAATGTATCCAGGACAGCTCCCGCCTTGAATTGCATTTCGGAAAGAAAAACGTAGCTGATGGCGTAGGTGATTACTTCACTGTTTCAGTAAGTAGCGAGCAGATTTACGTGTATCCTACCAACAGTGATGATCTGGCTTTGATTAGAATCCCATTAGACCTGGTCTTCTCTGACACTATCAATAAGGTGAAAATTTCAGAACTATCAATCGATAAACTGCGCGGAAAGTTCGCTGTTTTGCCAGGTTTTAGTGATGATAATAGGATACAAGTAGCTCATCAACCCGTAAACTCGGCCGTTCCCATTACTGGTGTTCAACAACGTTCCGGGGATAATGATAACCTTAAGTATGGCATGTTCAAGGTTATGGATAACAGCTTGTGCCAGAGAACGCTTGGAAGTGGAAAATTTGAAGAAAGCTCTCAAATTTGCACCGAGGGTTGGGGCTCCAATGCGAATAAACCATGTGACTCGGACTTTGGAAGCAGCTTGCTTTATGGATGGCCTGCAAACAGTGAACTCATCGGAATGTTCTCTATGGATTCTCCTAGCTGCAAAGACCTGGAGCCAGCTGTCTACACTTATATTCCAAAGTATGCCACTTGGATCAATAGCATGATTCAGGGCTAATATGAATGCTTGTATTCATTGATTAAAGCTGAAAAATATTTCTATGTTGCATCGTAATGTAAAGAAGTTGTATTTTCATTTTATTTCTTAATTATTGTTATTATAAGCACTTACAAACCTGATACATTTCTCTGCATGACGAAATCTTGCTTGGGACATGGCAAGATTTTAGAACTAGAACCGAAGTCTGAAAGATTAAAAGATACCCAGTCGATACAGAAGATATCGAAAGGAGACTTCGCCTAGCTTTTATAAAGTGAAATCAGAGAAAGCTTTGCTAAAGTTCACAACAATTGAGGCCGATAAAACTCCATGCCAAAATATTCTATGCAGAAGTGGATAACTTGGTCAGGTACACATAGCAAAATATTTTTAAAATATGGTCAAATGAAAGCATTTTGGATAAATGGAACTTCAGAGCTACTCCGGCAGATCTCGCAAAAATCACAAGAGTTCGATACTCACTATGTGTTCATCGATTTTCAGTATT
This sequence comes from Orthonevra nobilis, assembly GCA_963555765.1. Classification (NCBI taxonomy): domain Eukaryota; kingdom Metazoa; phylum Arthropoda; class Insecta; order Diptera; family Syrphidae; genus Orthonevra; species Orthonevra nobilis. Next base: position 97,179,563 of record OY743224.1, read on the forward strand.
ATGGTTTCGGGCCGCGCACGTCAATACCAAATCTATCCAGCTTCTCGCAAATGCAGGCGAAAATGGTTATCCATTTAAAAAAATCTTGAGGATACAAGGTGAATGAACCCAAAACTAAGTTACTAAAACGAACCTCAATATAAAATGGAACACAATAGACAACTTCGAACGATTTTCGTCCATTTTGCCAATCGCTTTTTCTTTGGGCAACAAAGGTTAATGCATTCGAACATCAAATCGACGCTCAAAATGACAATTAGCTAATAGACTCTGCTGTAAGACGCTGAAGCATGGGCTTTACAAGGGCTTAAATAATTTGCCACTGGTTGCTCTGAGAAAGGGATGGAGTGTGGAGAAAAAGGATCAAAAATGAGCCTTTCGCATAGAAAATCAGGTGGAAGAATGGCATACGGTAGAACATTAAATCTACAGGCCAAAAAATTATTGAATTTACAAGAAACAAAAATAAAGAAACAGAGAGTTTTTGGTTGAAGGCCAGGTCCAGCTCGCATTGTATCGGCAACGAGTATAACGATAGTCTTTCGTAATTTGAAGTTCGCAAAGCTCACAAAGTACCTCAAAAGTTTCTGTACACTGGTTGTTTTGAATAATTACTTGTTTTGAGTTTTGAGTCGCATGCTTACGATTTAAAGATCTTCAACTTCTAAGTCGCACTGTGCTGAGATTTGATTATTTATGTGCACAGATTGAAAATCTGAACGTGTATAAATTTGTTAACTTATTCATTCCAAAAGACGGAAATACATATCTATAAGTATAAGATAGTTACTTCAAAGCACTCTTTATCAAATAAACGTTCAAGTTTCGATGAACTTGGATTTTCAAAAACATTTTTAAACGTTTTGACTTATTTCTAAATATTTTTTCTTGGCATACATACAAAGATGGGTACATTTTAAAGTAAGAAAAGCGTCCAAACACTTTTTATAAGTCAAAAAGTACCCATATTTTGGTTAACCATATATTTTTGGCGAATGCACAAGTAAACAGATTTTGTTAGCTTCTTAGTTGTAAATATGGTATGTGAAGTAAAACAGCTATAAATGTCGAAAGTCAATTAAGTATAGTAAGATGATCTGACTTAGTAACATAAAGAATTTTTTCGTGGGGAAAATACAAAAAAATCTTTATAAATGTGGTCTCTAGAAATTTCAATGGGATGTTTTATTATGTAACACTTTTTGGAGACATGTCGTGACCTTGATAGCCCTTTGTATGAGTCATCATGTCTCTTGTTCAGATTAATCATGTGGTTAGATTAGCACATTGGTAAATTTATGCATTGCTCTCACTGTACTTATAACAATGCCGAATTTACAATACTTCTTCGCATAGGACTATATCCGCAGGTACTTTTGTTACATCAAGTATTCTCACATACATATGCACATAAAGCAGATTCAAGCGGCCTTAAAGTCAATCCTGAAAAGACGGAACTTTTTCCCTTCACAAGAAAAAGGAAACAAGAGCAAGTGAAACAAGTGGAAAGCAGCGAAAAAGGCCAGCTATACCCAAAATCTGAATAAAGCACAAAGGCTTGCCTGTCTATGTTAGATCAACGCCACAAGCAGGTCGCGAGATTATGTTTGACCTCCAAAATATCTTCGAGTATCTGAAGTGCACTGTAGCTAAGAGTGCGATTCGACTGAGCGAATCTTAAACTTAAAAGAATGCCTCCTATGGGATTTCCCAAATACTAACATAGGTATTTCAAGACGATGGAGATAAACGCGATAACTGTTTACGCGATCCCTTCTTTCAACTTAATTTAAAAGTTCTCCACCTTTGTCACTTGTAGAAAGGATTGGGAATTAAGCTTCCTTACCGAAACACATGGTACTCACCAAAAGATCAAAAAGGAAAAAAGGACTGGTGCTGGAGTCTCGTAACTCGTACAGACTTCCAAATGAATGAATGGTCTTTCAGGCTGCAATCTTCGCCATCAATAGAGCTGCTTCAATAGAACTAACAGAGAACCTCGCTCCTACAAGGATACCATAAAATCGATACCAGTAGGCAGCTACATTACAGTTCTTAATGATCTGGGCGAGCGTCACAAGTTTACCAACATCTGGGTTTCTGGCCACATTAACAAAGGCGGTAGCGAAAAGGCAGATGCAGTTGTCAAGAAAAGATCATTGCTGGAGAGGCTGGAAAGATTACCACACATACCATTATTTGAGCTAAAAAAACAAATAGACATAGTGACTATAAAGAGTGGAACTGGGAGAAATCGCATATGTAGGTACCACTCAAAGACCTAATGAGTTTCTTCAGGAGCAACAAAAGGTATCACTAGAAACCATTACAATGTTCTAATAAGGACATAGTTTGTCACGGGGAATTAAAATGGACCTTTTAGGCCCCCAACCTAACCTTTTGCCTAACTAGACTTTAAGAAATGAAAATAATATAAAATATCTTTCTAAATCTTTTTGATGACTAGTTTTAGATTGAATTTTCTTGTGGACTTAGGTTATCATTATCGAAAAGGTTTTTGGTACCTTTTAAACCAGTGACGTTGTTAGTGCATCTGGCTACATTCGATTTCCATGTCAAATTCGGGAAATAAGAAGCTCTAGTGATTGATTGGCAAGTATCCGAGAGCATAGCTGCCTTGAAAAATGGCCAGGGACCGTTAAGAGATTGACAAAAAACGTGCCAAATCCCACATTTTTGCGAAAAATTAAAAAATAAAAAATAAAGGCAACCGACAAGTTAGAAAAAAAAATGATATCTTGCAAAATCTCAAGTCTTCAACCACAAGTGCTACTTTTCATTCCAGTTCAGATATCACTGTTTCATTAAGAAACCTTGTTGCCACTGCTGATTTTGCCAAGATATCACGAAACACGAATGTAACTTTAAAAAAAAAGAAGAAATTTGTAGAATTGGGCGCTATAAATAAGGTTTGGGATCCAACCCACCAGCAGTTCACAATCAGTACATCCAAAATGTGTAGTCCTTCGAAAGTTCTAGTAGTTGTTGCTCTGTTTGTCACCTTGGTGCATTGTGATCCAGTACCAAGACTTATTGGCGGCCAACCAGTTGACCATTTACGCCAATTTCCACACCATGTCTCAATTGTTCCTTTCGGTTTCGACCGAGAATGTGGCGGCAGCATTCTTAAAGAGAATTGGATTATAACATCGGCTTCTTGCGTCAAAGATAGTAACCGCCTTGAACTGTATTTTGGCATGAAGCAAGACGTTGAGAGCGATGATTACTTTAGTATTTCAGTTAACAGAGAACACGTTTTCTTTTACCCAACCGATTACGATGACCTGGCTTTGATAAAAATTCCAATGGACTTAACGTTCAACGATATTATCAAAGCAGTGCCTATTTCAGCCGAACCAATCGAAATGCTGCGCGGAAAGTTCGCCGTTCTGCCAGGATTTAACGACGAAGCTATTAGTTCAGGAAATGCCCCCCTGCCCATCTCACCTGCTGTTAGTAGTCGCTCCAATGAAGTTGACTTTCTTAAATATGGTATGTTTACCGTTTTGGATAACAGTTTATGCTCGCAGAAGCTTCAAAGGAACACATTTGATGAAAACACACAAATTTGCGCCGAGGGTTGGGGCAAGAATGAAAACACACCGTGTCATTCGGACTTTGGAAGTGGCTTGATTATCGGATGGCCAGGAGAGAGTAAGCTTATCGGATTGTTCTCAATGAATTCCCCGAGCTGCAATCACCAAATTCCGGCTGTGTACACTTATATTCCCAGGTATAAGGCTTGGATCGAAAGCATGATAGAGAACTAGAAACGTATTCATTTATAAAACAAAAAAAAAACACACATGTTTAAACAATATAAATAAAAGGCAATGGTATTCTTCTAAATTTTATTTCGTTTATATTGATCTGCGCTTGTATGTTAGTCAGGGGTGTTAGTGCATCGAACTGCGTGGTGAGAGGTTTTTAGCAAACATGAAATGACAACTGACCTATTTTCCTCGGAGAGTAAACCTATCGTGGGAGACTTTAGCGACGTTTGGAGTGGGCAATGAATTGTTCGAAAAGATTGCCACGCTCAACACAAATTATGAAATATAGTAAAACTTTCTAACGAGCTATCGGGTCAACAATTTAGTGTGAATTAAAAGAACAATCGATAACACTAAGTTCTTCAAAATTATTTAATTTGTTTAAGCACGACTATTTTTCAGCTGGTTCATTCTTAATATCCTATTTTGAATCAATCGTTCGAATATAACGACTGGAATTGCCAAATTCACACACATTCAGGCGGCAAAAACGTTTTTCGAATCATGAAAAAAGACATAAACATTGGAAGATTGTCATTTCTCAAGTAGTTCAGCAAAAAAACAAAAGCTTTTATGTTGATATGTTGTTGTAGATGCAAGCAATACGACAAGGTTGTCTTCAAAAAAGACTGAATACGATTTTTTAAGTTTTGATATATTGAAGTAGCCGGACTTTCGTTGGGCGTTTAAATTGCTTCGAATTTAATTGGTACATTGAAAAACGAATGAACAATTCTAAAATAAGAATAAAAAATAAGTGACAAAAGGATTCGAACTTCGAAATTCAAACCAAAATTGAGTTCATTGTCAGATAAATCGACACGTTAACATTTGCAATTTGCTGAAGGAGCTATAACTACAATTAAGGGGTATACCTAGTTATGACGTCCAAAAAAGAGCTTTATTATTTTTGTTTTTTTTTCAGGTAGGTAGGTAGGTAAGTGTGATTGTCACATCTGAAACAGTTGTGACCCACTTAGATCCTGTTTGGATCTTTTGTGTTATCACTTGCCGGTGATTTAAACACCGATTCCTCATTGGGCAGTGGACTAACTGATAACTTAGAAATACCTGATTGGTATCCAAGTGGTCTCTGTAGAGATTGTCCACTTTATTACCGGTTATAACCAGTTTGTTTTCTCAATGAATTTTGCCTAGTTCTGAATCTTTATGTCTGACTTATCTTCTAGGTTGCCCAATGAGTAGCTTCCTAGCGTGTTTTCCCCTATTTTTTGCGGGGACAGGATAGGGGCCTAGATAGTGTAGTACGCTTTCTACTTCTGCCTCACTCCTGTAGCTCCTGCAAAAGTCGTTTTGGGGGGCTCCCATTCTTAATGCGTGTGAGTCTATGATACAGTGACCTGTGTAAATTCCTATGACCTTACTTATAATATTCCTGTTAATGCCGGTGTCTAGTTCCACCCATCTCCGATTGGTTATATTGATTGCATCTGTATTTAGCATGGTGTTTATTACTTGAATTGAGGGGCAAGGGGTCTCCTAATTTATTTCCTGTGGCCAGCCAAGAGATAAACGGCAAAGTTTTACCATCTTGGATTTAATTGATGGTGTGTCCAGAGCCTTGATGGCCACCTGGCTGTCTATGTATATGACGATAGATAACCCGTCTATCGGATTCATTGACAGTAAGCGGGCAGCCTCTTCGATAGCTTAAACTTCTGCCTGGAATACACTGCAGTGGTTGGGCAATCAAAGGGACAGAGAGAAGAATATCTCCGGCGTGATCGCAGATACTCCAAGTTCGGTGCCTTCGTTCGTTTTGGAACCGTCCGTATAAACTAAATAAGATTTTCTTACTATATCTTTCATCCAGTAATTTCTATCTGAGATCAGTATTTTGTATCCCGATTCGAAGTCTAGGATAGGTGTGATATAGTCTGTATGTCTCGGATTTCTCGCATTCTTTATTATTTCCGTATGACCTGGGCTATGTGTTCTACTCCAGTGGTTACACTCAGTCCACCAAATCGCTGCCTTGGTAGCTATCAGTTTCCCTTTTATGTCCATGGGAACTAGTTGTAGCATATTTTCCATAGCGGTTGTAGGATTCTGCCCATATTTCTCAAATTTTCTTTTATTTTCATTGCTGGCCACCATACAAGGATACCATATGTTAGGATTGGTCTGACGACTGCTGTATAAATTCAGTGCGACAATCTCGGTTTCAGTCCCCATTTGGGGCCGAGGACCCTCTTGCATGTATACATAGCCACCGCTTCCTTCCTAATAAGGTCTTGAATGTTTGGTTTCCAGCTTAGAAGATATGTAATTGAAAAAATATTTTAAATTATTCAAGACTTTTTATTGAGAAATACGTGGAATGCAGCAAATTTGTAAGTGGTCAAAAAAAAATGGTATTGCCGTGTTCATTGCAGCTCGTCACTGGACAAAAACAAAAAAGGAGTCATTAGTTAATGACATAGCGCTCCGGATGGAAGAAGGAATTTAAATATGCCGTATGCTGATATATTAATTTGTTTATTCGACTTAAATTTCGGTTATAAAAGATGTAATCGTCCATCCGAAGGGCAAAACTAATCACGAAAGCTATTCCCAAGGAAAAAAGATCACCGACTTCGAAAACATGGTTTCGAGAAAAACGAGTTTGAGTACATGCACGGAAATAAAAAATGTGTTTTGGAACTTACAATGAATCGTTTATGCTTATGATAATATACTTAATAAAAAATATAAGTTACAACAAAAGTGCTTTCAGTCCCCCAGGTAGTCGGCGCCATTCAAAGTCATTCATCGCTATAAATAATAGTCGGAATCGTTAAAAATTTTCAGAGAATACTTTTGAAGTATTCTGTTTTTGGAAAATATAACTAACTAGGTCTGCCCCCTTAAACATAAGTTGGAAGACGAGGAGGTAGTTTTTTATATATACACATATATATAAGGAGGGCTAAGGATTTTTATTTGTCAAGGTAGTTTTGCGGTAAATGTGTGATGTGTGTACCCTGTTTTTATGCCATCGCCAAAAATGAATATATGAGAGACTTAAATATTATCTTTAGATAGAAATGTCTTACCATAAAAATCATAAGACTTAAATGAATACTCTACTCAAGATCTATTTTGCCTTGTATAAAAACGAAAAATAAAAGTGGCAAGAGGTTTGACTTGAATGATGTGGTAATTGTCATTTGGAATTTTATTACAGTTGTCCATAAGTTCCAACATCACAAGGGTTATAAGATTCGAACATTTAGGATAAAATTCCAAGATATATGCTTCTGATAGGACAGTTTTCTGCTTTTTGTTTTTTTTCTTTAACCATTTTTTTTTCCAAACTGACGACAATGTTTGACATCCGTTAACACAAGTGAAATAGTGAACAGTTGTTAACAACTGAAACAACTTTTCACCGATGTCAATCTCATGCTAAACTCTGTGTAGTGTTTTTTCCTATCTTTGAAGAAAACTCTTATGTAGGACAAGTGTCAAGCCAATATCAATTGCTTGCTACATCACCATTGAAATGAAATCCAAATTACGATAAGATAATGACACTCGTTCAGTCTAGTTCGAATATTCGTTGGAAAAACATCAAAAGAAGACTTGCTTGCTTTGAAATTATCTTCCAGTCAAGCAGAATATTTTTCTTTCTTTTAATTTTATGGATATTTTTAATTTGACTCCGATACCTCTTAAAATTCCTTTTCGAGAAGGTTTTAGCATATAAGCTGGATTGTAGGTGCATCCAATCTGCTCCTTGATCCGACCGCGAACACTGAAATTCAATTAATGAAAACTGTGCCCAATGGTTAACCACTTATAGCGATGAGCTGTCTGAATGATGTGCTCAGAGAGAGTGTTCTGCGTCTTTATTTTTCTTTGTGGAGCAAGATTCCCCATGGTCTATAATTAATCATGCAAGCGATGTGTGCATGGAAGAATATTCATCGGGCATGGAGATTTCTTGAGAGATATTTCATTTGAATGACGTACACTGAATAAGTGAATATTCGCTTAGAAACCATTTAGAAGTTCAATTCGAAGTTTTTGCCAGTGAAGCATGAATACGGTTATAAATCAAGTCATATACATTTTGTGAATTACAAACATTATTGATATATCAGTGGTTAGGAGAAAGTAACGAGTTTGATTAGGTATGCGGGAATTTTGCGTATAACAACAGTTGAAAGGACATGGCCTACTTTCTTGAAAACGCCTTGAATCGTAACATTTTCCAAATAATGTTAATTTATTTCTCAATGTAGCCCCTTTCAATTGGATTCACTACATCCAACAGTGTTCCAACTTTTAGCCAATTAATCAAGAAAAATTATTTGTCGTTCTTAATAAAAAAAAGAATTTAAGGTAATCTTTGAAATGGTTTTTTGAATGTCGCCTGAAGCAAGCAATTACAGCACCTATCGTGCCCCTTCTTCATGGAGAATATTGTGCACTCCTTCGTATGAAATGCCTGTCATTTTAACCGAATGGCAAAGCGGTGGCATTATGCATTGAAGTCATGCACTTTTCGATCCTCTCATGTTTACTCGGAAAAACTACAAAGCTAATAGTTAAATTAAACTTTCTCTATAAGATTAAGTTATTTATTGTAAAACAGAAAACTTAAATTTAAAAACAGGAAAATATGTTACAATAGGCGTTCAAACATACAATCTGTAACATTCCGTCAGACGGAAACTGACATTGGCAGTGACAAAGTTAAACCTTAATCACTCCGATTCACCCTCGAACTCCATATAAGTAAATATCCCTTTGTTGAGATTATATCTACGATTGTTGTTTTTTTTTGGCCAGCATGTTGTATGTATACAAGCCGCAGCAATTTTATGCGCAAACAGACCACATTTTGGTATGGTCGTGCGTCTGTTTTCCAACTTTTATTTTATTGCAATCATTAATCTTTGGAACAGAGAAAATTGAACTGTCAGATTAATTAAGGTTCCTCAAAGAGCAACAAAAAAAAATGAAATTCGATCGTCCTTTTTCGCGAAAACATTTATCTGTAGATGTTTTATTTTTTGGAGCCCCAAAGCCCAGCGTCGCATTGCAAAATTAAATTAAATTTTGCAATTGACTGCATCTTTCACATGTCTGATGTCAACCAATCAACACAAGTCAAAAAAGCCAGATTGCGATTCCATATATCACTAACTAGATGTATGGAACGGCATTCGGGAATATATTTGTACATTCATTTCAAGCTGCAGTTTATTGAACACACTCAAATGTGATTTATTGTATGTATTTGCGGTGTTTTCAAACGGAGATTAAAACATATTGCATATCCGGGTATGCTTCAATGTTCGATGATGTGGCTTTATTTGAATGGAATGAATATTATTGGTTCCTGTTTGAGGACGTTTGATGAGCGTAATATATTGGTCGGGATTTGAGAACTGAAAGCTGGTTGAAAAATTTGTTTTTATGACTCTTTTTTAATGGTACTATTGCTCTGGCTTTTAGGCTACTCAAATTGATAAGGCTTTCAGAAACAACCTCCAGTGGAACTAATTTCTCATGAAACGTAACGCATCAACACAGTTAGAATTATTATTATATAGAAAATTGTTTGGTTTCATCGCTGATAAATTTCCAAATTCCACAAGTATCGTTCATCCTTTAAAACGGAGAGCTGTAAAAACTTGCCAAACAACCCCATATGAACATCCCTTTAGTGAATAATGATCGCTTGTAACTTCTACCATCAGCCCTAATGAAAACATATTAACAACACAAGATGAGCTGCTGCTTGTCAACGCAGCTTGGTTGCCTTTGATTGTTTTTGTTTTACAAAGAAACACCCCATGAGTGATGGAAGAAAGGTGGTCGAAAAGAAAATGTCACTTTTGTTCCTCACTGCAGGGCATGACACCATGTCATGTTGACTGTGAGGCGAAAGAAATCAAAAACGAATTGGGTAAATGATACGCACTTGTTAATCGAGTTTTTTTAAGGAAGGACCTCTCTTAAACTATTCTAAATTTTCGTTTAGATACATGACACTTTTGCACACGTGTTGTTGTTACCCTTTTGAAAATATCGGATTACATAACATGTGGGTGAAAGACTGGCAAAATGTTGAGTAACATTGTAAAATTGTTTTTTGGCGTTTCGAGTCAACAAGATAAAATGAAAACTCTAAAAACTCATCGAAGAAACTGAAAATTCTTAGCATTAAAACTAAGGCAAAATGAAACAATAAAAGGGGATAATATAAAAAAAATCAAAGCGTTAAAACCTATTTTGTTCTTTAAACAAGTCGAAGACTTTTTTAAACCTGCAATAAACTTCGCTATGCGGTTATAAATATTGAAATCTACTAAAATTTCTATGTCATGTCCTCCACAATAATTTATACGAAGTCAATTGCAGAATTTTCATTCCGACAATAATTACTTTTGACAAAGGCAACATTCTTAACGCTTTTATAAAATTATGATCAGTATAAGCCAAAAACTTTATGGCCTTTTCTTTGTTTGAAGGTCCAATCTACCTATACATATAATGATATGAATTCGCGTCATGGCGAAAAAAAGAACGAAAGCGTGCCTAGTCTCCCAAGTGAGCCAAGAAGTAAATACTTAAACATACGTAAATTGCATTTGTTCCTCAATATTTATTTAAACATAATAAATAAAGTAGGCTTTTTCGACTATAATTGGCGCAAAATCCTATCGAACATTTATTGCAGTTGGTCGCTAATATTCGCAAATATGACAGGGGGCCAAATATATGATCAATAGGCACAGCTTAAAACTCAATAATTTTTGTAGGGCCTATATCGTTGGAGGATTATTATTGTTATACTAACTCACGCAAATAAAAGAATATTCTTCATCTCTTTATCCATGAAGCTTCTGCAGAAATCGTTAACTAGTTTCGTTTCAGATTAAATTTCAATTCTCTGTTATGGCCACTGTTCATGCACTTACGTTCGGTATTTTCAGTGAAATAAATTCTTTATTTCGTTTCAGATTTAATTAGGACAAAATATATGTCAAAAACTATGTATTGATTTGAAGCCAACTTTGATTAAGCTTTTCATCGTATTGATTTGATTTATTTTGACCTTTTTAGTTACTGGTATTTTGGTTTTGCTATTCCTGTACCTGTAAATTATTCCCATTCCGTCTCGTCACACCACATTGGATCAATGTGATCTATCTTCTTTCTTTATAATGGATAAGCAGCAATTCTTATTGTTCTTGACAGTGTTCAAAAATGTATAGCAACTTTTCTGGGGTCAAAACTATGGAAACAAACACAATCCCCATTTCAATCCAGTTTAGCATGGAAAAGATGTAAGAAAAATATTTTACTCTACAGATGCAGTTTTCTCAACGCTTCACATATGCAAGGATAAACTGTTCATGAGTTTTCAATCAATATAATTTTTTTTGTTTTAATAAGATGAGTACTGATGTTATTAAAACATTTATTAAGGTTGATAGGAGCGTTTTGAAAACCTATAATAGGACTACCGGTTGAAAATGTCGTTTTTTTCAAAAATCAATGCTTTATTGAGGAAAAATAGATATAAATTCAATATTCAAAGTATTGCCCATCCTAGCCACACATTTTTCCCATTTTTCTGGCAATTCATGGATACCCGTTCTGAAAAATTCGACCGGTTGGCCGCAATCCACGAATCGATCCATTTTTTGACATCATCGAAATGACGGAAGTGCTGGTCAGCCAGGCCATGTTGCATCGATCGGAAGAGATAGTAATCGGATGGCGCAAGGTCTGGACTATACGGCGGGTGGGGTAGGACATCCCATTTGAGCGTTTCAAGATAAGTTTTGACGACATTTGCAACATAACTTAATCGTGTCTTGCGAGCGTTTCCGGCCGTTTTTCCTTCAGTGCTCGGCTCAAACGCATCAATTGTCGTCGGTAGACCTCGTCTGTGATTGTTTCATTCGGTTTTAGCAGCTCATAATACACAACACCCTTCTGGTCCCACCAAATGCACTGCATAACCTTCGGGCCATGAATATTCTGAACGGCCGTCGATGTTGAGGCATGTCCGGGGTATCCATACGTTGCCCGACGTTTTGGATTATCGTTATGTACCCATTTTTCATCACCAGTAACGATTCGATGCAAAAAAGACTTCTTTTTGTGGCGTTCAAGCAGCATTTCGGACATGCAAAATCGGCGTTCGACGTCGCGTGGCTTCAATTCATACGACACCCAATGTCCTACCTTTCGGATCATTTCCACTGTGATCGGAAATGGTTTGCTGAGCGACGCCAAGAGATTTTGCCAGTTCTTTTTTCGTTTGTGACGGATCTTGATCGAGCAATGCATCCAATTAATGGTCTTCAAACTTTTTCACCTGGCCGGGGCGTTCTTTGTCTTCGGTGTCGAAATCACCATCTTTGAACCGCTTAAACCACCGCTGACACATTCTAACGTCTATAGTATAGCCCGGGCAAGCTTCGGTAAGCAATTGATGCGCTTCGGTTGCTTTTTTCTTTAAATGAAAGAAGCAATTTAAAACTTCCCGCAAATGTTGTTTTGATGGCACGAATGTAGACATTTTACTGCTTTACAAAAACTTGTGTGTTTTCACTTATGACCAAAAACCTAGACTGAAATTATTACACAATGACATGAAGTTTCTGATGTGACAGCTGCCATGGTCAAAATTCACCTCAGAGTAATAGATATGAAGTTGTCTGCAATAACGACATTTTCAACCGGTAGTCCTATTACTTACCTGGCATTACTTTCACCACAAATTATCTTACGGTCATTTCCTTTAAATTAAATCGATTTTCGGTGAAATGTTTCTCTGGACTCCTGTATAAAAATTTGTGGCATATTAGTAGCCCATCCCGAGTAGAAAAAAATAGTATTATTTCCAATGAAGTTTTGTATGTAAAGTATACAAAATAAAATGAAAAACAATTTTTTTGCTACATTATTCATTTATCAAAAGTAACTTTATTCATTATTCTTGTGATTCAATAAGGCTGTTGATCCAATGAAGGTACTTTGGAACATAAGTGAAAACCGCTGGTGTATTGGCATCACAATTTGCAGAATGCTTTGAATGTATGCCGATTAGCTTGGGGAAACCAGGCCAACCGACAATCAATCCGCTGCCATAGTCTGAATGACAAGGTGCATTCGGATTACCGCCCCAACCTTCAATGCATATCTCATTGTACTCATTAAACCTGACTCTAGTCTCATCTCTGAGTGCTTGCTTACACGACGCATTGTCCAAGACTTTGAACATACCATACTTGAGATCGTCGTTGGTAGTAGTCGAATCTTCATTAAAGCCTGCCATGACAGTAAACCTCCCACTTTGCACTTCGATTGCTTCGTCAGAAATCTCCACCATTTCTATAGTGCCATCCAAGGGCAAACTAATTGGCAATTTTATCAAAGCTATATCGTCCTGATTTGTAGGATACACAAAAACATTTTTGTAATTGACCGAAATACTGGTGTAATCAGCTGCCTCGTTTAATTCATTTTTCTTGCCAAAATGCACTTCAAGACGTGGACTGCTTTTTATACAATCGGCAGAGGTAAGTATCCACTTTTCATGGACGATGGTGCCTGCACACTTCCTTGCTGGTGTTCCGGATGGAATAATTTGGACGTGATATGGGAATTGCATTATAGTGTCAACCTTTTGGCCACCTACCAGTCTTGGCTTCGGATCTCCACTGCCAACTGCAGCAACGGCGGCAAGTACAACGAAAAATATTGAAACTTTAGGCGAAGTATACATTTTGAGTGTGCTAACTTGAAACTGATGGCAATGGAAGCTTGAGTGCCCTATTTATATTGGTAGTGTTACACTCTGGAAGCCTGCTTGAAAAATTGTTATTGAGCATATAGTCGTGTTATTTTTTATCGGGACAAGTTCATCAGTAGCGACAAGAATTCATTATGAAGCCGAGATCATAAGTAAAGTTAAAGAAAACAAAAATTTGTTTAGTATACTTCTTTGTGATTTCTTTGTGTTGTCCGCAGCAAGCGATATCGATTCAATCTAACGTATTTAGAACACCAAAATAGAATGTGGCAAGTTTATTGTAGTTTCAACTTTTAAAAGTGTACCTCAAAAGGAAGAGTCATTGAACATTTAGCCTTTTTATACATTTAAAACATTTGTCCATAAGCGATATAAGAAGTATAGTAAGTTTACACGTTTGGGTCCAGTCACCATTTGCCGCACGAAAGCAATTCGACTAAGTGGGTGAACGTGCTTATTGATGACTCTATCGGTGTGCTGGAGTTCCAAGAAGATGTCCTCGAAATAATGGTTCATGCAGTTGATCTGATATTGGCTCTGCTGTGCGACATAACGCACTAAAATTCCTGTCGCAAATGAGCCATTTGGTTTAGTTTATTTCCGAATCTATTTTTCATTCATACATATTATTATTATGCTTATTATATTATACATTAAGCTCATTAAATTGAGATCTTTACTTTAGGTAGAGCTACAGTCCAGAGTAAACCAAGGCCTCAATCAACAAGATTCTCCGGCCAGCTCGGTCTCTAGTTAGCTGCCTCTAGTTTTGCAGGTTGTTGACGGGCGGTTACATAATACGGCAGAAAACATATTAAAGGCAATGTTGAGAAGACTGACTGCGGAGAGCTTGATTACGTACAAACCATAGATGAGAATAATATTCAGACAAGATTTCTTCTGATGACTGGTAGTATCAGAAACTATTCTGGAATACCTGAAAGAATTGGCAAAAAATCGTCACTGATTAACATGGACTGCTATAACTAGAGGTCTGGCGCAACCAATATAAATATTATATATTTTGCTTTCGCCAGAGACATTTATATAAATAAGTCCAGAGACTCGTCTATAGCCGCCTTTAAAGATCATTTTCAAACGAGTAACAATGATTTCATGGGTAGTGCCATGACAGCAAATGACACCGTGCTAACGTTTGTATGGAACACAAGAGTTCAAATTCAAAACAATGTATCGCAATGAGCTTCATTATAACATAGTTAACGTGATCAGAATTAACTTTCTCAACCTATAGATAACCCAGAGGGTAATTTCAAGGACAATGCCAGTGATTAAAAACCTGATTAAATGGCATATGATCCTTAACACGACAGTGTGTGCCTGAAGGGCTTCGTCTTTCCAGATGTATTCTGCATACGGCAGAAAATTTGTAGTTAGATCTCTACATTTATGCTGCTAACGGAATACTGAAGGTATAACTTTTCGGATGTGGATCCAACAAATGACTTTTTGGATGCGGTTTGGTTCTTTAAATGTAGCGGGCGGATTGTTAATAACGTATTACAACAGAGGGAACACAGTATTGAAAAATAGAGGTAACTATGGTAAAAAGTGCATTCACTTGGAGAACGGGGTGTATGCAAGTAATACTATCCTTCTCTGACAGACAATTCGACTTGTAACGTTTCATAATTGCTGCTTGCTGCGTCGTCCAAGAAAAATTTAAGATAGGATGACAGACTGATGGAAAAACTTTGTCAACTACTAGTTTTCAGCATTCTAGCAGAAGCTTGTTGATTTATTGCAATAGGTGCCGGTTTCCGAACTTGTGCATTAATCTATCTTGAGGACAATGTTTAATGTTTTTTAATTGCTCAGGGAAGTTACTGAATATCTATCTTTCTATGTTACTATGAAATCAAACTAAAATTTTAATATTTCAATTGAGAGAAGTTGAAAGCATAGCTTTAACGATCACTTTTCAAAGAAGCTTTTGAAGTGTCATTTGATCGATAGTTGAAGATAGATACAACTATAAATATTCGTTCCTTAAACGTTTCATTTAAAATGCGCCTTTATTAATTCTTACGACATGACCAGTCCTATCTTTTGAACAGTTCTCCGAAAAGAAACAAATATTAAAAAAATTCACTAATTTCATACAGTCTGAGCCAGATAAAGAAAAACGTTGAGCTGTACTTTTCATTTATGACTACAAAAGATATTTCGGGTCCCTTTGTTGCAAACATCCCCCCGAAAGACACCATCCAAAGAAATATGATTCATTTTGCATTCTTCGTATCATCAACGTTCAAATGTGTCCTTCCACCCATTCACAGGTTGTCGTCTGACGCTCCCATTAAGATAAAAAGCACAAACTGAAAAAAAAAGACTGACGAAATTCTTTTCAAAAGTTCGCCAGCTTACGGTATTGTGGGAATAAATCCATAAAAACATGCAAACAATTTTTTTTCAATTTCAATTAATCCAGATTCATCTGTGATCAACTTCAATAGTTTACTCCAGAACAAGTGAAGGGAAAGGAATCCATTCTAGGGTCGAATCAATTCTTGATCCGGGTGTAGTGAGGACGTCCCGTGTGTCTCTTCATCCGTAGAAAGTTTTGACGGTTTTTATTTCTTTCTTTAACGCGTTTTGTGTTTTTTATTTGATTTTGTTTTCGTTTACTTTTTGGGAAAATGTCGTCTACGATGTGGTTGCCTGCTCAATTCGATTGCATCTTTGTGTCTAAAAGTTTTTGTATGCCTGTAGCGTGTATGCCTTTTCCTTTTCATTGTACTCGGTTTCTACCGTTTTCATCCAATATTTGGGGCACAGAGGAAACGCCAAGGAATTCGTGGAAGGATTCGCGTCTACAGACGACCAGCATTCTGCATGAATCGTCAAAAATGAAGAAAACATCCAAGGAGTTTTTCTTACTGTTCTGCTTGTTGTGTTCCTGTCGTTATTCTCGGTCGTTTGGAACGGAATGTTTTTTGTTCTGTTTCTGTTTCTTTTGCTTAAGTTTGTTGCCTTCTTGTGTTGCAATAAATCTTGTGTCCTTGTGTTGCCCTTAATGCATGGCGTAATGCACTCAAGTATGTGGTATTGTTTTTGTTTGGTGAAATACATTGACGTTGACATCAGCCAAACCATTCTTGCTCCTTTCATTTTCTTCCTTTTGTTTTTTAATTTGTTATGAAATTTTCGCTAGAGAATTTATCGATGAAAGAAGAAACATAAATAAGACTTCCTTCCTTTTGTTGCTTTATTTTGTGCATTTAACTCGGGAATAAAGCGAACCATGAATCAGCTTTAAATCCTAAGAAGTGCTTACACGTGTCGATTGTCGCCATGGGAGGAGTTACATATTAAATTGTCACTCTTGGCCGCCATTTGACTATTTGACTGGAATCAAAAAGTTAAACATTATTTCCCGTAAGTTCCATCTTGTGATTTGAAAGAAGGGCTTAATATGTGTAACATATATCTGAAGTATCAGGACTGTGATTGCATCAAATTTGTTGTAAACAAACACATTAAGCCATAAATGAGCCTCATCAACCTCTGCTTGATCTTCAGTCCATTTACTGAAAAAACGGTGTACCAATTGAACAATTGGATCATAGGCTGAGCTGCTTGGTATATCATCGAATCCATTATTTTGCATTGCATTACTGAGTTTGTAATTCTTTGCATGGTAATTTGCCCAAAATATACTGAAATCGATCCCAGTCTGACACCTGGCTCTTCAGATAATCAGTATTTACCTCTTAAAAACACACACTTTACAAGAATCTTGTAAATCTCGGAGACAGAGAACAAAAATGTACTCTGCACGTCCAAGCTTACCACCGATTGATGATGTTGAATAAATTTAAACTCGCAAAGATGAAAATTTTCTTGGCCTCATACATAAGCATGCATTGTTTAATTAAAAATTTTGAAAATGATACCTTTACTGTTTTAAATAGAAATAAGAATTTTCATCCTAATTATCGCCATAAAACTATTATTTAAACTTTATGACAGCACTTAATGATTGAACAAGCCCAGGATGTGCTATTGTCCGGAACGAACTACTGGTGAATAATACTCGTACTCCTCAGGTAGGAAATAACAAAGGTGAATACATTTCAGCCATCCAAATACAAAGCCCCTATGGAGTGCATTTAATTTGCAATCCCTCACACCACAATAACGTTACACAAATGCCGATTATTATCCTTTTTGTCGAATTCGCCACACAATGGAAATGTTAATTAACTATTCGGCGAATTTATTCGAAGTGCTTTCTTTGTAGGCCAATTACGAATGGTGCGTGTCATTATTTGAATGCTTGTTTAAGGTCCAGAGAAAAATAATATACGAAACTGATTCTGGACCATTAACATTGAATTAGGAACATTCTGATAGTAGGTGCGCTCGTTACTTTCCCATGGCGCTTCGATGGAGATAAATTGAAACGACTTTGGTAACTTTGGGCAACTCCTCGATTGATCCCTTCGACAATATCCCCGCAGGGATACTTGAAATTTCTGAAAATCGTATCTTCAAGTGTGATTTGATAATTTTGTTTAGAGAGTTTGAAAGCACTTCTGGGGAAGTGGCAATTTAATATGCAAGCGTCTTCTTTAACAGGGGCTGGATAAAGTGGTAATGTATTTTAGTTGTATGGAAAAAAATTGTTATAGGGAAAGTGAAACTCTTTAGAATGTGTTTGTGTGTGATTTTTCTTTTAAGTGATCAAAAATGTGTGTAGAAAAGTTTTTTTTAGGGAAGGTAAACTTTGGTGAGTTTTTTTTTATTAACCTCAAATATTAATTCAATTTTGAAGAAATGGTTGTGTAAGGGTGGGGTAAGATGATGTTTGCTATGGCTTTGTAGACAGAATAAAAGGTGGTAGGAGCAAAAGGCTTGTGGCAGTTAAGTACAGTCACAAACTTCTCGAGTCACTCCATTCGATATTTACAATATTTATTAGCTTCTCATGACAAATATCTGAACCAACGAATTTTAAGAAATAATGGATTCTAATTTAAAACAAGAAAAATTAATGGTAATAATCTTGAAGTGAACAATGTAGGTCTTGTCTTGCTTCTTTTTATTTTTCTCACATCTGGATGGACAATGGTGCTAGAGACAGCTATGGAGCTCGAGATAAATTACTATAATTATTTCTTTTCAATCGAAAGAAAGCATAAGAAAAGTTATTATTTGGCAGGATCTGAGTTTACTGGAAACTTTGTTCCTCATTTACGGCATAGCACTGATCCACTCTGTCATGCAATAAAAAAACGTGTCTGTCATCTTTCCTGATTCATCATTATCTTTCGAAAGTATTAGGATTGTTAATGACCCTGTTATTGGCTAACAGCCAAATGCATGAGGTAAATCGTCGTACGTTAAAAATACGTTTGTTGAGCAAGCCCAGGTTCCCGTTTTTCCAGGTTAAACTAAAATTTGACCGTTATATAATTAAATCATTAAGTAGACTACAATCAAGCCGCGCTCAAAGTCCCGGAATTTTGCACCATTCGTGATCTTTTGTACAAAGCTCAAGGCATTTTTTATTTTAAACCCATTTATTACCACATTCAACAATATACTCTTTGCTCTAACTACTATCCTAATTTCGTATTTGTTTTTAACATTAAGAGGCCTGAAGATAAAACAGCTCGCAATATTTACAATTATTCCTAATTACTTCCCGAGATTTAAGAAGGAAAAGTGGACTCAAAAAAACCTCAAGGCATTACACCTCCAGAAATGTAACAGATTAATTTGGATACTAAGTCACTCCTGCTTAAATGACTATGAAGAGCTTGAAGATCATGCATGAAGAGTAAACCTTATGCAGATTCAAGGCTAGTGCAAAAAGTTACATGAGTAGAATAAATGATAGATGGTCTCCAAGTGTTTAGAGTAGCAAGTGCCTAAGACCAATTCGGGCACTCCATTATACGAAATCATTCACAAAGACTCCGCCTTATTATCACATATCCTTCGTTATCCAAAACATTTTTAAAAGACTGGATAAAATAGGATAAGTTAGCCTCAAATATTGTCTTATATTTTGCGAAGAAATAAAATATTAAGAGAATAATACTTTGGGCCAGGAAGTACTTTTGTAAATCTTATATTTGTTTGTTTCTTAACTCTGCCTATTATTATAAAGGTTTTTCTGGTAATTTGTTTACCTTATGCCACCTTCATTATTTCGAGATTTCAATGTGCATTATCATCTAGTTTTTTCGTAAACAAACAAGAGTTGATTTTTTTTTTAAATTGTTCTCTTGACAACTTTTTAGCTATACCTAGTTCGGGGATAAAACTGACATATGTAGTGAATGATTTCCACTTAAAAAGTGAAACAAACAGTCTAAGTTCTTTTTTGGTAGATTCAACACCTAAACTGGTTTTGGTCATCACCATCATTAAATAAAACAGTGTTGTATTTACTAATAATAAATTTAGTTTACATATTTTTGAGCAGAGCAAAAATTGCACATTACCTAGTCTTTTTTTAAGTATCAACAAATTGGCCTAAAAGTACAACTCACCAGTTAAGCTAAGCAATGTTATAAACACATTCGCTGCTAGTATCTTATTATATCCGAAAAACATTTTGTGGCCGCCGTTTCCTAAATCCATTGTCGGCAATCAATTTAAATATCCGTGTCTGGTTTGAGGTGTAAATAGAAAACGAAATTTCTTCACCAATTGATTTGTACTTCACGTTCACGTTCCACGCAACAAAACAAAGTTCACTCTATTCCCGCTCAATCATTTCATTGCACACAGATACAGAAAACATACACAGATAATAGAAAAAAAAACAAATCAGATCGAATAAAGACGCAATGCAACGCACGCGGTACACCGATTGATGGATGCACTTAGTCACTCATATGTTGTGATATTGAAACGCACCTTTCAGTTCGTCCAACACACCGCGATAAACATCCCATTAGATAAAGGAACACATTAATTCAATTTTCAACACTGGTATCTTTATCTTTTTTTCTGAAGTCAAAGGTGAGATTGGTTCTGGTACCGCATTCTACGGTGTAGGCCGGCAACCAGAAAACTCCGTGTGTTTATTTACTTTATGTAATTTTTTTCTTCTGTTTACAAAGCCGCAGACGATAAACGAAAATGAGTTTCGTCACTCATCACGCGTACTTATAGCTTGGTTCAATTACCTCTGTCGATCTTCTAGATACAGATACAGATACATTTTGTTGTTGTGTTTTTTTTTTTTATTCACAAGCGGCACAAACGGAGCAGATAATATCCAAGCACTTCGAAGCTTCAAAGCACATGTGCGCTGCGTAGCTAAGTTGACATAAGTACCCCGAGTCCGTGTTTGAATTTGACAACAACAAATTAAATATAGAGAAGGTCAGCCTGTGTAGCAGTAGCACTTGCCAATCGAGACCGAAGGCTTGAATTCAGAGAACAATGGTCATTCGATCGGTTTAAAGTGATGGCTCGAAGAATGATGATGATGTTAAAAGCAACGATGCCGAAGAGCGATATCAATTAAAAACTCAATTTGCCGGCCTCAGATAAAAACGCGGCCAGACGATTAAGATTTTTTATCTGCTGAGGCACAAGCACTCTGCGGTAAAATGAGTAAGCCAATTAATTTTTTTTTCGAGTCAATATCTTCAACCGGTTAACAAAACTATTTTTTTTTTCAATACAAAATAAATAAAACGCGTAGCCTTCCTATACGTCACGAGATTCTACCAAATAACCAACCGTATGCGTAAAGCGACTCAAAACAACTGAAGTTTGCTTTGTTGTACACTGTGGATGGTGTGTTAAAAACCGGGAACAAGAATAGGAGATACATTTTGAGTCATTTTTTTTTCTTACAAAAAAAAACACAGTTCGTTGCTGCATGCTCTTGTAAATGTGGTGGTGGTCTGCAAGTATGGGTTTAGTGCATGCAATTGTAGTGTTGGTTTTCAATAGGATTCCGGTTTCGCCGGGAGCAGAGAGAGCATTACTGAAGTGCATTTATTGAGGATTAGGATAATTGAGTGAGTTTTTCTTTCCCACTTAAAGTGCGTTGCTTTCGAAATCCACGCATGTATTCGAAGTTGTGTACAGATTGAAGAGGGAGCTTAGAAATGATTTAACAACTCAGATGCGGATGAACTTTTATGCCACATTCTAAAGATGAGTGGAAATGAGAGCGTTGGCCTAGGTTTTCGCAAACATAAGTGTAGAAAGAGACTCTATAAAATAAAATTATGTGGATGATGATGGTGCATTGTTGAAATGCAGGCGGAAGTAATAAAGGCGGCGGTGTTGCAGCAAAAATTAAAATTTCGGACAAATTTCCGAAACATTTCATACCACTCTGGAATATTTATGAAGAGAAACAAGCACACAGAGTGTCAAAAGTAACAAAATACCGCCATATCTATTATAAATAAAACGTTATTTATAATTTTTTTTCAACTTGCAAAGCTATCCAGTATTTTAATTCATAAAACGGCCAATGAAAAAACTGTTTAGATTAAATAACTTTATCTAATAACTCATAAATTAATTTCATATTTTCCATGCCGAAAGTAAGTGAATGCAGATAGTATTTTGATTTAATTAATTTTAAGCAAAATAATTAAATTTCAATATTTTGTCAGCCCATCATTTTGTAAAATGTCCTCTACCAACCTTCGAGGCAATTATTCCGCCAGTTTTTCTGTTTTTATAGAAATTTTTGTAAATCCTGTCGTTCTTGGATTCGCCGAACCCAAAGTTTAAATTTGTGTTCAAAGCTTTAAGCAGCTGATCTGATCTGATAACCCTCACGATCAACCTGATCGTGACCACGATAAAGATTATTGTCTTGTTCGAAGATTAAACGTCTAGACATACCGAATCTCTTTACAAATCACCTTTCTTCATTGTTCTTTTAATGGTGATGATTTCTTAAATTTGTCTCAAATAAACTTCTTTGAGCTCTTGATTGTGATCGTTTTAATACTTTTACAAGAATAAAAATCATTTTGTGCTGTTCACTTTAGGTATCTTAAAGTTTATTTCTGAGAACTCCGCCATATCATGAAAACTATTCGGGAATAAGAACAACCTCTCATTTACTAAGTCGCTTAGATCGCTTTCTCGAATGAAGTTCCTTACAGTATTTTCGAACTTGCCTGTAATTTTGGTTTTTGACGGCACATAATTCCTATTCACATATTTATAAATTCCCCGAAGCGATTTGCCACTATAATTTTCATTTATAGTTTTAATTCTCTTAATTTATTAAAATTAAGATTTGAAGACATTATTTACGATCTTTTTTTTACATATAATTTTTCAGAACTGGTGTTTTTGATTTTGACAACTTATAAAAGTGTCCTACTTTTAAACATTCAAAGAAATTTAAAAATTGGTCTAAACCGTTTGCCTAGGTTTGGACGTAAATTGAGACAGTAGTTAAATAAAGAATTAAAGATATCACTTTCGTTGAAAAAGTTTTTCTCTGTAAGCCGCACGGCGGGAATGAGGACAGAGTCCTCGAAAAAGAAAAATTTCAAAAACAGACTTCGAAAAAAAAACACCTGGCAAATGAGTCTCACTTACAGATGATGTTGTGAAACGCTTCAGAATTCCAATTTCAGTATAAGGAGGCTTTCATCCGGATTTGGTTCCAAATACAAATTTTTGCAGACCAAACTTCTTCCAAACAACCGGAAACCGAAGATTGCCCTAAAGACCAAACTTACCAATGTTGATACCAGCATATAAATAAATTATACAATCCGCGTTAAATTCAATTAATTTATAAAAATAATTTATTGTATTTTTTTTTTATTTGAAACTTCATTCTTCATCGCCAAGTTCAAGTAAGTTTCTCTTAAATAGAAGCGTAGCATCTCTTAAATTGAATTTACCACTCAAATCTCACTCAAAGAGTCTCTCAAAGTCATTTCCCTTAGAGCGCATGCACCAATCATTTCCATCTTTTGCGCTATAGTTACTCAAAAAGAAGTTAAACCTTTCCCGTGTGTAATAACACACGAATTACATCCATTCTGAGGGTCGTTGCGTTCGTTTTATTTCGCTTAAAACAAATTAATCGCAAATCCAATGAACACTGAATGCAATTTCTTAAGAACGGTTCCATTCTTAAATCAAGCCGTACAAATTTATAGTCCATGCGAACCCTATTTAATATTAATCTTTTAAAACCTCTGCAGCGACCATTCCACTACACTCGAAGGCACATTCATTTTCGCTAATTTTAGATCAGGAAATTTATGTCATCTGGCAGACTATACAAAACAAAAGCGCACACATAGCAACACACTCTGCTCTCTGCTTGCTTACCTAAAAATTGAATTAATTCCCTTAAAGGATCATAAAAACTGAATGTAAGCCTGTGATAAAAGAAACGATAGCATCACCATGAAAAAATATACAAAAAAAAAATTTGCTCCATGGAGCCCTATAAAGACACACGATCCGTGATGGTGTAAACAAAACAACAACGTTCACACGAATGCACATTATACACTCCCTCCTTCCAAGTCGCTCCGTTAGCCCTTTGATGTTCAATGAATAAAAAAAGAAATACCAACATGAAAAAAAGTCTTAAGGAACCGACTGAAACCAGAAGCACTGCAGCTAAGAACTGACGTGCGTCAAAAAGAATAGGGGTGGGCGATGTTGACTGGCGGGCGGTTTCAGGATACCGAGCGCGGGGTTTGTATACGTCTTCGTGGTAAATGTTGGATTTTACTGTTAGTTTTTATTACTCCACGCTATAAATTTAGAAAGTTAATTTCCCTCTTATATTTAGGACACACTGTGAGTTCATGCGCCGCCGCCTTCGAGTAATAGTTTGGGGAATGACGAGTGCGCTGGTTTGTTGCACTGGCTCCTAATAACGCAAGGCCCAAAATCAAAAAAGGGAAAGTATAAGGAATACACATGACCATAAAACAAAAACATAAAAAATGAATAAGTCATGAAATATGTAAAAGTGTAAACGAAAGCAATTCCAGGAGCTATACACAAATATAAAACGGCGGTTGTATATTTCTACTGCGCCCATTGGCGGAGTAAATTAGAGCCCATCACATTCTATAAACATAACTATTTTTTTATTCCTCCAATAATTTTGATTAAGTTAGTAATTTGTTGAACAATGAGTAGAACGCGTTTGATCCATAAAAAAGTTTCGTGTTTTAAAACATCTACAAATATGAAGCGGTATTACAATTATCCATATGTTTTGCTTCAATCTCTGAGAGGCAGACGTTAAAAACGTGGAAAAGATATTTGCACTTATTAACTTATAAACAAAAATAATTTTAATAAAATAAAAAATAGAGAAAAATTGTTGCAAATGACATTTTATAAACGTTTTCATTTTCTTAAAAGACAGGCACTCTCTTTTGACGAACTTGAATGTCACTTTCATCACTTGTTGTTTGCGATTCTTTCTCATGTTCTCATACTACTTACGTATGTCGTGACAAAACCCAACTGTCATAATCCATCGTCAATCGTTTTGTAGTGTTTTTGGTAATTTCTTTAGGCAATTTGCGAACATTCCTCATACTAAGGTTCCTTTCACTTTTTAATTTCCCTGATCTTTCATCAATAAGATCAATGTTACAAAAACGATCGCTCAATCTAGCCGCAAAATTGAGTTCTTCATTAAAGTGCTAAGTGTCCTATCCGATAATAATTCTTTTATATCTCCAGATGATAGGTCACCAAAACGTTCTTCGCCTACTTCAAGGACTAAGTCTTTGATATTAGAATACTCCACCGTAAAGGCACTGATTTTTCATTTATTACGCAGTCTGGCCAAAGCGGTCTCTAAAATCCTTTTATATTCGATTGTTTAAATTTGTTCAGCATGTTTGAAACAATCGTAAATAGAAAAATGGTTCCAAGCGGCTTTGACTGCTAATTTGTCGTCATTCATCACTTTGTCTAGAATATACCGGATTGTTTGCTTGACATAATTGGGCTTAAATGAGTCCTTGGTCCACAGGCTGTAACAACAAAGTTGTATTCTGTGTCAAAAAGCAAAATTCAACATTTTCATGATCAGCAGGACCTTAAACTCAAGACCCATATCGCTTATACTTATAATACCGAGCAAAAACCATTCCATAAAAGATTCAGTTTTCACACAGCCTTTTTGATGAAGAATTGGTAATGCGCTTAAATTTAGAACTCTCATTGACCTTGTGTTTAGAGACCGATTTACTATTAAACCGCCTTAAGTTAGGGTTACAGCATCCGGTCCTCTGAAGCAGTAAAACAAAATTAAAAGGTCACTCGATCTTTTGCTAACTTCAAACTACTTGTGATTAAACTACATATGTTTCCAAAAAAGCCAGTTTCATCTGCGTTCCATACCTGATCTGCCACCATCAATTTGTTCTAGCTGAATTAAATAATTAACTACAGTATCAAGACTATGGCACTTGATTTAATGCGATAACTGTGCAAATGCAAAAATATATGTGTTAATTCATAGGCAATTCAATTTTTTTTGTTTTAGTGGATTTTTTTGAATCTCGTTGAATAAAATTAAATCCCATAAAAAATTAACGGAAAGGTTACTTTTTCAGTTGCGTTAAATCAAATTCGCGTAAGAGCGGAATAAGGATACTGGCTTAGCTAAAAAAAAAAAGAAAGATTTCTGGGAAATAGCAAAAAAACGAACTAACAATCAGGCTTAAGTCCACATATTGCCGGATAAAATCAAGCGTAATTATTAATTAAACATGATTGCTTGCATGATCAATGAATTTATCTGAGTATAAAAAATTCAATAATCACTTTTTTCATTGAGTTTTACTTTTGTTCTATTCGGTCTACATTCAATTAAGGCGGCGAATTACCCGAAAGGAGCCCTCAAAAAAGTCCATTAAAGCGTCAAACAACAATACCGGCATCAGGCGGGGCAGTAGGACTATGATATATCATAGTATTTTAAGAGCTATGATTCTTCAAGACATATCGAAACCATGCCATTCATGAGGAACAAAATTGGACAATATTGCGAAGCCAACTATGATTTGATCTGTTCAAACAACTGTTGATCTTACTGATATTCAAAACTTTTAAATAAAATCGATTGTAAGCAATTGTAAATCAAATTCAGCAGCTCTTTAAAGGCTGTCAGGCTATCAGATTTGGTGTAAAATTTGATATCCCCGCGACTATTGTTGTACGGGCTCTTTGCAAAAGAAATGTGACAATTGATGAAAACCCCATCGATTAAAAAAGGCTACTATGATAATAAAGGCTGGTGATAGTTCTTTTCCGGTGGCCATATCAATTTTGATGAACATAACATCTATAGATTTCTTAGATCTAAATGAGGCTTATCTTGACTTCTTTTGTCAGTACAAGTCGAAAACTTATTTAAGCACTTGGCCTCTTTTAATTGCATTTTCAATGCACCTTCTGGACATAATTTTTTTCGCGCTCTAGTCGACTATTTTCTTTAACAGTTTCCACAGTCTGTGGCTTGTTTTCATAGACTAGTGACTTAAAAAAACAACGTATTCTTCTTTGACTTCAAAAATTGTCCACTGTACCCTTGAAATTCAGGATTGTGTAAGTGTAGGTAACATGGAATTTAAGGTCTGCAGACAGGAGCTGTTGGACTGCCTGCCTCTGTCAGGACTCATAAACAACTTTTTCAGCACATACAATGCAGTGACGAACGTGCCGTGGCCACTTGCGAGACACATCGCATGTTCGACGTTGCCAAATCATCTTCAGCGGCGACGTCTTGCGGCACGACGCGTCTTCTCCTACGTGATGTTCCAGGCTCTTTGAGGTGAGGAGCTGGGTTGGTCAAGAGCGGCCGAAAACTATGCACTGCAATTTTGCTTTGCGCCATAATCGACGAATTGTTTCGTAAAAAATATAGTATAGTGTTTTCCGCGATCTTGAAGAGAAGTGCTTTCCATGACTTGTCAACTTGTATTCCGCATCTACTAACTTCACAAATATTAAAAGAATACTGACAGTCTCAGCTTTTCCCACATGTTATAGAATCATCCGAAAAAAAAACGTCTGACATTTTTTTCTGTGTGATTTCCAACGTTAGGTGTTCCGCTCTTTTTATTTGCGAGCCGAGCCACTCGCGTTATTGAAACGAACGACGTGAAAAACCAAAAGCTTTGATAAGGTTTATTTTCCGTTCATGAAGGTCTCCTTTGTGCTGTTTGAGCTTTGTTAGCTACTATGTGTCAAATTGGCAGCCGCGTTTTGTAGCTGACATTATTTTTAAAATCGCATTAGGAAATATGATAATACCACCATTACAATCCCATTAAAGTTCCACCACCGAAGTGTCTAAATCTGCTAATCTAAATATCACAATTTTAAATTGATTTTGTATCATTTCCCTATATAAATGTACATTCATACATACATATGTATGTGTATCTCGTCATTTCAAATTCGTTCAACCAAGCAACCCCATGCAAAATTCAACCCAACAGCAATCCTTGTGGCAAAGAATGTTAATCAAAGCCCGGGAAACTCGTCACACAAAAAATTAAAACTTCAACGATAAGGCTACTCCCTGACAGACACAACAGAAACACAGAAATATAAAAGTCCACCAACACCCTGCCCTATCACGACCCGCAACATCGCTGAGGGTTCATCGAGTGTAAATTCGATGGCTGTTGCAAGTTGCACCCCTAATAGCCTCACAGAACTCAGGGTGAAGAAGTAATAACATTGAAAGCCATTGCGGACATACGAATGTGTACATTTTCGTTTCCTTGCGACTGGGCGATCGGTTTCCAAAATTCCTATTTCTATTGTCCTTTGCATGTGCTGCGTCTGTATGGGGTTTTTATGATTTTCATTGAAGAACTCGCACTGCCCCTGTGCAGTTACGGCGCAAGGCAATGGCAGTTCTAGACACAGCAGAAGCCAAGTCAAAGTTATAGACAGACGCTAGACATAAATCTTCAACTTTATGGCATCAATAAATGTCGAGGCAAAACGGATTCCACCCTTCGTTAGAGAAACGTTGCACAAAGAACAGTACTGTAGAGAAGAAAGGATTTTACAAAACCACCCCAATGGCCAATGGCAGGGTATAACACTTACACCCCGCTCTGTCTGTGTATCTCTGGAGAGTCCAATATAGTATAAGTTTAAGGTTTAACGACGACGAAAGTATGATTGCGTTGTTGTGTTGTCGTCATCGTTTGTTTGTTGGGTCGCCTATTTGTTATTCGGGTTGGGTTTGTTACGACGGCTACGATATGAAACAAGCTGCGTTCATTTACGGTGCAGGATTAAATCTATGATCCTTTATGTGTGCGTTCGTTCGTTTTATGGGACACTCATTTTCACCTATATTAGAAAAATTACTTGACGCTCCATGAGCGCAAATGAAAAATCTACTAGAGTTTAGACAAGGGTTCATTTAGTTTTGGATTTAGTGCAAAGAACGGGCGGGACCCACAAAACACGACCAAACTTACTGCTACGTTATCATCCCTTAGCAGTTCTCTCGTGAAAAAGGATAATAAAAGTAATATGTTTTTGCCTCACAACGAAAAAAAAAGGCTAAATAGCTTACTGTGTATAAAGGTTGTTTAAAATTTTATTACTAGAACTAAACAAGGAACTCCATGCTTCAAGAGCCAACAAAACAATGACTTTGTTGCGTGAATTGGTTGTTGTCGTTGTTGTTTCTGTTGGTTGTGTTCCAGGGGATTGTTTATAATAAGTTTTCCTGTCATTGGTCTCCTTTGGGACAGTAATTTGGTAAGACGATAATGAGTCGACAACAAAACTGCTTAAAAGAAATCTACTTTTCAAGCCACTTTCAAACAGTGTTCTCTGACCCGATAAGGCTTTAAACTTTACAGCAATATCCTGGGCTGCGCTTTCATCGTTAAATTTCTAAATCGAAGTCTTAAAATCCTCATATTTTATTTGAAGTCATATCTAATGCTATAAGAAAATTTCGAAAAAAAAACAATCGAAGGCAAACATTCTTATGATAAGCCTTATTATCTCGAGTTACCTTTTCATTGAATGCATACATCACGCAACACGAAAGCCCAACAAAGGCGTCACTATAAAAAGTAAATAAATATAACCAACATTTTCAAGCCACGGACACTGCAATCAAGAATTAAGCTTAGTGATCTTATAGAAACTCCCCAGCTATGCAGGATGCTTGAGGTCTATGAGCTTCAATGGTTTCATTAGTAATTGACGGACACCCTTGATCAACCTTAGAAAGCCATTCTTCTTTTAATATAAAAAACGAGACGCTAGAGTCCTGATACATGGCTTGGCTGTAAGTAAAATGAAAATAGTTATTAAGGCGAGCTTAAGCCTTTTTATGTCTAGCATGTAAGTTAATATGAATTGAAATAAGAATGATGCAAAGCATGAAACGGATAGAAAAGTTCTTTAGGAGACCATTGATCAAGCTGATTCAAAGGCCAAAGAGGTTGCGAGTGATCCGCTTAGATCTTCTTCGCAACGGTCTCTTTTTTTAATCTCAACAAATGTACTACTGTGTCCAAAAAATAAGGTGACATTGTATTTATTTTGAAAATTCTTTATTTATTCTTCCAAATCAATTTCATCCCCTTCAAAGTAATCCCCTCCCGATGCAATGCACTTATGCCAACGGATTTTCCAATCTTTGAAACACTGGTTGTAGTCACTTTCCGGGATGGCCTTCAGTTCCGTCTTCGCTGCGGCTTGAATCTCCTCTATCGTATCAAAACGGTGTCCCCGGAGCGGTCTTTTGAGCTTGTTGAACAGCCAGAAGTCGCACGGCGCCAGATCAGGTGAGTACGGTGGTTGCGGAACGATATGGGTTGAGTTTTTGGCGAAATGATCACGAATTACGAGTGCGGTATGGGATGGTGCATTATCGTGGTGTAAAAAACAAGAATTGTCTTTCCACAATTCCGGCCTTTTTAGGCGGATAGCGTTACGCAAACGACGCATAACGTTCAAATAATATTCCTTGTTGACTGTTTGGCCGGTTGGAAGGAATTCAAAAAGCACAACACCACGATAATCGAAGAAAACAGTCAACATGACCTTGATTTTTGAGCGACTTTGGCGCGGTTTTTTTGGTCTCGGCTCTCCTTTGGCACGATATTCGCTCGATTGATCGGTTGTTTCGGGGTCGTAAGCATAGATCCAAGTCTCATCGCCAGTTATAATGCGTTTCATGACATCCTGGTAGTCGGAAAGCATTGTTTCACACACTTCAACGCGACGCCTTTTTTCCAAAAAATTCAATGTTTTCCGTACCAGTCGAGATTTGACGCGCTTGAGGCTCAAAGCATCCGTCAAAATGGTATTGACTGAGCCTTTCGATAAGCCAACTTCATCAGCAAGGTCTCTTATCATTAATCGATGGTTTTTCAACACCAAATCTTTGATTTGTTGGACGTGAGCTTCATCGGTTGAGGTTGATGGTCGCCCAGAACGCTCTTCGTCTTCGACACGTTCACGGCCGGCTTGGAAATCACTACACCACTTGTAAACATTTTTTTTAGACATCATCAAAGGCTTTCTGCACCATCCTCAACGTATCCGCAGCAGAAAATTGATTCCGCAAACAAAATTTAATGCAAATTCTTTGCTCAATAAATTTCGACATCGCAAATAACGAAAAACTCACTTTTAGCAGCTCACAGAACGACGCGGAGCTCAAACACTATGAATATATTTTGACATGAAATTTCACATAGATGTCACTGACAGTACTACCAACCTAAAAAGAAAGAAAAATTTCCAAATCCTTCGATGGGCGCAGTTTAAATTCATATGTCACCTTATTTTTTGGACACAGTAGTATATGTTATTGAACTACAAACATAGAGAACAAACTGAAACAGGCCATCCAGCAAGGAAATTCTACCAATATTTTCCTTCTGTCCCTTGCTTGAGCTTTCAAATAGATGTTAATGTCCTTCACGTCAACAAGAAATAGCTCGTTTGACATCTGCTTGTTGAGGTGCGTTCCTTGTTCCGAGTTTCTTAAATCTAGGATGTATTATACACTGACCGTTAAATTCATATGTGTTTTGGAAAACGTTTGGCTCTTTTATGATATTGAGTAGCGAAGTGAGGTTCTCCAGTCCAAATCCACCATGAATAAATCAGCAGAATTTTATTTTTCGTCAATGGCCAACTTGAGATTCCTTTCATTGTGGAACCTGGTCTAATTTACTAATTTTGTTGGAATAGTTTATGTAAAATTTTAAATGAAGTATAAAAAAATGGTGATCAGAAAGTTAGATGTTTTTGCTTCCGATGCCTCAAAGATATACGGAAAATGAGTGAACACCTTTAATGTTGACTTATTTTCATCTGTTTTGCGGTCTTTTTTTTCAAATGATCTCAAGTATAGGGTGTGACTTGTTTGAATGATAATGTGTTCACCATTTTAATGCCTTCACATCATAGATAACTTTGTAATTCCTGGCACTATTCACTTTAAAAAAAAAACTGAAAACCCTTAACCGCAGCTTTCCTATTGGAACCCACAACACATTACACTTTCTCAAGTCTCTAGATTCGACTTTAACGATGTAACCGCAAAACAATAAACCAAATCCGATTGAAACTGTCAAGGCGAAAATAAAATTCATCTCATTACGACTACCCTTCCTGAATGAGTACACATTACCATTAAATTGTCACCTTTCCCAATGTTTGCTCACGCGTACATGCAGAATGCCACAATAATAAAATTAAAAATAAAAAAAAAGGCTCTGCTAGACTCAATTCACTCTTCCCGAACAATCAACCAACATCATCGTCACAAGCCTAAGTTTTCAGAAAAAAAAAAAAAATATCTGAATCCAACAAACCTAAACCAACAGCATTGTAAATTAGTGTGGTACGATTGCATAAGGTACCAGGAACTCAAGAAGAACAAGTAGCAGCAGCCGAAGAAGACGACAACGGCGAAGGATATTCCAGGAGGTCTACACACCAGCAACAGTGGCATCCATTCTAAGGTGAAAATTACTGCGTTCCTGCCTGCTGAGTCAGTGATGCACGCTGCTCAGCTGCATACATTCTTTCAGAGATTGGGGATGGGAGACTTGGTGTACGAGGAGGTTGATTCTACCATGGAGGAATTCCTTACCCCTTCAGCTATTTGCCATTGTTGGTGCTTGAAATTACTTTCCCTTTTGCGAGTTTTTCTTTTCTCTTCTCGTCTTTTTTTCGCCATAACAGTGTAAGTTGTGCAATGCAAGTTAAATGGTGGTAACTGCATAGCAGGAATGGTGGTTGTGCATGCTTTTTTTTTGGGTATAGATCCTGGGTAAGGATAATATGCATTAGTAAGAGCACCAGGAGCACCACCTAGTCTGCAAGCGAATTTATTTCGCATTATTTTCTTGGAATTTTTGTGCCACCTACTCCATCAACATCATCGCGGCTCCCTCCATACGTTTCGCCAACGTGTGGCTCATTCACCTTTGTTTGTTATTTGCATCCTTAAAGTGAAAAGGAATCGCTTGGATTGAAATCGTAATGAGGGTCTACCCCGAATGCGAGTCTGCACGGCTGATGCTGGTCTGGGTCTGGGTCTGGTCTGCTGTGTGTTTGTGTGAAACTCACGGTGCAGGGTCTCTTCACGCTCAAGTGTAGAAAAACACACATTCGCCCTACCCGCAAGCGTTGTTTGTTTGCATGCAATTCATGCAACTGTATGCGTGGGGGTTGGTGGGATGAACAAGCTTGCGGATGGGTTGAAGTGCGCTGGTAAATAATTTGTTGAGCTATGCCTGAGCTCTGGCATAGTGATTACTTAACAACGACGATAGGAATATGGTTGTGTATCCACACAGCATACATTGATACTGCTCATAATTTTCTTTCACTTTTTTTTATTGTTGTTTTGTTGGAATTTATGTTGACTTTTCAACATGGAAAACCCTCATCAGTTGGAGAGCCTGCTAAGGGCTATTGGACGCGATGCATCAGATCAGTTTTCGAAGCAAAGGTGTACAATTTGGAGTACGCGAACACAGCCAGACATACATGACGTAGCGTAATTTTACTTCAGTTCTCAAGTTCGCTATGAACATTTTCCGAATGACTGATTTCACGTTAACGGTTGGCTGCTGGTTTATTTTTTCCTAACTTAAGAAATTATTCGCAAGTTGAAGGTTATTAAAGAGAAACTGTTATTAAACAACTTGAAGTATTGATAAAAATATTATTTAAAAGCTTTTCACCAATTCTAGCTTAAGTTTAAAAAACAACAACATACATAACTATCTTACCGTTGCTGTCCTTGAGGAAGGAAGGGGATTTGAAAAAAGTGCATAACTGAAGCATCACTGAATAAAAGATTTTAGCTGGGAGTCAAAAGAAAAGTTACGACCTAGTCTCGAAATTCGCCCGATCAGGTGTAGACTGGGTACTCGACTACAATCGAGACATTGCACACAGTTCCAAATTTTGTCTGCGCTTCAGGAGGTCGGTTTCAACCCGCGATATGGCAGATGTGCAAAAGATGCACCAGCAATCTGTCAGAATATTCATTAATAACGTTTCCTTTTTTTTTTTCTAACAACACCTTGGTGTTTAAATTTGAATTTGAAATATACATATATTTTCGATGCAGGGTATGACATCTTGTAATTTGATCTGTTACTATTTTTGATGTGTTTTCCCTCACATTTTTGAGCATCTCGGGCGGTATAAAGATGATTTCGACACGAATGCTTGCCTTGACCTCGTCAATGGTCTAAGGCTTGCTGGCGATCATTATGCATTAAGATTAAATCTTAACTCTAAGTGGCCATTCATTGGCACCATATTTTTGACAGCACACGTTCAGGGAATTTTTGTAGTAGAAACTGCATAGTTTGATTTGAAGTCTGAAATGGCTCACCGTCCTGTTTAAACCTCTAACCTTTCACACCATTTTCATACATTTGTGGGCAGACATAATGAGCCAACATCCACCGATATCATTTCCCATCGACTGTTTTGCCTTTACTTAAGAAAAATTAACCAAGGATGTCTTTGTCGCAAACGACGGCTCAAGCAGTCATTTTTTGGTCATGCAATGGTGTGTAATGGTGTGTAATGGATCTCGTATGGAATCACCGTCCCCAAATAGGGCAATTTGAAGTTGAAGTTAAACGATCACATCGGTCGTAAAAATTGGTTTTCAAAAATCCGGTATACCAGTCGAGTAACCATTTGGCATATTTCAAGCGACGAGGACGGTCTGTCGGCAACATTCTTTGGGTCAATCTCACTTAATATAGAAACTAATGCCAATCATCCTTCAAAATGCGCCGTAAGGTGGTTTAACAGACACCAATTTACTGAGCGCGGTGATAATGCGATTCATGCAGGTTTTCGGCAAGACTCTCTCTTACCACTTCAACCAGTCCATAGGAACGTCTTGGGTGTTGATTGATGAACGACATGTTTAAAATCTTCCACTGTCCTGGTGAGTTAATATAACAAAACGACAATTTTTTAGTGTACAGTTAAGTTATTTTGATAAAGCCTTAGAAATAAAATAAGGAACCTCCATATACAAAGTTTCTTACAAACATTTTCAAAATTAAATAATTGTAAACATTAAAATACATTTAAATACACATAGTAGGTATGTACTAGGTAAACTTAGAGTGCCCACATATGGCACTAACCATAACTAACCTGTTCCAATAAGTTAATAAAAATGCGTTGCGCTGTAAAAAAAAAAAACTGAAAGAAAAAATGCATCCTGAAATTGTTGGACATTTTCCTGCAATAAAGAATTGGAACACGATTTAAATAAATGCTTCTGTTTATCAACTAAAAAAATCTACAAATCAAACCATATGTTAACGAGAATCGGCGAAAATACTTAGTGAACTGTTGACTGAACCTAAAAACCTACCTTAAGTTAGAGTTGTAGAGTTAGAGTGTCTAGAAGATTTGTCCATTACTCTTCTAATGGCTTTTGCAGAACAATGGAGTTGAAGGAAGGATATTTATTTAATTTTTACGTTTTTTTAATGATTTATAGCTTATTACACGAATCCTCAATGCTTTTTTTTTAATTTTTTTTCTTTCATATGAGTGTTCTTTTAAGCTTCGTCAGATCTTGATATGTCGCACTTTTACCACAGGGTGAAATAATATATGCTAATTAATTTAAATATTACTCATTCCCGCAGTCTGAACAAATACTCTAACTTTCGCCTTCTGTCCAACAACACTTTTCTATACAGACTGTCTTATTTTTGCTAAGATAAGGCCGCATTTACAATTTACGGTATAATTTACGTATTTTACCGTAAATTGAACTCCCTTTTATAAAGTAATACTTAAACCGCACCAAAGTTGATCACTTTTGCAAAGGTAAATATGACAAGTAAATATTTACGTGCTTTAACCCTCCAACGAGTGACTTCCTGCATCCATTTTATTCCTTCCCACTTAACGCGTAGTCCTTCATTACATAAAAACGGGTAGAAAAATATTTCTCTGTGCCCACTATAACCATATAGGATTGTTCATTCTAGAACCGAGGACGAGAAACTCTATAATCCTTCGGGTGATGATCCTCATAACCATGCACCTAACTTATTAACATGGAGCAGTCAGCTTACATTTCTAATGCTTAGCAGTGACTTGTTTTACCCTTTTCATTTACGAAATTACTTTTTCGATGCGAAGCATTATCCTGAAACAAGGACACAATTTCTACTTCTACTATCACCACGGTTGTTCATGTTGGCAGGACCTCGATGAACAACACATGCTGTTAGTTAATTTACTCCTTTCTTCCCGAGAGCGTGTATTCGTTGTCATCAATTGGCACTTAATGCACATTGTCTTCGTTACATTCCTCTCAACGCCAAAGTAAATGTATATCTTGGCAAATACACCCAACTCTGCTCCTGTGAAATGAATTTACACAAGTTCCTCATTTTCGTTTCTTTTTTTTTTAATTAATTTAAAAGCTGCTCTCTGATTGCTGACTACTGTTCTGTGAAAGCTGCGGTTGTCATACAGTAGGGACCAGGTACCTTTCTCCTGAAAAGAATTCGTGGTCCATTTTATAGCGCTAGCTGTACTAGTAATAATTACGATAGCAAGGATGTAATGCATTCAACCTGACGGCGTAACGACTGGGTTGAGATTTTTTTTGCTGTATTTTCAACTGCCTAGTGTGAAGACTGTGAATGGCTCCTGCAGGACAATTGTTATGTTTTCCTAGCGTGCAGGCTTCTGTTGAAGGACTCCTTGGAGAAAGTAAGAAAAATTCAAATTGCATGACAGCTATGCATTCTTAATAAGTTCATCATTCTTCGCAGGCAGGGCTCGAGTGATTTTTTTTTCGCTTCCCAGTTCTATTCTGTACTTCCTTGAGTGGTGCTGTTGATGGTAGCATCAGCACTACCAGTCTCATCTGCACTGAGGCACATGCCTCGAATTGGTTTGGAATAATAATAATCTAACAGCAACAAGCACTTGGCTATGTACCCAGTATCCACTCAACCAATTGGCAATTGCAGTGAAGAAATAACAAATCGAGGGATATCGCATCGTCGTCATTCTGGAGCAGGATGTATGTACTTGGATTTGTATTTATGACTTTACAGTGTCCTGCGGGATATGATAATGACGCGTGAGTTTGCTGTAAGAGCATTTCACTTTAATTAGCAACGACATGGAGCAACTTACAATTTGAAATGGTTGTCTGGTCCGCGCAGGATGCGCGTTGAAATGAGGTGGATATTCCTAAATGAGTTTCTGCATCCGGGGGCCATGAATGCATTATGGTACGAAGTAATCGTGGATTTTAATTTTCATAAATTACACGAACGTGACGCGGAATAAATGCATCAAGTCAGTGAATGTGCAGATGGGGGATGAAATTGCAAGGAATCCTTGGTCAGGGCTAGAGTCACTGAGTGGAAGTCATTCAGAAACAAATAGAAGCGTTTTGTTCTCTTATTTACTGTGCAGAGTGAAGGGTGAGTTCTTATGTTATTCATTGCTAAAATAAGCGTGGAAATTCATTCTTGAGGAGGAACTCACACATTTAAAAAAAACAAAACATAGGAGGCTATACAAATGTACAATGTAGCTTTTCGGCCTTAGGTAGTTCGTTCCAAGCAACATGTCCAAAGAGTCATTTAAAAATGTAAACTATCATATTCCGGTCGCGTTTAATTTCAAAAAAATGTTCAAGACTTGACGCAAACCAATCGGATTTTTACCCGTCCACAAGTGGTCAGAGCGAGAAGGTGACTTCCAGAAAACAAGGAAGATTATACTATATATGGTGGATAACTACCAGTGCGTTGCATATGAAACGTTCGGTTTTGTAAGAGGTAGAAAAAAGGTTTCGCTTATATTATATATATTTATTATAATGAACTAAATATTTGTAATGGAAAAAGCCACAGCCCTATATCTGAACAATTTTTAAAGCATCAAGTGTGATTAAAATTTGATGTTATAGTCTAATTTACTGAACACATGAAAATGCATTATACTTTTTTCAATTTGTCATTCAAATGGGGGAAATGTACAAAGCTTAAGGCCAGAATATAATACTAATAAAATCATACGTTTTACTTTCAAAAAGTATAGAGTAGGAATGCTGGTTCATCGAGTTCAACAGCAGTCCGAATCATTTCCCCCACAAAAATAGAATTGGATTGAAGCACTTGAGCTGGCAGCTTAGTTTTTGCAGGCTTCCGGAATAAAGATTTCATAAGAAAGTATATGCCAAGATTGCCCGATTACGATACCCGAAGGGATTTATTCGAGAAGGAAAATTGAAAAAACTAAAAATCCACTCACCTTTCATGCATTCACATACCATCCATAATACCTTCCATTAGTCCAATTATTGTAGCATATTCTAAGTGGTTACTGGATAAGTCACTATATTGTTACTATGAGTTCCCTTCCACACATCTTGAAAAGCTCCCTCCCTTTCACTGGCTCTAGCACCGACCTTTGCCCAAGTGTGATCTAGAACCAAGTAGAATCTGACGCGGTTTTGAATGCATAATGCTTTGAGCATTCTGCGACAGCTAAGAGAAATCTACGGTTTCTCTGTTTGAAATACACGAAACAATCATGTAGACTTAAATGCGCCTTAATCTCTTAACCACAGCGCAGAAGAATTTCCTTAAGGCAGAGATAGGGTCAAAGGTATGACTGAACTTGAATATGTGCTTCGTGGGAACATGAGCCATACTACAACTTAGGGGTTATAAAAAAAAGGAAATCTGTCTCGTTAGTAAGAACAGCACTGGCCAAGGGAGTACAAAACAGCAGCCATCGTAGGCTACCCCCATGGGCGCAGTATCTGAAGCAAGTAATAAAGCTAATGTGCTGACTTACCCACTTGCAATAGCCCATACAAAAGCAGTCGGGACGGTTGTGTCTTATCTACTCGCTTCCACTCGTGCTATCGCGAGTCGTAATTAGTATACTCGCGGAGAGGTCCTTACGTCGAACTTAGAACCATGCTCTACTAGTTGCTTAAGGATTGCAGAGACTGAAACTTTTATGGCTGCGATCTCAAGAAAGTTATTTCTTCGTGGCCGGATATTGAAACCTTAATATAGAAATTGGAAAAATCATTTATGGAACACTACGGAAATCTACTATTTAGTCGTGGAGACAGAACAGAGTATACACTCGATTTGAAGGCTGCGCATCCCAGAATAAAGTTCTACCTTGGTCATATGGTTTTCGATGAACGGGAACAACAAATAACTAATACAGACCGACAAACGATAAACTGTCTACCCATGAGAATGACCACTGATCATCGCGAAATTTTTCGCAATATCAACCTCCTAAATAATAAGTTCTAACAAAGGAAGTTCTCCTGGTTATCTTCAGTTCACTAAGAAGCAAGATCTCTATGGGAATCGACATTATATTAAATATTATTCCATTTATGTTGTCATGTTCAACTCTCCTCCGATAATTAATGCAAATGATATGGCTCATTGGAAAAAAGCGATGCTGCAGTCACCCTTACTCATACAAGAATAAAGATACATCATTATTTGGAAACGCGATCAGTAGAGCCTTGACTACGTGGACTTAGAACACAAATGTTATCCCCGATGACTGATTCGGATTTAAAGCGCTGCATGATACCACACCGACGGATGAGACCTTTTTGGTATTACAGAAAAGGTTCAGCCTTTAAATATAAAGTTCTAAGAGAAAGAAAACAGAAAGTTGAGCTATACTCATATAGATTACAACTAATCTTTTATCGGTTGAGATATAAGAAGAATAAGGATGAGCTCCTTTTCGGAATTCCCACTCACGAGTTAAAAGATATACATAGCTTTTGGCCTTCACGACTTTTTTCTGATTAACATCGAGCAAAAAGAGCAGTCACGTGCTGAAGACCATATCAACTTCTGAATTATGCACAATCCAGATAAATAAGGTTCCAAACACTCCCCGATTATACCTTTTAGTTTAAATAATTGATAAATTAATCCCAAGCAACAACTCGAAAACATTCCTTGTGCTCGCTAGTGGCACCTATAATCCATCTTCAATGCAATTTTGTGGTCTGCCTCCGCAAACAGCAGTGATTCCTTTCCATTACACCACCAGTTACATTATTGCCTCTCAATAGTCCACAACTTAATTATAAAACCTGGACCACAAGCCCGTAAATATGACCATCCGTC
This sequence comes from Orthonevra nobilis, assembly GCA_963555765.1. Taxonomy (NCBI): domain Eukaryota; kingdom Metazoa; phylum Arthropoda; class Insecta; order Diptera; family Syrphidae; genus Orthonevra; species Orthonevra nobilis. Next base: position 97,219,825 of record OY743224.1, read on the forward strand.
GTCGTCAGCACTGCACAGCATATGTTCATCACGCAATGGTGCATCAACATCCATCTCGAGGATGCTGTTTCTGTAAACCAGATACCAGATCCGAACGAAGGAATGGTCTCCGTTCTTTCCGCTTTTACTTTTTTGCCGCATTGGCTTTGAATGTGCTTTTTTTTGTGGATAAACCGGCACAAACTGGAGGAGGAGATGGATATACTCTGAAACACATTGAGTGTAAGTTAGTGTATACTAGGAAATTTGAATCTGAGCACATCAAATCAAATCAAGTCGGCTCGACTTGACTCCACCGGACAAGATACATTTTCTTTCTTGGTTTTTGTCGGAAAGAGCGACCGACACTGCGTTAACCTGCAGTAAAGACTTCAAAGAGCACCATTAAATATTTCCCACGTGTGTGTTGCTGCAGATGGAGAAATAACTTTAGCGGCAGCAGCCAACACATGTTCATCTGCTCCTGGCCTATGTTGGGAAGTGGATTAAAAATAGAAAAAAAGAAGGGAGAACGGAGCGCCCCAATATTCCAGGAGTTTTCTTGTGTTTTGTATGCACTTCTGCCTCATACCCACTCGTCCTTCTTTTTTGGTCTACTAAAGTGGCGGCCGTTCGGTTCAGAGTTTAAAGCCATTCACTGGATGCATTACCAAAGGAATTATTTTTGTTGTTCCGTTGCATTAATGTTTGCTTTCTTGTGGTGGAGTTTACCATCTAGTCTACTGTGTCGTTGCTTATTTGTGAAAAGAGGCAGCGGGACAAAAAAAAAATATCAATGATATTGGTGAAGACTAGAATGACACACAACACTGGTTCAAACGAAGACACTGTTTACGGTGCGGTACACATAAAAAGCCCCCAATAATTCCATTGCCAAGTTTCCTTTCGTTCGCCTATACTTGTCTGATTGAAGTTTCATGTCTACATCCTCGTTTATATGTCCAGTTTTTCATTCCTTCACCCGATATCTCGCGAATATGGTCGAACTGCAAATGCATTAGTTTATATGCTTGTTAGATGGTCGTGCGTTTTGGTTCTAAGTGTGGGTGTTGACACAATATTTCGCATTTAATTGGCAACTGATACATTCAAGATTGGTTGTTCATGAATCATGCTTCATTGAGAAAGCCTCTTTTTAAGGCTAACACGCACCGTTTAAACTCATTGTTTAGAGATACACTGTCATTGCCAACCACAAACTCATATTATATGTGGTCACAAAACCTAAAACAAAAACAAAAGCTTAAGGCATAAATCCATCTTATCTTTTTGTATGATCATATTCAGTTAAGTAAGGTGGAAGCAAAGCATGCCCGATTTTTGAAATTCTACCGAAGCATGTGTCTGCTTCAAGTTCCCATGCTCCGAGTACTGTGTGAACGCTTAAAAACGTTTCGTTCAGACTGCATCAAACCATATAATACGACGACGTGGCCGGCATCGTTTTGGAAGGTTCTATCTATCCAGCAATTTAATGACAGAAAAAACGATTTGGACTTAAATTTTATGGAAAAAGGAGTTACTATCGAATCGAAGTTCTCCCTACGAACACCATCTTGACCCGATCGTACGGAAGTAAATCTACCTCGGGGAAAGTTTTTCTTCACAATTGACACCATAAGTGGAGTTCCGAGAGTTGAAGTCATGAAAAACCTAAATATTCTTGCCTGCAACGCCTTACGGTCCCATTTATTGGGAACAAATATTGGGATCATTTGGTGGAGAACTCCTTCATCGGATATTTGCATAACGTGAACTCTACGATTGCTATCGGAAGTCAAAAATTCATTGGCCTTATGTCGTCTACGAAGATAAGGCAGCGGTTGCGGACGTTTGAAAATTTAGTTTTTAATAATGCATTCTTATAGATTTAACAATTTTTTATTATTATTTTTCAAATACAAAAATAAGAAAAGAATTAAAAACATTTGAATTGCAAGCAAGGCTATTAAATAATTTTGCTACTTTGGAACCTTCGTTACGCGAATCCTATTTGCACTTGGATGGGTTTTATTAAAATTTGCTTGCTTTTAAGAGATAACGACTGCCATTATAATGCATTTATGCACAGAGGGAATAGAGCATTATACTGCCCTATTTTGCATCCCGTCTTAAAAATCTAGCCATGAAGTTTCCATGTAGAGATCCAAGAAGCCTTGCACAGTATGACACTTCATTGGTGTTCTGAATTCTGATTCACAATCGATTTTCCTTAGCAATTTTTATGTTCGTAGTGCAGGAGCCAACCTTGGTTCTACATAGCCACTCATGAGCTTAACTTTTATTGCGTCGTGCCTTAACTTTAATTTACAAGAAGGCTGATTAAACATTCAAATTCATCTATTAAACAAGATCGTGCAATAATATTTGTCCAAGGTGTAAGAATCAAGCACACAAAACACTTCTTGACTCTGCGTGGACCAGATTCGTTACTTTCTCATGAAGAATCTCCTCTGCAAGAATACCTACATTCACTCAACTATTATTTAACGTCAATTAAGGGTAAACTAATTCAGTTAGTACTGCGATGTGCGTTATTTTCTCCATTAACATCCTTGTCAGCAAAAATTTCGTATTCGAGGCATTTCACCAAACAACACATTTTGCAAAAGTTTTCTCTTTTCCTTCGGTGGCACACGTACTGAATCTTTGACAACTTCCCTCAGCGGAAATCCTTTCTACAAACATCACGAATTTGAGTTAATTCCTTTCGAGAACTCAGCTAACATTTCTTTCATTCACATTAATTATGCTCATCCTAGCATCTAAAACAGTGGTAGGATCCCAATTTATGTTTATGAGAGCTGAATGAGGATGAGGAGCTACACGAAAGATTTCGTCCTACTGCGATTACTTGTTAACGTAAGAGATTTTGGTGTAAGAACGTCCGTTCGTTGTTTGACAAAAACAACACAAACAACAAAATACGTTTCTTGCTTTTTGAAATAATTTTGTTCTTTTAAATGAAATAAGAATAAAGCTACGCATTTCGAGGGCGCATACCTGCATGCTTCGTTGGGACCCTCACAGTATTCAGTACTCAGGATCAACAGGTAAAAAAAGATTAAATTATGTGCATTCGCTGCGGAAAAAAATATTTTAAAAGTATACAAGGTATTTTGCAATATAAAACCGCGAACAATCAAACCAGGTGGATGCCTACATGCATTGGTGCAAAGAATTATATAGCAATCGTTTAATATTTTACTCGTACTTCCTTGGAAGACAGCGTGAATAAAAAGCAATGCACAAAAATATTCTGGATCATTAAGGACCTTTGCTTTCGGACAAAACTGAACGATGTTTTCCGAATGAGGAACAGATTCAAATTTGAGAATGTAGGGGAGGTCTTTTATCTATTTAGTTTTATTAATCCCACTATCAAAATCCACTTAGCTCTTGAAGGAAAGGTAATATAGGTAGTTAAGAAATATAAATTTATATAATATAGAATTTGAAAGTGTGGAAAACTTTTTGCTAAACGCCGACTCAGAAGTAATGTTTCTAAACATTAACAAACTTTTTTACTATATATTTTGTCTTCCACAAAGTGGTGCCAGTGACAAGCCAATTTTTTGTCAATCAATTTAAACAAGACGAAGACCAGATTAAGCTCGCAACACTTTGTGGAATTTTTCCAACAAAAAGCCCTTGTGTAGCTTTTTGACGCACAATAAGCCGTACCTGACAATTTTTATGAATCGGCTACAGAAACTGAAAACTTTCGAATAAAATATGTGATGCCGAACTTTGGAAAAAGGTTAAAGGCCCCAAAGCTTTAGATCACTATAAAATGTTATCCTCAATAAGTTGCATAAAAAAGTTGTAGTAACATAGTAAATGTAAGAATTCAGCACTTTCAATGTCAGTAAAAAGGTTTTAAAGCCATTAAAATTCACCTAACGTAACGAACACTCGAAGACTGAACAGTTGTACAAAAGACAAAAATGTCGGTTGTGATGCCTTTCTTGAGATCTTACAAGGCTTTGAGAAAGCTCGGCATGAAGGTTTGAAGTAGGTTTCTCCGACACAATTTTATGGAAAGGTAGATGAAGTTCCTGGCAAAATTATAAAATAGAAAAAGTTAAAACCAAGACAGCAAAATGATAACGCAATCTTCCATAATACCTAAAAGGACTTACATACTATAAGTCGTTGAACATTTCAGGTTAGCATTTTGACAAGATTCATCTGCAAACAGTATGTGCTTCCCTGTGGCAATGGTTCATACAGCACCTCACCGTTGTTAACGAATAGTTTTAAATGCCCTCAAATTCATTTCAAATGCTAACTAAAAGGTCTATTCACTGATGTAGCAAGATTTATTGCCAGATCGAGATTTTTGACATGACAACTTTCCATATACACAAGAATATTACAAAAAACCAAAATGCGGAACAAATTCTGTATAATTGAAAGAATCAAATGGAAACAATTTACCCATTGCAATTCCAAAATGTTTATCCTAGATGTAGTTACGTAGCAAACAGTTTTTTATATACTGCCAAAAACCAAAAACTGCAATACGCTCTTTTAATTTTTTTTAAAGAAATAAAACACTTTGATTTTGGTCGACGAGTTTTTTCCCTTTATTCAAATAAGAAAATCAATTTTGTTTTACATGAAATATTACATAGTCACACTTTTAATTATTAAAAAAAATTATCTAAATTGGAAGGCAATTTACCTGAAAAAATATCTAAATGAAAAATGTATGTGTTAAGTACCTTTAAAAAAATAGAAATGATTTTATTTAAACAAAAAAAAAGTAACAAGAAAACTGAATTTTAACGCAATTTCTTTATTGCAGTCAAAACATTTTTTTATTGAACTCCACTCAACTCGTCTTGGTGCTAAACAAATTTTGTCAACACATAAATTTTAATGAATAATATTTCCGAAATCGGGACCTTAGTAATGAATATTTACATTTATTTATGCTCAAATATGTATATGTAATGAAACATTTTAAATAATAAAATGTTTATGCATTTGCAATTTGTTTTATTTAATGTTTCAAATCTAATGCGTGACACCTACCACTTAAATCGAATAAAGTACTCATTTTAAAATTGAATTGCTATTTACAAAAGTTATATGTATGTGTATAAAGTCAAAACTTTAAGGTAAAGGAGTCTGAAAAGGAAAATATTAACCTGAACATTGCACCGCTTTGTTGTTTTTTAATACTTGATTTGCGAACAAAAATTCAAACTTTTCAAGTTTTTTTAAACTAACCCTTACCAACTTGTGTCTGACCATATATATGTGTTTTTTTCAGGATATGAATACATTAGTAACTTGTATGTAAAACAAAGAGTTAGTGCATATAGCAAATGAATAAAATAGGGATACATAGATACGTAATGAATGTTCTCAGTTATCAAATAACGACACCTAAAGAATGTAATTTATTTAAATTGCACCAGAGGAAAACGATCCCATGTCAAGACAAATTTAGCTGACAGAATCTAGACAATGGTATCATTTACAAATCATTCCGATAAAGAGGACAGGCTTATATAAAAAGTCCTTTGAAGAGTGCATTTGCAGCTAATTTTGCAATATTTACTTTAGAAAATATTGAATAGCTTAATTTTTCAAAATATATCTCTCCTTGTTGTATAAACAGTTACGACCGTCCCGTAGCTTTGGCAGAACTTTGCTACATTCTTTGAATGTCTTTAACTGGAGCCCTTTTTGAAATAAATGACAGCAAACAAAAATTTAAAAGTTGTGTTTAATTCGGAGTAATTGTCGAAAAATCCTTTTTGGGATTGCACATATTTAACTAATATGACAAAGCAGGACAACGTTGAGAAATCCAGAAATCTTATATAAATTACATCTAGCGTTTTGTACAAAGGTTGGCATTGTAATAATAACATAAAATGATGATGAAATGAATGTAAACAATACGGCATACGTTTAATATTTAAAAGAACGAGATAATTTCGACTTTACTTAGAATCGAAGTTAGTAATGCATAGGTGGGATTGGATTGGAGACATCAGACATCAATGTTCGCTCCAAAATCAAACATCAATCTAAGAATAACTAAATTCAAATATATCAGGAAAAAAGGTTGTCTAACTGAACCTTGGTATTGATAGCGTTAATTGAATTTTCTAAAACCTATTGTGGATTTTAAACTCAGAAAAAAATGAAAGTTTATTTCCTTAATTTCTCTTCCATATGAATGAATGAATATTTAATTTTAATTAAGATAAAATTAAAAATTATTAAGGAAAAACTCTCAAGCGCCAACCTATGTATACAGTTTTCTTATAAGGACGAGCCACTCGATAACTCGGTAAGTTTATATGTTTTTATCATTTTGTTAAATGAAACAAAGGCATATTCCGATCATGACTTCATGTATTTCAAACTGAGCAATTCAAAGGACTATAAAGATTTTTTATAGTCTGTAAAAAAAGAATATTAAGGGAATTTTTTTATTTTAAAGACTTACTCGCATTATGAAACCTCAAGAGCATGTACAATGAACGATGTAAAATTATAACATAAAAAAAAAACAAAAAGGTGGCCTATCCTGGTTGCAGAATTTCGGTGCACTAGAATACCAAGCTATTTACAAGTTCAATAAAAAATATGTATTTTCAAAAGTTTTTGTCCAAATTAGTATATCTATATATATATGTATATATATGTATCCCCTTCAAATGAAGGGAAACTTCTTCATTGTTATGTAATTTTTCAGTTTTCTTTTATTATCTATTTGTTTATAGATTTATGTATATTCTCTTTCCTTATTTGCTTGAATTCTTTTCAAATGTAGATTGAAAGAGAGAAATTTATTTTTGCAATTCTTTAGAAAGCATTCTTTTTGTGTTATAATTCATTTCTGCAAAATACTTTTACGTTTTTGTTTTTTTTCGGTTTTATAATTATTTGAAATTGTATCTTTTATATTTTGTTATGTTTTAATGTATAAGAAAGTAGAAATCAAATTAAAAAAAAATATTTTATTTATTTTGTTATGTATTTTTTTTTTAAATACCAAACTGGAGCGTTTTGTTACTGTCCAGGGTTTAACCAAAAATATTTGGATTGAGAATCCAATGCTGCCACTGGCGTCGTAGATTTTCAGTTGTTGTTGGAATAGCATATTGTTGGTATTTACAAAATGTCCTCTGGTGTGTAAGGTACCTCAGTTGCTGTGCTGCGAATCCGGAAAGATTTGAAATCGTTGATTTTAATAAGGTTCTCGTGCTACTACACTGCGAATGAGAATGAAAAAAGGAAAAGAGAAAGAACAAAACATGGAAATTGAGTTTATACAATCAAGTTTTATTTGCGTGTTTTTGTTACCATTTTGGTGGAAGGATGAAAGTGTTTATTTTTCTACCTACTAGAAATAAATATTTAAATTAAACTATGCCATTTAATTTGGTCACCCATTGCCAATGAAACAGATAAAACTTTGTGCTCATTCAGCGATGTTTTTTGTTCACGATGCTATTGATCCCATATTAGATAACTTATGACCTTAAAAGCACGTCGAGATGTTCGATCTACCTTAACTGATTTATTTTTGTGTTAACTTAATTCTTTCGTTATTAATTGATTTGATAGCAATTTCAACTGTATGGAAAGCAACAATCAGTTTATTTATACTGAAAAATCTTGTTAACCCTGCCTTACTTAGAATCTCTTCGGTAAGAAAAGCTTAAACTGTTTATTTTTTTATTATGACTGCCGTCTCCTAACATCAGGTTTTAACTTACCTCACGCAACCCTGTAACGTGAATCACAAGTCCACGGCAATGTTCAACGAATTGTAGATGAAATGAAAGGTTGAGGTTGAGTATATGAAGAACTCAACAGAAGGGAGTTGTCAATATAGGGTTCAATCGCTTATGGACACCAAAAACACTGATACTTCCCGGACAGTCGTGTGAGTTTAACACTAAAGTTAGTAAAGCATCGTGCTGAATGTTCGTTCCCAGTTTCATTTCTAGCAAGAAACATAAGTTTCTTGTTTTTCCTAATGACCGCACAACTGTAATGAAAACGTTTCAACGTTCATTCAGGTTATGAATCCACTTATAACGCAGGTTCAAAATATCAGGATGGAAACAGAGACAAGTAGTAAGTTATTTTTTAGCTTCTGTAAACTGAAAGCGATACCATGTTTTGCTACTTAAAAGATGTAAATACTTGATTGTACAGCCCAACTTGGACTTTTGGGTGACTGATGAGCGTATCTGGATTGACTGGTGTTACACTAATATTAAAAAAAGGAATGCAAACGGTTGCCTTATTCGTTGAAGCTGCATTTGTGAAATAAAAGCTTTAAGCAAAGAGACCTAACGTCGGTGCAAAATGTTTAAGAATAATATAACAAGCACAACACACATGTTGAAGATAAGACGTAACACGCAGAAGTATTGTCTCAACACAGATTTGTGTTTGTATTATTTTTCTAATCTTCAAACATTAGAGCTTAAGTGGAGCTGCGGTTACAACATGAATAACCGCGAGTTTGATGTCCGATATCAAACATGTTTGTCCAGAAATAGTGAAAGTGCCTTAAATTCTATCCCATCTATCATTGGTAGTTGGATGGTGTTGGAAGAAAAGTTTTTGATTTTTGACTTCCACTTGTTTCAAACGCCGAGATATCTGATTATGCATTCTAAGTTCTAGTTACCCTTGTGCTGAAGAGATGCCCGATTAACACGAAATTTGCGAAAAATTAACCTTACGGAAAAAACAACTAGAACTAAGAATACAAATTGATAGTATGTTGGGAAAAATCACAGAGTGCAAACATGGTGAATTTCAATAAGCAAGCAAAAATAATTTCTTGTCGCATAAGCCCTCTGAACTAAAGCGTAGTAAATGTTTTAAGAACCTAAAAAAGTTAACTTCATTTGAGTGCCTCATTTCAATTGCAAATCATGGATCCAGATAAAAACTATCTGAAACGATGCATGAAATTTCCAACGGAGCATTATCTAATTACTTACACCTACCTATACCAAAGGTGTTACCTGCTAAAACTGAATAGGTGATGGATTGTTCCGGCGAAATGTAGAAAAAAATAAAGAATTGTCTATATCTTTTTTTTGATTTTTCGATTTATTTGCAAAATCATATGGGTGTTTTTTTTCTTTTTATCTTTTTATCTTTTTTTTATTTTTTTTTTAAGAAACTAACTAAAAATACTTTCTATATACACGAAAAAGGTTAAAAAAGATTTTAAAAAAAAAATTAAGTAAGAAAACTTACAAGTAATTGTCGTCAATATCGGTCCCTCATTACTCATATTTGTAGCGGCAGCAGCAGCATTGGCAGCAGTGGCAGCAGTGTTTGTTATTGTTGGGGATGCAGGTGTTTTCTTAATTGTTTGTTGTCACGAGCATGCAACCTCCGTTGCTGCAGACGCAGTATTATTCGAGTTGGAATTAGAAACGATTTTGGTGGTCGTCGTACTGCTCACCGTCGTGACCGAAGAAGACGAGTCGTCCAACGATTGTGGTGGGCTCTTATCGCTGCCATTCTTATACACTGACGAAGGCGATGAGTTTTTCGTTGCCATTGTTGCGATAGCCGTCGTCGGAAACTGTGGCGCCGATTGGGTTGTAGACGTGGGCGTCAATGGAGTAGTTGCCGAATCACTATTTCCAGACGAAGCATTGGAGTTGTCCTCATTTTGCTTAAGTAAAAAGAAAGAAATTCAATAAGATGTTTTTTTTTATAAAGATAAGGTTGAGCACAACTTACTGATTCACTGTATCGACTGCGTTTTCCCCCGCTACTGTTGCCAGTACCACAACTGCCGCCAATACTATTCTGCGATGGTTGTTTCTCCAGTTCGGAAGATAAACGCTTCCTATTTGCTAAAATCGAATTATTAAAATTATTATGACTCTCCATTGAGCGTCGTTCCCGTTTTAAGTATTCCCCGTCTAAATACAAACTAAGTTGTTTACGTTTCACATGACGCGCTTCAATTGTCATGCCTTCTTTCAGCATTTTTATATTCACCTGTAACAAAATACAAATAACAGCATTATTATTTGTGATCTCTTTGGGAAGTTATCAGTTAGCTACCCCATGTGAAATTACGTGCTCGGTAAAGTTCTGAATATTTTCGGTGAGATCAACGTTCAAGTTCTCGGTGCGCTCAAACTCCAAACCAATGAACCACATTGAACAGTATGACGCATCAGAGACTGGATGCTTTTCTGTCGCACTGGGCGCTTGATTGCTATTCCCGCCGCTATTTTGGCACTTGACGTCCCCTTTCCTATATTCAAAACATTTTGGATTAACATGTGCTAGAGATATATGTTGATTACGCTCTAGATTGCCGATAAGGAGACGAATCTTAGATTCGACAAGACCGCACCACTCGAGGTGGTCTTCGGCTGTTTTTGAATTTACAAGAAGAACTATAAAATGTCGATAGCTAGAAAGAAAAACAACGATCAACCAAACAAACTCATTAGTTTTCAATAATTCGGAAAAAATAAAGAAAGAAGTAAACAAAAATTCTCACGTATAGAAGAAACTGGGAGCTTCGAAGAGTCGCTCCCATTTGGCTCGGCCCATCATAATTTCGTCTGTGGTCGACATTCCTCGATTGAATTCACTTAAAATAACTTTTTTTGTTGATTCGGAGACATTGAATGTCGAATTCTGTTGAGGATAGGCTGGCGTTATAATAGGCATCAGGTGATACCTGTCGGCAGCGTTTACCCTTGGATCCCATACCTACAATGCACGATGTCATGAACAGTTGATGTCTTCAAAACAAGTTTATACAATCACTTACAGGAAACCGTAAGTTTATATTTTCCGGGTGCTTGAGCAGGACAGGATTTGGCCATTTCCATCTAGAGAAAACCAAGAAAAACTTATGTACTAAAGTTGCGGCAACAGCATTCGGATAGAGCTGGCAAGTGCGTGCTACCAGCATGGCCCACGTAACACCACCAAAGTATCCAAGCGAATTCGAATAAATTCCATGTTCTACAAAGAAATTGAAAAAAAAAAACAATTCAAATAAAGAAAGAACTATATTACTTTCGATAAAGGTAGTACTCACTTTTCGCCCAGAGTTTTATGGACCTTAATGCCAAACGGAAATTTTCAATATTTGGCACCAGACTCAGAATCTCGTCTGTCACACGACACCCGTTCAAACTTCTCACCGATCGCGGGTCAAGATTTTTTAACAAATTATCGTCCCTTAAATCGAAATCATCTGGTATCTCCTTCAGAGATAATCTCGCAAACAACAAATCTATTTCAATTCCATCGAAATTCATTTTAATTACCGGCACAAAGGCCTCCTCAACAGCTCGACATTCCGTCACCTCGGGCTGCTTTTTGAGCAGCTCAAAAAACGATGTGAAATAATCTGTGCGTTCGATATTGCGCGGCGCCACGCACAACGCATCGATATCAGCTCCCTTATGATGTACACCCAGGCGGTACGATCCAAATGTGTAGATTTTGCCACCCAATTTCTCGGCTGCTACTTCTGGCATATTCTTTGCAATAGAAACGTCCTTCACCCACTGTTTGACGAGGGTATTCAGTTTGGCTAGGATTTCCATGCGATGATTGAGCTCATCTTGTGACTCGAAAACTTTGTATGGCTCAAGCGCATTGCGTAGTTCGTCTGTCCTTTGGAAGTCCTCTTGACGTGGTTCTGCCAAACTTATTGCCGAAGTCATCCCCAGGGTCTTGGGTGGTGGTGTTGTTTTGTTGTTACCATTGCCACTCGTGCCGCCACCCGAAGTGGAGCTGGCCGAAAATGATTTAATACCATTCTGCTGTGTGGTTTGAAGTTTAGCATCAGCATTCCACATGCTGTCTGTGTTTTGTAATTGTTTCAATTGTAGTTTGATTTACTCTTTTTTTAAGACTACAAGAAGCAAACAAAAAATAAAAAGTTCAAATATTTAGTTATCAAGCATAGTCTGCTTACTATTAAATAAATAGATGGAGTTAATTATTTATCAATGCAAATGACTAGGGGGCTTATTGCCTGTTAATGCGTTCTTGGATTTATAAAGAAAATATGATCCATTGTCACTGGGAACACACATTAACTCGAGTGTAGAGAAGAGCTACCTTAGAATGAAAGCAGTAATGTAGGTTTTTTCCAACCTGTTAACAGGAGTATTTACATGCATGTACACATGTGTTCAAAATGAATTGACTTGCTTTCAAAGGAATCGCAATAGGGCAGGACATTTGGATTGATTTTCTTTCACTGAGATTTAGGATATCAAAAGAAAAGAACCAAGCTTAATGACAACTTAGTAATCAACTGTGCTTTATTCCTATATCATACAGTACAGCAAAAGCCTGTTGATGTTGTGTCCATGCTTGGGTTGTGCAGTCATGTATAATTTGGATTGGGATGGAATTTAGGCCAATGTAGGAGCTATGCTTCACATCATGTCAAATTCGGGCTTACAGACTCCCGGATCACGGTAAACAACGAATGAGAGTATGGATGAAGTTAGATATGGTTCCTCAAATTCAGAGCACAAATTTACCGATTAGGAAGACAAAAAAACTAGACTAGAGGGAAAGTCACTGGCATTATACATGGTAAATTAAAGCATTGCATAAAAGAACTGGACCAGGACGTTTTTTACGATGAATATAGTTAATTATCGTTAGCAAACAATGAAAATCAAGTTTAGAAAAAAGTTATAACAAACGTATACATTTAACTTACAATCTAGGTTTACAAATCAACTTTTGAATCGTGGTTAAGCAGCAGTGCTAAACTGAAAGCAAATCTGCTTTATATTTCTACACGGACGACGCCATGCACCATACTTTTGGTCCTTGAATTACTAAGAACAACTGAGTTAACAAACCGCTTTAAGAAGAAAGCTATTTAAAATAAGAACACAGGGTGTCTGCGCCAATTTTTGTACGTTTTAAATCGACACAGCACCAATTAATTCTTTTCGCTTCACCTCGTGCCATATTTTCAATCTAAAGGCCAAGAAAACCCAAAGTCAACCGAAATCAACAAATATTGCGATTTCCCTTATTGGTTGGTCATCATCATGTTATCTTTAAAACATTAAATAATACTAGAAGATGGGAACGGACGACTGGTGCGAATTCAAACAAAGGAAATAGCCGGTTTCTGGTGAAATACAGTTTACACGGAGCTACAGCACAAGAACCAAATGAGACAATCAAATCGGAAGAGGATTGATATCATAAAAACAAAATAACCAGGCTGCCAATGCAAGACGTTAACAGATTATATTCGAAAAGATTGGTAAGCTGCCCTGACTAAGTATCTTTGCGTGCGTAGACTTATGTCAATAATGTTATAACTTCGCCATTGAGTGATTAAGTGACTCATCTTTTCTGTGAAATTCTCATGAATTGAAATTTATTTGCAAACATAAACAAAAGACCCACCAACCCGCTGCATCATGATCAACAAGGATGTCACTTCCAGACTTTTGACAACACAAAGAACCGAGACAGACAGAGAACAGATTACAAACGGCTTGCCACAGTAATAAGATTTTTAATGTTTCGTAAACAACTTGGTGATTTGCATATGCTCTTTACTCCACAACACTGCGATTTTCGTTTCGAAATGCGTACATCCGTGCAACGTGCGATTTCAAAATACTGATAAGAAAAGTAAAGGGTCACCAAAGAAAGGGATAGTTAATTCTAAGAAATCAAATAAAACTGTAAAAATCCCCTTCAAGGTGGACTTAATCACTGAATTCAACAAAAGCGGAGAATACTCAAAAAGGTTAAAAAAAAAGAATAGGTACAAATGAAAGCACACGCACAAAACAACCATGCAACTGGCGGACGTGAACGTTTTCTTTCTGGTTTCGATTTGTGGAGCACACTCCACCACGCACTTCTGCGTCGCACGCCAAACAATAAAAATCTAGAGGAAAAACCACTAGCACGACGTTTACTGACAAACTAAAAGCACAAAACAAAATTTTAAGCAAACCTTTTTTGAAAGCTAGATTTTCTACACTGTTCGAGACGCTGCAAAACTTTATTATTTTCAGATTTTTCACAATTTTTTTTTGTTATATTTTGCCCGAGAAAAGAATTTCGTGTAGTCTTCGTCGTCGTGGGTCGATTGAACGTCTTTTTTTTCGTTTTCTCCTCGCTAGTTATGTTGCATTTAAACTTTGTGAATTTTCATTGAATAACTATTCCATACCGAATGTTGTGCCGCACTTATCTGTTTATTGGGTTTTAATTAATAATTTGCGTGCGCCGTGTTGTGAATTTACGGATAAATTTTATGTGAAAAACGAACAAATTGCGAGAGAAAAAAAAAACACACAAAAGCGCTTGACGTTAACCGCTTACCAAGATGGCTACTAAAGAAAAGATGTCGTTTCGATTCGTGTCGGTTCGATTTATATGTACTAAGCATTGCCAGGTAGACGAAAATTTACCCTTGAAAATTTTGTTTAATTAAATTGGATTAACCTTGCGTCGTGTGTGCGTATATTAATTACCTAATTAACCAAGGGATAACAAAGTTCGGTAAATTTAAATTTGAATTACCTGTATTACCTGTAAGGTGCTAAAAATAGATACCAGGTACAGAGTGCTAATTACAGAAATTTTGGTTTTGCATGTTTCCTGATCTGATCTGTGAAAAGGTTATCAGATGAAAACTGATTTGTACTCTCTCAGATTTCTTAAATAAACTCAATAAAGACAAATATTTTTCTTGAATATTTGTAAAAAGAAAATCACATCAATTTCATGAGTTATGAATCCATGCAAAATTAACGAATAAAAACCAACAGAAATTGTTGACTTGGGCGTCATATTACACCATAAATGGGTCATAGATCTGAATGAAAATATTTTCCCGGCAGACAAGCGAAAATAACCGAAAACTTAGGCTTGCTTCGAATCTTGTTACTTTCAAAAGTCAAATGCAGCATATATATTTAAGTTCGATTTTTATAGATGAACGCTTAATTTTGACCAACAAAATATTTGCAAGGATTATTTTTCCCGCTTAAGTATGCGTGTCCCAAACTTTAATGAGTTAAGTCGTTGCCTCTTATATTCACCGAATGTCAAAATTAAGAATACATTCAAGAAAAAGGACCAGCGGTGTTTTGCCGCCTTCTTTCGTTAAGTGTTCTTTCTTTAATACTTTCGAAGTAGATTGAAATTGTTAAAAGGAGAACCGCACAAATTCTTGCCTTTAAGTCGCGATAGGTGGGGCTTCGTAAAAATGTCCGATGTTAATCTCTTGTTCTATAAAATAAGTTTTAAGCGAGCTTTTCTAATTGATTCGGCCTTTACATTTTTAAGATTTAACTTATTTAAGTAATATTGGAATAAAAGAACAGCATTCATTATGTAATATATAACTAATTTTTAATATCGCAAATGCAACGTGCGCTCCTACGAAATCCATTTCATTCCCCTCCAGAAATGTCAACGATTTTATTGTTTCTCTCATATTCCATTCCAAAATGGAAAATGACATGAACTTTTATTTTGACAGAAATAGTGTAAACATGTCTGTTATCTGATGTAGATGTGCACGGTTTCATTCGAATATAAAATAATAATTTGTTATGCATAAAGTAGGTAGCAAATACTGGTCAAGAACTAATTACAGCATCCATTGCTTGTTACAACAAATTATGAATATATCTTTATGCTAACTCATCCGGAAAAAAGCGTGTCTTTACAATTGGAATCATATGAATATCCCATATATCTGGCAAAAATGTGAATGAATTATAAATATTTGCGGCAGATTCCAAATCAGGAATAGAATATATTAATATACC
The DNA here is from genome assembly GCA_963555765.1 of Orthonevra nobilis. Taxonomy (NCBI): domain Eukaryota; kingdom Metazoa; phylum Arthropoda; class Insecta; order Diptera; family Syrphidae; genus Orthonevra; species Orthonevra nobilis. The sequence continues at coordinate 97,235,649 of OY743224.1, forward strand.
TTCTAATATTTTTAAATATTTTTACATGTATTTTATGCTTTTTTATAGATCAGGAAATGCTAGTGAGAAGAAAATGTGTTCCATGCACAATTCATTCAGCTTTGCATAAAGAAATATTGCAACCGTTTTCCGAAGTCCTCGCAAGTTAAAAAGAAACACTTTTCTTTACTCCTTTTATGATTTATTTGACCAGACCACCGCTGCCGTAAATGTCTTATCAATTGCACTATTACATTATTGGAAAGAAGGATCATATTAAGAGAATAGTCGAGGTAAAGAATTAGAACACCATGCAGAAACGAAAATGTTATTGAAAAAATACAAAAAATAATTTTTAGAAAAGCCGTGCGACCATGATATGAACTATTATGTAGGCCCTCCGGTTTTTTGTTTATAACATATTTAGTGATTCAGTCACGCATATGCCTGACCATCCCACTAGAAACCTGTTTCTATAGAGAAATGATTTCTTACTATTTTCTGGACGAATATAATGTCCACTTCAAATTTAATCCAGTCAGCCTGGATTGTTTATTTTTTTGTTTTGTAACTCGGCAAGTGAAACAAAATCCTAGTACGTCACCATCTACAGTCTCACATTTCGCTTTTTTGAGGGTCTTGAATTCCCATATGTGTGTGCTGTAGTTTCCGACTCCGAACGGATGCAGAAGTTTAACATTATGATCAGCAGCCGACTCACTTACTACTTAGCAACGGGCGCCCACTTGCTAATTATTCAGTTGCAACAAGGAATGTAATGTGTAACGTAGAACCCAATTTTTTTTTCGTTTTATAAATGTGCAGTATGAACGTTTCATTTCTACATTTATGGCGGGTTTTCTGATCCAAACATAAGGGATCATAAACTTTCCACTCTGCTGAACGTTTCACTTGTTTTTTAAATATTGAGTCAGTTTTTTTTCAAACTTGTTTATTTCTACCATAATTTTAACAATTTTCTTAACGAGAAACAAGATAAACGCTAAATCAATAAATTTACATTTTCGTAAATGGCCAACTAAAAATTTGCTCTCATTACATATAATTTTATAATAATTACTTTGACTAAATTACTAGAACATATTTTGTTTTGTGATATTTATAATTTAGTTGCGAGAAGAAAAGGTGGAGGTTAAAAAACTCCTCATTATAATATATTTTTTTAACAAAGAACGAACAAAAAAAAAACGAAAAAAAACAGTACTTACAAACTAAGATAAAACCACTTAACCTAACTTAGCCTAATTGTTAGCTTCTACCCAATCTAGCCACCAGTATTTATTTAAATTTGACCTATTGTCATTATTTACATCTCTATCAGGTACGCTCATGCAGTATTTTCAAATATTGCTTTCATCGCTTGAGTGTGCAGGCACATGGAGGATTCGTTTATCTGTTGCTCTTCTTGCAGCATGATATATGATAGGGACATTACTCAAGTCTGAAAGATAGCCATATGCATCCAGATAAAGAAATGCTTCAGGTGGTATATGTCCACTTATCAATGAATTTCTAAAATACCCAGGGTAAGGATAAAATAAACCCGATATGAATTCATTTTTAATAACATTACTCGACCGCGCAAAATGATTCCTCGCAAGGTCTAGAATGACATTGTCAATTCTAGACACGCCGGAAGCATCCAATAGTCTTTTGTTGGAGACATAATGCCGTACATTCCCGTGCATGCTCGAAGACATTTCCTCTCAAAAATTCTGTTATTCTCCATATAAGATGGGCTTATGTTCCCCCACTGGACACGCATAAGTCAAAATTGGACGCACAAAAGCTTGGTAACAAATGACCTTCACATCTGATCTCAAATAGTTGGAATAAATAAGTTTCTTCAGCGACATAAATGCTGCCCTTGCTTTTTTTAATTGGATATTAACATGATCATTATAGTATAGGAATTTATCTAAGTAAACTCCTAAATACCTCACAACAGTTTTTGATTCGATTCGAAGGCCATTTGAAGATGTTATAACCAAATTTTTCCAATTGCGTCGCAACTCTGAAATGCCCTGTCCTACTGGGGTGTGGAACAGTATGGTTTCGCATTTAGAATTGTTTATTTTTAGTTTCCAATCCTCACAGAATTTTTCGAGTTGTCACAGAAACTTCAGTTGTCCGCAATACAAACTACCTTCACAATACCGAGTTCATTGATAGTACAAAGTTTTTTTTTTTTTAATTTCATTTCATTAACTACATAAACGAAATCGATCGACTATTATATTATAGTGAATTTATTCAAAACTTCAGCCACTTGTTGTATTCAACAAATCACTTATATCCAAATAAATGTTTTGTCCCAAAGCACAATCAGCTAAAGAAGTACTTGTAAAATAAACAGAAAACTAAGTACTTGTGGTATAGTTGCTTTGGAAAAAAAGCTCTACTTTATTTCTATTCCCCAACATTGAGAACGAATTTTAGTTTCTTTTATTCCAAGGTGTCTGTCATTTCACAATCGCAGAAAACGAACGCAGTAAAAGTTCCCACCTAGTTAAGTCTGCGAAAATATTTCCTTTGTTACCTTTGGCCGTTTTCACTTGAATTACCGCTGTTAAGTTCCAATTTTTGTGGCCTATTGTGCGCCTTAGGATTCGTCCTGAAAATGGCATAATTAAAAAAGAAAAAGAGAAGATGGTTTAACCATCAGTGATAATGTTAAAACTATATAACTATTTCTTACAATATTACCTCACAGCAGCTTTGGCGATAAACTTGTCAAAAGATGTAAAGTCAATCTCGGCGTACCGAAATTGTCCCTTTCAGTTCATTTACATGTTCAAAGTTTCATAAAAATAAAAAAGCGCATAAATTAAATTTTGCTCTAAGATTGAAGAAGAATCTTTGAAAATGACCAGGAATTTGCTATATTCAAATTTTCGGTTTGATAGCTTGCACATCTCTAGGGCAGAAGAATTTAATGATGAACTGGTGGCCATTTTTTGTTTGTTTATTTTTGGATAAGTGCCTTCTGCTGTTACTGCTCGCCTGGTATGTACAGCCGCAAGTTGGACAGAAAGGACGTTATAGCTGAGGGTACAAACGAGTACACGAGAGTGAGAGTGAAAAAACAAAACAATAATTAACAGCCCTTGGTAGTAAAGAAAGGTCTTTTTCTACTCAAACAGGTCGACTTGCCTTTTTAATGGTATAAAGAACTCAAAAAAGTGTTCCCATAGCAAAATTTACGTTAAGAAGACAGATTCAAAGAATATAATTAAACTTTAAGAATAAAGTTTCGCTTATTAGTTGGATACACATCGAGTAACAAATCAAATGTTTTATTCAAAAATTCTAAATGAAATGAGAAGAACATCAGTGTATGATTTTTTTTTTCAATTGAATAGCAACGCTCCCATTGACAATGAAAAATATCCCAACGATCTTTATTATGGCTTCTGTTGCACATTCAGCCTCTTATGAAGAAGTTTTCCAATTTTTCGTGGTTCGATAGTGCAAATCTGTTTATGATGATTTAATTTCCTGCCTTAAAAATGCTGCATTTGTGAATTTAACTTTTTGTAAGTATTTTTTTTTTTTTTTTTGAAGAATGTTTTTTTTTTTTTAATTAGTTCCATATATGCTGCTGATGGTCTGCATGCCGACTTTCTATAATTCCACTCAGGTTTCTGGCAACAATTCATTATTAGCGGGATAAATATCTTTAGTTGTTCATATTGGAGAAATTCAATAAGTTTAAATCTGACAGTGTATTTGTTTTGCTGTGGCAAAAGGGGAGCTAATTAAAATTAAACATTTGCAGCATTAATCGCAAAAAATTATTGAATTACGCTTTTGTCTGCTGAGGTTTTCATTCTTAAGTAAATAAAAAAAATATTAAACAAAGCGGATGATAACAGTTTTTGTCACTAAACGATACAATAAACGATAATTTTTATGCATCAGTTTTAGTTGTTCAATCATTCAATCATTATCAAGTCAATATACTTAACCTCATAACGTTTCTTCACAATTTTGCCTCACAACACCCCTGACTACTTACATATATCTTGTCACATATGCGTCCCGCTACTTGGAGGCGGAGCAAAAAACTTGTTTTTTAAGTTGCTCAGATAATAGTGATGTGACACAATCTTCGACTTACTGAAACTATTTAAATCAGTCTATTTTCACCTGAAATATGTTTAATTTTTGCATTATTTTCCTTATTGCAGTATTAAAATGGAGTCTCAAGTCTCAGAAATACGCATGATATTACAGTTTTTGAAAAGTTTCATGGGTACATTGCACATCTCTAGCGAGCACGGATTAAATGATTGATTGGTTGTGGCGGCCATGTTTTTTTGGGCGTGGCTTACAGTTGACTATCCGCGCGTGTTTTGTGATTTTGTATGGAAAAGTGAGCTTGCTACTGCTGCATGCTCGCCTGGTGCTCCGGGCAGATTTTGTATGGAGTTGCTGGGACTTAAAAAAGAGTTGCCATAGCAACTTTGTGTGAATATGAAATGATGACTCTGAATATGACGAACATCACACGAAATGGAAACAAAGTTGGGAATGGTATAGTAAAAAAGAAAACACATCAGCTCGTGTATTAATTTTTAAAACATTTTATTTTTATTTATAAAAAAAACTTATTGCTAAATTTATTTATTACATTTACATTGTAAGCCAATCATCATGTCTTGATTTTATACAAAGTTGTTATTAAACTAAAAAAATGACACATTGTTTAAAAATGAAAGTAGGTATGATTTCGAATAAAAAAAGGTCCTGTGAACACGTCTTTTTTTCTTCGTTATTTTTTTTTTTCTAAATTGAGTTGTGTTTGGCTTAAATTAACAAAAAACAAAATTCTTTTGGATTGGTCGTTAAATGAACTTAAATATCAACCTCTTGATCAATCTAGAAAATTCGAAGGAAAATCGTTAAACAGAATTGAAGTACAATAGTTAATGTTATAGCTTGCGACTTTGTAGGTTAATACTGAGGAAATAACATTAAAAAAATGCTCAATTGATGAAAATAAAAAAACTGTTGGTGTAGTTATTTATGGGTGCGCTTAGAGTTGTTATTTAGTTGAATGATACATTGGGCGACATTGAGGTACCTTGTAAGTTTTATGCGCGATTTTATTGTTAAAAATGATAAAAAAAAATAACGACATGCAACCACTGATAGCAAAATTCAAGGTGTTGATACTCGACTTGTATCGGCGTTGGGTATGCAGAATTTTTCTTTTTGTGCATAGACGTTCTGAGTGATTTAGATATTTTCTTGTTCTAATAACTATTCATTCACTGGCTATATAAATATGTCGGTAAACATCTGTGAAGCCTTGTTAAACGCTCATTGACGCTGTTGATACCTGAGCTCCATCCATAATTATATGTATACATTTAACGAGCTTCATCCTTAAATACAAAGTTAGGATTGTGTACAGTATTCAGTTTAGTTATGCGTTGACCAAAAGAATGGATGTGTGATAAAAGTATATACCACTGTAGGCAGACCCTCTAATACAGCATCTGTAACTTCGGATTTTGTAGTTTCTAGGTAGTTTTTAGGGTTTTAATTTTTCACGAACTTTATTAGGGGTTTAACAATCCTTAATACAGTCAGATACATCTAGGTGAAACAAAAGCAGGCAAAATTTTGCAGTCAAAAAAGGTTCCTATCGGATTTTCAATAGTCTTAAAACAAAATAGAACAAATGATTGTTACCGCAATACAGCCCGCAGGAATTGAATGTGAGATTGTAGCCAAGGCTTATGTTGAGACCAAGACGAAATTTTGAGAATTTTTGTTTGCAACCCACCATTTGTGAAGATTCCAGGCCACCGCATTTTCGAATAAAAGTGGGTTTCCGCGACTAATTGATTTGTAAACCGAAATGCCAAGCATAACACGCCGAAAATACTGCGTTAAGAGATTAAGTACATATTCTGGAGAGGGGCTATAAAGACTGATTTGGTCAATGGTTTTTAAGCCGATCATCTCTTTTCGCAGAAGTAGTAAACTCATGTAATGTTACACGTGAAAAATAATAAATATTTCGATCACTGTAATTTAAAAATTGTGGGTTATTGGGAACCAATAAATAAGATAAAGACTGTCTTATTATCATTTTGTTCGTGAGGGATTAATTTACCTCAGTGGGTTACAAGCTAAAGTAACCACAAGAGCATCATCAGAGAGGTAACAAATCAGCTTTCAACAATTTATAAATAACTTCCATTTCTCATGCAACGGTCAATTGAGAATATTATAGATACATTGCATATATAAAATACAGCGCATTAGACCAATAAAAATAAAGGAACACAGCAGGAGCAATATGAGTGTGATGACGACAATAGTGCCTTCTGAGCAAGTTATAAGCAAATATATCGTGTGCACGACGCAAAAGTTAAATTTCAATAAAACAGAGTAATAAAACTCATCAGGTCATATAGCAAACTGTTGAAACTTAAGCGTTATGTTAAGTTTTTGCTTACAAAAATATTGTTTTTTCGCATATTCAAACTTGAGGGACAAATTCAACAAGAATATATCCTCAAGGTTTCATGACTTGTACACAAAAAAAAAAAACTGATGATGTTTCGATTGAAGAGTCTGTAGGTTTTGCGACTTGCTTATAAATTTTAGTTGAAATCGGTAGAATATATACTATAAGTCTGATTCAAACATTTTCTAACAAAAAAATATACCGACTTCTGATCTGTGTTCAAAATTAAAAAAATGTCCATATTGACGAGAAAAGTAACTGACTTTGATGATGATTGTTATTTAAGGATCCAAACCCAGATAAAACAAATCAAATAACATAAAAAAGCAAGGACGTTCTTCTTCTTTGAATCTAAAGATGAAAATAAATGCGGAAACGAAAAAAAAAACATGTCGGCGCAGTTCAGGACCATGCTTAACACCTATCTTAAAAATTTAACACGAGCTAAAATTAAAAACTAAACTTCGTAGTACTGAGGTTTTAAGGCTTAATCTAAAAATATTCACAAACTTCTTAAATCTATACAAATTTCATTCAATATGAACGATAAAAATACAAAAATCTACAGATGTAGTTCCAAGCAAGTAACATCTTACATGAAACTTATTTAGCACATTTTAGGGAATCGAAAACGGCCCATTTCGGTAGGTGTATGCACTCTGTCAAAATTGGATGTTTATCCAAGCTTAATTTTTTTCATTTACAAAAAATTTATTTAAAATTAAGTCTATGAATACGAAATATTACCAACAAAGAAAAATATGACACACATACATTATCCATTTTGCAAAGTTTAAGAGTTTTAAAATCACCTGAAACTGGCAACAAATATCGACCATGGAAAACGGGACAATATTCGTTAAAAAAAATCCATAGGCTTGCTGCCTTTTAAGTGACAATATAAATTATACCCAAAGTGAGTTAAAACAAAAACTTAAAAATACATTTAAATGAGAATAAACTAAGGAACCTGAATGCAACAATTAATACAGTTAAAAATGTGGCTTAGTTTTGAAATTTGAGAAAACTACAGTTCATTTTCCATGTTGGAACGAACATTCTTTAGCACATTGTGTGTCTTGAGAATTTGATTTTTGATCTCTTTCTCGACTTGTTCTTTCTTTTGGTTAGCAGTACGTAATTTGTTATAGGTGTCTTTGAAGGCACGCTTTGTGAGTATTAATTTCGAACGAAGTTCAGCGTTTTCTTTTTCTACCTTGACACAATCATGATGAACTGTTGACGGTGTGGTTGTAGTTGACCCTTGTTGGGTTTCATCCAAAGAAGCAGCACCGTTTCGTTCATCAGTCGATCCTGCAATAATAAAAAAATCATCATTAAATCCAATCAATTCAAATAATATTCTCCGGGGAGCGTCCTTACCTTCTTTCATTTCCTGTTCGGCATTTAACTCTTCAGTCTTCAACTCGGGTAGATGGGCGTTTTTGAGCTCAACACTGGAGACTCGTCCAACATCAGATTCGATTCCGAGATCTGGCGATGAGCTATTTACACGTTGGCCACCAATAGCGATACGGCTAGTTCCAATTGGAACCTCTTCAGACGTGTAGCCAGATTGAGAGATGTCACTACCCTGATTCGAGGCTTTACAATGTGACATTTTTTGCTCTAAAGTTGCCATTTTGGCCACCAACTCGGTTTTTTCTGCTTCTAAAGATTTTATTTCTTTCACAAGCTCCTGCGTGCGTGTTTCTAACTGCAACTTCTCATTCAAAGCTTTGGTACGCTCAAGAATTGCTTTTGAAGCTTGCAATGTGGTCTCATCGAGGTTTTTCTTCAGTGCACGCATCGAAAGTTCATTCTCTACGAGCGATTGCTTCATTTCGGCATCGTTTTCGCTGAGGTAGTCAATTGTACTCTCAGCTTCAGCGAGTTTCTTCTGAAGTTGTTCGAACTTTCTGGTGTGTTCGTCGTACAAGCACTTGGCAATCCAGTCGCGGGCAAGTATCTCTTCGTGCTTCTCCTGCTGTGCTTTGAGTCGCTGCTGCATGGTATTGCTTAAATGTTCTTGAAGGTCATTAAGCTTTTGCTTCTCCTGTTCGTTGGCTTGCAACATTGCTGCTTCATGCTTTTGTTTGATATCTTCCAACTCGGATTTTAAACTTTGTATTTGGAGCTCGGCGATCCTCGTATCTACAATAATTCGGTCGCGTTCATCTTGGACCTTGACCAAAGAACGATTTGCATCCTCAAGCTGCCTAGCAAGAGAGTTCACATTGAAACCAGGTCCTTCATTGTTTTTATACATATGAAGCTCACTCTGAAGATCTTCATTGCAGTTCCGCAGTTCTTGCAGTTCCCTCGTCATATCCAGTACTCTGAGGTTTTCCTTCTTGAGACGGTTGTCAGCATCAACTAACTCACACTGAATCTCAAGGATCCTCTCGTCTTTTTGAGATATCATATTCTCCAGCTGGGCAATCTTCTCCTGTGTCTTTGACTTGCTACGACTCTGGTTTAATTCACTGTCGCTGTCTGTGCTGCGTTGTTCTTTGCTGATCTTCGGCGCCCTAGGCTCTTCAAGGCCAATTCTAGCTAATGATACTTTTCTATCTGGCTCTGACCATGCCTCCGACTCTGATTGGTTTTCAAAGGCGATTGGTAGACTACGTCGATCTTTTTTCGCCTCCGAGGACTTGGTTTTGTCAAGTTCTTTTTTGAGGGCTTTCAATTCAGCTTGCAATGTTTCGATTGTTTCACCGTGAAGTTCTTCGTGTGAGTTGAAAGTCTTATTCTCCTTGTTGGCCAGACTAAAGTCAAGGATCTCAGACAGATTACTGATTTGTGCAAGACTCTGATCCATCATTGACATTCCAGTGATCGACAGCGACATGTTGTTCAAGCTCTTTGATAAATCCAAACTACGATCCACAGCTTTTCGCATTGCTCGGCGTCTGTCTGCAGCTAGGGCACCTAGGACGTCCTTGTGCTTTAGAAGCGAGTCGAGGAATCCGGCTAACTCTTCCAAACGAGCAGTAAGGATACTGCAAACGTCGGCACATTCTTTTCGCCATTTATCTGCGCGTTCGGCATCTGCTTTTGCATCTTTTACTTCGTCTTTGAGTTGCTTTATGATTGGTTCAACGTTTTGCTCACCAATTCTTTGGATTAAGATATAAACTTTCTTTTGCATGACCTTATTACGCTCGAGAGCGTGCGAGTATTCCGAATCTGTAAAGGATTGTCTTAGTTGATCGACATCATAGCTGGGGCTCATGGGCAGGGGTTTTGAATTGCTGACTAGTTGTGTTAAATGCTCGATCACACGGTTCTTTTCCCACAGTTCCCTGTTAACCAAGTTCTAAAAAGGCACGAAATAAAAATTTTATTTTTTTGTAACAAAGCTTATTGGGATTTTTAAAGATAATTTGCTCAATGAATGTTAACCATCATCAAAGATCTTGAACCAACATTCAATCAGACCTTAACTTAGTCAACTCATTACAACAAAAAAAAAATGCTACAGTGCTGTGAAATGTATTATAGTCCACATTAAAAGAGTTCTGGAAAAAGATTAGCGTGTTGGCTGTAATCTACTCAAACCAAATCAGGGACTACACATGCTTCTTAATAGCAAGTTTTTTGATTGCTACTAGTTGAATTTGTTCAAAAACCTCAGCAGAAGAGGGCAAATGCAATCAACGCATTTACAAATCGACAGAATAGAACAAAAGCTATATCTTCTGAACAAAAATACTGCTTGATCTTGTTTTAGAATTTTTTTTTTCTAATTGCCACATGCTCAAGCATTACTCAAAAACAGTGCAAATCACAAAATATACAAAACAGAACCTGTGCATCACTAGAATCTTCGGACAAGTTATTAATTTGCGTTACACAATTGATTATGTATAAGCAAAATCTAGAACAGCTCTGAAAATCTAAAATTAAATTTGCTCCAACAAGCCAAAATTTTTAATCGTGCACGCACAGAGGCTACATCTCATCTTTGTCACTAAACTTAATGACCAGAGCAATTGAATATGATTCATCTAATAATAATGAACTTACGTGTAGATTGGATGTCTTCTTGCGAGCCTCAGCTTTCCATTTGTGTATCTCGGAATCCTTTTGCTCAATTATTTTTTCCATTTTAATACGCAAGCTGGAGGACTCGGCAATGCCTTCGGTATCGCTCAGTGAACGGCATATGCCAGAGCATTCGGTGGTGTTAATGGATGTCTACAGGATTTAAATAAAAAATTAACAAATATGTTTCTCCAATGCTGGCATTTATTACAAATTACCTCTTTCACGTGAGACGATGAACTGGTGTTGACCTTTTGAGGGACAAAACATAACGATTAGCAAAATTTATTATTATGAAATTGACTCGTAACTCTACCTTCTTCAGTCGATCGATTTCATCTTGAAGATGCTTGATATTCAACATTAACTTCTGTATGGCCTTGCAGGCTTGCTCGTGCTGGGTGGTGCGTTCTCTAAGTTTCTGTTCAGTGTCCTCTAGCATGCACATCTTGTCAGCCAGTTGTCGTTTTTGATCTTGCAATTCTTCACGGAGTCGTTGGGACTATAAGGTAAATGGAAAATTGATGTTGATAACGATAAGAATATTATGAAGATTTGTTAAATATGGTGATAGCTTTATTTTCAAAATAAAATCTGCGACGCGCTTTGATTGTGGGGTTAGTTCAATGTTAATTTTGAAAGAATTCGTGTTGAGCAACGTTCATTTTTGCGCAATCTTTTAAGGTTTTTTCTAATTTTTGTCTGTTATTATTATTTTTTATTACATCATAAGTAAGCAGGAGAACATCGACAATAACAGTTTTTGTAATACATTTTACGTTTTCATTTCAAATGCTCATGACTGGACACAACAAAAATTCTTTTGCAACAACTTTTTTTGAATAAAAAATATCCTGAATACGAAAATAAGTTATTAGTGATAACGATGCTATTAAAAAGACGAATTTTGCTCTGATCTTGCTGCCAACTCTTGCTGGAGTCAAACCAGAAGATGTATTGCTTATGAAAGATATTATGTTTTTTGTAGGGGATCTCTTTAGTTCCACTTAAGTGAATGGAAAATACGTTTTCTCTTGCTAGTGCAGTGCCCGACAAAATTATAGGTGTTCGGAAAATCGGATGATTAATCTTCTTCTGGGCACAGCCGACATTCCTTATAGATGCAGTTAGTTAGTTGACATTTCCTGTCAAGGTTGAGGATTACCTTATAGGAATCTGGTCTGATTAATCCCTTGGGTTGCCCAAGGCCTTCACCAATGGCCCAGTGGTATAGGCGAAGATTGTTTTCCCATACGCTGATCATCGTATGGTTTTGTGCCTATGAAGTAGTTTTCAAACCAGCTCCATCAAGCTCATATGCAGTCTCTTCGTGTACGGGGACCCAGTCCAGCTTCACTTTGTTGTATGTGGCAAGAGATTGCAGTGAATTGTAGCAACATTTGACAATTTTGGAGTTCATTAGGTTGGATGATAATGCCATAAGTGCTGTCTGGCTATTTGCAAAGATTTTGATTCTTGCGCCTTTAATACCCATGAGGAGATTAAATCTGGCGCAGATCTCAAGGGCGTGGATTTCAACTTGAAACACGGTAGGACCGAAGCCAATTGGAACAGGGATGCTTGTGCTAGGTTCAAAGATTCCAGCTCCAACTCCCGAATCCATTTTTGTGTCGCTTCAAACCATACCAGACTTTTGGGGTTCAGTATGGAACACCACTAGATCAATTTTTACGATCCAATATTTCAATCTTAAATAACCTGCCGAAAGAATGCTATTTGACCATGATATTTGGCATTGTTCAGAACTCAGAGCTGTCCCTCTCAGAGATTGAGTTGAGTATGCTGAGGTGACCCACACTGACAACAATAGCCTCTAGAGCTGTTGTAGGACAGGTACGCATGGCATCATTACAAATGTACGCATGGCATAATTTTATCCATCATTACAGAGGTAGCCGACAAAAGTTAAAGGCACAACATTGTACGAACCGGAGCCCCGATTAAATAAAATAAGCAAAATCGAGGAACTTGGACACCAAGACCACGACATTTCTATTAAAAAATAACTAAAAGACTAACTTCTTTAAAATAATTTCTTCAATGACGTCTTAACTATAACTAAAATGGAAAACATATGTGCATTACGCCATCTGTTTTAACATCAGCAAGGGGTATTTAAATGTCGGTTGAGGTTAACTTGCGAGTGCTAATATCAGCTTAGTTAGCTGTTTACCTGAAAACAAACATTCTGGACAGACCTGTAGCTTTAAGCAAGGTCTGAATAAAAGATTCGCCAGAAATTGTTCGTTGACATGTTTCAATTGTTTGGTCGATAAATAATTCCGGTAAAAAAATATCTTCGGCTTAATATAAGCAACCGCTAGAACCTACAAACTCAAACTCAAAACGTTGGAAACGTTTTACTTGCTAGTATTGCTTGTTTTGCGAATTTGTTCGCCAGAAAACTTGCTTGTATTGCGAATTTATTCGCCAGAAAAAAATAACGAGAATTAGTCGAATCTAACATTATTGACAACGGCAATAACCGAAGAACGACGGGAAAAAAATAAGTAACTTTATAAAAAAGCCAAAATCGTCATCATTTATTGAGATTGTATTTTATTAACTTTATTTTCATATATTCAGATGCAAAGAATGATAACTGACAATCGTTATAGGGATTCCCAAAAATAGTTGATAAGAGTTAACCACCCATTGCGATAATTTAAAAGCTTAGACTATTTTTTTTATTCCTATTGATGCATGCACTTAGCGACAAAAAATAAAGTCCGCAAAGATGTCTTATCCGTGCTAAAGTGACAATAGCCCTAGATGAATCATAAAACAACCTTCTTTATTTTGAAAAATCCAAGAAACTCGGCCAGAAATAAACATATAGAATCCTTATGACCTGAGAACTGAAAGAGGCTAATAATAGACTGCTTTATTTTCTTCACCTTCAAAACTCAGTCTAGTTCAATTGACAGCAATCATAAATAATATAATTTTGCAAACCTTAAAATGTTTCCTGAAAGCCAAAATTATTCATAGAACTCATCGTCCCATCCTACACAAATGCCCAAAAACAAAAAAACAGAACAGTTTATTTTAAAATCCATATCAAATATATAACAGAGATTATAAAGGCAAACATGAGTGTTGACTTAGTTAGGTGCTCTTGGAATTCCACAGCTGTATTGCAGACCCGTGGGATGAAATGCCATTCCCTTCAAACAAAGAATCGGCTTTAACTTCAAAATGTCAAGGTAAAGAACATCGGCTTACCTTTACTATTTTATTATTGTTGTGAAATGTTTGCCGTTGAGCAGCATTATTAAAATATTCTTCAAGATCATCCGATGAAACATTGGGCTGCATCGATAAGTTACTATCGGACTTGTACAACAGGCTTGAATCACTGTTCGATTGACGAACTGTATCAGATGATCTTGAGATATTGAAACAAAGCTTCTCTTTCAGCTCATACACCGCACGATAATCAACTGTGTTCGCGTATCCTTTCATTTGTGGACGATTTTGAAACAAATTTGGAAAAAACTTTGCCGTCATTGAAAGGTTACGATTGTCTTCGACTGAATCCATTCGAGATTTTTCCAATTTTCCTATGATTGTTTTGAAAAATCGGTTCTCTCGTTGAGTAATATTTCTCTCTGTATTCAACTTTGTGACTTTTCTCTCATAGTCCTGGATACGATCGAGAAGTTTTCCCAAATTCTTCGTTTTATTAGCAAGGGCTACCTTTCGATTTTAAGAGAAGCCATCCAATTCAATGAACGATGGAGTGAATTTATGAATGAGATTAAAACCAGCACCACAGGATGAATAGAAAATAAATTGAGATGTAATTTCAATTAGGAATGGAAAAACTTACTTGCATACCCACAATCGTTTCTTGTTGAGTTTTGATCGTATTTTCGTAAATTTTCAAATTTGTCATTTCACGCGAAAAGTTCATCTTGAATGTTTCAAGAGCATCGGCGATGGTTTCAGTTTCTTTACGAAGATCTTTGTTACTATTGCGAAGGCCTTCCAAAGATCTCTTTTCAGTTTTTAAACACAAATACGCACACGAAAAGTAAAAAATAACCAAAATAAAAAAATAAAAAAAAACGTTAAAAACGCTGAAGATTTAAATGATACACGAGTGTCATGTGTCTTTGGTGTATTGTTTTTACCATTCATTATAAAGTTTCTAGTTTTGTTCTAAATTTAGAACAATATAGTTCTTGTTCTGTTCACATTGAGTTCAGGGAACCCTGATATCGATATGATACTCGGATTGGATTGTGACAGGAATAAATATTTTTGGTTTTAAAATAAAACTCACCTCAGCGGTGGCAATTTCTTTTTCCTTATTCTCGAGCTGTTCCAATAGTTCAGAGTTTTGGAAAACTAGCTCTTTGACCTTTTCCTCGCACTCTCTAATTGTTTGGTCGCGTTGCGTTAGGATCTCATCGAGTTTAAATATCTGGTGCTGAAAGTCGTTGATCTTCTCTTCAGACTGTTTGACAGTGCCCTCTAATTCGCGAATCTAAAATGTGTGTTTTGGAATAAAAAAAAAAACAAAACAAAAGAAAAATAACATCATTTAGAAGTTTAAAGTGGGATTTATTTTGCAAAGATAGCGAAACATGAAATTTAGAAAATATATACACACTCTCTGAATTGCGTTGATGTTGTCGGACACATCAGAGCGTCCGAGGAGTTCATCCATCAATTGCCCCGTTTGAGATTTTTCCATTTCTTTATTTTCAATCTGAAAATACAATTCGGATAGTTTATACAATGTCGTTGCAAATGTAGATATAAAGTTTTTTAAATATGTATCCTTCTTTTTTAAGGATATGGTCTGCAAACCAAGATATCTTTGTGTGGAGAACAGACAGAGTCAAATAGTTTAAAATACACTTTACCTTTCCAATTAGATCAGATACATAGATTACGAAATTGGGCTTTAAAAGTGTCCCTTTCTTTTCTTACAAAAAAAAGTAAAAGGTAATGCAAAAGCTTCAGTGAAACTTACTCCATAGAGCTTGATATGCTTTATACATCCCCTTTAAATAAAAACGAAGTTCTTAATCTTATCCTCATTTTAAATGACTGCTTTAAAAAATGCGAATAGCGTATTTAAGAAAAATATGCCGTCTTAATTCAAATACGTTATCACATAGTTAGGGAAATAAAATGTGATCCGGTCTCCATGGATTGGCTGTCGAAATAAAAGTACACCACGATTAATTAATAATGTACATACATATATATCTATCCCACGGAAACTCCCATTCAAAATATTTACCGATGATGATAGTTCGCTTAGCTGCGATCGAATTCTAATAGCATGACAATTTAAAGCAACAAACTAATAATCCTTATAATAATCCGTGCAAAAAAGTAATTGAAAAATGTTTACAGAACGGGGTTGATTCACGATACCTATCATATCTTATCGGTCTAAATGCTTAAAAAGTTGCGAAAGTCAAACAATTTATATGAGCTAATAGCAATTGCCTGGTCCTTAAAGTTTTTAAAGATCGAGTAGTACGAACGATTTCGTACCCGTCTCTAAATTAAACTGACGAGACCTTGACAAGTTAAAAATTGACACCATTCTATCTGAAAATGTACATATGTACATGTGTATGGATGTATAACTTATCAATTTCTATGACCCCAACCTTTATACTCCATTTAACTTCACTAAAACGCGAGTAGATTTTATTTTCGTTTCATTTTACATTGCAAGAATCCAATCCAACAACAAATTGCGTTGTGCATGATTTACTATTCACCCATACGCGTTTTAATTTTAATTAAGCTTCAACTCATGCGGAACTTAATTGCTTCCTCCGTTTTAGAGACGCGACAAAACATCCCCATACAATAAAAATTGTTCCTTTTAAGTTTATGAACCTACCTCTAAGTACTCAATTTTATGATTTAGGTCATCGATAATAGCTTGACTCTTTAACTCGGTATCTTTTTGGATTTTCTCCATTTGATTTAAGGCCTGAGCAGCTTCCTTGAGAAGATCTTGTTTCTCTTGGATTTCTTTTCGAAGAATTTCCATTTCAACCTAAAAAGAAAAAACAAAAACACCCAATGTGGTTTTGAAGTAAAACATTTATGAGAATTTCACGGATGAATGCCATTTGTAAAAAAAACTGGAGCGGAAAATTTGACAAATGTATGTTTATGGAATTGTTTTCTGGAGTAAAGTACCTTTGTCTCGATAAGTTGTTTCATAAGAGTCTCTTCGCCATCTGGATTGTTGGATTGATTGTAGCCGGGTATACTTTCCTCGATGAAATATATTCGCAGCTTGAGATTGAAGTTCTCCTTGCGTAGAGCCGCCATTTGCTCTTCGAATTCACGCACGGAACGACCTTGGGCGGGCGATGTACTGCCCGTGTATTGTTGTAGACTAACGCAAGGCGATTTATATCCAATGGCATCTGAAAAAGACAGAATTTGAGAATATATGAAAAAAATAATTTTTTTTCCGCACCGTCTAACGTTCGCTTAGTAAAAACGATCTTTGATCGAAATTCGTGGCGAAATTTAAGCTCGCTATCTCCACTCATAGTTTTATTGTTTGAACAATAATTTTCAGATGTGCAAACTAAAAGTTATCGGAACCGACTGCGGGATGTTTTCGTTATATTTATATTTTTTGACATTTAAATCATCATTATTACAATATTTTCAATGAAGCCCATATTTGGTTTAAATAAATATATCCTTAAGTACCATGAGTGGAGATCAGGCTCTATTTTTCCACTTTTTAAAATGGAATCCAAAGAACGATTATTGAAAGTGAATACAAGCAATGAGTTGAGGATACACATGCGGTAGCGGCTTAAGAGCCAGTCAGCAACCGCATCAGCTGTAGAACAAACAAACCAACCAACGATCGCCTTTGCTTTGTTACCAACAAGGAAGCGACCGCATTGTCTGAAATCATACAACAAAGGAACTCACAGCGTAAATGTCCCGCAACCGTAGTACAACCAGTCGGAGATTGACTTTGTTCGCTATAGAACAAGCGGGACTATGATTGGAGTGGCTACAGAATCAACCTATTGTACGACTAACTCAAGAACCAGCTGCCAATCAGAGACAGCACATGCTATATCACAACTCAGTCAAAGCTCGCACCAATAGAACCAGCCAGCGCACCTACTTATGTACTGTATATGTGAAGCAGCTTAAGGAAAACCAGCTAGCGTTCACACAAGCTGCGGACCCAGACCCAGCTTATCAATAACTGGACTGAACAGCAAGATTGCCGGCGAGGTATTGCACTGGTTTAACAGCCTGCGACGGTAAGATAAGACAATATGCAAAAGCACTGTCTCTAGATTCGGTGAAACAGCGATTGCACTCAATTTTAAACTGGTCAGTCAGGGATGGGCTGGCTAAAGGAACAGCTAACCAGCTATTTACTACACTGGATCCAAGGTTGATTGTCCGAAAATTATTTCTGCTCCAAGGGTTGCAGGATACACGATCGGCAAGGCTCGATGTTTGCTATAGATCTTAAATTTTTAATTTGTCTGAAGAACATTTTCTAAAATTATTGTTTTTTTTCAAATTTTCTAAATAACAATCAGGGTGGCCTTATTGTACTTCTTCCAAGAAGCATCGGATGCATAATTTATTTTTTTCATTCATCTGAAGGAGTTAAGGGCAATCTTCTTCATTTTTTTTTAAGTTTTGGAGTGTTAGTTCGTTTTCATCTCAACATTTTCTCGTTTGACCCATAAACAATAAACACACAAATACTTATTAATTGCTCTCATAATTTGCAAATCGTTGGAAATTTTCAAACTGAAAAAACCCCCCTTCGTTGGTTGCATGGAATTTTTATTTACCGATGGCGCCTAGCTTCAAAGCGAAAGAGTTTTATTTTTACCGCCAAGAGTCGTAAAACAACCGAGGCTTCGCTGTTTGCCGTTGACATTTTGTAGCTCACATTTTGAAGGTGGAAATTATTAGGTATACAGGAAGCATCATTTTAAAATCAAGAAAAAGTGAGGGGAATTGTGGTTTTTGATTATATTTAAGTTAATGCTTCACTCGAAAAAAGAAGCATTCCTGAGAATCACTTAAAATTGGAATTGTGCCAGCAGGGTTCTCATTTTTCCGTCGCCCTTATACTGCCAAGAATTCAGAATAACATTTGTTTCTTTGTTGCAATCATGGAAGAGGGCAGAAATTCGAAGACGAATCATTACTGTATATCATTTGTACTGCAAGCGCTTTGATGATCCATGCGTGTTCCAGGTATCTGAAGGGTAACTTTACAATTCGACCCCCCTACTGGAATAAATATTTGTGGGTGTTGTCATAAGACAATAAATAATAAGGCGAAGCAGCAATGACTATTTTTAAGAAGATCTTCGGATTCTTCTTGTGTGTTCAACCTTTTTGGATTGATTGGCTGCCAGATTGTAGGCCTTTTGATGTTTCTTAATTATGCAATTGGAACATTTAAAGGGAGAGCGGAGGTAAAAGGAATTTCGGTGTTGATGGGAATAGGAATTTTATATGTTTCCCGCGTTGCTTTGCAATAGTAGGCCGCTTTTTATCTCAATTTCAGAGACTTAAGTTTTGGGATAGTGTTAAATAAATATGACCCTGATTTTGGAAGCTGAGTGCTTAAACTTTGTTTTTCCTTGTACTTGTTCATTTACCGGCTATTTATAAGCATCGATCTTTCACATGGATCAAATGATAGATTGATAAAAAAATAAACAAATACATCAACAAATGACAAATCGAGTTAATGCAAATTATGCGGTAGAAAAATATTCCATTCCTATACCTAAAATAAAGTTAAAATGAGTTTTAAGTCACTACACAAACTTTGATAGTTCACATTGGTATCAACTGGTAGCTCTGTGTGAATGCATAGTGTAGTCATAATTCCTTGCAAGCCAGTATATTAAAAAAAATCGGACCATGTCCTACAAACACATGTATTGCGAACTGGTCTTCGCTGTTAAGGCCACGTTGTATAGAAAGTGACACTTAAATTCAAAAAAAATAAGCTAATTCTTCAATGCTTCAGGATACTAGACGCATGAGACAATTCGGTTCAAGAGGTTTTCGATCAATAAAAGTGGAAATTTTAATGCTGAAATTGTTTAAAAGTCGCGGGCAAAAAAATAATTTGTGAGCCCTGATGTCCTTTGCTTAAACAAATGTAGAGGCGACATACAATCGTTCGTTGATTACGCTCTTCAAAAAATGGAATTGAATCAATGAATAATATTTACAAAATCAACCGACAAATTCGCTCCTAAGACTGCCCACAAAAAACTAGTGGATCGATTTAGCAGCAACGGTGTCATCTGCCGTTTATTTCATCAATGTTGGATGCATCTTTATGTCGGATATATTGATTCCATTGGAGATGGAAGCGTCAACATTTTGATGGAAAAATAATTTATCGATCTTGGAACAAAGGAATGTTTCTGCCATCTTTTAGGAGACAAACTGCACAAATGTTCTGGTCCATCTTCTTGAAGAGTAAGATATACTAGACGATTTTATAATGGCTTGTATAGCGAAGAAGAACGAATTCTTGTAGAAGAACATGTCGTCCTTTGAATTCTAACACCAGATAATTCAAAAACAGGTAATTTAAAAGAAAGTGAAAATACTGCATAATTTTACAAAGATACGATTTAATACCAATTTACTACTGTGTCCAAAAAATAAGGTGACATACTATATGAATTTAAACTGCGCGCGTCGAAGGATTTGAAAATTGTTCTTTCTTTTTAAGTTGGTAGTACTGTCAGTGACATCTATGTGAAATTTCATGTCAAAATATATTCATAGTGTTTGAGATACGCGTCGTTTTGTGAGCTGCTAAAAGTGAGTTTTTCGTTTTTTGCGATGTCGAAATTTATTGAGCAAAGAATTTGCATTAAATTTTGTTTGCTGAATCAATTTTCTGCTGCGGATACGTTGAGGGTGGTGCAGAAAGCCTTTGATGATGAGGCGTTGTCTAAAAAAAATGTTTACAAGTGGTATAGTGATTTCCAAGCCGGCCGTGAACGAACGACGAAGAGCGTTCTGGGCGACCATCAACTTCAACCGATGAAGCTCACGTCCAACAAATCAAAGATTTGGTGTTGAAAAACCATCGATTAACGATTAGAGACCTTGCTGATGAAGTTGGCTTATCGAAAGGCTCAGTCAATACCATTTTGAAGTATGCTTTGGGCATCAAGCACGTCAAATCTCGACTGGTACCGAAAACATTGAATTTTTTGGAAAAAAGGCGTCGCGTTGAAGTGTGTGAAACAATGCTTTCCGACTACCAGGATGTCATGAAACGCATTATAACTGGCGATGAGACTTGGATCTATGCTTACGACCCCGAAACAACCGATCAATCGAGCGAATATAGTGCCAAAGGAGAGCCGAGACCAAAAAAACCGCGCCAAAGTCTCTCAAAAATCAAGGTCTTGTTGACTGTTTTCTTCGATTATCGTGGTGTTGTGCTTTATGAATTCCTTCCAACCGGCCAAACAGTCAACAAGGAATATTATTTGAACGTTATGCGTCGTTTGCGTAACGCTATCCGCCTAAGAAGGCCGGAATTGTGGAAAGACAATTCTTGGTTTTTACACCACGATAATGCACCATCCCATACCGCACTCGTAATTCGTGATCATTTCGCCAAAAACTCAACCCATATCGTTCCGCAACCACCGTATTCACCTGATCTGGCGCCGTGCGACTTCTGGCTGTTCGACAAGCTTAAAAGACCGCTCCGGGGATACCGTTTTGATACGATAGAGGAGATTCAAGTCGCAGCGAAGACGGAACTGAAGGCCATCCCGGAAAGTGACTACAACCAGTGTTTCAAAGATTGGAAAATCCGTTGGCATAAGTGCATTGCATCGGGAGGGGATTACTTTGAAGGGGATGAAATTGATTTGGAAGAATAAATAAAGAATTTTCAAAATAAATACAATGTCACCTTATTTTTTAAACACAGTAGTATAATTTATGTACACTTCAAATAAGATCTATTTAATATAGGATTATTTTTACTGACTAAAAATTTGGAGCTAAACCGACTTTTTCGTGCAATGTGTAAACGATTTTTTTTTTATACTGACTGATGCAATGCTTGAAGTTCTAGTAATAATCTGGATTTTATATGATTGATATAAAATATATATTGTCCAATATAAGAACTTTTCTAAAAACTGGATTAGTTTGGTAGAAGAAGAGCAATAACAGCTAGAACACACATAACAAATAATGCACGAAGTACTTCTGATCCCAATGGAGAGATACATGTTAAAATTTTATAGAAAAATCACAAAATCACACAAAACTCATGGGTTCAATATATCAGCCTTCAAACGCTAGAAAAATAGTGGATATCAGATAATAGAAAAATGTCGGGTTCCATTTGTTGAGCATACGTCATGATTGCCTTATATTTAAAGTGTTATGCTAAACAAAATTGTTAAATATTATGTTAAAATAAAAACAGTAAGGCGCTTTGGCCGTTTTTTTTTTTCTTAAACAACCGATAAGGTTTTATGCCCAAATTGATTCGAATAAATAAATAAATTTAATGTTTAACAAATTATATACATATGCACTTTGTTATTATGATCCTGCCAATCCCTCTATTGCCTTAAGGTAATAAAGGACAGCCAAAAAATCCAAGGATTCCTTGGTACTGTTTTATTTCGTTCAGTAAACGTCAGTTGTCAATATGTGACATAAGAATAAGTTTTGGCGAATCTTTTAACTAAGAGAGCTCAATTATAAACTTATGATATCATGCAATAAATACTTACAAGAACTATCCATTGTAACATCTTGAAGTTGGCCAGGACTTGTGCTGAAAATAGAGAAAAAACAAATTGTGAGCTAGATAGAATCACATATCTTCAAAATTCATGACAATTCTATTTCTTCGTTTGATTTTTTCAAGCATGCTTCATTCATGCAAACGAACAAATTATATAACAATACAATCTTTGTTAAATACTCTCTGGCCACTTGTGGGCGGGTATCCAGAAAAAAATGATTTATTAACAGACAATGTGGAGAACACATTCTTTCTGTTCAACAGCAGAATCTAATTGAAATCATCTTCTTTGTTGGAAAAGCAGACAGAGAACAAATCACCAACAAAAAAAAAATAAATAAAACATGCGACGCAATATGCATAGGAACAGTACGATACTTCTTCAATGTAATGGTTTTGAAAAAAAAAAATAACGAAAAAACCGGCGAAAATAATGCTAGTTATAGAATGCAAAATGACTATTAAAATCTATCGAATAAACGAAGTTTATAAATTTATTTTTTTTGGGTCACTTTCGGGTGGTTTGGATGAATCAACTCCTCTAAGGATGAGTTAATACAAGGCGTGAGAAGGTCCTTCACGATCCCTATTCCTAGGCATTAATCGTCGCATTCCTGGTTAACCATAAAGGCAATCGCTGAATAGTTAACTAATTAATAAAGATATGGTGGCAATCACTGCAGAAGACGCCTGCAAATAAACACAAGAAAAACAAAAAAGAAAATATTGTAAATCAAAACAAAATCGCCTACGTTGACTCCTGGCTAAGGGTATGGATCGTCACAAAAACATGGAGTGAAGTCAGAGGAATATTTTTATACAAAGCAGAAAAACAATCTCACACTATGACCAATGATTTCAGATCAATAAGTCGTTAGTCGTTTCTGCAAAAGACTTTTGAGAGACTTTTTGATATTCATTCTATGGACAAATGTAAAAGCGCAACATGTAAAACTAAAAAGGGAATATGACAGAAGATAAGAGAACCCAAACCCTTCAACAGAATGAATGCGCCGTGAAAGCATTTATATTGAATGAATGAGCTTAAGCTTATGAACTATCCAGGAATCGCGATGCAAAAGGTTCATTCAAAAACTAGAAGACGCGATACCAACCCGACTTGGTCTCTGCACCAAAATACCAATATTATATAATTTGAGCCAATTCAGAAAGCGTACAAAGTAAGAAATCGGCAATTATGCACTTTTGGATGTTATCGAAGCTGTTGACGAAGTGTGCTCTTTAACACTAAAAACTCAACCGC
The DNA here is from genome assembly GCA_963555765.1 of Orthonevra nobilis. Taxonomy (NCBI): domain Eukaryota; kingdom Metazoa; phylum Arthropoda; class Insecta; order Diptera; family Syrphidae; genus Orthonevra; species Orthonevra nobilis. The sequence goes on from OY743224.1 coordinate 97,259,277, forward strand.
GCCAAACATCTCAACAACTTAACATCAATCGCACTTCCTACTCCACTGTTACGTAAACAAGCAAAAATTGCCTAATTTATCATAGTAATTGGTTATAATCCACACGCAGTCAAACAGAAACCAATGCACCTTTAACTCGTGCACGTCTCTGTATGATTTTAAGGAGTGGCACATTTTTTTTCTTAACGGAGAGCATTTCCAACGCATGAAACCGTCGTTTAAGGGACGTTGCTTGGCCACTACGGAGCTGTGATTTAACGCCGTTGGACTTTTGTCTTTTAAGGTCAAAGATATTCGAACAATCCAGAGACGATACCGGCAATCAAAAACAATATTGGTGAGACTGTTCATGCCGTAGGAACCGAAAGGATGACGTACTGCCCGATGGATAAGGCAGTGATTCCAATGAAATCTAGAATAGTAATCTGGATCTAGAGCTATCATACAATTCTTAAGGAATAATGTGTTCAAAACCATGTCAGACCGTGTTGGTTACAGAAATTGAAGGCAACTTTTTTACACTTTAGAAGCTTTGATGCAGCTGAGTCAAACCTTCCTTGTGCCTTATACAGCAACCGTGTGAAGAAATTGCGAACTGATAAGCTGACTGAATACAGCCCGAATTTCTGGAACATTTACTTTTAAGGATCATGTGCAAAGATTGAAATCAAAATTATGAAAAACAATTAGAATTAAAGTCGGATTCACTGTCTTCTTAGAAAGCGTTTAATAAGAGACAGACGCAGATACCGCAAGGATTAAGATGCCACTGAAGACATAACACGAAATGTATAATAATGTCAAGGACCTTAAGAGTATTAAAGATATTAAATCTGGTGGCTTTCTCTCTCCTTAAGAAACGTATATATTGTGCTTCGTGGTGTGAGGTGTGAGGATGATTTTCCAAAGTCCTTAAAAAAGCTACGTAAATCAACGCAGGCTCAAAATTTGTTTACATTTGCCCTGCTTAAGTCTGATTTCTTAAGTTATTTTTTCTTTATATTTATACGCATAAACTATTTAAGGTGATTTTATATTTCGTTTTTAAAACCAAATTCAGTTATGTTGATTGATGTTTCAACACGAAAGAGACCGCTAAGACTATTCATGGCCGACTACACTAAGTTGATACAATTTGTCAAATGCAAGATTGCAGCCCTAAACCAATTAGATAGACATCGGCGCTGCCCACATATATGAAGATTCATTCAAGTCGATATTTCCGCCTCTTTTGAAATCCCAAAAGCTTAGCCGTAGAAATCGTCCATCAAAGATTGCAACATGACACAGATCACGCCACCAATCAAGATTACTGACGAGGTAAAAATAAAATCCCTTTTACATCTGTCAACAAGAACATCGTCTAATTAAACGCCTTCTCCGAAAATAACGTCCCAATTCAATGAACTCTCCTGCAACATCCGTGCCCAGTTCTATCTCATCAGAGTTGACATAAACACACGCATCTTTCAAAACCATGCTATATTTGTAAATTTATCTTTTGGTGCTGTTAGTTGTAAGATTTTGAAAATGAGTATAAGGCGGCTTCAGTCAACTGGAGAACCAATTATATTTATAGACCAAATGTCCTCTTCCTGGATCATAGGATACGGCCGGCGGCTTCATGCGCTTTGCAATTGTATCTAATTAACCGTTAGTTATTGCGCGATCTCTCCATGTGAGTTGTGCCTTTTCATCATTATAATGTAAAACTCTTAGGCACCCCTAGACAGCGTGACGTTCTACGTTCCATTTGTCAATTTTATATTTCTTTAGTCTATGATTCGAGGCTTTCTTTAGGAATGATGCCGGAGAACTCAATTAGGCATTCATTGGTTCTGATATTTATTGAAGTGGTGCCAGACGCGACGTTGGTTATGATATGTTTTGCGAAAAGCTCGTTTAAATTTGGAGGATAATGTTTATGACCGACCCACATGGAGAAGAGTCATTTGCTTAATTTATCTATGACTTCATTCAAAATTTCACCAGATCTCAAACATTTCCCTTCAATTAGCTCAGATAAGAGAAAGATTTTCGGCCATGAGGTCACACGTTTTTTTATTGAGTCAATCCCTGCGAGGCAAACCGAACACGTGGAGAGATAATCCAAATGGGACTTTGGCGAAATGATACTTTAATTGAATGAACGAGTAGGCGAGTTAATGAATGAAATTAATGGTAATAACATTTCGTCCAATTACTCGTTTTTTGGGGAGGGTGTTGCCATGCGAAGTGACAGAGGAATGTGTGTGAGAAAGTGGGTTTCATTTTGAAGGTTTTAAAATTGGTTTCCAGGAAATCTCGAAAGATTCTTTATATGAAATCTGTGCAAATCTTCATTGTCATGGATTTCATGGAGTCCAAAAGCCTCCAGTGCCTTAATTGTACCATTGGCCACTAGGCAAATTGATATTGAGTGTTATCAGAGAAATAGATTGTCAGATGGTGGCTTAAAAGGCGCTCCGATTTGCTAACACTGGTTTCTTAAACTGAACCGGATAAATTGATTTTTAAACTGTTGAATATATACATCTTCTCCTCTTGATGTCATATGTGAACTCCCTTGATCCATTCAGAGATATATCCGAGAGCTGTTTTCAGATTATTTTTCTTCCTTCTAAAGTACTATGAGACATGCTTTTCAAGGATTACGTACCCAAAGGGTGGTTTCGACAAAGCCCTATTACTAAGCCTTCTCTGTCCGTCTGTCACAGGGATGAATCTTCAGAACGATAATAGGAAGACACTTTCAATTTTCACAGGATACGTACAACTATGTTATAACAACAATTTATAAAAATAGTATGAAATTAAAAATAAAGAAAGTTACCCATTCAAAAAGCCCTTTTTTATGATAAATTCCAACTCAAATTTAAACCAAAAGTTGGCGATGTAGGTAGTAAAAAATTCAAAATTAATTTTGGAATCAACTCAATTTTAATTCAAGAAGTAGGGTGGCACCGAATCCTTACATCTGTGTTTGACTTTTTATTGTATTTTTTATTATAAAGACCATGCCGCGAAGTGGTTAAAGCAATTCAAATTACGTTTATTATTGACGAAAATTTCACAAAACCACATTTTACTGCATTTGGCTGATGTTTCAGCTTCTCTATATAGCAGTTCGAGTGGTGGTCTACTCAAGAACCAGGAGAGTAATGACCATATTCTAATGTCGCTGAGATTGTAAATTTCAATTTAAACTTCAAAGAACTAGAAGCTTATATTTCTCACATTTCGCACAGACCAGCTCGTTTACCATTAGCACATTTTTTTTTTTATTTTTAAAACCAAACAAATTTATTTGTTTTTCTCTTTTATTAGACTAAATGTCCAGCTGGCTGGGAAAGCATGTTGGCCCGGTCCTAATTGCGCCATCGAAGTATGAACAATATTTTAACTCAAACGTAAATGACACCTAGGATGGAAATGAGAATTGATTGCAGTTCAATCGTCAAAACAGATGGAAAGTAGTTGACACTTGCTTCGGATTTCGATGTTATCTCACACCACTAAAATTTTGCAGAAGATGCAAGGAAAAAGGTAATGTTTTGGTATAATATATTACAATTTACATGACGGACATAGTGGCCGTGCAAATATGCTTTGAATATAGAATTCCTGGAAGAGAAACGCACGACACAAATTAACATCGAAACAGTGGGACCAGATCATAAATAATGAATAAGCTAGAGAGATCTACCGTTTACAGCTCCAGAATCATGTGCAGAGTTTAACCGTTCGCACTCAAAGAAAAAAGTTACAATGATAAAATTGTGATAAGCTACAGCGGCCCGAAAACGTTTGTACTGATATTAAAAAAGTCAAGTGGCTAGACATGAGAAGATAACATCAATCATCCGACTTGGGCCGAAATTCTAAATTTTCGGATACAAAAAGTTCACAAATTTTGAAAGTTCACCTCCAAGAAACCTGGAGATAAATAACGTAAGAAACTATCGAGAAGTTGGTTAATCGAATACTAAGATTGATGAAGATGAGGTGGATTATTTGATGAAAATTAAGTCTAACTATGTATACTTTATTTACCTTAGACCTTTTTTTATTTAAAAGTTTACTTAACTCTGTCATTTGTGTAGATGAACATTTTAAAGATGAAGCTATTGACAAAAATAGGAGCTTCAAACATTTCTCTCACATAATGACAGTGTAAATATCTATTTGTTTATTAATAGAAATCAATTAAAAAGAACCGTCAAAGGAGTTTCGAAAGTCACGCACATGTAAAATCATTTTCCTTACAGTTTGTAATTTTTGACTGCCTCAAGATTTTATGACAAGGCCAAAAAGATGGGAAGAATTCCAAAAGAAGTGTTTATTGTTTCAAAAAGAATTTAAAAATCTTGGCCAGCGGGTGTTGTGTGCTGATGTTTATTTTTAGTTACTTAATTGTAAGAAACTTGGTGCCGAACCGTATAGTCACCATTTTGTTTAAATTAAAATCGTAAACAAAATTATTGATTCTCAAGCCAAGAACACAAAGGCAAACGTATTTCGTTTACGTTTTCAGGGCTTTTTTATTGCGATTAATTTGTAGGCGGTGAAACAGTATTGCTTTCATTAAATCCCACTGTGGACATTAATTCTCGATCCTTATTGAAATATGTTGTTCTTTTTTTTGTTGAGGCTAGGCTGCGAGATATGAATTTAGACCTGCAATGGGCATTGCAGCAGATGTTGGTCAGTATGAGGTGCAGTGATTGTTGTTTACAAGGATGCACCTTTATAAGAGTTTTCTTAGCCGGCAGATGCTATTTGTTTAACCCAAACAAACAAACAAATTTGTGGCTAGCTTTGATGGTAAAATGAGAGCTTAAATTTACTTTATACGGAGCGAACTGATATTTTTCTATTTGTTTCAACAGAATGTAATTGGGTGATAAATCAGAAGCAAGTGTATGTGCTTTTCATCTCGTGTGGTGTTTGTTAAGACCCCCACGGCTGTCCAAGGGAACTAGGTTATTGCTTTAATTTTTAAGAACATGTAGTTACTATTTCAATGTGAACACAAGACCCATGTTATACCTACTAATGAAATAAAGACTCATTGTTACATTAAAACAAGGGGAAGTAGTTTTCGTAGAATTCGTCTTTTAAGATTTAGTCCCTCAAAAGGAAAAACGGAACCTTAGACCTCGTGGTTGTCTATCAAATGTTGTTGTTGTAATAGGGGTTGAAAAATATGTTCTTTTAAAGGTTTTCAATAGTTATAATAAAGAAAATGCTAAAATAAATATAATTTTTTGTAGTTAGTGCAGATTTCTTTTAAATACTACCTAATGACCGCGCACATACTGAAGATATTTCAGTTTATGTATGAATGAATGCGAGAGATCTAAGAATTGATTGAGCACGAACTACCAGCGGTCAGAAAACCATTTTTACCTGGGCTTACAATACTTAAGCAAAATTATTGAATTTAAAAGAAAATGAATTAATTTAGAGAGACTAAACCATATTTGAATATACAAACAAAAAGAAAATCAATGTAAATATTATATTCATGTATAGCTAAGTGAAGCTCAATAAGGTATATTCAAAAAAAAAAAAAACTTTTTGAATTGCAGCTGTACGCAACTACAGAAAAAAAACTCTTGTCCCAACAGCCCTTTTAGGAGCCAGAGCCTCCATTTACCACAGGAGCTCAACAGCTGCCGCACGATATACTGAGCCACGGAATACACTGATTCGAAAAAGTATGTTCTCTTTTATTGAGCTGAAAGAAACGGTTTGAATATTTTAAATACTTTGTTGATCCGTGCTTTCAGTGTCAATATATGCATTCACAACGAGGGAAGCCTAAAAAATTATTATTTCTCTATATGAACTCGTTATGGGAAACTTTTTTCTACAGCGATCTTCAGTAGTTTCGATACATAATTTAAAAAAAAAAAAATGGAGCTATCAACAGCTGACTATACATCTTCATGTTGGCAAATCTTTTAGCCCCGAACCACTTATTTTTCAAGTTTCCGAACTGTTGCTTAAACAATACCCTTAAAACGAGCTTGTTTTTTTCGCTCAATCGTTGGAATAGTTCTTGAAATAATCGTCATTGATAGTTTTTTTTTCTTCTGAATGAATTCGCCACCAAAATGACTTGAACGCAAATTACCAATCCGCTTAGTAACTTTCACTGCTCTCTGTAGACATTGAATGTAACTACAAATTATGTGACTAAACTTAGTCTAAGGTTCAATAGTCAGCAATCATATCAGAGTGCCTGCTGAGGTGAGTGGTATTCGTGTTTCATAATACTTCTGCAAAATCAGTTCTATATATCCGCTTTTGATTTTCACACCAAAAATTAAAATTAATATTAGATTTACGTAACAGCATTTCATTCGGCAAATGCCCTTCCAATCCAGGCAGTTCTCCTGCCCCTCCTCGATTTTTTCTATTTTTATTTTAAATCTCTTATTTATACTTTATCTTGCTTTCTGTTGGTCGTTATCTCTTTAAGATTATCCTCATTTATTCGTTCGTAAATCTTCATGTTTGACGCTCGACGAGTAGAAACCACAACGAGGCGTCGGTGTAACACGCCGCCGAGTTACGGCCGACTCCATATGCGCCATGCCCATAGAAGTATCCCCGTCAGTGTTCACATCTTTGGCGTCATTCATTGCTCGCAGATGGATGGAAACGAGTGTGTAGAATGTTATTCTTATTTAACATAAACCACCCGACAGCATCGTGGTTTGCTAGGAAGTGATGACTTTGACCACGCGTAGACCGTTTACACCGGTGTATTTCATAAGTGAAAGGATTGTCTGGTACTGATGCTGCACTCAACCTCTACGTTCCGTCCGTGTGCAGTGTTTGGGTTCTCAGTTTCAAAGGATTTTGGTTCCAAAGTTTAATGGCCCTGTTTGTTGATTTAACAATATTTTTTGGACTTAAACATACAAACCAGCGTCCAGACGAAGAAGAGCATGATAACGGCGCTGCCTGTCATCAAGTGTGCACTACGGCTGAAGTTGAGTTTGTTGATTTTGACATTGGGTCATAAGAGGAGTTTTCAAAACTATGTACAAGAAAACGCGTCCCGCTGGTGCTGGTAATGATGTGTAAGTAGGTAATTGCATTTTTAGTTTTATCTTTCTGTATATTTTGAAGTGAAAGAAAAATAAATAGCGGCTAAGTATGAATTGGACATGCTCACGAAGGGTTCCGAATCAATATTTCACACTAGATGTTTCTAATGAATAAACACGTTTTTTAAATGGGGTCCCCTTTTTTTAACATTCTTTAATATTATTTGTTGTTATAGCGTTAATTCCAATTGTCTGCCTATTATGGTATGGCAATACTAGAATGGCGTTATTTCGTTATATGATTTTGGTTGTAGCTCGAGGTAAAGTTAAGTATTGATCATCACTTAAACTCAGCATCTTTACATCGGCCGAATATCTCTCGCAAAGACAAACACTGACTTGGTTGGGGTCACTTAATTTGTTTTCTCGAAGAAAGACATTTGTGAATGAAAGGCATGAAATACGAGGGAAGGTCACTTAACAAGGAAATACACCTCCGACAATTTATCAAGAGATGTAAGCTGTTTCTGGGGACTCCGCGTCTGATATAACTATTCTCTTTAATTGGCATGGTATTTTCAAACAAGGACTGCACTCCATTGACGACGATCTGGACGGCTAATTGACGCTACCATGCTGCCTCGTAGATGCGACAGTAATTTTTGAGCTCATTCGGTTAATCAAACTGAAATCGACAATGAGATTGTCAATTCACAAAAAGTAAAAGCTTTAGTTCTAGCAACCGTTCGTTTGACATCCTCCAATAATGTCGTTGTGAGCTGAAACCATTAAATTTTTTTCAAATTCCGGGCGCAAATGATGGGAAAATATTAAACTTGGGAGTTCCACATATTATCCACAATAAAATGACGAATGCCGAAGGCCAAACATTTAGAATAAACAGAAAAGTGCGCTTCAAAAAGTTATATCGTATGTTGTATACGAAAAAAGGGGATACAGCAACAGCACTGATCATGATCGTTGTTTTGTAAGAAAAGTACAGCCGATCCTCATCACAAATATCGTGCGGGTAAAAACAATTTATTTTGAGAATTCGAAGGACAAATTTGTATTGAACATCACATTCGTACTGTGTGTGTTATTTTAAATAAAACAACAGAAAAAAAAAACTGAAAAGATCATTGATCGACAGTTGGTGACCATTAATGAACGACGCAATACAGGTTGTTTTGATTACTTATTAGATTTTCCTTAATATGCATTTTTTTTTGTGAAATGAAAAGAATGAAAAATATCTCGATATTTTTAAAAAGTGAGTAATTAAAGGTCAAGTCCTCGAAACGCGAAGAACAGTTCTTAAAACAAGAAACAAAATTTAACCTCACCTACTACCTCATTTTTGAAAGTACGTTTCCAAAGTTTTAAATAATCGAAAAAATGCATTAGTTTTTCACGCCTTATTATGGCTTGGTTACAAATATTTGTTCTCAAATTTCTCGAACTGAGTAACAGCTCTCCTAAGTCTTGGGTGCGGTCCATTTAATCAGAGAATAGATTTATTTTCTACGTTGCAGAAATATTTCTTAGTGTAATTTGTACATAACTTAACTATTACCTTATAAATGGATGGGATGCATTTCGTTAATTTCTATCAGTGTTTCTAGATATATAAGGTTCCTTCGAAACTTGCGAAGTAGATTTAATTAACTTAATTTTATTATATCTTGATATACATATTACAGCGGGGTTGTCTTCAGTGCTTCGAGAAATTGGTCACAGGATTCTGGAAAAGCTGGCTAAGCATAAATCCGACTAGAAATGGACAATGGTGTAGGATCTGGTATCTTCTTGAATGATCTTCACGTTTCTAAATCTGCTGTCTTCTGACTATAAGTATGTGCAAGCACTTAATTTAAGTCTTGAGGTGGATTTCAACGTTCAACGTCGATTTGTGTGAAGGAACTCTTTATCAAGATTTATTAAGGTCTATCCTGCGGCTAAGTTAATTGCATACTTCTAAAAACAAAATCAAAAGCGAATTTGCGAAAACATTGGATATTTATTCAATTAAATTAGGGTGCCTCTCTTTTATGGCGAAGACTGTAAACTGACTGAACTTCAAACCAGCAAAGTTGAAGTACTTATCATATATCATGTTTTTTTTATATTTCTCGTATATATTTCAAAGACAAACAGAAATAAGTTAGTGGAGTTTATTTTTATTTAAATCAATGATAACAGCTGAATTCTCCTGACAACACTAAGTACTAACCTGAATGTATCACCACACAAAGGACGTTGAGCTCTGCGGGTCATATTCCTCCAAACCAAAATGCTGCCTTCGCTCATCATAATTCATTTCGAAGGCAACTCCCAAACAGTCTTTCCTTTTGAATCACTATCTGTGCACACTCATTTTGACGTAATCTTGCTTTATCTTATCCCTCTACCCTTTAACAAAAAATGTTTACACTTTTTACTTTAAGGGACTTGGTTATCAGTTTACCACATTTTTTTTTTACCAAAGCTGTTCTATACACATATGTATAAGCCGGACGGAGGTTCCATATTATTAACAGAGCTAAGAGTGAATTTCTATTTGTGGTTTGGTTAAGCTGGCAAGTTAGGCATGTGGAATAGTAGCCACTTATTTACATGTTACAAATTCCGATAGCAATTAAGATTTTGACCTGTTATACTAGACATTTGTAACGTAAAAAAAATAAAGAAACCGTTAAATACAACAAACTCTTGATTATAAGACAATTTCGGTGGATTGAGCTCCCGCACTTGGATGGACTAAGCCGAAGACTGATTGATATAAGACTTTGTTTTTGACCAAATTATTGGCATTTTAAGGCGTCAGTCGTTTTGCATTTTGACTGGTTTCCTGCCAGCAAGTCACGTAGCAGACACATCAATAAAAAAATCGACTGCATGCAATTTGCGATTTTATTGAATAATTGACACGAATACCAATTAATTTTGTGCAAAAACACTGCGAGTTGAAAACTTGTTTATGGACTTTTTTTTATAGAAAAGGTGTAAGCTGTTAATGGATTTTTTGGCAAACAATACCTTATTTTATTGAAAGAACCGCTATTGTTTGAAAATCCAAAGGATATAGTGACGTTTTTGGTGTCGTAAAAATGGAAATTGGAAATATTGGTTTTAACCAAAATCTCGTAGGGAATCAAAAAATTAAGGTTTCACATTCTGAATTGTAATAAAACATATTTAAAATGTAAAAATTCTATAAGGCAGATCCAATTTTCCTTAAGGATTCGTTCCCTCTCCATCGCGCCTTTGAGAGGCGAATTTTGCAATTGGAAAAGTGGTGAAACAAAATTATCTGCTAGTCAACTTCGCTACCAGGAATACCAAAGGTCATGATTCTTGGTTTTACAATTGCGAGCCAGAGAAATCGAGATTAGCCTCAGACTTTGGGATGGCCGCAAAATGAGAAAATTAACTTGAAGGAATCATTTGAGAGTACTTTTTCGTAAAAATCATCTGCCACTGCCTTGTGCAGAACGTGTCTAAAACAACTACAATTATGAAGTGCATTGTTTGAACTGTTTTCTCAGTTTGAATGTTTAGTGAAGGCTAACCCTGTAAAACTACTAGGTATGAATTTGCAAAGACTCTTTCAAAGGAGAAAATTGATACTCTGCATAAAACAAACTTTGGAAATAATGACTTATTGAAACATTGATTCAGATTTGAGGACACCCCCGTTTGTTCATACATCTCATATTTGGCCTGGAATAATCATAAAAGAAAACATAAATATAAGAGTCAATCAAGTTTAAGTGATAAGCGCATGTTCCCTGGTGAACCGGTGACCCCTTCTTCCAATATTAAATAACATCTGCTTTAACTGCACGAATAAGTAAAATTTTCTTCATTTTCTGTACTGATGCACATTTAAAGATCCCAAATTGTCAATTAAACGAAATAATTTGACTTTGCGCTAGCATTTCGGCTTAAACCCGTGTAAAATCAAACTGATTGAAGTGTCAAAACCATAAAATCATGATTTGCGTCTTGAGTTCGCACATAAATGAGCAGGTTCAAGTCGATCATTATTTCCGTCGAAAAATCGTTTTCAATGACCACGTCGACTTTGGGTTCATTGGGCTTGAGAACAAGCACTCGTATAGCTGTTTCTGGACTAAGGCATATCATCGATTAGAAATACAAATTCTATGAGCGACAGAAAAAAAGGCGGGCGTTGATCTTACTAGTCATTACCGACTCCAACTGGCCAAAGGAGCCAGATTCTTGTTGGAAGGTAATCAAATTGGAACTCGCTTTGTTGTCACTGACATTCCTTAAATTTATCACACGATGGACTGTCCCGTCCACCGAGGGTGTAATATGTTTATTCTTTATGGTTTCTTGTTTGTTAATAAAAAAATGGCATGCTGTTCACTCCATAGCTACCCCAAACGTTTACAATTTCCACGGAAAATGACAAAAGTTGACACAGTTTTTCCAGCAGAGGCACGCATATCGGGTTTTAAAGAAACACTCTTTTTAAAACTTTTTTGACTTAGTTAACACTTAGTTAACGTTGATTGTGGTGTAGAAGATCCCAAGAGGGGATGTTGCTTCACAGACAGGAAAGTGTATAAGACATTCAATAAAAATTTAAAAATAGTTCTTACATACAATATTAAAAATATTCATTCAATAAAAATAAAAAAATAGTTTTATGCAGACAATATTTTAAAAATATTTCGGGCAAAATTTTAACAATCAATTTGCAATAAAATAGTTAAGGTACAAAATATGTTAACGTTTTTCTATCAAATGGTTAGAAGTTTTTTTTTTCAAATGCAAAATAAAAATAAAAAAATTTATCATAGCGAAAATAACAAAAAACAAGCTTACCAAAATGGACTTAGAGTTGTTCGTTTAACTGGTGTTGCGTTGCTTGCATAACTTCGGAATATTCCAGACATTTTTTTCGAGTTATTTTTCAATTTTTTTTTGTTGAAAAAATAAATAGGTAAAACGGAAAAGAACTTAACTAAAAAAATAAATCTGCAAAATCTTGTTTTCTACAGTTCTTTGGCTTTTGTTTTTGGCTTAATTTGTTTCACAGGAAATTCTACCGGTTTCACATCCGGTAAACTTAAAATCGTTTATCAAAATTGACTTTTATTTTTGTCACAACATTTTTGCAAAAAAATGTTGCTTTATTTTCAAAATTGTTTTTTTTTTCGTTTCTTGTTCTTTTTCCTTTTCATTTATTCAGCATTTCCATTGTAATCTTTGAAATGCTTTGTACTTTTAAGTTGAACAAAATGAACAAATCCATTACTAATAGTCACTACTTAAGGAATTTTTCGTTCACTTTTTTATTGTAAATTTGCGTTTGGTTCCTTTTCACTGTACTGGCGGCGACGTTATAATGAGTCATGGTATTGTATTGTGGTACACGCGTGAATTAAGTTTAAATTCTATTTTATCTACGGAATATGCAACCTGATGATAAATAAGAAAGATACGGATAATGAAAATAAAATTGAAAGTGTGTTCTTAAATTCATTTCAAGTTTTACGTTAAGCCAAAGGAGTAATTCTCGAGAGCAAAGCTGTCCGATTCAATTAAAGTTGTCATGAATTTGGGTCATTTAGGGTTTCCTAAGCATTTGTACGAAAATTTTCTCAAATGATTCTATTTAAATAAAAAAAAAACGAAAAAATTAGAATTGGCATTGGGCGCCAGTTTCGTTGTTCATTGGAATTTGTACCTCGAGAAGAGATAGAAATATCTTGTCGACGACGGCGATGTCTTGGCAAGAGGTATAACCCCACATCAGACACATTGTTTTTGTTTTAAATTTTTTTCTAGTAATTATATTCATTCTGAGGTGTTCTTTTCGCCAAGGCTCGTATTTAAATGTAGAGCACGTCGCATTTATAGAAACACTTCTTAATAAATGATGAACATAATTTTTGCAACATATTCGAAAATTTTTCGCGGATAACTTTAAGTTTGTTGCGAACATTTATTTCAGAATAACATTTACGAAACTATTTAATTGTGTTATCGCAATTAAATTATGTTCACAAAATAAGTAAAACTTTATGATTTTATGTGTAAGATATTTTAACAGGATTGCTAACGATACCACTTAATTTTTTTTAATACAGTACGAATGATCAGTGATGTGCATTTTACACACTTAAAAAATGGGGTGCATTTGCAATTTATGGTCTCCAAAAAAATTTTCGCTGATCAAAATGATTGTTTGAAAAGTAAGAGTTTTTAATAGTTTAAACTTAAATTTATTTAAAGTTCTTTCACCAGAGTTAAACTTTATTTTCGAATCCAAGCACTTGGAGTGAGGATTCAATTTTCTATAGAATTAACACGAGAAAATAATTTCTTGCATCTTCCAAAGAATTTATTTGGTTAAAATGCGCAAACATTAACAAACCTAAAATATATTATAAAATTGCGAATTGCAGAGCAGAGCAAGATTTAAAGCCTTTTAAAACTATCATTGTCTCTGTATGAAACAACGACAAAGGTTGACCATGATTTTTTATATTGAGGTAGAACTTACAAAACGACAGAATGAACACCTCACACAAATTGGACAGTACAATAGCGTCAAATAAGTAAGTAAGACAATACTAGCCGCATATTTTTGGTATGATAAACAAATTTTATTTTTCCTCTCTATAGATCCAATTAAGCTCTATAGATCGAACTTTAACTTTTTAACCTCTACGTGGAGAGGCTAGCTAAAGGTCATTTACATTTACATTTTAAGATAAAAAAAATAATTTTTGGAATCTTTTAACGGCTTACGACCGAAAAAAGTAAACGTTTTTTATAGATTTAAAGAAAAAAAAGATTAAAATTGGTGTCAAATCATAAAGGAAAGCATCCTGTTGCTAGGTCTCGACCTGTGACCTAAAACACCTTACAAAATTCCCTCTTTTTCCTTTTGAGTCAAGAATTTCCCTTAAAACCTGCTCAACAGTTGTACTGAAGTTTGACACAGTTTGTACAACTTAGTTAATTCCTCTATTGAATCGTGGATGCTTATACACTATAAAATTAAGTATACTAAAAAGGTAAGCAGGTGTAAAAAAGGCTCTCCTTTCCAAATTTCAATAGAAATCATGGTTCCATTATTTGCAAGTATTATTCTTCACATTTTTCTCTTTTCCACTCTGTCATTTAGTGCATATCATATTTGCTCAAAATGAAAATGCACAAACACAAAGCAAATAAAATTCACTAAAAGTTTGCAACGATGTGTATATAAATTTTGCATCGCAAAAGTAGAACGGAAATATAAAAATAAAAATAATACATGGTTAAAAGCACTGCACTAGACAGTCAGGCTTCGGTCATTAATTAGTAACGCAAAATTTCAGTTTTGTGAAAATTTGACGTTTTGAGGAATGACAATTTAAAGAAAATAATTTAAAAAAAATAATAAAAACATAGACCGATATTCTCTTAACAAGACTTACAAGATATTTTGTTGAATTTTTCGGATATCCCAGGGCACTCGACCCGTCCACATCAACTAAAATAATTCAACTAATCAAAAACGAAAATTGTCCTTTCCCTTGGGTAGGTTCAAAGTTTTGTTGTTCCAACATGAATAGCTATGGTTACGGGAAGCTTTTCCCTTAAATTTTCAATGACGAATGAAAAATACCATTCAAGTTCACAATGTCCGGTAAATTCTCTAATCAATCAACAAGTTTGGTCGAGTAAAGAATAAATAGAAATAACATTTGTCAACTGTCCCAGTAATTTTTTTACATCGCAAGTCGAATCAAAATATTGTCCAAATAGAGTAGGAAAACAAACCGAATGCACTTTTGAGTTGCTTATTTAATATATTTGCAATTATATGCCGCTTCGCCGCGCTGTTGCATCTCTGTGGTCGGCCGTTTATATTGAAATTAGTTGACAGAATGTACGCAACTTAGAGGTAGACGTTCACTTGTGAACTGGGTCGTTTATGGACTGCAACGCTTTGGCTTGTCACCATGACGGTAATTATGTTATTATTTTTAAGGACGTACAAAAATACTTGGCTGTCTGAGAAAATTAATTTATTGGAAGAAACGATGAGAAAAATTGTTCTATACGAATGTCCGACGCGTGTTTCATTGATAGAGTGACACTAATATGCAAGTAAGTAAAAAAAGCTCGGAGATCGAAATTTGTAATAGTCATTCAAAACGATCGCCTGACTTGTGTATGTATCACAAAACGTTTCCTATCACTGGAATAGTTTTAATTCTGTGTTTCCTAATTTTTTTGACTTTAAAGCAAGCAATCTTACTGGACATCTAGAAATTTGAAGAATTCAAGACGACCTACACATATTAATAAAATGAAACAAATTTCCAGGAAGACAAGCTTTGAAAAATAAGAGATTCACAACACTTTTGAGGAACTAAAGTTTGGCTTACCGATGGACTCCACTTGGATAATGGAGACAAACGTGTTTGCATCTTCACCATCTTTGACAGGCAATCTGCTGTAAAGGCATTGAAGGCTTATTTTTTTGGGTAAAAGCTAATTTGAGAATGACTCAATCTACACGGCCACTTGACCAAGCATAATAAGAAATTTCAATGCAACAATTCAATTGAATGTCTCAAAGAGGACCATGGAAATAGCATGCTTTCCATTGTGGCTATTGAGAGTTTGAATAGAGAGCTATTCAATACTAGAGCAGGTCACGAATAGTTCTTAGGACAAGTGAAAAAATAGTGTATGCATAACCATTTGCTCAAAGCCAGGACAAAGCGACAGATGCACGATCGAAATTTGAAAAACTCACGAGGCTTTTAAAAGCACCCTTCGTAAATTTAATCATCATCACTCATGCTTCGATGTAGAATCGGCAGCCAATCGGCGAATAGGAGAGGAGGTTAAAAGAAAAACCATCAGAATTAGGATAGTTGAAATATATTTTATCTATTATCTTAACCCAAACATTATCTTTCATATTCGTGTGACCTTTTGCCAAAATCATTGGAATAAAGCTTACTATACATTTAGGAAGTGAAGGGCGTTCAAAAAATATAATTGAACTTACTCTGAAAGTAATTCTGGCTCTTCAGTAATGTCCATTGTCAAACTAAATACTTCCAAACAACCCTCTGGAGGTCAAATCATGTAATTTAAACTGATTTGGCCGCCCAATTGTTCCATTCAAAGCGTTTGCAAATGTCAATCAACAATAAATGGCTTTTAGATAGCAACGCAATTAATTTTATAGATCACATAACACCACAGCGCGTTAACTATGCTGATCAGTAGCGCGCGATTTTTTTTCTCCCTCATTGTTTACATTTCTGCATTATTGCATTCGACTACTTATTCTGTTCGCATCTGGTTGTGAAAGATCGCATGTGTGTGGGAAAATGAAAACGTCCCCCAAACACCAAACGCGGTATTGTTACTGATGTCGTCGTCGTTGTTGTCGCTTGATTACGACCAATCTATTGTGCAATCGCAGACTTTTATGGCATTTCAAATTATTTGATCGGTTTAAAGATGCAAAACGAAAAAAAGGCGAGACAACGACAAAATGTCGCATGAATTAGAATATCAATTAAATGTTCATTGGACTCGCAAATGACTTTAATTGACTCTTGTAGTGGATATATAATAAAAAGGTTCTTCAACTCTCAAGTCGCTTTCATTGCGATCGTTGAAAAATATATAGATATGCTGTTTTTTTTTTAACTTGATTAAACTTCAAATAAGATTTGATTGGAAATGAATCAAATTATTTTTCAGTGATTCCAAGGATAAAAGAAGTTTTGATTATTACACTGCCATCCATAAGTTTCCAAATAAACCATTTTTCTCCGCAATTATATTAGTTTATTAACATGATATGATAGCAGTTTATGAACGAAATCCTCTAAAGTAAATATAAATAATTATAATCTCAAAGGGAAATATTTCGATTTTTTGTAACATTTCAAAAACATGCAATTAAGCGAAATTGCAATGCGGTTTTGCCGCCCGCCAATAAGAAAGAAGAATTAATAGAAAAAGTGAAGTTAAACATTGAACATTGGAGCAAGCAGATCGCTGAAATTCCATTCGAAACAGGGGGACAAGATTACATTATTATTAAGCCGGAGGGAAAGATTTTTCAACTCCAGATATTTGTGCAGAATTTAGCAGCTCACACTCAAACAGACACGAGTTACAACGACCAGAAGGCGTTAAGCTCCTATAGACTTTCATGGTCAAAAGCTGTTTGAAAACCTTTGTAACGACCTTATTTTGAAAGACATACTTTGGGAATTCTTTGATCTTGATTTTTTTTTAGGTTTTAGTTTTAGGAGAAAAAAAAAAAAAATCAAGTTGAAAAGCAACTTGGCAGCTTTTTAATTTGATTTTTTTTAGTATGTTTATTTTTGATTTCTTTGTCAAATTTTTAAACTGTGCACTGCTTCTTAACTTCTTTCTTTGTGAGCTATTTTACTTTCAAAAAATGTTAATAGGAAAAAAACTGTTAATCTCTTAACGCCACACCCTGGCATAATTCCAGCTGTGTGAATACGTTACGAAGACTCAAAAGCTACGCCACGTTGGATCGAAAGGGCATTAAAAGAATCCATAGAGGTGTCTATGTAAATATGTATATCATGAAACCCAAATCGTTAAACAATTTATTGTTAGTAACAACATAGCGCCAATGATACCCAACAAAAAAATGTATGATACAGATACCAAAACGTGTATCAATCTGTTGAGATTGTAAGAATGTGTAAAATATAAGCCACAGGCGCAATGCTCCAAGAAATGAGTTCAACTATCAATATCTAAAATTTGTTTATTGAAAAAAACAAATATCAATTGGTACATGCAGAGCTAAAATGCTGTACAGGTAAATATCGATGAAATGACAGCTAAATTAGGTGTGATAAGAAAGATGCAATCGACCCGGTCCGTACGTTAGCGCCTCAGAATTTAGAATTTGAAAGAATAAACCGTTTAAAGATTCCTTTGAATTCATCAGTCGCAAATTTTTATGCCATTAATTAATGATCCAGATATATTTTTCAAATACAAGACCCTTTTTTGCACAATAAAAGATCGCCAGGATGCAAAATATATACAAACATAGAAGTAGTTTGTTACGTCAATTTAAACTTGGCACTCATTTCGTTTAAACGAATCCACCGGCAGTACATGATTTTATTTATAGGGTTCCAATGTCAAAAGTTGACCCGGAGCATTTCGGGCTCTATCTCATTAACAAACCGAATATTGTTAGGAAGATGGTATATTATTATAAAAAATATGAATAAAATAATAATAATAAAATAAATATTATTCGTGGCATGACCCCCATGCAGGAAGGCAATGATATTTCTAAAGATGAATTTGTTAAAAAACAAAAACTTCTCTGAGCTCAGAGAAGCCATTTTAAACTGTTCAATTACAATACAATCTATATTTTGAGGGTATCAATCAGGAATTTCTTGCAATACATTTTCCAGTAACGACTCTATCAGGGTCAGGATCCCATTAAAATACAGCAATCCAACCAACCAATTCTACTCGCTTACGCAAGATTTAATGAATTTTTCCATTTTGATTTCATGGGTTCAAAGTGCCATTAAAAATTCCATCGCTTACCTTATCAAACTATTTTTAATTACAAGCAAGCATTGCGCTTGCCTATATTGAGTAAACTGTATATTTATGATTATCCCATCATTTATTGATGCGCCCAATTTAATTCTTATCTCACTTTACGAAATGCCTTTGCGGTCATCTGTGTTTGCACTAAGCCCACACAACATTCTCGAAGAGTTGCATTCACTCGAAGAGTGACCATATGTATCACACAGAGCTTCACAACTATGGACTTCCTCATGCCAGAGTGTCAGAATTAACAAGACCAATGTAAAGAAGACTACACTATCTAATGCTTGTTACATTAGCAGCTATTATGTTACACCGTCACTAAGGAAAACAACACCCGCGCCAACAAAAGCGCTTTTGAGTGCTAAGTGCTTGAGGAAAAGTGGCTTTCCCAAGAGGGGGAATATATCATGTCTAAATGTGCAGTGTTCACTGCTTATCTCTTACCTAACCACCAGAGACCATAAGAACCAAAAGATGATGCCCTAAGTCCATCATAGCGTGTGTGCAATTTTCATTAAGCGTCATCATGTGTCCAACAATCTGCTTTTTATAACGAGGACAGAGCAGTTGAATATAGTTACGTTCTGGGTAGAGAACAGCATAAGTGGATCCAAGGAATGGTAAAATTATTATGGAGAGGAGATAGAGGGCGGTTATTTGGAAAGCTGACGTAGACAAAACAATCAAGTTTTGTTATTTTGTTATTTAAAAAACGACTTCCATTTCAAATACAAAGTCAAACTGTAGCAAGATCGATTGTTGCGCGTTGGCGGCGGGATGGATCTGTATAAATGAATGCGTGGAGGGATGATGATTTGACCAAGATTGAAACAGACTCCCTGCCGGACCATTGATTAATAAGAACGAACGCAAAGCAGATAAGAACACTGGAGATGAAACAAACATTTTTCTCACTCATTGAAGACCAACAGCACCGGATATTTTTATCGGAATGAAGTAGGCACCCTCATACTTTTATTTAAACCGGGGCAATGAGATACCAGACTAAATGGAATTCATTAATTTTAAAGATAAATATAATCTTGCCCTTTGTTTTTGGGTTTATTATTCTTTCAGATTCTGCTGCTACAGAGGAGAACTTAATTTTGTTTAAAAATTTAAAGGGCGATATGAGAAGTTTTGGCACTCTTATCAATTTTTCCACTAATATTATTTTGCAAACAGCTGTTATGAAAGTTTTACTTAATGAGTCTTAAAGACTTGGCTGTAATGTTAATCTGCCACAGTTAAAACTTTCCATGACACGATTGGTTGGAAATTTTAAAATTTTCACGAATAATAAAAAAAAAATTGTTTTAATCGGACAAGGGCTTAAAAATGGTAGTGTGTGATCAATGCGAGAGCTGAGCGAAAGGACTCGTATCAAATCATCCTAGCTACATATATCCATCTAACGAGAGTATGTATGAATAATATAAGAAACCTCGGGGTCGGTGATAGATGGAATTTTTCTCGTTTCCATAATCCCATCATTGAGTATGCCAAAAAAAAAATAAAAAATAAATTGAGGTACCACTGTACACTCTGAATGTTAGACTCATTCTAATCTACGGCTCGTTCGGCTAGTGCAACGCACTTGAGAGCAAATATTATCTTGCGTTTTAAGAGAGCTTTATTAAAATGCTCGGTTGCTTAGGAGTTACAGGATGGATGAAATCGACTCCCAACCTAGAGCTGGAATCTAACACCAATCTCTGCTTTAGCAACAAAACGAATCTATTTTATGAACATGGAATGCCTCAAGGAGAAACTGAATACATCCCTTCCTTTCCGGCTTCCGACAAGAAATTTCACACGAATATGCATGGCAGACAGAAGTGGGACAAAGATGCATTCTGCTCCTATGCAAAGTTTACCTTCTGCACAGACGGACCAAGAGAAAGCCTCCAGAACAGGAGATGGGGTCAATGACACCTGCCATACTGCAGGGTACGGAGATGGTCGTTAGAGACAATATCTATCCCTATGCGGTATATCAGGCAGATAAATACCGTCACCTTTTTGCGGCATTAAGAATTTTTTGCAGTGATTGAAGTATATCCTTGGAAAATGTTTGTGTTTGTATAATTTGAGTGTTGTGAAGTTTTTTTTTTCAAAGCCAGTCTGTTCTTCATATAAACCAAACGAAAAGATTTGTCATAAAAAAAGCGTTAGCTACTACTCCCACGACCTTAAGCTTCTGTCAGATGATATTCAATACTTGTTCCAAGGCTCAAATACTGACTTTATTGTGTGAAGAACAGACCGATTAATCAGTTCTTGTATGATGACCGAAACAGCTCTGTTTTCATATTTACGTCGTAAGAAAGATTATATCTTTTACGAAAAGGTTAGAATTGGTTTCTTCATTCCAGTTATTAAACATAACATTCCCAAAACATTCACCTCCTTTGGTAAAAACTCAAGACTAAAATCAACATTACCCCCCTGGCTCTATCACTTGCGGCCTCATTTCCTTATCTTTTCGATAACAACTCGTTAAAGTCTTAAAATAATTTTACTCCAATTTCAAGTACTTATCTCTCACTAGTCTAATTTCAAATCAAACAAACTTGGCTCTTATTGAAAATGTTAAACTCTAAATATCTTTATCAAAATGATAACCGAGCACTTTAGTTTCATGAAGGTTCGCATATGGACGCGGTAAAAAAAAAATAAACGAAACATTCCAATCCTATTGGTCTAGACTAAGATGGATCGTTTTACGCCTAAAGTGTAGGTGCAAATGATATCTAGATTCAGCAGAAGGCAGCCTCGTGTGAGTGCTCCAAAAATACATGTTTATTCACTTGTTCTCGTTCGTGTAAACAGATATTTCATTTGGCAGCGGAAATTGAAATCATAAATTCCATGAAATTAGCATTACATGCCAGATTTAGATGGAGAAGTACTTCATGCCATAGAAATCTGCTTAGCAGGTAGTTGCAGAAATGGGGTGTGTAGATGCTAAAGCAGCTAGACAGCATCATTTTTGAAAGTTTGTTTTTTGGGAGAGGTCTGAAATGGCGCCATGGCACAGGAAAAGTAAATTTTGACAAGAAATACTTAAACTAACCGTTGAATTTGAATATCAAGTAAGCATCATTCGTTTCGATGTTATTGTTCTTATGATCCGAAAGACATGCCATAGAACAAACGGAAACAACAAGAGTCAGAAACAGGCTTTTTAATTCATGAATCATGGAACCGCTCATTGAAGCCATTTGTACACAATAGAGCCGAGCGGGAGGATAAAAGGTCCTTTAATAAGACGTTCCATTCTGTTTTTTCAACTTATTTTCATCACTTTCGCAGGGCATTGACTTGAGGTGCATACGAGTACATGGTGTACCAAAAGTATGCGCACTACCAGCAAGTTTTATTTAAGGGATTATTGAAAAAAGCATCGCCATCGTTCTCTTTCAGAGCATTGCTCGTCGCTATTATGTATTGCTGCAAGGGATTTTGTGTAAAGACTTCTTTTTGGGGAAAGTAATTGCAGGTATATTTGAACTAAGTAAAGAGGACATATAATCAGGACCGGAGTAAACAACCAGCAAGTGCGTTTGGTTAATTAATAAATCTTAGTATTTTAAAAATTCAATAAACTCTCGAGTGGCAATGCAGCCATTAGATTAAAATTGGTACCGTGTTTATTCGCGTTTGGTAAGTTTTAAAAGAACAAGTAAATTCAATAGCCTTGCATACAGATTTTTTACGCTTTGAAACGGTTATAAGATCTCATTTTCAGGATATATACGGATATTCATATAAAATAAATAATAATAATTTCATTTGTGACGACAAAAAAAAAACATGAATAATTCTCCCTTCGACTCAACAAAAATCTGGGCTAGTAAGTTTGAATTCATATAAATTTTAGTTTGACTATTCCTACTTAAGAGAAAGGAATTATTTTGTTTCTTTGCTGATGGTGGGGTGGTTAACGTATTTATTGTGATTACGGCTAAGATATAAAAATATGTACAGTATACCTACATACATTCTACATTCTTTTTGAATGCGATATATTTAATCAATTTTGTAATGGAATCTCAGGCAACAGAATTTTTGAGTTGTTAGGCGAAATCTCGGAAAAAATATCAATCACGTACACAAGATCCTTTAAATAGTTAAGCTCTACTGTTATATTAAGCTTTAACAAGCTAGGTGGCGAAGTTGGTAGAGCGCCTGCCTTTCAATTGATTCAATTGATAGGTCCCAGGTTCGATTCCTAGAGTAGTGGTCTAGTTTTTCGAATCTGGTCCAGTCACTATTTGCCATTGGGATCAAGTAAATGGCACTATCACTGGGTTGGTCGACCAGTGATAGTAGTCTGACTAATGGGTGGCGTTGTTGAAGTGGTTGTTGTATCGGTTTAGTTCCTAATTCGTGTTTTCAAAAAAAACTGCGGGGTGTCTAAGCTAAAATCTTCCAAACTTTCAAAGTTGTCGAATGTCGAAGAAAATCCTGTGAATTAGGTTAAAGTCAGTAGGTCGATATCAAAATCCTCCGTCCCGTTTCGGGCTCAACCCACGGAAGTGAGTTGAAACCAATTATACCTGAGTTTCTCCAACCACTACACAATCTTTCATTCTTCTCCTAATTCTTCCGCTCGCTCTGTGCTACACGCATTATAAGAGTTTTAATATCCTCTTGAAGAGCGAGCAAATAATTTAAAAAAAATTAAAAAAAAAGCTGATAGCCAAAGTAGCTAAGTATGTTTATATAATTTGACTTACAAATTAATAAAGTTTTAATAAAAATTAATAAAATACAGTATTCCAAGAAGTTTTGTAATTCAAATTGTCACAATTTTTCTGTCCAATAATTTTTTTTTTCAGTCCGAACTAATTTCCGGATTCACGAGGGCGTGTTAAGAATAGTATTCAAATAAAAGCTTTTGGGAAAAAAGACATATGAACTTAGATTATAAATACCTTGTTTCGGAAGTTTAACTATCAGTAAAAAGGAGTTCAAATTTAAGTTAAACTTGCTCAATTTCCTAGCATAAAATGTGAATTGAAAACAACAATAAAAATTATCTAATGAACATAACCCTTGTAAATTAACCTCACGCAAACAATGCATCCACGAGAAGGTGTAATTTTGTCGTAGGACACTCGATCAAAGAATGTGTAGTATGGACATAGGTGGTATTTTTTATGGTAGATTATTGACTTGTTTGTTCAGAAAGATAGAGATTAGCGTGAAGGATGAAGGAATTGTAAATTTTGTGCAGTGCAATTTTTGCTTCCAGGTCATTGAAGACATTTAAGGGACTTTTTATGGGTTTGCCAATAATGGTCGAAAGCCAATGCGCTGAGCAACGATTTATTTCATAGTTTTTGCGTTAAGTATAGTACACAGGATTTTCACAGTTGAAAGCAGCAAGTATTTGAACACTCAAAACAATACCATACTGTTTTTCGAAATTATATTTTTTGTCTTATTTGGTGTTTGAACAACTTCAATAATTAAGGAAACGAAGTTAGATTCTCGATTTTTCTAAAAATGTTGAATCGAAAGTGTCCTCCACTTGGAGAATATGGATCAGCGATGTCCATAAAGACTTAAGATTCACAAGATTGTTTGATTTGAAATTAGATTAGGTGCGAAAGGTCTTGCTACGAAAGTAACTCTGTAAAACATTGTTTTAGCAATAATTTTAACCTTATGGCGCGCCAAAAATGATGACGTCTTTGACACATTTTTCGAAAATTACTCCAAGGCAAGTTTATATTAAATAAATAATTTTTTGTTCTATTATTTCCAGTAAGGGATGCTTGGAACAGGGATGATAACGATGATTCATTGCTCATCCTTGAAATTATCCTCCTCGTTACATCCTTTTTTTTATGGTTTGTTTATATTGTTTGTTTGTCCTGCGCGCTGGTAAGGTGCTAAAACCACACTGATAATATGTACAGATTTACGAATTTTTTCCACAACAGTTTCCATTTACATTGGAATATTTTTTACTCACTTTTCAATTCTTTCGAAAAAATAAAGGAAATATAAAACACA
The DNA here is from genome assembly GCA_963555765.1 of Orthonevra nobilis. Taxonomy (NCBI): domain Eukaryota; kingdom Metazoa; phylum Arthropoda; class Insecta; order Diptera; family Syrphidae; genus Orthonevra; species Orthonevra nobilis. The sequence goes on from OY743224.1 coordinate 97,283,996, forward strand.
AATAACAACCACTTATGCATCGGAAACGACAGAGATGATGAATTTAATAAAATCCAATTGTAGAAAAGAAGAGGCGTATGGGGTGTTTTTCATTATTAATCACACACATACATTCCCCGGTGCACACACTCAATGTATTGAGACTCGGAATTGATAAAAATTCCAACAAACTTCACTGAAATAACGTTTCCGAATTTTTTTTACGTTTAATATTTCATTTTACTAGCGAACTGGCAACCAAAAAAAAACGTCTAAAATTAGAAGTAAATTGTTTTGTTTTTTTTTAATTTAAAAACACATAAATGAGAAGAACGGAAAGCGGTTGACGCGCGCTTTTTTATTCCCGTGCAACGAAAGAAAAAAATGTCTAGTTTAACCAAAAGCGAGAACAGAACTGATTCTGAGAGCAAGAGCCGCATCCAATGGATGGCTCTGTTTTCTGCTGTTTCTGATGATTCTTCTGATTCTGAATGCTCTCGGGTGGAATTCAAATACGGGTTGATTTGAAATAAAAAACTGAATGCGAGTAAAAGCGAGTGAGCTACTCCGGAGAGTGATAATTCAAACAACACAAATGTGTTTTGTTCTGTATTCTCTAGTTATTTTGGTTCCCTTGTGGAATCTAGAATCCACATACACGCTTGACACTGTAGATTAGAGGGCTTGATTGGAGAGGCTCTTGGTACAAAACAGCTGCTGCTGCTCCTGCTGTGCACCCGTGCCCGTGCCCGATTATAATCCTAAAATTCATGGCAGACGTCGTTGGAGAAGATAATAGGTAGAGGACGTGGTGAAAAAGGAAAAATAGGACGCGGGAAAAATATGACGCAGGAATTGTTAATGTTTTCAAATGGAGGGTTGAAAAACAACATGTTTTCGAAAACAAGTAAAACAGAGGTACACGCATGCGTAAGTTTATTCGGTGTTTAAGTGATAACATATTCAAGACAATAGGACTGACCGATATTTTGTCCTTACATCGATAACGGTCTTCTTTCTTTGCGTAATGCTTAACACGTGAATAACGATAAGCACAATGTACACTCCGATTGATTTTAAGTCGGTGGTTTAGTAAGCAGATCTCGTTGGAACGGACACTTGCGATAAGTGTGTACATTTTCGGAACTGAGGAAAAGCATTTACTGAGCAACGAAATGAGTCACTACAATAAAGATTCGAATGACAAACTGGAACGGCGAAGGAAACTACCCTTTCGGTAGATGCATGACATATTTGAAGGTAAACAAATAATATGTAAACACGATGGTTTTACGTGTATAGGAAACTAGCTTCATAACCTACTTAGGTAGGTGTGTCCGATGCGAACAATATCACGCGTCTTCTGAAGATAATATAAAATTCAGTCTCATTATAATTGCTGTCGGTTAAATCAATTAAACTTGCTTTTCTTTGATACATTGAATTTTTCGTATCTAAAGACAGTAGTTTTAAGAGTTTCTAAGTGTCATACCAACAAAAGGAAATATACTCTGCATAGAAAACCCATTAAAATTTAGCAGATCATCCTCATGAAATTCTATGAAAATGCACTACACGCAGGAATTTATTGAAGGCATGTATGCCGACTTACTTATTTAACGTGCTCCCGACACGTGAAGAATCTCTGCCTGAGACACGGCACAGCCTTCCACTCTTTTCGAGCCTGGGCATACTGCTTCCAGTTATCTTGACAAAGCGCTCTGGCATCCGTAGTCACTTGATCCTTGAAACGGTCTTCCTTGTCGTCTCGAGCCTGAGAGCTGTGATTCGAAGATCCCCTTTGCTGGAGCATTATTTTCCATTCGCTCAATGTGGCCGAGCCACTGTAGTTGTTTGTTTTTTTTTGCTTTCTGGAATACATTCACATCCTGATACACATTGTCTGAATGAAAATATGTAACCAAATTTGAGCGTCGTCTTCTTAAATAAATTTGGCAACCGCAAGATGATACTCCAAGTGTTTCTGTTGCAGAACAAGAGAATTTTGGACTTCAGTTCAAGGAAAAATATTTCCAATAAGTTTTTTGTTCAACAATAAGAAAATTATAAGCACCTGGCGATGGCTGGTCCACCTTTCTTTTCGAGAGAAATTTGTAACAACTTTGAAAAAAAAAAATCGTCCCAAAAACACATCGTATGGTTGAAATCCAAAAATTCGGTTTAAAACTATTACACAGATAAAAACAAACTTATAAAGACTGAAAGGAAGTCATTTTAACCACAAGTAGTTAGGAGGAAACAAATAAAATAATATCAGTGAATTTGAGAACATTTTTTTTTACCAGAATTATGTTATGTAAAAGTATGTCTTAGACGAATTATTAAACTTTTTAACTGAGCGGTACAATATTATGCTGACATCTTGAAATACTCTCCAAGTCCCCCTATACATTTTCTTCTAAATCCTTTATATTCGTTGGTTTTCGAAAAACAATTTGAAGAAACGAGGTAAAGAAACTATTTGTAAGTAGGATCGTTGACGGCAATCTCAAGTGTTTAAAACTGTCAACTGGCAGTGGCAGTTGCAAATTGAGAGGCATCCATTAGTTAATAAAGGAAGTTTTACGTCATAAGATTTATGTTGTCATCACTATTATTAACGAAATAAAATTATCATATCGTCGTAAAATTCTTTGGGAATAGGGAATACACCTTTTCAAATTTTTGAATGAATGTCGTCAGTTTTTGGGCTTCAGTTATGTCATTAAAGGTTAAAAGTTAACATTTCGCTGAATTAAACAGCATTATTCCATTCCGTTTGTACGGCCAAAGATAACTAAGGGTGCTGTCTTCCGCGAAAAAGTGATTTGAGTAAAATTAAGCAGATAAAAGATCGTATATGAATATAAAAAAGAGACGGTAACAAAATAAATATTTACATGGTGAATTGCAGACTTGTAACTTTTCAATATTAATTGACTTGAATGACCGAAAAGATAGTATAGAATCCATTGAAGAAGGATACCTTCATACGGATTTGCAAGTGCTCGCTGTGGAGTGAATTCCGTCAAATGAATTCCGTATTTGCCAAGGCTTGTAAAAAAAAGTCGACAGACAAATATTTATTTGGAATCGTTAAGTATTCAAGTCAGTTCTATCAAGTGAATGGCGACTTTCAACAGACGTGCATATAGATGTTTTTCTTTAAATAAACAAAACAATGGAAAAACCTTGCCCCAAATAAAATTGAACAATTTCTTTTTCATGCAAGTAAAATTCTTATGCCATTTGCTTTGTATTTAAACGAGAAAGTTAACAAGCAAGTCATTTCTAGTATTTATTTTTTTTCAAACTCAGTTCGTAATCAAAATCTGTTTAACACATGACGACGAAATAGTACCACCCCCAGCTGTGACAGTTCTATGCTTTTTTTTCAAATTCAAATTTGTAACAACTGCACTAAAACGTTTGTGGATAATATTCATTGAACTCAACACTCTCGCGCTCTTTGCTTTTTAAATGTATCTGGCAACATCCACAGAGCATGAGCTGTAGGAGTTGGGTTCGGGTTTTCTTCACTCTCGCATTCTCGTGAGAATTAATTCGTGCGTTTTGCTTTGCAACGTTTCCTCTTTTGGTTTCTGTTTCATGTAATGACATTGACATAAAATGAGGGGAGCGCAAGCCAGAATCCAAGAGATGGAGGTTAACTTGAAATAAGCGCCCGGCCGATATCTGAACACATTGAATAATAAAAGCTGGAGGGTGGTCCACAACAGTCGTTCAGCACTTTTGCTAAATTCACGTTTTTCTTCACATTCCCCCATGATTGCAAATGAGAAGAACTAATCGTTGGAATTTATCAACCAAATTTGGCACCAAATACTCTGTCGATGATAAATCTATCATAAATCTATAATAAGACCACCAAAGAAAGGAATCCATTTAATGTTCCCAATAAACAATCAAGACAACAGTTTGCTTAGCTCATCACTCCGACTGGTGATCTTGTTATCGCATTGTTCCGCTTTGGCTACTTTCAGTCGATTTTTCGGTTCCTCGTCTTCAATTTAATTGCATCATAGGGAAGAGAATTACGGTATAGATATATACGGCGCAAATGATGCGGATTCAACGTGATCACTGCTGGTGCTGGCGTGCACCTTCCTCTAAGCATTTCATATCTATTTCACTGCCGCCAGTTTTGTTATTCTTTTTTTTGTTAATGGCCAAAATAGTTGCATATGCCTTGCCTCCGTGTGAGAAGTGTTCTCCCAATTGAAAATCTTATTTCCGTTGGATGCGTGCGCGGTGTGACGCTTTGGTGAAATGTCCTCTACTCTCGATATTGGCGCGAAATTTGCTTCACGTGAAGTCTTTGAGGCATTTTCCGTCCCTCTTCTTTGAGTTTAGTTTTCTTTGCAGGTTTCTTTATCGATGTATGTTTTATTTTGAAGCGTTGGCCATTGGCCAAAACTGAGCATAGAAGTGTAGCCTTGTGTATCTAATTTGATATTTCTTCCAATTGACAATGCGCTACAGGAGAATATTTGTCTGTGCATTAAAGCAGAGATTTTTTTTTTAAAGTTTACAAGGCAGTCAAAAAGAGTTAAATAGATCACACAAGAGAAGCGTATGAACACAAAATTAATAATTTTGAAAATTTAAAGCAGCATTTAACGAGGAATTACATTAACGAGTGTTCAATATGATGCAGCTCAATATACTGCTAATTTACAATAAATGAACAAAATAAGGTGCTACCGGATTTTTAGAACATTTCTTGCCCTTAAAGAAAGATAAGCTGCACTTCCAAAAAATCACACATTTACATGCATTGCTTGAGAATCTACTTAAAAAACTACAAATTCAGTTAACATGCTGAAATCTATTCAGTTTACTTATCGGCCCGTTTACTTTTAGTGAGATCACGGAAAAGCTTCTAAGCTAACCAAATTTGACATGATCTCCAAGTTAGCCGATTTGAAGACAATGCATGGTTTGACTAAATACAAATAGGCCCGCTACGTATTCAACAACACGTCAGTTGTATTTAAACATATCTCTATATTAAACATATATCTATGGTATTGCCTTTCAATAAGTAAAGTACGCAGAGTATGTTGGCTGAAACAGAGCACTTGAGCTCAATGCTTAGAAAGCATTTGTCCAAAGATAGACAGAAAATGGTCTAAAATAAAAAGGAAGAAATTGAAAATAAAGAACTGCTTCAATTAAAAATATGATCTTTTTTAAAATGTTATCAAGATAACACTTTTAATAGTTGGCTGAAGGTGATTGTGTTGAAACAACTTTTAAAGGAATGATGTATTACGGAGTGTAACTCCGTGTACCACTGTAACTAACTCTTCAGTGAAGGCATAGTTCAATCTATAAGAGATTTGAATATCTTTAATGCCGCACTGTTAATACAAGGAAGTCAAACTAGTGGAATTGCTATAAGGTACGACTGAAATGATAAACAAAATAGGATGCAAATTTGCCTCCTAGTGTACAAGCAAAACGTAAACGAATTGGAGTAAGAATTGCACCTAAACTGCCAAAATAAATTCCTTTACATAAAAGATAAGTTCAAAGTTAGCAGCATTTGATCCATTGTTTTTTGGAATTAACTTATATTTTATTAATAATGCGATAAAATGAATTTACCTCATAATGAATAATAACTAAGCCGTTAATATAGATTTAAAGCAAACTTGCGATTAATACTCAAAGTGCACTTGACAAGTAAAAAAACAACCCCTTAACACATTGGGAATGGCCAGAATATTTCTGGTGAAACAGAGCAAAGAAATTTTCAGATCGTGATGTGTGGCACGAAAAATTTCGTGCAATTTTCGCACTCATGTACAATCCTCTTTCAAACGTCTGAGGAAATTTCGTGGCGGTACTCATCGTCAAAAGGGGGCATTTCCGCTTCTTACGTAAAACATTGCGACACGCATTTAAGCTGACGATGACAATAGAAGTGCCGTGTATCTTGGTTCTGGTTCCTTTCGTAAATTCTTTTCATTTTGTAAAGATAATAAAAAAAAATTGGCAAACTTACAAAAATAAAAGTATCATATTGCAAGGCACTTGAGAGGGATGGTAGGATTTCAAGTTGTCGCAAAGACAAGATAAGGAGCGATTTTTCAAAGGTGCTTTTTTTTGCATGTGGAACAAAATTTCAGTAATGATAAAAAACCTTTAAGAGCTGGTTATTGAAGCTATTTTTTCTAATGTTATAGTTATAGTTCAAATATTCTTAACCTATTAATGCAAATTTTCAAACATATTTGTATTTATTGAGAAAAATAAAAAAACTGTTGGAAATGTGCCATTTTGGTGTACAGTAGTAAATGGTAATTTTTTAGCTATTATCTTTTTGGCAACACTGTTTTAAACAGCTGACGCACGTTTCGTGTTTTGTTTCACTATTAAACATCTTCAGTTTGGTCTATAAATTAACCATGAATCGTCTTACAAACGAACAACGCTTGCAAATTATTGAATTTTATTATCAAATTGCGTGCTCTGTTAAGAAAGTTCATCGCGCGCTTCTTATGTTTTATGGTCAGTTTAATCGACCCACTGAAGCGGCTATTCGGGCTATTGTGACTAAATTTCGCACCAAATTTACATTGTTGGACATTAAACCACCAACACGCTTACGTAGAGTGCGAACTGAAGGAATTATCGCAGCTGTATCGGCCAGTGTTAATGATGACAACGTGGAAAATTTTGCGGAAGGATTTAGGTGGGATGCCTTTCAAAATACAGCTCTATGGGTACGTAAATAAGCAGAAATACCAATGCATCTAGACAAAGTCACAGTTTGGTGCGGTTTATGGGCTGGTGGCATCATTGGACCGTACTTCTTCAAAGATGATGCGAATCGTAACGTAATTGTGAATGGTGAGCGCTAACGTGAGAGGATATCCAACTTTTTTTGTCCAAAATGCAAGAGCTTGACTTGCATGACATGTGGTTTCAACAAGACGGTGCCACATACCACACAGCACGAGCAACAATGGACTTATTGAGAGGCGAGTTCGGTGAACATTTTATTTCACGTTCGGACCGATCTTGCGATTTAACGCCTTTAGACTATTTTTTGTGGGGCTTTGTTAACCGGCCGAAATGTTGGAAAGACTATGCCAAAATTGGACTAAGCGGATGGACCATTTGAGGCGCAGTCAAGGTCAACATTTGCATGAAATAATCTTTAAACATTTAGTTATATGGACCGTACTATCGATTCAAATAAAGATTTCATGCATTTTTCTGAATTTTAAGTGTTTTTTTTTTAAAGCTTTCCTATATCTTTTAAAAAATCACCCTTTAGAAGCATTTTGAAATATGCCCTTTTGGTGTAAGGCTTTATTATTAGCAAAACAGTCATATTCGTTACAATCGCAATCATCGCTGTGCAAATCGTCTTCCCTTTCTATATTTTTGTCATCAATTACCCTCTTGTACGATGAAAGCTCTTCTTCAGCGATAAGAGGAAATACTTCTTTTTGCACAAAACTTTAATAATGTCTAACCATAGCACAAAAATTAAATGGAAATGTGTCGTATTGCATGGAGCTGCGATTTACAACTAAAAGTTATCCTTAGAAATATGTATAAATGTAGATAAGTATACGCTGGCAACGAAAAAACAAGGAAATATGTTTTTATTTTGCGCTTAGCAGCCAAATACATAGTAATAAAAAACCATATCTCAAACGACTTTACTGTCATTATAAAAATCCCTTTTGCATAAGCATGGTCGCTTTTAGAGAAATTGTTTTTTTGAGCATCTTTGCGTGTGAAGCGTAGAGTAGAAGTTTCAACGAAGAGCTGTCCTGGCTGCAGAGCGATATGGGGCTAACCCTAGCGGGTACACTGAATCAGATGGCTAGGAGAGGAGATGGACATCAACGCTCCGGAGAATGATATCGTTGCGAACAAGTGCAAAGGGACGCGAACCAACATTAAGTAATTGGACGCAGCTACCTAATGATAGAACTGGAAGCAGACATATGTAGCGCTATCGATGTAAGTACTCCAAGGGCTTTGAATAAAATTTTAACTCGCTTAAATTAAATCGCACAACAACGGCTTTCTTGGTTCCCATGGCAAATCTTATTAAACAAAGGATACAGGGTTCCTTTTTGAGGAATTTAAAATATAGAAATAAAGACACACCACTGCTTCACCGACGAATTGCTAAATGAACATCTGTAATATTATACATGATAAGTGAAGAGATGGAGTTGACTCTTATAAACAAATTATAATTTCTCTTTTTAATTATGATACTCACGGTTCCTTCATAATAACAGCCACAGGGTTGCCGATAATTTCATCATCGCTCTTCGCTTTTGGTTCCACGAAAACTTCTCCTGAATTCTTATTTTCGTCACACATAATTAATACGCAAACAACAGAGCAAGGTAAATAAAAAACAAACAATGAATTACACAAAAAATAAAATTAATTAAAAGATTCAGCACGGACACCAAACTTGTGGATTTACGTTTTAAAATAATACTTCAAAAGTAAACCGTTGGCAATCAGCAATGTGCGATTGCAAAGTGGATGTAAGGGATCTGGTAATCTACTACATACTTGAGGTATGCTTGCACTAGAGTATGAAAATATACTAATTATTTCAAGAATTCATTATAGCCGGATCTTTCCATAAGCAAATTGTCCAATTCATTGCTTATATTTCCATGTGAAAATTGTCCTATCCATACTGACTGAACAGTGCATGAACAATGGACCTTAATTGGTGTCAACAATTCCTTATGTACGAAACAATCACTCAGGGCAAATTTGATATAAGCGTGATATTAAGCCCTCAACACCAACCTAAAACTCTCAGATTCTGTGCCAATAAAATAAAGGTATCTCATATGATATCTAATTGGTTAAAAGCCAGGCGTTCATATACAAATTCCAACAAATGCCACTTTCTTCAAACGCACTTCTAGTGTGCAAGCATCTTTAAAATCTTGCTACAAAGCAATCTATTACAAATCTGTCAATCGCATTCATGTGAAAAATAAAAAATTGTCAACAAATCTCTGACATTTCGCAAACGAAAATTATCTGTCAACATTTTTGCGTGAATCGCAACGCAAACGATTTTTTTTTTTTACAAATGAAACCTCCGCCTGAATAAAAAATTATTTAAGTGCTTTTTGGACAGTAAATTGCCTTAAATTTTTTTAAAATCGAAAATCAACGTTTATCGTGCTAGCGCAGTGCTTAACAAGAATAATGTAATCCAACTGGAGTTGCCCGTGTTCCCAACGCATAATTACCCAACCAAACCGACCAATTTCAACCGAGTTGGCCTCTTATCGCTCCAATTTGATTAAAACTCATTGCTAGTTGCATAGTAATTATTTGAGGAAGCTAAAAGTGATAACATTGTCTTCAAGCGAGTGCAAATGTAAAGGAAGGAAAAACAAATTGGAAAACATGTCGCAGTGCTCCTGTTGAGTCATTCGTATTGAAAAGCCCCTACCTCCCGTAAATCGGAACCCATTTGTCGTCATCGGTTGCGTTGATGTGTTTTGAATTTTGTCATAATCGTGTGCCTCGTTATAATTCGATTGCCTTAGCGTTCTCTTGTGCTGGCTGTGAAATTGATTGATTAAAATGTTTGCCTCGTTAAAAAACAAAATCAAAGAAGAAACTGGATCTGATGTGGCTGCTTTGCCTACAGCCGGTGTTCGCGTATCGAATAACAATCGCATGCGTAGTCGATTCTCGTCAACAATCAGTGTGAATTCGATGGACGATGCGGCTTCCCAAGCAGCCCATGGGAGCGATCATGTAAGTAGATCAATCTTTGATTACTGCCGAACAACTCTCAAGATTATGAAAATGAATTTAACTCTCGCTTAATAAAGCAATTGGATCTTGTTATAAGGTTAAAATGTGTCTCATTTCGTTTCCGATAACGTAATGAGCTACGAACTTTTGTATCAAACGTTTTCTGCTTATAAAGATATAAATATTGTTGATTATGACGTTTGTTTAATAACCACGAAAGTTATAAGCTTTAGATAAAGGAACATTTTTGTAAGCATTTTTTTGAGTTCGCACTGTCTTTCATATGATGTCAACAAGACACTTGACTAGGACTTGACGTCTGAAGTGTTATTAATTTAAAGTTAGCATAGATGCTCAGTTGCTTGAATAGATATCTTTAGATCTGCATCAGTATTAAAAAAGGAGAATCGAGTTAAATCAGTATTATTTCCCTGCATAAGCTCATTAAGTGCCTTCAGCTTCCGGGCCGCTTGCGTTCGCCAAACTCCACGACTTATTCCGTCATAGCTAAACAGAAGCAGAAATATGCTGCGGCGATCACAAAGAAATTTGATAAACGACAATACTCAGTTCACACATTGCTTCCATTTGTTGAATTCATGCATTTCTGATCAAGGTACCCCTTTTAAATTAGCCGCCCATTAAACTGGTCATCCAAATATAGGCTAACATCGCCAAACTTTAAGATAATATACGTCAACGTCAATATCCATCAATATACACCAATGTTAAAGTAGAAAAATATCTTACTTTTCACTCCTCATAGATGGAACTTAACACCCTCCGCAGTCAATGCAATGATTTGACAACAAAACTCACCGATCTCACGCAAAGACTACAATCGTTGGAAGAAGAAAAGGCTCTTATCGAGAAATCCAATGCGGTCCTTTTGGAATCCGTTAAAGTTGCCCAAACCCAAAAAGATCTCTACTCAGAGGAGCAGGAAAAAATTCAAAATATTCAACAAGCCGAAATCGAGAAACTAAAGAGCCTACTTTCATTTCGCGAACAAGAAGCCGTAGATCGCCTAGCCGCAATAAGGCAGAACCAACAACAAATAGAGAACTTAACCACCGAACTAGAGCGACTTAAGATGCTCGAGCCAATGGTGGAGGACCTACAGGTGAGTTCTTTTCAATATCTTTTCTTGTTCATTCGATTCAAGGCTTTATTTGGTTACATTAACGGGCACACTGTACATTCCACGCAAAGCCACACCTCACGAACCATTTGACATTTTTGTGTTTTTTTTTATGTTTGTGTTAGAAAAAAAATTAGTTGCCGCTTGAAACCGCTTTAGTTGTGTTTTAATTTTTTGTACATTGGGTACGTATATGGACATTTGTACACTAAAGGCTATTTATGACGACTTAATTTCTTTCAGGATGAACTGGAACGCTTCAGGCATTCAGCACAAATGGGTAAAAACAATCTCACCACAACACTTGCTGCTGTGGAGGAAGAGAATCGCCACCTCAAAATGCGCCTTCAGATTGTCGATCAGGCCCGCATGGATACCATTCTTTCTCTGGGTTCCGATGAGAAGATTCAAGCTCTTGTGCAAGAGCGTAAACTGCTTGAGCAGCATTTGGAAGAAGCCCACCTACAATTGTCGGATATTAAGAGCTCGTGGAGTGGACAAAATCTAGCCCTAGAAACACAGGTCAGCCGTTTATCCAAGCAAGTAGCAGAGGAGACTACAGAGAAGCGGAAAGCTCTCAAAATCCGAGACGACTATGGAGAGAAGGTCAAGCAACTGCAGTTTGACATGGAAAAGTTAAACGACGACCTTTTGCAGCGAGATGCGAAAGTGAGTTAAAAAAAATTGTATCTACCTCAGTTCAGTTTGGAGCTTTGTTTTTGTAGATTAAGCTGCTTGAGGAAGAGATCGACGAGTTGAACTTGGCATTGAAAGAAAGCCGTGATGAAGGCGAACAAGAGATACTTTGTTTTCGAAACAAACTTGTGAGTATCGAATAAGGATATATGAGGATGATTTGGAGGGCAAATATATTACTAACACCCCTTGCATTCACTTTACATGTTTGATTTGCTTCGTTTTATTTGTTTTAAGTACACACATCCACACAAAATTTAATTCATATCAATTGCATTTCATGTGGACTAACAAAGTTTGATGCATTGCAGTTATTTATCGGATTTAATTTCGCTAATTTGTTAAATATTTTATTGAATTTTTTGTAGAATTCTACTTTAGATTCTGTTTTATTTTAATAAATTTATTTTTTCGTTAACTTTGTATTTTGTTTTATTTTATATTTCTATTCTTCGTGGTGGAAGGCAAAACGCTCACCGTCTAGCGATAAACTCGAGTTACTGATTCCCCTTACATGAAGTTTGTCAGCAAGTAAATAATAACTTTATAATTAGTAGTGAAAAACATTGTGACTAAAACGTTATATTCGTAAGTTTCAGGAGATAGTCACAGCTATCAGGAATGTAACCGTTTGATTACAATATTAAGTTGAAAGAGAAAATCAATTTAATATTGACCAAGTAGGTTTGATCAGCGTTATAAACGAGTTTTTCTGGCATTCTGTCTGTCACACTAATATAACACAGTTTTCACATTTTATTGTTGCTTTTGGAAAGGAAAGTAATTTTTTAATCCTTAATTGGAGTATATTCTGCAGGTTTTTATTTTGAATTAAATAAACAAATTTATTCCTTCTGAAGCATTACTTCATTTTTATATGTTGGTGTTGGTTTTAAGGGTTTCCCATAGGCACGTTATGCGTGAAGTTGCCATTCAATCGAACATTTTCGCCCCGTTTTAATCACAATTTCGATAAATGACTGAGGCAGTAAACATTTCTTCACTCAAAAGAGGAATGGTTTCTCTGCTTGTGCATCACGTAACCTAGTCTTATTAAAAACAAACTCCCACATCCACACCTTTTAGTTTCGGCAGTAAAATATCGTTGATCATTGTAAGCTAGAACAACTCATTCATGGTTTCAGCCTTATCCGACTCAATTTCTATTTTCTCAAAACCTTTTGAGTAAATCGAGATTTAAAATAAAATTTCTTTCAGTATTTACAGTTAACCGAAGAAAATGAAAAAAATTATTTTAACTGATCTGAATGTGTGTAAGTCAGCTTAATATTAAAACAGAAGTTCCATGCTCTGCATCTCCAAGAACTTTATTCTATCACTGAGTTTATGCCCCTTTTAGAAATGATGTTATGATAGCCGTTTTATTAGAATCAAGGACACGGACATATGCTTTTTCGTTGTCAGGCATTCAAACATGTCTAGGTGGCAATAAGTTTTAAACATGTAAAATTAGAGGAAATAATCTTTCCAATCATTCTAAATGATGGGTGTTTTATTTCCATTGTTTCGGATATTATTTATTGCGCTTATTGAGTAAATGCAGATGGCTGCCTTTTTTGTTCTACATTTGCAACTTTAACGGTCTATTGAGTTGCTTCATTTACTTTCTTCTTTTTCCTCAAATTCGGTGGTGAATATGGTACTCGTTTCTTTTGTATCACATTAAAGTGATTTATAAAAAGTTGGATTCTTTACCGTCACTAAGAAATGGAAACTGAATAATTCCTTTAGATTTTTATGACCTGTTTAATTTTGAGGCTTTTTGAACAAATATATTTACTTAGAGTTGGTAAATGCTTCAGTGTTAATCACTCTAAGAATATAAATTCATTATAACTAACACGCTTAACTGTTATGCTTTAAAAAAAATCAAATGTTTGGCGCGAAAGCTCTGTTGAGAGAGATGGCTTCATCATTTGTGTGCGCTAGAGAGGGGTTACACCTACAACAAAAGTGTCTTTTTTTATAAAAAAAAAAGGGGAGTTACATGTAAGCTTCAGAAAGAGAATCGAATAAGTATTCGAGTTTTGCATGAGGTCACTTTTTTGTAAGCGTATTAAGTCAAATAATCTTGAGAACATGTTTATGTCTTTAGTAAATCTTGTTCACAAGTCACATATTAGTGCTGATTCAAATAATGTTATATCCAGTTCGGGCGTTCCCTAGCACTTTACCACGTTCTGTCTTTCTTTCTAATCGCTTTTTAACATCCGTTCCTAGGAAACACTCGAAAAAGAAAAACTGGAACTGAAAAACCGTCTCTTTGCCGCCGAAGAGCGTTTCACTGAATACGCAGAAAATTCCGAGCAAATTACCCAAACACTGCGTCAACAAAATACCAGACTTCAAGAGCAACTGACAGAGATTTCCAATTGCATGGAACTAGAAAAGGAAGAGAAACTTACTGCTCTGCTACGCAACGCTGAAATATCCCAAAGCGAGGAGATCCTTAAAAAAAAGCTTCGCATCGAACGCGACGAATCAAACGAACTGCAAGAAAAAACCGAAGAGCTCCAAATCGAACTGAAGGCGAAAAATTTGGAAATTTCAAAATTAAAAGTGGATAATGGCGAGCTACAATCTGTGATCCGAAGTCAAGAACAAAAACTTATGCATATCGACGATGTCAACAGGGAACTTAATGAGAAGAATAAGGTTTGTCTGGCTTGTTTTTATTCTTTCTCATATAAACATTTTTTTGGTTTTGCAGACGATAAAGAATTTAAATCAGCGACTGGCCGATATAAAGAAAACCGTTCAAAAAGAAATGCGCGGCAGCACAAGTAGCAATAAGTCATTTGATAATGGTAATACATTCGAGCCGCAATCGGGAAATGGTATTTATCCTTATCCGATGACGACGCAAGATGGCGGCATTGTCATGGACGAAGTAAATTTGAAGTATTTAAAGCATGTGATTGTTAAGTTCTTGACAAGCAGAGAGGTGAGTTTAATTTTTTTCATGCATAATTCTAATTCCTTCGTTGGGCGCCAATTCAATTGAGATACAAAACACTGATAGGCGAAAGCATAATTATGATTGTTCATTCACGATAAAGCTTACAGTCTTGGTTATCTGTGATCTGAGATCTAAAATAAATTTCGAATGGAGGGAATGGTGGGAAAAGCTGAAAGAGAAGCTTACATTGCAATTGTATGTCCGTTTCTCGTAAATGTTGGATAATATGTGTACATAAAGTAAAAAAACAAATTAAAGACAGTTACTTTGCAAAACAGAACGATTGAATTAATTTGTTTAAAAATTAAATTGGCATTCATGCCAAAAAACAGTGCTAAAAGCTTCTAGATCACTAAAATGCAACATAGTCTGGTAAACAAAACTGGCCTGCGTAATAAACTAAATGCAGAGAGGCCTGCTGTGATTTCTAAGACCAAATCGACAAAGCTGACTTGGGTCTGCAGTAAAGCGCTATTCAACTTGGCTAAAATATTGCAAAAGTACCCTATATATTAAGTTTATATATTTTTTGCTAACTGCTCACAAAACCTTGGACTTTTTTTTACTAAAATTTACCAAATATACATATGTAACCTATTACTCTTTCTCCATCAGGTTGAAGCTCGTCACCTCATACGAGCAGTAGCCACATTGCTTAAGTTGAGTAAGGAAGAGGAAAAACTTCTCCACGACACCCTCAATTGGAAAATGAGTTGGTTCGGTTCGAAACCTGACCACGGAACCGGCCAACGAGCATTCTCTATACCACCAAGTTAATATTGATTCAAAATGTATTCATTGTTCATATATAATAATTTATATATAAATTTATCAATATTTACATTAAGACAGCTATACTTTTCATGCATCACACAAATAAAAATTAAAGTAAAATTTAATTCAACCAAAATTTGTTTAGATTGAATAACAGAAAATAAGAAAAAAAATATGTAAATTTATGTATTCCAGTCGCGTTCATTTTGTAGACGACAATAAACCAATTTTAAAACTTCTGAAAATATATTATCACCACCTTATTCCAATAGAAATCATATCTGAAAAAAGCTAAACCGTATTACTAATTAATCTACTAGTGTATTAATTGATGGTATTTACTTTTGAACTGTTACAGATCTGTAGTCAAATTATTAAAAAAGGAACTAATTATGTAAACATTCCAAATGCAATTAACAAATTTTGTTATTCACACAATTCATATTATATATTACTATAGAAATTAATTTTAAGCATTGACTTTTGTTTTTGTTTGTTTTATTTTAAGTGTTAACTTGTACTGATTAAATAAAATAATTTTTTTAAAGCATGGTTGTGGTTTGAGTTCATTATGAGTAAGTGAACTGAAATATAAAACCAATGGACGTTTTCCAGAAAACGTAATCGCTTTGTTGAAGTTCTACTCCACACTTAATGTCGACGGTTTCGACACTTGCGAACGCGCCATCGCCTACTCATTGTCTGCACACGCAAGTTGCTGAATTGAAATCACACAGCACCACTGAAGCAACCCCAGCCAGACTTGACATCGGCATTTCGACATGAAAGATGATTTGGTTTTAAGAGAAGAACACATCTTTAGTATCTCTCTTGAAATCATTCAATAAAAAAGAGTGATTTCTCTTCTTAATCTATGAATTCTTCACTCTCGCTGAGTTGCACCCGAAAAGTGGATTGAGATTAAGCTAAGAAGTTGGTCACACGCATGCTTTTGCATCATATTATAAAACTGCTGATTCTTGCAACAATTAAAGAAAAATTTAATGATGAAGACTAAAAAACCTGACTAGACTAGTTGAATCTGCTTACAAATACTTTTGTCAATGAAATGAAATGCAATTAGCATTCAATTCAATTGGAATTTTTAGACTGCTGGCTGTGCACATTACAGTAGTATTTGTTTGATTGAATTATTATCAAATTATGAATTAACAGAGAAGAAAATGTGGAGACAAAAATAAATAAATAAGAATAAAACGATAATGCATGTGAAGAGCTTTCGTGATACCTAATATTCATAAGTTTACTTTGGAAGTTCTCCGTTATTCTCTATCTATCATACAATTACAAAGAGTCTTAACCGTAGGTGTTGCTTCTAGAAATAACGAAATTTTTATTGAATTTTGAAAATTGAGCATTTCTCAAGTCAAAGAATATTATCTCGTGAAGCCCGCAAATCCGACAATACTAATAATGGAGTAGGACTTCCCCCTTATTATCCATAATAAAAAAAATATTTTTTAGTTCTATATAAATTTTCTCTTTATTCATTTCAAAACTAAACGAATCATTTTCTTTGCCAATTAGAATGCGATACCAAATTTCAGAACAACAAGCCGGGAGTAAACAATTTCTTCAAGGTTCTTGATTATAAATGATCATACTTTCTTCACAATTTGCACGACATCTTCATCGTTGAGCACATGTTCAATTCCGACCTTCTGTGGCTGATGCTTAACGGATGAGCCCCACACCAAAGCGCTGAAATTACGGAAAGGCGTGAAATAATTACTTAAAATTTTCCTCGTTGCCGCTTACTATTTGAATTCCTTGGCTATGGACCGATGCAATTTGTTACAGAAATCTTCAATTGAGGTTCTCTCATTGTGCAGAACAATTGGCGACGAATAATCAGGCAGTTGGCCTTTTGGCTTTGTGTAACTGAAAGCAAACAAAAAAAAATAACAGAGTTCCTCATTAGTTTCTTCACACTCACATTCGGACAAGTCGGAGATATTCCCACATAAGCTCGAGTAAATCGTCGAAATTCCACCGGTGATGAGCCGAGATTGGTACACAGTGAGGGATTTTATAAATTACGTCGAGTTCTTCAATCGAAATTTGATCGATTTTGTTAAGCAGATAAATACAGGGAATGTAGATGCGGTTTCCCTCGATCACGTCAATCAAGTCATCACTGGTTGCATCGTAACGGAGCGTTATGTCAGCATTGTGGATTTTGTATTCCGAGAGAATGGTCTTGACCAAATCAGCGTCGAGCTCAGACTGGGGTACCATGCAATTAAAATTTACTCCACCTAGAATGGTGAACAAAATTATCCATCCCCAAAAATTTTACAATTGTATAGTATAGCCACCTTTGTCCTTCTTCCTATAATAGATATTTGGTGGCTTCTTATTGAGTCGAATGCCAAAACCTTCCAATTCATGTTCCAAAAGCCTTTTGTGTCCCAGTGGCTTAAGCACGTCCAACACCATGAATATAAGATTACACGTTCGTGCTACAGCAATAACTTGCCTACCACGACCCTTACCATCCTTGGCACCCTCGATGATTCCTGGCAAATCAAGCAACTGCAAACTGATAATTGCATTAACAGATCACGAAATAATTGTAATCATTTTCACCTGAATCTTTGCACCTTTATACTTGATACATCCTGGCACAGTTGTCAGCGTTGTGAATTCATAAGCGGCCACTTCAGAATATACACCAGCCAAGTTGGTCAACAATGTCGATTTGCCGACAGAGGGAAAGCCAACGAAACCAACTCGGGCATCTCCCGTCTTCGCAACTTCGAAACCTATACGATACAGAAACACTTGACTTTCTTTCCTCCTTTTGAGATTTATTTTTGTCTTACCCTCGCAAGTAGCACCACCACCACCTTTCGGCGAGATGAGCTCGCGTCGCAATTTAGCTAATTTCGCTTTGAGTAAACCCAAATGACCCGATGTTGCCTTATTTTTTTGCGTCCGAGCCATCTATTGAAAACAGAAAAGGTTAACTCTTGGCCGATAACACTTCAAGGCGGTGAAAATCACCTCGGACTCGATGGCTGCTATTTTTTCCAATATGGTACTCATTCTCTACAATTCTTATTGACAATTTTTCAAATTTATAATCAATTCAATTAATAAATTATTGATACACGTTAGACCACCAAGTAGAACCTAAATCGCGTGGACGTTTTCACCTAATGTATTTTGTTTCAGTCAAATGTCACAATGACACTTCTCCAAATGGTATAACTCGAGTCTCAATCCGAAAAGAACTGCTCCCGCAACGAAGCCATGTTGTTCGACTACAGTTATATTTTAAAAATTTCAAGGAAAGAATCACTTAGATATAAATTGTGTCTATTTAAAAATGGAAAACTACGGAAAAATGCGAAAAATTAGTATAATTCCAGATGAATAACAAGCCATGTTCCTAATTGAACTTTATTTCAGTTCGCAAGGAGTCCAACTCGATGAACAAGTTTGTCCGGGAATTAGGTCAAACGAAAACCAATGACGACTTTCTCAAGGCTCAGAATATAATGCATCCGAATACCAGCCAATTTCCAAATATGTCCAAACTTTCATTAAGGCCGCAACAGAAACTGGCTCCGATTTTCCACAAAGAGAATTTTCCGCGTGGGAAGAGAAAACAAGCGAAACCGACGAATGATATGGAATATCTTCCGGTTCCGTTGCCAAAAAAACCTATGCTCGCAATCGGGCACAAAGTCGTGGAAGCTTCCCAGTTGAAGACCAAAGCCCACGAATCACGAATGAAGATGGGGAGGGAGCTAGTGGCTATAACTGGGACTGTGGAGTTTGTTGTGAAAATATTCAAGCTTTACCCGGATCTGAAAGCTTTATATGAAATTTACGGTAACAAACCACCTTGTTACGGAATAAAAATTGCTTAGCTTTGCTTTTTAGGTAATATTATGAAGATAACTAAGGGAAAAATACGCTTCGAGCATATAATTTTAATGAGAAGTGAAACTGGACCGGTATTGCAAGCGTTTTACTTTGATTTTACAGATTTACTTACGAAGCTTCATCCAGGTAATATGTAGAAATTTACATAATTTTTTTCTTTGTTAACATCTTCATGGACCTGGTACATTTGAGTCGCCGAACTAGGTGAGGAAACGCCGGGAATCCGAGGTGAGCAAGTTCGGGTCTTGTGAGAGCACGACAGGGGCATGTTTGTTGCTCTTCTTTCTCACTTAGTTTCAATTTCCTGGAGTGTGTGCAGTTACCAGACTTTGTTCGCATTTAATCGAAACTATTCGAGGCAGTGTAAGAACCTTTTAGTGGAAGTGTTTGTTTCATCATCTCAATGCCTTTGCGTCCTGCAACCCAATATTGTAACCTATTGCAACTTATTGCATTTATCGCCACCTTGCTGCTGATAACACTTTTGAGCTCGTTTTGATGACGAGTGAACACTTATGCCCTGCGTGCGAATGTCGGAAACTCTACTACAATGCCTTTGTATTTTTCTTTGCGTAGAATACAAATGCGCCTGTCAGTTAGAATATTGTATGCATTTGTTGGTCTAGAAATACTATTTTTACCAAATGATCAATATGTTTTACATTACTTTGCTTTAACACGGTGTTAAACCTATCCTATCCTGTACTAATTCTTTGCTTTTTTAGATTAATAGATATATAAATTGATATCTTATTTACCTTACGAAAGTAAGGTGCCGTGCCTTTTGTCTCCAGTTTTTCAAATCGTATAACCTACAGTTGTGAATTTCATGTTTATTTTATTTTAGCCAGCTCAATTCGCTGCGTTGGACAATTCAATCGACAAAATCGCTTCCATATCCATAAAATTGAAGAACTCCTCAACCCCAGCAGCGAATACAATACACTACTTTCCAGAATCCAGAACGTTTCAGCCTTTGCCCTCCAGCAGGCCCAGAGAGAATAAGCCAAAAATAAAAAATACTTTCAAGAAATCATTTTAATTTTAATTTGTTAAGTTACATAAATAAACATTTAACATTAATGGATGTCAGTGAAATAGGTTTACACAACTCTTACAACCAGAACAGCTTATGATTTTCAACAATAAATCTTTTTCACTGAGGAATACGTACAGGTATTTTGTTTGTTTAATTCTTAAAAAAATAATAAGTAATTTGTACTGTAATACTTTTTCTTCCGTTTATGTTATAAACTGAAATAAAATCTTCTTTTGTCACTCGAAGGCACATGTGTTTTGAGTGTTAGTCAACATTTAAATAATGATGCCAAGTAGGGCTTATTCAAGGTCCCATAGCATCAAAGCGCTTACAACTAATCCTCCTGCAATGGCTGTCAAGTAACCCAAATGAAGAGAGCTGGACTTTTGTCGACGATATCTGGAAAAATATATGCAAATATATAAATGAAATGCCCTCTGGCTATTCGTAGTTACTTACAGCATCTTGGACCGGGGTGAGAACGGCGATGGTGGGATCACTCCTGGGACATTGCTATCTAGGTAGACTAGAATGAACGAGAAGACTGAAAAGGCAATGCCACAGAGGATAGGATTGATTTTGTTTTGAACTTCTGTGTATGCTGCCCATTGAAGAGCTTCGTTGAGCTTTGCTTGTGCGATTGTTCCAATGTCGTTGATGCTCTCTTTCGTAACGTAAGGCACTAGGAATGAAATTTACATAAGTTTTCCTCAAAGATTGATTGATTGGAGACACACGTGCGTGAGATGTATGTTGTATGAGAATGCAACGTAGCAGTGACCTTCAGGTATTAATTAATATGTCAAATGTCTTAATATGGATACATTGTTGAATTTTAATTAGACTTTGTGCACGCAAGCAGTATAGTGATTTTGTGTCTATATATGGAAAGATTTTGATGCTGTGTACGCTTCGGTATATTTAAGAAGCCTATGCATCGAGAAGTGGGTTAAATTTTGGGTTTCTTTTGTGGGAAATTTTACATCTGAGACGATGAGATAGAGAAAACGCACTATAGATAACATAGGTCCACATTGTACGAATATGCAAAGTTCACTACTCACAATGCCTCAGCGCAGAAAGCACAATAACTCTTGGAGGAATTAACTCATAAAAAATAAGTAAGAACTCTTCATCGACTCGTGTTTATCTTGCAATTAATTTATAATTCAATAATTATTTTTGAAGCCCACTCAAATGTTCATAAACAAGATGATGCTAGATAGACAATTACTCAAACTCTACTTTCGGCGTGTTCATGACTGATTTTGTCTAAAACAAATGAATCGTTTTATTTTGTAAAGAATTACCTTGTTTTTTCAAGTCTTTGTTTTTTTTTTAAAGGGTTTGCGGAAATAAAATGGCATTCAGGTATATAGAGAATTCGCCGGATTCGTGATGGATATTGAGCATTTGTTAAGTGTAAAGCCGAAGAGGTATATCTTAGTGGTCTTGCAAAAGGGAATTAACTAATATCGGCAAGGGCAAATGGAGCGAATTGAGACGGAGTCTGAGTAAAGTAAAATTTTTCTCTATAAGATTCTATGGAATCAAGCGGGTCAGGTCGACAGATTGCCAAAGAAAGCGAGGACCCCCTACTAATTCAGACTTTGTGTCTGAATAGGTGTCTACAATTTAAAGAATAAGACCACCGGGCTCATATTTTTTTTCTCAGCAATCGAAGGATACTACAATAGTATTTCATCAAAAACAATAGCTTTCTTTTAAATGCAACTGTGCATGTTACACTTATATGAAATCAAAAGTTTACTAACTAAATTCGTACTACCCTAAATATTTTTATTAATAAGTAATATTATTTCTATCAACACAGTCTTCTAAAATTGAGATAAATTTAAGCTTTAGAAATTGCCTATCTTGACTGTTGAACGACAATTCCAGTTTTTCTTCAAAGAGTCTAGAGCAAATAGCCGAACAAATCGTAAAAATCTGTTTACGTCTCTTGGCTAACTGACACCGATTAGCGACTATTTCTGAATAAGTTCTGACAGAAGTAGGCTTGTTTGAAAAGAAACTAATAACAAAAAAGTTTGAAAGATTCAAATAAATAATTTGCTTCATAAAAATGTGAGTCGATAAATATCACCCGACATTGATTAATACTATTTTAATGTCATTATTGCTATTTTTTGTAAGCACTAAGCAGTATCACCTAAAGTCTGCCATTATAATTGATTATTACGAAAAGGTAGAAAGTAAATAAAAAACGAAGCTAAAAAGCTTGAACATATACGAAAACACCGATAGATATGACCTAAGGCCAACGTCAACAGTAAATTCATAAAGTCAGTGCCTTTTGCTATTTACTCGAAGAATGAATATTCGTACGTACATCCAGTGTGTGAGATCATCAGAATGGTAATCTATTTTTGGCACTCTATCGATAGATTTTATAATGCACTTGTGTGCTACTCCATGTTGAAGAGAATGCGGAATAAACAAACCTTGAACTAAAAACAGATATTCATTACAAAAAAAAATATTGTGGGTATTCTTAAAATATATGCACACCTCGGTCACCAACAAACATATCACTTTGAAAATGATTTCACCAAAAATCCACAACACTTGAACTTACTTGATAGAATGGAAACTTTGCATCCAATCACCACAAGGACTATAAGAATAGGAAGGGCTTGCAACTTGGGATTGATTGTGTTCACTGTGCCGTATATTTTGTCGGTATTGTATATGGGTTTGACCGGTTCGCTATTGGGAACTGTTTCACCTGCTGTCGCTGTTGCGATTGCTGCACCGATCTCATCTGCCCGACTCAACCCAGTGGTTAGTATTGGAGACAGTGAATTGAGTAGAGATGAACTTATGCCTCCTCCTCCACTGTTTCCTGTACTGCCATTCATTGAGTGTCCGTTTAGAGAGTTTTTCCGCAAGTATACAGCCGGAGAGACCATATTTTTAATCCAAATTAAGTGACGAGAGAGCAATTGCTAGTACTGCGCTCGCTAGTTGAGCTTTTGAAATGAATGGAGGAACAAAAACAAACCGCACGGCAAAAAGTAAATAAACAGAAAACATATGTTAGTGAATAATTTGCAAAACAAATTTATGACTCATTAATTGAGACCGGACGGGAAGGAAAAGAAAACATGAAATTTGTAATGTAAACAAATCACACGAATCTCTACGCAACCGACTATCGATGACGCAATTGCAAAATGACACTGCGTAGGGGAATTCAAAATCTAAACATAGTGCCGTCATTTGTGTGACAGCAGAGAGTTTTTGGGCATTGTTCATCATGGGGTATCTATTACTTGGGTGTATCGTCTGAAAGGGCTCGTTCGATTTGTGTTTGAAATTTGTTGGTATTATTTGCTATGATGCCCTTGCAATGAAGTTTTACGCTGTTAGAGTACTTTTTTCGTTTTTCAATGCAATCTAAATTAAAGTGGAATCTATTCAGACGGTTCGTTTTTAATGCAGTTGCTAAAAAAAAAACAATATTCATAAAAACTATAAACAGTTTCAATAAACCTACTATGCATACTTAACATAATGGCTTCCACTGGTGCAGAAGGACGAGACCAAATTATGTTTATTGATTCCTCAAACTTACTTACCAGGCCAACGATCCTTAGACGATCTGTGCCTGAGCTAAAGGTATGCTGCTTCCAGTAGGCAAGACGAAGCTTTTTGGCGCCTACAAGTCATTTATCTTGGAATCGGAGGTTCAGTCTATAATTGGCCGTGAGTCTTGTTGCTGTGATTCCAAGACACGCTTAACTGGTGTCTTTCCTAAATTGATCAACATTATTTTATCTTCTAATAAATTCTTCTTCATCGCAGGCAGCACCGTATGTCCGACGGATAATCTTTCTTTCGAACAACACTTAAATCTGTTGTGCTGTCTTACTAATCGTAGACTAATCGTGGTCTAATAACTGTTTTGGAAAGCATAAGTTTAGCACCAATTTCCTATGATGAGTTTTCATTTGATATCCACCCAGATGTCGCGTATGAAGGTGATTTTTGTCGCAAATGGATAAATTTCTTTTCTACGCCGCATTTGATGTTTTGTCCCAGCTTGTAGTTCAACGGATCGATTCAAAATTTTGGGAATTAAAATAATTTTTGAGTGTTAGACCTGACATTTATTGTTGATTACAAACTGTCCACAAACTCAAAAGAAGAAAATCAATTACAAACAAAAAATAAACAATTATTCTCAAAAAATTGATTTCGGTCAGAGTTAAGATCATATTCGATATTCATAGCCCAAATACATGGGGAATGACGGGATATTGGAAAGACTTAGATAGACTGAAAAAAATCTGAGCTTATAATTGTGGACGAATTTTCAAATCTGGATCGATGTCTGGTGACAACCTACCTAGGCGAGATAAACTTCAAGGATTCTCCAAGTAGCTTAAAGTACATCTACTGAAGCAACTAGATGATAATGTGCAATTGAGTTAAAAATAAATTTAGTTAAGACAAATATTAAAACATTGCAAAAACAATTCCCTTGACCAAAAGATTCTTTCTTCTTTTTAACGCCATAGCTAAGTGGCAAAATTTTGCCTAAAATAGGCACTTTTATGTTTGCTGAATAAAATTATAATCCATCCTTAATGTATTCCCCCTACACTCGGCTGTCACACTTGGCAACCGATGCCTTTTGTCCTTTCAAAACATTTCACGTCGTTTCGACCATAGACGGCATCGACGATCGTTAAAAAAGTACCAGACATAGGATCAGTGGAGAAGAGACCAAATGCGCAAATCGTATCCATAATGATTTGAAACGTACTATCGCAGAACAACAAATAACTCCTTGTGAAGAACGTTCTATTTTTGCTAAGTATCAAACATAGAATACATATCTGATGTTGCTGCCTTAACATTGTGAACATATTCTGTTTTTTTTTTTGTCATGCCAAAATTTGGAAATTGGGCTCAATGTTTATGTACGTATATTTTATCGTTTGCACATGTGTAACATAACTATGTACATTTCCGCCGTCTTTTCTTTGGTTTTCCTTCATATTTGAATTCTTTTCCAGATTCTCTATTACAAAAACAAAAAAAGAATTGCATAGAATTGCATAGGCTGCGAAACTACGAAACTTTGACGCTTAAAAAGATTTCAAGAAACGATACAAATTGTAAGCAATCCTTTAAGGCAACAAGGACAATAATTATACACTCTTGAGCCTGGAGTTGGTTTTGCATGCAATTAAGGCTGTTATTTCCTGAACTTTTCTTCATTTATTGCAGGAAAATCGCCCTGTCTGTAAGATAGCACACGTAGCTTCTTTATGAACCACTGATTTTGTTAGCAACACGATGAGCTATGTTTAAGCTGAATGCTCATAGTGAAAAATAATTTGGTAATAAAAGAATTTGAATTGATTTTTTTTTCATTTTCGCTCGCTACATGAAAGAGCAATCTTGTTTCTTTAAATTATCACTCTTTAATGCACTTTTAAACTTCAAAATTTGTATGTTTCTTGTTTTTTTTTTTTAACTTAGAAGCATGACTTCTTACATTGTTTCTTAATCATTCTAACAAAATTGTCTGGTGAAAGGATTTCGACTTTCATATCTTGCCTTTAACTGACTCATTGTCATCTTCCGCATTCAAACAAAACTTCTGTGCTTCCGATAAACCTAATGTCTGACAACCAACTTATCAATTGAAAAGTTTTATTTGTTCTTTTACTGAAGTATTTTGGTCCATATCTTCGCAGAAGGTTGGAGTGAGTAACATGCGAAGTTTGCGCTCTCTGGCAAGGATAAGGAGATCGCCATAGTTCTGGTTGGCAGAGAGTCAAAAAAACAGTTAAAACATAAAAAACCTGATTGATCGCATCTTAGCTTTTTTACTGCCTTCATCATCATAATGCTGGTGTCTTTTTCGCATTACAAGCAAACAGAAGATGCGGGGCTTTTTAAGGATTTCATACTTATCACATATTTCACACCTTAAAACAATAAAACTTACAAATACAAATACGAGTACATCGGATATCGCCATCAATAGTTAGTTGGGTATAATATTAGTATTATTAATAGTATGCATTTTTACAATGAGAACCTATGTGAGTTAAGCGAGTTTTTCATCTTTTTCCTTCACAAGAAGAAGAATAGGTGTTCAAAAAAAACTTTTTTTCAGTATAACAATACAATGCTGATATTTCATTAACGAATATTAATGCGAATATTTTTCGCATATGATTAGTTTTGTGATTAGTTTTAAATTGTGCGGCAGTTAGTCTCTTCGCTCAAGCATTGTTTGGTTTCATGTTATAAACTGCTAAAAGGACTAAGATGGATTTTTCAAGCTATTGGAAAATTGTAATGAACATGATTCCACCATTTGAGCTTCTGACCTGACGTATTTTTACTCCCAAGTTTTTGCAATAACAGAACAATATTGTTTTTCCAAAACCTTTAACAGGATAACTAGATTTTGGTTACTTTAGCAGATCGTATTCTCATCAATGTATATACACAGAGGTACATTTTTTTTTGTCATACCTCTTTTATTTTGAATTTATATACTAAGAGCCAAAAGAATTGGGCGATTTAATGCTGTATGAACGTTGGATTTGACCTCAAGGAGCAAACGTTTTCCCGCTTCTGTTTTATTCCATTAAGGTATAGTCTCTTTTGCAAAAAAAAAATCAACAAGTAGTCTAACATTTCGACCGCTTATTGTCAAACCTAGCCCCTCTCAACAAGTCGTAAAATATTTGATTGGAGAAAAAAAAATTGTGTCAACAGATGCAAGACACAATTCTCAGTCAGTACCAGCTGTAGAACTAGACAGTAAAGGTGTCCATAGGACGTACTTCTTAAATTTATTAAATTATGTATTTTGTTGCCAATGTAGTAACATTTATATTTTTTCGTTTGCGTAACATTTTTTAAAAATAATTAAGCCAACTTTCAATTCACTGAGTTTAGAGAAGAGTACACAGTTCGAAATCGCAGGTAAATTAAATTTTAAGTTAACCAATGTTAAGTTTGTATAAACTTTTATTAAACATTGTGTTCTAAAAACAAGTTAAACAGTTTATTTTTCTTGTTCATAAAATAAGATAGATTGTAAAGATTTTTGCAAATTTGCAAACCTATTAACCCAATTAATGCAAAATCTGAAAATATTGATTTTACCCAAAACTGGGACACGTTTATGGCACTGATAGGGAGCAGAAGCCTTGAGAGGGTGGATTTTTATTCCTATTGAGTATAAGCTTTTGTGTATTACATGTTTGGACATTGTTGTTGATTATTTGAATATCCGGTGATAGCAGTGATAAGAATGAGGCCGACATTAAATGGAGGAAGTAATTAGGCGCAAATTGGCGGAATCATGATTTACTGCAAATTGCAACCATTCGATGGATGTTAAAGACACATTCATGGTATGTACATTTACCTTGTCTGCTTATTGAAAACTTTAAGATTTTGCTGCGTCGACGATAATTTTAAACTTGTTAAGGGTCTATTCCTTGCAATGCTTTAAAAGTGAACGTTACATTGTTGGTCAGATATTCGCTCACGCCCCAGATATAATATTCAACCTCTTTTAGTTTTTCCACATGAATAGACGACGATAGCAATTCCCCAGATTTACGTTTTATATGGAAGGGATTCTTTTGAATTTATTCCTTCCTAATAACAAAAAAGTGCAATTATTTTTTCCTCGTTACGATTCTGACGCATACTCCGCAGTTATGTTGCCTGCCAAATATTATATTAAAATATTTGTCCGTTCAATTCCCAACACTATACAACTCACCGTTTGTATAAATATCATAAGTATACACTACAATTTTATTTAAAGAAGCCCAAATTTAACAAAAAATTGTTTCCCATAATCGTCGTTATAAATTCATTATTCCGTGCGATTTTGAAAAACACAATTCTGATTTGTTCCGACGTTCTGCACACATAACATCCAAGGGTATGTTTGTTGAGATCTTTGCTGTGGTCAACAATTTTACTCAGCTTGCAAATGAGCCCATGCGAATTATGCGGACATTGATAGCATATTCCAACGCTGCAAGTATCCTAGACTAAAGGTACAGCATCAGCTTAAGCAGCTTTCAAGCTGATAGATCATGAGCACTTATAAAAACAAATGTGATTGTCAGCACTGGACAGAGCAGACATGCTTCCCGAAGATTTGTTTAACATTTTTTTAACATTTTGACTTCAACATGGGTTGTGTGAGTTAGGAACTTCTAGATACAACAAATCAAAGGAGGGAAGATCGATTCAAATACTTCCATTTCGCGTCCAGTCTGGTTTTATGAAGGAAATGTTATGGTTCGTTTGGGTTTTCTGTAGGCTTTTGATCGGACGCTTTTTTTCGATCGGACCAAGCCTTATTGGTTCTCTTTGTAATTCTCTGGGTGGATTTAAGAACAATCAATGTAGTATATTATATATAATAAAATGTAGAGCCATGACACCTTACTCGCATAAGGATACCATTGATTACCGGCTTCGCATGTTGAGAGTCCTACTGTGGACAAAACACCAGCAACGGAGGCGTTGCTCTTATTTTCTAAGGTCTTCAAAATTATTTTTGTTCGTCGTCACACAATCTTCACATAATAAGACAAACTTCAAAAAGTGTAACTTGAGCTCCGTGATTTATAATGTATTGGTTCTGTTCTGGAAGCGCTTGAACTAATAAAAAAATTGTATTTCCAGCTCACAACTTTAACTTCGACTACATACAGTAGAGCAAATCATATCATAATGTCAAACAATAATCCACAAAATACTTTTGTTACGTTAGCAGCCGTACTATTAGTTTTAGTAACACTTTATTTCACGACCAACGCTCTCAAACGTACCTACGAAAGCAATCAATTAAAGATTGAAGAGGAAACTCGACAGCGTGAGCTTGAAAAAGAACATGCGCGCATGGTAAGGCAACGATTAGCAGAAAAGGAGTTACAGCGTCAAGCAGACATATCAGCTAAATTAAAAGAGCACCAACACTTTTGTTATGACTTACAAATATTTACTAATGAAATCAAAAACAAAGAACAACTTAAACAGCCAACCTCAGATTTGGAATCTTTTTCAATGAAACTGATGCAATCCAAAAAGACTTTACGCAAAAAAGAGTTGAATAAAACTCAACAACCTAAGAAGGGTGCCTCAACTGAGCCCATCATCTATCTTTTTGTACTGGTTTTACTATATCTATTATTAAGGGCAACATCAGATATCACTCAGCATTTTAAGGAGGTAAGGGATATTGCAACAAAGTACAAAAATGTTGAGTTATTTCAAAATTAAATTTCAATGGCTTTCAGCAATCCAAAGGAGACAAACGAAACAATCGTCGTTGTTCTTTGCAAGTTTATGCAGCTATGAAGAACGATCGACGTTCATCCAAAGGTATTAGCTTCTTACATATTATTTTTAAATATTTTAAGCCTTAATTTTAAATTATGAAAAATAAATATATTTTCCTCTTTATGTTAAATCAATATATGTAATTGTTAAATGTTATTATTTGTAAATATATTAAAGAAAAAAAGAAAATACTTTAAACTCTGTCTTTCTTGTATCTTTTCTCTATTTTTCCCCAATTTTTGTTCAAACACATGCAACTGCTTATCTTCGTGAACATCAGTGTTTTCACCTTTAATTGAAGAGTTTTAATTGTAAATGTAGTCGTTTAAAAAATATTACTTTTATGTTTAAAGAAAACTTTATGTTTTTGTATTCAACTAGATATAGTATTTTTTGTCATTTTAAATATACTTGTGTAGTAATGTATTTATTAATTTCTAAATTTTTGTGATTCTATTTTTTTTTATTTTTCTACGGTCTTTTATAACTTTTTATTAATAAATATATATATTTCAAGTAAATAGACTTAAATTAAAAAAACGAACTATAAATTTAAGCATGCGTCCAGCTTCAAAACTGAAGAGCAAATAAGACAGATGCATCGGATAATTCTCTATTGGAAGCTCGTCTTAAGGTTCACAATTAGTGTTTAACGTGCCCCAAAAGCTTCTTCGTGAAAGTTGTATTATTGGTAATTGATTCAGCGGTGTTTTTCACTAGCCACCGATTCGGATTGTAGACAACGTGACATACCTTTGAATACCAGTAGGTAATATATGGAGCACTTGAGGCAAAATTAAAAATGCGATCCATGCACACTTTTTATTTGGCACTCATAGCAAAGATTTTCTTTTGGCTCCTATGAGCCTAGCAATGGGTTTGGCTGCCAGCGGTGTAACGAAATTTCTGACCTTTTATATGATCTACCTAGATAAGTAGCTTATTGGGTGTAATTTGTCACTGAAGCCGATTCAAGCCATGCTGCTGCTTTTATAGCCACTTTTAAGGAATTGTAATCTTCATGTTCTTGGGGTTTAAATAAAAAGACTATATGTCTATTATTTGCCTATGATTTCCCCGATAATATTGCCTATAGAAAACTCGAATGACTGTTGCCATTCAGCAAGAAGTTGTGTTATAGACTTCGTAAGAAATGCTAAGAATTCATATATAGTACATCCACCTTGCATGTTCTGGAGTTTGGACAAAACTAGTTGTAGCAAAAACGTTTGCTGATCGCTCGAAAAGAATCCTCGCAAGGCTCAGATCCTTTTTGCCGGATACTGTTCATTTGCAAGCAGGCTTTCAGACACTTCCCCTATTTCTTTCGGATATTCGAAACTTTTGTATATCAAAAGGAGAAAAAGTTCCGCAAGAACAGAACATCGAAAAAGAAAAAGAAAAATGCTTAACAATTGGTAACTACCATCATAAATGCATTTACCTTTCTGCATAACAGAATTAGACGAAAAAAAAAACTTATATTTTTTTATATTATATTATATTTTAAAATTGTTTTCTTTCACAACTTACACGGCATGTCGCACTCCCTTTACTTTGAATTTACAATCTGTTCAAGACCATCGGTAAGAAAAATAAAAAAAAAACAGCCTAGATTTTTTTTTTTTCGAAAACTTAAATGTTGTGTCTATTCTCTCTATTCTGTACCTTTGTGTCACAACATTTTTTTGCACCATAACGTTCAAGGATACAAAAACTATCTCAAATTGAAGAAACTCGGCTGCTCTCCATGAATTATCGATCGAAATCAGTTGATCGACCAATACTCCAGCGTTCCAAACGTATTTATCCAAACTTGAGATCATATACATCTGTAGATGAACGGCCTAGCTGTTCCAGTAGCTCCCTAAAACTTGCGGAAGATCTGACCGAGAATGAAGTCACCCCAAAGAATTTGACTTTGCCAAACTTAAGACCAAAGAGTGTCTTAGTTGCCGGTAAGTATTACACAAGCCAGAATTACGTTTCGGCTAAAATTAAGATTGTTCTTTTGCAGAGGTGTCCTCAACAAGAAGATGCTCAGTGCCATCATTGAGCCTGCAACAAGTAGGTGCTTTAAATTTACGAACAGCATCAATTGAAATAGTCGCGGAAGAAGATCTTCTTGGCGTGGAAACAAGAAAAAGACATCGAATGATTCATCGGCACTGAATTGGGTTCTTACGCATTGAGATGAGAAAAGCCAAGATAATTCTTCAAGCAACGTTTTTACTATTTATCCGTCCTTGCTTACTGACAAACGATATTCCCTTATATGTTGCAAGTTCGATTTGTTTTAACTTTTAGATACTTAATATTTGTCTAAGATGCTTATGTGATTCCCAAATTAAAGACTTAAAATAAATAATAATACGGAAGTTGTCTAAGTTTTGACTTCAAATATTAACATCCTTAATGAATCATTAAATAAAATGACCACCCCGGTCTTGATCTTCCATTATACACTTGGTCGTGTTTTTTTCTAACAATCTCGCAGGGAGTTTGATAAAGAAACATGAAAAGTTGTCAAGAAATGCGACCAGTTTTTCGATCAAATGTGGAGTGTCAACTTAAAAATGAAATGAATAAATGAAGCTTCTTAAAGAATTATGAAAGCCTATATTGTAACAAAAAAAGTTCTGATATGCATTCTTTTTTAAAGAAATAATGTAACGTCATTCGTCAAAACGATATTAGAAACGTTTAAGATGAGTTGTAAAAACAATGACTTATGAGCGAATTAAGGGATTGTTCAAAACTCTACGTAATTCATGACTTTCTGGACTCCAAAGAACGCTAAAACCGTAATGAAGATATTCAAAGTCCGTGAGCAGCGAGCGACAGCTAGGAGATTTTCCGAAAGTGTATCCCAATATCTATCAAATCTTCATATTTCGGGCGTTCTTGAAGAACACAGAAGTTCCAAATCGATACACACAACGGACGGAAACGATTTCACCGAAATCTTTGATGCCTTTGAGTGACGCGCTTTCTTGTGATTTTTTAAAGAAACGATCTTTCATACATCTACCCAGCTTACAGATACATTGTATGTGCAGGCGACATTGACATAATTGGCGGAACATAGGTGGTAAAGGAAGTCAGCCAACTTAGTGTACGCAAGCAGATGGTAGTGAACTAGTGGAGTAAGGCTCTACCCGCACTTAAAGTAAGTAAGTTGTGTGAATTTAAAAAGCCTCCTATGAAACTGTCTAGTATCAATGGGGAATAACTTCAATTTTATTTTAGATTTTTATTCAAAGTTCTTTTTATAAACTCGTTTACATAAAAAATGTCAAGACCAAAATATGCAGATGCGTCCGATTCAAAACCTGCCAAGGACTATGTTCTTATAACAATTGCGGAGAACAACGTTTTGCAAGCAAAAAATGAGAATTTGATACAACGTATACGAAATTCATTAGTTTTCATACATGGTACGTTATGCGCTGTAGCTTGATGTACATATATTAATCAAGATTCCGTGCTTTAAAACAAACTTACAGATGCAGAGGATGCAATTCAACGAAGAAACAAAGAGATTCTTGATTTAAAAGAGGTTTCGTATTTCCTTGAATTTTTATATACCCACCGTTAAGCTGTGAACTTCATATTTCGAAATTTTTAGTGGATATCTTACCTAGCTTGTGAAAAAATGCCTAAACCTTTTCAACCCGAGGCAATTCGAAAGTACTTTTTCAAGACCACTGTTTTCGAGGAAGATGACATTGAAAATACCGTGATCTGGCTTTTGGCTGCTAACGAGCGCAGTATTTTGACACAGGACATCGATGCTGTAAACTTGACTAAAAAATATATTAAACGAAACAGAATAGACTTTGGGGAACAGTACGACGTTCGAGTTAGGGACGCTATGGAGGTAACGATTTATTTGAAATTTGTTAAAAATGAGGTTGCTCTAGCTGGCAATTAATGGCTAGATATCGAAGAGAATTCAAAATTTCTTAGAGGATCCTAATGTTAAGTTGCCAGAGAGGGTGCTCCAAGACGTGATAGAGGTGAGTGTGTAAATTTTGAAGGAATTTATATGTGGTAAGAAACATATATATAAAGTATCTTTTTGAAAAGTGTTGAGGTTTATTCCAAGAAAATAACCAAAGTACACTTGAAATGTCCAAGGTACTCCCTAAAGTGAAGCATTTGCAAATTGTTCATATTAATTCTTTGAGTAATGGAGCAACTCTAACTTAGAGAACAGAAATTATGTTTGTAAAGATAATTTGCTACTAACATCGGAAATATATTTACAAGTCAAATAATTAAGACTTGTTAGTATATAGTATAGTAAAAACCAACGAATTTTGTATCTACACCGCAAATCCGGTTCAGCTTAGCCGCGTGAGCAATTCAGAAAAAGTTTCCACAAGCTCTTTCAGACATATATTAGATTTCAAAAAGAAGATGATGCATTATATGACTTCTTCAAAGGTTACTCCGCATGACAAGTGATAACACAGAAGGCACAAATCTCAACACAATCGGGCCGCTTTCATACGCAGACGAAATCAACATTCTTCAGTTCCTACCAGTGCACCATTTCGTACGTTCTAAAAGCAATTGAAGAACAGGCATAGCAGTTGGGCTTGAAGTAAATGGCTTAACAAGTCGCCAAAAATAAAAAAAAAACATTCGTCCACCATCTAGGACAAAACGCCACTATTGACAACAATGACTTTGATGTGGTTAAGGAATTTATCTCTCTCGGAGTTAACATTGATTCGAGGAATGCAACCTTATTCGAGATTCGACGAAGACTTAAATCGCTACTACTTAGTTAACGAAATAAATGGACTTAAAATTCGTAGACGGAACGCGTTCTCAAATCATTAATCCTCCCACTTCTGATTTTTGACAGATACAATCTTTGTCGAACATTTTGTTATGTGGCTGCAGAGCAACAATTTTCAAGACATCGACTGTACTGAGTCGGCCCATTTTTGATTCACAGACCACAAGCCGAAGGAAGATCGAACATTCGTTAAAAGGATCAAACTATTCCGCTAAGTAACCAAGAACTAATTGAGGGACATTTAAGGTAAAAGCTGAGGCTCAACATTGGGACCGACTCTTTTAATCTATCAAACGAATGAGTAGATTCGCGTTAAAAAAGATTATAATTTTATAACGATGATGATCAAATGATATCGCAGTTATTGCGTTCCTCTTTTTGTGCTGTAATTTTGAAGAATCTTGCTCATATTTCCTTAATTAGCAAACATTTTATGCAAATATGGTTATACATGTATTGGAGAATTAAAATTTTAAGCAAATTCCTAAAACTTATGACCAAAACTTCTCACATTTAACTTAATTTTCATAGTTGAAGTACAATGCCTATCAGCAAATCAACACTTATATTGACAATTTGACGTACAGAGTTCTTTGTTCGGAAAATGCATACATGGAGTAAGTTTTTGTTTAAATTTTTCAGTATCCTTTTTTTTAACTAAGTTAATTCGACAGTTCAATAAGTGTCACCACAGCAGAATATTCATATATGGCCCAAAACTTCGACATTCATATTTGGACGTTCAAAAATGTTCCAATATATTTGGATCCTCAAGAGTATTGACCCAGAATTGGAAGCATATATAATTTGGCATTAACTATTACATTCTAGCACTCCGTTTAAAGAGGTTTATATGGATCAAACGAAGACCGGTTTGCTTTTGCCGTTTAGTGTCCTTTGTAGGAACATGGTCATAAGATGTTTGCACTGTCACTTTGACCATTTTAGCCCGCACGCTAGGTTTTTTGAGTTGCCAAAAATTGATTCAGTTGATCCGTGTAAGTAGTGGTGAAAGGCAAACATATGTTCTAAAAACATGTTCAATTTAGATTTACCGACTTGTCTGGAAGCAGAGTGGGAAACTCAAAAGAAAATTCAAGCTGAGGTCAGGGCACGCATGATCCAAATAAGAGCCGATTATGAAGAAACTATGCGGTAAGTTTTATTTTAAAAAATATCTGGCAGAAAACAAGTTAGAGACACAGACAAAAGGATAAAAATTGAGTTTCTGAAAATTGTGGCATGACCTAGAGTTTATCACTTTTGCACACATAACATCCAAGGGTATGTTTGTTGAGATCTTTGCTGTGGTCAACAATTTTACTCAGCTTGCAAATGAGCCCATGCGAATTATGCGGACATTGATAGCATATTCCAACGCTGCAAGTATCCTAGACTAAAGGTACAGCATCAGCTTAAGCAGCTTTCAAGCTGATAGATCATGAGCACTTATAAAAACAAATGTGATTGTCAGCACTGGACAGAGCAGACATGCTTCCCGAAGATTTGTTTAACATTTTTTTAACATTTTGACTTCAACATGGGTTGTGTGAGTTAGGAACTTCTAGATACAACAAATCAAAGGAGGGAAGATCGATTCAAATACTTCCATTTCGCGTCCAGTCTGGTTTTATGAAGGAAATGTTATGGTTCGTTTGGGTTTTCTGTAGGCTTTTGATCGGACGCTTTTTTTCGATCGGACCAAGCCTTATTGGTTCTCTTTGTAATTCTCTGGGTGGATTTAAGAACAATCAATGTAGTATATTATATATAATAAAATGTAGAGCCATGACACCTTACTCGCATAAGGATACCATTGATTACCGGCTTCGCATGTTGAGAGTCCTACTGTGGACAAAACACCAGCAACGGAAGCGTTGCTCTTATTTTCTAAGGTCTTCAAAATTATTTTTGTTCGTCGTCACACAATCTTCACATAATAAGACAAACTTCAAAAAGTGTAACTTAAGCTCCGTGATTTATAATGTATTGGTTCTGTTCTGGAAGCGCTTGAACTAATAAAAAAATTGTATTTCCAGCTCACAACTTTAACTTCGACTACATACAGTAGAGCAAATCATATCATAATGTCAAACAATAATCCACAAAATACTTTTGTTACGTTAGCAGCCGTACTATTAGTTTTAGTAACACTTTATTTCACGACCAACGCTCTCAAACGTACCTACGAAAGCAATCAATTAAAGATTGAAGAGGAAACTCGACAGCGTGAGCTTGAAAAAGAACATGCGCGCATGGTAAGGCAACGATTAGCAGAAAAGGAGTTACAGCGTCAAGCAGACATATCAGCTAAATTAAAAGAGCACCAACACTTTTGTTATGACTTACAAATATTTACTAATGAAATCAAAAACAAAGAACAACTTAAACAGCCAACCTCAGATTTGGAATCTTTTTCAATGAAACTGATGCAATCCAAAAAGACTTTACGCAAAAAAGAGTTGAATAAAACTCAACAACCTAAGAAGGGTGCCTCAACTGAGCCCATCATCTATCTTTTTGTACTGGTTTTACTATATCTATTATTAAGGGCAACATCAGATATCACTCAGCATTTTAAGGAGGTAAGGGATATTGCAACAAAGTACAAAAATGTTGAGTTATTTCAAAATTAAATTTCAATGGCTTTCAGCAATCCAAAGGAGACAAACGAAACAATCGTCGTTGTTCTTTGCAAGTTTATGCAGCTATGAAGAACGATCGACGTTCATCCAAAGGTATTAGCTTCTTACATATTATTTTTAAATATTTTAAGCCTTAATTTTAAATTATGAAAAATAAATATATTTTCCTCTTTATGTTAAATCAATATATGTAATTGTTAAATGTTATTATTTGTAAATATATTAAAGAAAAAAAGAAAATACTTTAAACTCTGTCTTTCTTGTATCTTTTCTCTATTTTTCCCCAATTTTTGTTCAAACACATGCAACTGCTTATCTTCGTGAACATCAGTGTTTTCACCTTTAATTGAAGAGTTTTAATTGTAAATGTAGTCGTTTAAAAAATATTACTTTTATGTTTAAAGAAAACTTTATGTTTTTGTATTCAACTAGATATAGTATTTTTTGTCATTTTAAATATACTTGTGTAGTAATGTATTTATTAATTTCTAAATTTTTGTGATTCTATTTTTTTTTATTTTTCTACGGTCTTTTATAACTTTTTATTAATAAATATATATATTTCAAGTAAATAGACTTAAATTAAAAAAACGAACTATAAATTTAAGCATGCGTCCAGCTTCAAAACTGAAGAGCAAATAAGACAGATGCATCGGATAATTCTCTATTGGAAGCTCGTCTTAAGGTTCACAATTAGTGTTTAACGTGCCCCAAAAGCTTCTTCGTGAAAGTTGTATTATTGGTAATTGATTCAGCGGTGTTTTTCACTAGCCACCG
This sequence comes from Orthonevra nobilis, assembly GCA_963555765.1. Lineage (NCBI taxonomy): Eukaryota > Metazoa > Arthropoda > Insecta > Diptera > Syrphidae > Orthonevra > Orthonevra nobilis. The sequence goes on from OY743224.1 coordinate 97,321,916, forward strand.
ATTCGGATTGTAGACAACGTGACATACCTTTGAATACCAGTAGGTAATATATGGAGCACTTGAGGCAAAATTAAAAATGCGATCCATGCACACTTTTTATTTGGCACTCATAGCAAAGATTTTCTTTTGGCTCCTATGAGCCTAGCAATGGGTTTGGCTGCCAGCGGTGTAACGAAATTTCTGACCTTTTATATGATCTACCTAGATAAGTAGCTTATTGGGTGTAATTTGTCACTGAAGCCGATTCAAGCCATGCTGCTGCTTTTATAGCCACTTTTAAGGAATTGTAATCTTCATGTTCTTGGGGTTTAAATAAAAAGACTATATGTCTATTATTTGCCTATGATTTCCCCGATAATATTGCCTATAGAAAACTCGAATGACTGTTGCCATTCAGCAAGAAGTTGTGTTATAGACTTCGTAAGAAATGCTAAGAATTCATATATAGTACATCCACCTTGCATGTTCTGGAGTTTGGACAAAACTAGTTGTAGCAAAAACGTTTGCTGATCGCTCGAAAAGAATCCTCGCAAGGCTCAGATCCTTTTTGCCGGATACTGTTCATTTGCAAGCAGGCTTTCAGACACTTCCCCTATTTCTTTCGGATATTCGAAACTTTTGTATATCAAAAGGAGAAAAAGTTCCGCAAGAACAGAACATCGAAAAAGAAAAAGAAAAATGCTTAACAATTGGTAACTACCATCATAAATGCATTTACCTTTCTGCATAACAGAATTAGACGAAAAAAAAAACTTATATTTTTTTATATTATATTATATTTTAAAATTGTTTTCTTTCACAACTTACACGGCATGTCGCACTCCCTTTACTTTGAATTTACAATCTGTTCAAGACCATCGGTAAGAAAAATAAAAAAAAAACAGCCTAGATTTTTTTTTTTTTCGAAAACTTAAATGTTGTGTCTATTCTCTCTATTCTGTACCTTTGTGTCACAACATTTTTTTGCACCATAACGTTCAAGGATACAAAAACTATCTCAAATTGAAGAAACTCGGCTGCTCTCCATGAATTATCGATCGAAATCAGTTGATCGACCAATACTCCAGCGTTCCAAACGTATTTATCCAAACTTGAGATCATATACATCTGTAGATGAACGGCCTAGCTGTTCCAGTAGCTCCCTAAAACTTGCGGAAGATCTGACCGAGAATGAAGTCACCCCAAAGAATTTGACTTTGCCAAACTTAAGACCAAAGAGTGTCTTAGTTGCCGGTAAGTATTACACAAGCCAGAATTACGTTTCGGCTAAAATTAAGATTGTTCTTTTGCAGAGGTGTCCTCAACAAGAAGATGCTCAGTGCCATCATTGAGCCTGCAACAAGTAGGTGCTTTAAATTTACGAACAGCATCAATTGAAATAGTCGCGGAAGAAGATCTTCTTGGCGTGGAAACAAGAAAAAGACATCGAATGATTCATCGGCACTGAATTGGGATCTTACGCATTGAGATGAGAAAAGCCAAGATAATTCTTCAAGCAACGTTTTTACTATTTATCCGTCCTTGCTTACTGACAAACGATATTCCCTTATATGTTGCAAGTTCGATTTGTTTTAACTTTTAGATACTTAATATTTGTCTAAGATGCTTATGTGATTCCCAAATTAAAGACTTAAAATAAATAATAATACGGAAGTTGTCTAAGTTTTGACTTCAAATATTAACATCCTTAATGAATCATTAAATAAAATGACCACCCCGGTCTTGATCTTCCATTATACACTTGGTCGTGTTTTTTTCTAACAATCTCGCAGGGAGTTTGATAAAGAAACATGAAAAGTTGTCAAGAAATGCGACCAGTTTTTCGATCAAATGTGGAGTGTCAACTTAAAAATGAAATGAATAAATGAAGCTTCTTAAAGAATTATGAAAGCCTATATTGTAACAAAAAAAGTTCTGATATGCATTCTTTTTTAAAGAAATAATGTAACGTCATTCGTCAAAACGATATTAGAAACGTTTAAGATGAGTTGTAAAAACAATGACTTATGAGCGAATTAAGGGATTGTTCAAAACTCTACGTAATTCATGACTTTCTGGACTCCAAAGAACGCTAAAACCGTAATGAAGATATTCAAAGTCCGTGAGCAGCGAGCGACAGCTAGGAGATTTTCCGAAAGTGTATCCCAATATCTATCAAATCTTCATATTTCGGGCGTTCTTGAAGAACACAGAAGTTCCAAATCGATACTCACAACGGACGGAAACGATTTCACCGAAATCTTTGATGCCTTTGAGTGACGCGCTTTCTTGTGATTTTTTAAAGAAACGATCTTTCATACATCTACCCAGCTTACAGATACATTGTATGTGCAGGCGACATTGACATAATTGGCGGAACATAGGTGGTAAAGGAAGTCAGCCAACTTAGTGTACGCAAGCAGATGGTAGTGAACTAGTGGAGTAAGGCTCTACCCGCACTTAAAGTAAGTAAGTTGTGTGAATTTAAAAAGCCTCCTATGAAACTGTCTAGTATCAATGGGGAATAACTTCAATTTTATTTTAGATTTTTATTCAAAGTTCTTTTTATAAACTCGTTTACATAAAAAATGTCAAGACCAAAATATGCAGATGCGTCCGATTCAAAACCTGCCAAGGACTATGTTCTTATAACAATTGCGGAGAACAACGTTTTGCAAGCAAAAAATGAGAATTTGATACAACGTATACGAAATTCATTAGTTTTCATACATGGTACGTTATGCGCTGTCGCTTGATGTACATATATTAATCAAGATTCCGTGCTTTAAAACAAACTTACAGATGCAGAGGATGCAATTCAACGAAGAAACAAAGAGATTCTTGATTTGAAAGAGGTTTCGTATTTCCTTGAATGTTTTATATATTCGCCGTCAAGCTGTGAATTTCATATTTCGAACTTTTTAGTGGATTTCTTACCTAGCTTGTGAAAAAATGCCTAAACCTTTTCAACCCGAGGCAATTCGAAAGTACTTTTTCAAGACCACTGTTTTCGAGGAAGATGACATTGAAAATACCGTGAACTGGCTTTTGGCTGCTAACGAGCGCAGTATTTTGACACAGGACATCGATGCTGTAAACTTGACTAAAAAATATATTAAACGGAACAGAATAGACTTTGGGGAACAGTACGACGTTCGAGTTAGGGACGCTATGGAGGTAACGATTTATTTGAAATTTGTTAAAAATGAGGTGGCTCTAGCTGGCAATTAATGGCTAGATATCGAAGAGAATTCAAAATTTCTTAGAGGATCCTAATGTTAAGTTGCCAGAGAGGGTGCTCCAAGACGTAATAGAGGTGAGTGTGTAAATTTTGAAGGAATTTATATGTGGTAAGAAACATTTATATAAAGTATCTTTTTGAAAAGTGTTTATTCAAAAAAAATAACCAAAGTACACTTGAAATGTCCAAGGTACTCTCTAAAGTAAGAGTTATGGAGCAGCTCTAACTTAGAGAACAGAAATTAACATCTTAGAAAAAAAAAATGTTTGTAAAGATAATATGCTAATAACATCGGAAATATATTTACAAGTCAAATAATTAAGACTTGTTAGTATATAGTATAGTAAAAACCAACGAATTTTGTATCTATACCGCAAATCCGATTCAGCTTAGCCGCGTGATAACACAGAAGGCACAAATCTCAGCACAATCGGGCCGCTTTCGGGCAGACGAAATCAACATTCTTCAATACCCACCAGTGCACCATTGAAGCAAATGGCTTAACAAGTCGCCAACAATAAAAAAAAGCATCCGTCCACCATCTAGGACAAAACGCCACTATTGACAACAATGACTTTGATTAAGGAATTTATCTCTCTCGGAGTTAACATTGATTCGAGGAATGCAATCTTATTCGAGATTCGACGAAGACTTAAATCGCTACTACTTAGTTAACGAAATAAATGGAATTAAAATTCGTAGACGGAACGCGTTCTGTACAAATCATTAATCCTCCCACTTCTGATTTTTGACAGATACAATCTTTGTCGAACATTTTGTTATTTGGCTGCAGAGCAACAATTTTCAAGACATCGACTGTTCTGAGTCGGCCCATTTTTGATTCACAGACCACAAGCCGAAGGCAAGAAGGAAGATCGAACATTCGTTAAAAGGATCAAACTATTCCGTTAAGTAACCAAGAACTAATTAAGGGACATTTAAGGTAAAAGCTGAGGCTCAAAATTGGGACCGACTCTTTTAATCTATCAAACGAATGAGTAGATTCGCGTTAAAAAAGATTATAATTTTATAACGATGATGATCAAATGATATCGCAGTTATTGCGTTCCTCTTTTTGTGCTGTAATTTTGAAGAATCTTGCTCATATTTCCTTAATTAGCAAACATTTTATGCAAATATGGTTATGCATGTATTGGAGAATTAAAATTTTAAGCAAATTCCTAAAACTTATGACCAAAACTTCTCACATTTAACTTAATTTTCATAGTTGAAGTACAATGCCTATCAGCAAATCAACACTTATATTGACAATTTGACGTACAGAGTTCTTTGTTCGGAAAATGCATACATGGAGTAAGTTTTTGTTTAAATTTTTCAGTATTCTTTTTTTTAACTAAGTTAATTCGACAGTTCAATAAGTGTCACCACAGCAGAATATTCATATATGGCCCAAAACTTCGACATTCATATTTGGACGTTCAAAAATGTTCCAATATATTTGGATCCTCAAGAGTATTGACCCAGAATTGGAAGCATATATAATTTGGCATTAACTATTACATTCTAGCACTCCGTTTAAAGAGGTTTATATGGATCAAACGAAGACCGGTTTGCTTTTGCCGTTTAGTGTCCTTTGTAGGAACATGGTCATAAGATGTTTGCACTGTCATTTTGACCATTTTAGCCCGCACGCTAGGTTTTTTGAGTTGCCAAAAATTGATTCAGTTGATCCGTGTAAGTAGTGGTGAAAGGCAACCATATGTTCTAAAAACATGTTCAATTTAGATTTACCGACTTGTCTGGAAGCAGAGTGGGAAACTCAAAAGAAAATTCAAGCTGAGGTCAGGGCACGCATGATCCAAATAAGAGCCGATTATGAAGAAACTATGCGGTAAGTTTTATTTTAAAAAATATCTGGCAGAAAACAAGTTAGAGACACAGACAAAAGGATAAAAATTGAGTTTCTGAAAATTGTGGCATGCCCTAGAGTTTATCACTTTTAATTCAAGGTAAAAGAGGTTTCTATGACAGGGCCCGTTTTTTATCTTTATCAATGTTGAACACCATGACCAACCGTAGCTTAATTCTCAAAAATCTTCAGTATACTAGCAGAGGAAGAAGAACTCAAGGCAAAGCTACGAAAATTTGAAGCCAAGGACGGAGCCCCTCAAAAATCGGAAAAACCTAAGGTGAAGAAACCGTCTAAGGAACCCGCTATTGTGACCGCAGATCTTGTGCCCGTAGTTCGAAGGGATTTCCTTATCCATGATTTCTACCAACATGAGGCCTCCATGATGAAATTTAATCCCGATAGTTTTGCATTGAGAACAGGCGAGGTTGACTTGAAAAAATAGCTCAAAGTCTTAAACCAAACTTCTTTGTTTCAGATCAACCTAAGAAAGTATCAAATCCTTGGCGGGGTCTATAAAATAAACTGCCTATCAAAACCTCGTGTCACAAATCTACCTAAACTCATCATGTCTTGGTACCGAGTCAACAGCCAAATGGAATACCAAAAAACTGAAATTGAGTTTGATGTAAATCATGCTCAAGATATTCAGAAGTTTTTTCAAATAACGTTTGAGCTTCCCGAGTGCTTTTGTCACTGGGGTGAACCCTTACCATGCCTTTTCGAAGAGGGGACTTTATACACAGATCAATTCGATGGCCAAAATCGGACTTCAAGGGCTTTGAATGTCACAACGCCAATTATAATTAATGACTTCAATCTTCATGAGCTCTTCAACAGACCGTTGATGTATAGCTTTATCGAGAACAGTATTCCTCGGATTATTTCTTCATTTAGGTTCCCCGAAGACCTAAACGATGATGAAGAGGACAAGAGAGCAAAAACCAGCTTTGGGCGTTCCAAGCCAAGTGCCGCAGAGATAGAAAGGGAAAAGGAACGCATGATGCAAAGGCAAATGTTGTCCTTTGAAGCTCAATATTGTCCCGAAAGACTATTTCCACTTTTCAAAAAGGTTCTCCCAGTTGTAATTCTTCCACTGGAAGATGACAATGAAAAACTTCGAACGCATCCTTATGAGAATTTCTCAGAGCTTGTGACGGCCTTGGAATCGATTAAGAGCTCTTATCGAATGTCCAAATTTAAAGATATCCTTGGAAAGCCTATTACAATTTTGGCCGAAAAGTATGATAAAAATATAAGAAGGCCAAAGAAGGATGTGATAACTGGTAAATTAGTAGCTGAGGGCGACGAGGCTCCAGAAAGAGCGTCAATTATCCAAATCAAGCCACTCGTTGATAGTATGCAGTCTCTGGATGTTGAAACAATACAAGAAGAAGTAGCAGAAAAAGTAGAGGTTACTAAAACTAAGAAGAAGAAAGGTAAACGCTTGAGTAAGCACAAAGTCGAAGAAGTGGTTGTTGAACCAGAAGTTAAAGAAGGTAATTCTGTTTTTTGTTGGGTCCAAATTCGAGTATTATTATTTATTTAAAGAGCCTGAGGGTCCAACGGAATTTTCAAAATGGTCAACAGTGAACATACTCAAGAAGGAATTTGACCCAAGTAACAAGAAGATAACAATTTGGACCGACAGATTAGGTTTGCAGAAGGAATAAATAAAAAATGTGGATACCGGTAATGACACATTACATTGCAGGAACATTTGGATTTGCATTTTATCGCTATCAGCACTTTCCGTTTCAAAGTTGGTCAATACAACCGAATATTTTCGAGTAAGAAATGTTTTAGTGGTCTGCAAATGCATTTATTAGCCCGACTTATGTGATAAGAAACTGACTCAATAATAAGGTAGCATTTCTATAGTCGGTAGTACCCACTGAATAGACTCAATGGAAATTGTAAATTTGATATGCGAGCGTAGGTTTCGAAGGATAAGACTCATATCGTCTTCCACTTTAGTTGTAAATGTAAATTGATGACGCAACAGCTCTTTTGAGGGCCAGGGCCTAGCTTCAGCATTTGTGTGTGCGTCCTACATTTTTCGACAATGGCGGGGGTTTATTGCCGACTCGGAACAGCGCCAGAAGCTTTTTCTTGACAAATTGTGCTCGTCGGAGTGATTGTCACTCACTCGCGAGACATGTGGCCGTGAATAAACGCCGGATTTGAACCCAGGACTCCACGCTCAGGAACTTATCACTAAGCCACGACACCTCAGCTGACAATCTAATAACAACTTAACGAAGTCAATCGTCTCATTTAGCAGCTTTTTAATGTTAGCTACCAACGGTGCACTCAGCTATTTTTGTTAATTCTGGTTCAAGATATGTCATCTTATTTAGCACTCGAACTCTCGTACTGGTTGTTAACTCGTTGACATATAGAAAATTGATCCAAAGCTGAGTTCTGCGTAGATGTAGGGTTTAAGTGTTTGCAGACCAATACATTTCGTGAAAACAACTTCTAGTTTTAAAATGCTTATTTCTCTAGCCCATCAGAGATTGAGCTTCATATAGAAAGTATGTTTGCAGTATTTAGAATTTACGTCACATCAGAGGGCTATAAAGTGGCGATAACTGATTTCGGAAAATATATGAAAACCCGAAAGGTTTACTTGGAAGTCAGCGATCCCATAAGTGATATCAAGGAATTTAAGGAGGTAATGCCTTTGAATTTGTTCATCTTTGTACATCTGTTGTGAGTCTACTATTTTTAGAAATTACAACAAAAAAACCTGAACATATTCCCAGAGCGGGATGCTTCCTGGTACCTGACTGGTAAAATAGAATACACAAAAAAAAGCACAACCAATTATTTTTAGTCAATTTTAGGATACTTTTCTGAGAAGCATGAAGCAGTGGAAAACCATATTTATAACTGCATTAGTCTCTATGCGACAACGATAAAGTATAACTGCTCTTTTTGGAACAAACTGTCCGACCGACGAACAATGGTTTTCAAATTTGGCGAGCTTCGTGATGCGGAAGATGATATGTTTCAGATTCGAGTGACTCCCGAAGATGTGCAGTTTGTTGAAATAAAAGAAGTTTGCACAGACTTAGAGACAATTCAATTAGAGTATGCGCCTACATGGAGAAATCTCGAGGTAACTTTCTTCACTCCACCAGATGGTAACTCTTTTAATTCTGGCTCCTTTAACAGTGGTATCCGGATTTGAATTGTCTTATTTCATCGACTTATGGCAACGCTGAAGATATGCGTGTTAAGGACCCCAGCATAATATATTATTTAAAAAATTTACTTCAGGCTATTCGGCCATTGAGTTATTCTTGAAATTGGAATTTTCATCAACTATATAAAAATGTAGTCCTCTAGCCTGTGGATGTTTTTCTGCTCAAAATATGATACCTTCAATGGTTGGATAGGGCAGGTGATGATTCCTTTGTACGCATTTGAGAAATAAGCTCGAGAATTATAAAATACCAGCATACTCGACAGGCTTATTCTATGCCAAAAAAAAAAATAAAATTTAAGAATATCGTAAAAAAATAAGTCCGACTCGGCTCTCATGACGTATGACGATAGTCCCTTGACGTTTTCATCGCGACGATAGTTTTGCATCACGTAACTTAACCTGTAGCATCGTCATATCGGGTGCAAGTTATCGCTGTAACGATACTTTATTGCTTTACGTAACGCGCAAATCGTTATTAATTATCGTTTTATCGATCTCATTTTCACGATACATATTTTGCTGCAGTGTTTCAACGAAAAGCCCAAAGAGTGTAATTAGGAAACAATAAAATAATATTAATATTGGATAAATATGGTTCGTCGGACTGTGTTTCATTTTTTTTAATGACAGTAAAAAAATAACAGCAAACAAAAACAAAGCAACCATTGAAATTGTTACTGCAAATATCAGGAATGGAGTGCTCGGCAGCTGTCAAATTGTCGAGTTGAGTAACGATAGGCGACACGATATTGATTTGGTTACATGAAGCAAACGTCCGACGATTGCGTTCAATGTAATCGTTTTGACGAAGATCGTCTAAATATTTACATGAGAGCCCTGTTGAAGCGTGGAATAATAGGTCAAAAAGCAACAAAAACAATCCCATTCCAAAAACGATCCCAGACCATGTTGGTTATAATGTGATTAAAGAAATATTTAACAAGATCTCCTGGGTCGGTTAGTCAACATATTTGAAATATCATTCGTGAATGTTTATCACAAAAGTTGAAAATGTGGGTTCACCCCAGACCTAAGATGCAGCAATCGGAACAATCGGAATGAAACGGAAAGAAACCATGAAAATAATTTATACAGCGCGGTCCTGTCAACCGAATCGAATAGTTTCTGTCATTTCGAAACTGCATTCTGGCTGGCTAGGCTGATTTTGAGGAAATTTGGTGGCAAATTTTTCATTTTAATTAAAGAACGACAGAGGTTCCTGAAATGGAAATAACTCAAAACACAAGTCTTTACTTTAGCACAATAAAGTTGAGGAAAAAAAAATCAAAAAGTTTCCACCGATTTCCGAAATTTTTTCAGATTAAATGGTAAGTGATGGAGATAAAGCGGGTCTGTCTGTACATTAATGATGAATGTTCACCTCCTAAAAAAAATGAACTTGTTCATTTTATTTATTGAGGATAGATAAGAACGGCCAACTGATTTAACAGAAGATCGTTTTTAAAGTTATATATTCTCTGCCCTCTGAATCACAATACTTTACTTAATATTTATTTCAGATGGCCAGCAAGTTGCGCTTCGATGTCTGCAACAATTTAACTCATGAACAAGGTAAGATTCACTTGTTTAAAATGTATTTCTGTAAAAGTCGAATGATGAAAATCTTAATCTGATATCAAATCTATGCTGATTTCATACAATTAACCAAAAGGATACTGAATACCTCAAATAAGCAAATAGTTTTAATGACTTATAATTCTGTTTATGATTTAGACTGTTCTTTTCGTTTTTTTTTTTTAGATGTGAAGCCAGACTACAGGGAAATATGAGAAAAAAGAGCGAGAGCCTCAAGGTAAACTAATTTTATTAAATTATTAAGTCTTCAATGCATTTAGTGATGAAACCCTTGATCTGAAATCAAATCTATGCTGATTTCATACTAATAAACCAAAAGGATACTGATCATTTGTGGAAGGAAGCAAAGATTCCGCAAGGTATTCAAAGTCTTTACTGAAAAATCTTTTGTTTTATATTTGCAGCGTTCACTTTTTGGCGGCTGAAGGACAGTTCACGTGACAAATGCAAAATGGCAACATTAGCGAGGCTCGAGTCTGAAACATGATATGTAAGCATATTGACTAAGTTCAAGTATTCCCTTAAATTTATCTGATGATTCAATAAAAGTATAGTTCATTTGAATAAGAATGTAACAAATCGTTTAACTGAATATATTTCTGTGTTTACAACACTCATTCAAACACTAAGCAGGTATTAAAATCTCCTTTTTTTTCTATTGCAGGGTTAGTCGAGTCGAACTCGTAAGATGATTAGAATGGGGTTAGTATGTATGTCTGCTTACAGATTTTTCTTTAATTTTTGTGATGATATCCTTACCTATTCAGGTTCCCTCTTCTGAGCGAACCCTTTTATAAACCATGCTGTTTATTTTTATCTGACAAAAGTACAGTCACAATAACATTCAATTGCCCTTGAAAATAAGGCAAATATTCTAATGTAAATTTGTTTTTCGTTTTCAGATCACCTTTCTCTGTGAAAATGGAGTGTATCAAACAATAATGCCGTTAAGCGATGAATTTAAGGTAAGCAAGTAGCTGATGTAAAAGTGAGTTAAATATAACATTATCTTGATGATATCCTAACCTATTCAGGTTCCCTCTTCTGAGCGAACCCTTTTATAAACCATGCTGTTGATTTTTGGCTGAATGCTACTGTTCTTTAAAGCTTTAAATTGTTGCAAGAAATCTTTCCTCATGTGTTTTATTTTATTTTATTTTCAGCTCACTGGCAACATAAATTCTGTTGAACAAAGACGTTACTGGATCTATCTTTTATTGCTTTTTTTGATTACATCTGTGGTCTAGCAGAATATTCATACATAACATAGTTGTAATATAAAAGTGAACTTGAAAAAAAATGTTTTTTATTTATTTAATGATTTTTTTTACTGGTATGACACTTTCATTGGTGTCTTGTTTGGTTTTTCTTAGTCTATTTAAGCTTTTAGTCTCTACGAAAAGAAACTCGTTAGCCATGGAGTGTACCATAAAATATGAAATGCTGTCTAGCTATCGTCTGAGTCTTAAGTAATCTTTATCGAGAAGTACGCCTGAAATCGTATAAGGACATAAATACGTGAAGCCACGCGATGCTAGCGCACAATTTGTCAGGACCTTAAGAAGTTCTTGAAATCATTTCGTCCCCATGATACTAAGAAAATACAGCCAGTAATGTTAACATCATAAATATTCATTTTTTCCTGGTTAAGCAAGTTATAAAGTAACGAAAATGTTAAGCATCTTTTTCAATGTTTTCACGTTGAGATCCTGTCGCCAAAATAAAAAAAAAGCTACTGCGAATCGCTGCACAAGAGCCTCAACAGATACTCGAAGAAGTCGCACGGTTTTCGTATTAAATAATGTTCTGCTAACATCATAGCTATGCTAGACGTGTTCTTTTACAATCCAGTGTGGAGAAAAAAAACGACGGGCGGTATTAGTGTCAATTCTGAATAAAACAACAACTAAGCTAGGCCAAGAAAATCTTTCAGTAAATTTTGTAGAAAAAATCACTCACCAAAAGTTGATTCTTAACTCAAAGTTGGCTTTTACGCTCCTTCAAATGTTCCTCCCTTTTGATCTCTTATCCGAGAATAAAGGAAACTGGTAATGGATAAAATATTCATGCATAAGTTGTAAAAAAAAGCGGTACATTGAATCTCTAGTCATTGATTATAAATTACTGTTTATTTTTTCCAAGCAGCGGAAGATGAAACTTCATATAGCAGATTGTCACACATCCAATCTAGTTCACTGCCTCAGAAATTAAGAAAAGCTGCACTTTTATTTAGGGGACACCAGTGAAATATTTCAGTAGCCAAAAGTTCTGGATGGAGTCCGGAATAACACCACTAAGCTAGCTAGTGAATGCTGCCAAAGGTCACCCGAATAAAAACGTGACCCATAATCCTTAGCCCAACGTTATCTCAACGCAATGGCACTGACTACTTCAAGAAGTTTTATTACCTTCCAAAGAAAGTTAAATCAGCTTTCTTCAGTTGAGCGTTTTTTCTGCGGGCCCTTGATGATGAGCAAACAGTAAAGCAATTATAGCAAAGTGTAACCTGGTACGATGCCTAAAAAAAATATATAAGTAAGTATCTCTATGAACAGATTGGTTCATACTAGTTATCTGTGTGTAATCATCGCCAACACACGTGTTGCGCTCTGTTCATACGCAGTTTCCCGAAATTTTAAGCTATCATCGCAGTCAACGAATTTCCAAGATCTTTTAGGGTTATAGCCTTACGACTTATCATGCGGAAACAGGACCAGAAAAATTAACTTCATTCAGAAAGGGGAGAAATGCTATAAATCCAATGTCAATTAACAAAAACGCTTTAACGACAGTTCACAGCATATGTGCAAGTGTGTGTAGACTCAAAATGTTGCTTATTGCATTCAGTTTGAAAAAGTGGTTTGAGGAGTGCGTGAAGAACAATATAAAACAAGAATTCGATAATAATTGATTTTTTGCAGGGTCAGCATTGAACATGATCATAGAAAATTGAGAGCAAAGAATATCAAAGAAAACAGAAAAGTGTTTTTTTTAACAAAATTACACATTCCAGCAGTGTTGTAGGGACGAAGATGACGCAAGATGATTCGCCAAAGTAACAAAATAAACCCCATTATTTTTATAACGCCTAAATGATAATCTAAACTGAATAAAGAGTTTATTTCATTGGTTTAAAAACTGGTTAACCTGTTAAATTTGTTTGCATTATCAATCTAAATGGAATGCTCATCATTTAGAAAGATTCATATGAATCAAGACTTTTTTAATACAATATGTGAACTTCCCAATCTAAGTTTAATTGGCTCTCTTTTTGACAGATTGTGGTGTTGGATTTTGCTTGCGCAAAATCGAATTCGTTGAGCCTTTTAAGAATCTTAAGTCTTAAGTTCTAAAGGCTAATATTCTCCTAAACCTACTTGACTAAAGCCCGACACGGATGTTCGTTGCTGATTTTTTTTTAGTCTTAAGTAAAGCGAATCTTTTTATTTCACCACTTATCGTTTCAAATGAAAAAAAAGAAGATATTTAATGTTTCTTAGAGCTCTATTTTAATTCACCACACGAGTAAATGATAACTTTCTGCGTAGGCGTTCCAGCTTTCGATCCGCATCGTTCGATTTTCCGTAAAACATCGGCGCCACTGATAACGTGTCCAAACACCACATGTTTGTTGTCCAACCAATCGGTCCTAAGCGTTTCGCAATTATAATTTCGTTTTTGCAATGTACATATCTTAAGGGGCTTACTTTGTTGTGCAGATAAAGAACTGCGATCCATTTGTATTTGCTCCAGAGTTTGCCATTGAAAGTGTTCCGAAACCATTGTGCTTTAAACTAAAGTTTTCATCGGCGAATTTCTTTCCATATATCGACTTTCCGCCTGTGCCGTTGTTGTTTGTAAAGTCTCCTCCTTGGCACATCTTGAATGGACCAAAAAAATAAAACATCCACTCTATATACCACATTCTATATACTCTTACAAATTCAGGAATAATTCGATGAAATGTGCTTCCTTTGTAGCCAAACCCCTGTTCATGAGTGCACAATGCGCGGAAGTTTTCTGCAGTTTTAGGAACAACATCGGCACGCAGCAGCATCACAATACGCCCGATGTCATTGCCGCCAACGCGAACATCGAAGAATACTTGTGGATTACGTTTTTCCGGTTTGGAGATAACAATTGGAGTAGTACTTTCCGGCTGGAAGCACTCGTTGAATATAAATAAACATAGCTTGGAAAATACCTACCGCTTCGGGTTCTTGTGGCTTGCCTTCGGATTCTTCAGTTGTGAGTGTGGCGCCAGCATGTTTCTGCAACCAGTCATCGTCCGCCCAAACTGGCTTGAAGCTTCCTTCCTTAACGCGAACAGGTTTGGCTAAGTTCACCCGAATTGTACGTCCACATAGCTCCGAATCATTCTGCAAGTAGGTCGTGAGTGCTTTGAATAGAGGTTTGGATCATTCGAAACCTTACCATGTTGTCTATAGCAGCGGCGGCGTCTTCAGCAGTTTCGTATTCGATAAAAGCAAACCCTCTATGCTTTTGCGATTCGTAGTCCACGGGCATTTGGATATCGGCAATGTCACCAAAGGGAATAAAGGCGTCATTTAAAAGTTTCTCCGTCACTTCATCAGCCAGGGCACCAACGTAAATAGTTCTCTTGTCGTTGGACATTGTTGAATGTATTTATACAATTTACAACTTGTTCAGATAAAAACTCTTTTACAAACGTAAACAAAATCGAGGCCGGTGCTCTTGACATTTGCGAAACGTCAGTCTCTTTGAGGCAGAGTCTACACTTTTGAATTTTTTTGTTTTTGGAAACCATGACAACAATAAGCTGAACACAAAAAGTTTGGGAGGGTGAAGCTCTGTTTATTATTTAATCGTTTGTGAATATTATTATTTAGTAGGATTATGTCCGAATCATATTCAAAGAAGTCACATCGAAGGCGAAAAACAAAATTAAAACCAACGAAACATAAACCAAAGGTGACAAAAGAGTTTCGGGAGACCGAAATTGAAATAGCTGCTATTTTGCAAAACACTAAGCTCTCAGTGGACAACGAAGAAAAAGATCCTGAAGCTCTTGCCATTACTTTTTTTTGCGGTCCAGAAGGAATCGAAAACACATTGGATCCTGAAAAGGAGCTGTCGGTCGAAGAAACTGAGCACTCGGAAACACAGGGAACGCCGACAATTTCCACTTTTATTCGAGTTGAGGATGAGGAGCCAATAAAACGTGTCCCAGCTACAAAAATTGTCTTCAATGATAGTTTGTTTTACACGCCTTCTTCAACAATCAACCCTTACATCGCAAATACTCTCTCTGAAGAGCCTGTGCTCAAACCAACTGCCAATCTCATTCGCATGGTGAACCGTTTTTACGAGGAAGGAGAGCATAAGCTAATTACATCTGGCAGTTCACTCAGAAACCAAAAATCATTTTTCAAGGACGACGAGCTCTACGCCACGGTGTGCAAACATGAGTTCCATCCGGTGTTCTGTGTCGTAAGGCCTGGTGAAGAGAGTGCTCTCATTCTACCCAGCCGGAAGCTTATTACTTTAACTCTAAATGAATTGAAGTTTACGGAGCACCCACTGCAGCAAGAGGAACACACATTGACCAACAAACTGGAGGACCTCATTCAAGTTCACTTTGATAGAATTGAAAATAAAATTATTGATGGCATACAATCTGAACTGGATAACTTGAGGGTAGTTGTAAATGAACGCTTGGAAGCGGGTACCACATCTGATCTGCTGGATTTGGAACGAAACTTAAGCAAACTAAAAGATCTGCGTTCCAGACTCCATCAGGAGGAGACAACCAGCAAGAATTTACTGCAAAATATTCTTAATACTTGGATCAAGTTGAAAAAACTTCGAAAGCACCAAGAATTCCATTGCACCTCTTTCAATCTGAAAATAAAGGTAAACGAGCCAAATGTGGACCAAGACACTGCTTTATGGACAAAACGATTCAAAACGGAACTCAATGAAATATATCGCGAAGAGCTTGAATCTTACTATAGAGCCAAGAGGCTTCAAAGAAGTGAGCCAGAAAAGATTTTAAGAAAGCCGAGAAAGCCAAACATCGATACTATTAAAGCAGACTTGAGGAAAACTCTTATGCAATGCTCAAGGCAGCCTGGAGAACCACTGATTGAAATCGTCAAAACTAAGCTTTTAGACTCCAGTAGACCTTTGCAGGACCTGAAGACTTATTTTATGAGAATTCATTTTGATGGACAATTAGTTGGTTCAACTATGTGTTGTCGACTAGAGCCGGATCTGTCTTTCAGTATCAATGAATCTTTTGGAATTTATATAGACCGCAGGATACCAAAAGAAATCATGATAAAGGTAAGTTTAAGCAGACTTCTTTCTCATGGTCTCATATGCAGTATGTTTTAGCTCTACGAAAAGAGAAAGATACCATCTGTACCTATCAAAATAGCCAATATTCTTGTTCCGCTGCCAACTATGGATCAACAAAATTCAGAGTACATATGTTTTGCTTCTCATAAAATCGAGAACGTTTCCGGCCGACTTACAATCAAGTTTCACTCTGATGAAGAAATTTACTCCAAGGAAGTTCTCCAAACAATTTTTCCCCCTCCAATGCCAAGGAATGGGTTACCAGAAGATAAGCTCTTGAGCTGGATGAGAGAACAGCTATTGGGTATCTCGAAAGCTAGCCCAAAAACCAAACAAGCCACTGGACACGAACGTAAAAATGATCAGAATGACACCTGTACATTTGAAGAAACACTCTTGCAGTTTTGTTCCCGCAAGGATATTGACAATAATCCTCGCTTTCGTCAACTTTCCGCAATTTACAAGCGTGAACTCAAAACAAGGGACACCTGTTTCCTGCCCTACTTAGAAAACGATGAAAAAGAGCAAACTCAAGAAAAAGTGATCGAAATCGGGAATTGGGTGGATCCAATCGACCTGCACAAGCACAATGGAAAAAAGTACCTTCGCAATCTATATGAGTTTGTGAGGAATCACTGTGAACAATTGAGCCAAATAAGTGGAAACTGTGATGAACTCATAATGGGAGACAACATGGGTAACCTGAAGGACTTCTTTGGGTCGCTTGGAATGATGTTTGGTCCCAGGAGGCCATTGAATCCAGAGAGGACAGCACAAACAGCCTCAAAAACATATCTAGACATACAAAGCTTTAACATTGTTGTGAATGTGGTGAGGGCAACTGGAATTCCCGTACGAACCTCTTCACCAATGAATTTGGATCGCAGACACAGCAGTAATATGTCGATGTTTAGCTCACAAAGTAAGTCTTAGTAATCTCAGCATTCACGCCTAATAAATCTTTTTAGCGTTCAAATATTCAAATGTAAAACCATTTGTTTCGGCGGCCTATATGGAGCAAAGTGGAAGAACGATGACGGCTGACGGGTCCAGCCCTACTTGGAATGAACAGCTGATTCTTCAAATATCGTAAGATTTAGAAACCAAGTGCTCATGAGGTATTCATAACCAATTCGCCATTCATTTAAGGGGCAATCCAGCTGAGCTCAAAGGGGATCTTAAGATCGCCATTTTCGATGAGAACGTGGAGAATTACGTCAATGATGTGGGGTCTATGGAAGTGTTCCAGAGGATTCGGTCGTACTGGTTGGGGGAGTATCGATTGCCAATAAGCACCATACTGATGAGACAAAGGGTAGGAATTCAAAGTTTTTAAAGTCTTTATTATTAGAAATGCGCGGATAAGTGTGACCACAATTTCTGACATACATATGTAGGTAATTCTCTTCCTCATAGCCGAAACGTTAGCTATGGAATTTAATTTTAAACTATAATTTAACGTTTGGTGGATGTTACTATTCAACGTAAGTACTGACATTAGGATTACACAGTGCTGTACTGCTTTCGATTTTGAGACAAAACAAGCCCTTGCGCTTTGTTATAAGGAGTATATAATATAATGAAACATTGACCAATATCTGCATTCGATATGTTAATTTTCCTTTTACAATATTGTTCTGAGTAATCCAAGCTTAATTTGATGAATTTTCATTTCTGTTTCCAGATCGAAGGAGTTTTCGAGTTGGAATCTCCAAAAGTTCTCCTTGGCTATAACCCCCCATCACTAAATGAAGCTATAACGATCGAGAATATGCCGGAAATTAAGGAACGAGTCAATTTATGGCTATACGTGAGCGTTGAGCCAAGTTTCGAGATGCCCCATGTTGTAACTAAAAACCTCGAGTGTTCTGAATTAAAAGAAGTTCGCCATCACATTCATGAATGTACAATTCAGGTAAGGGAAATGCAACCAAGTCGTTTCATTGATCCGCTCGTGTGTACAATGAATGGAAAACGCATGTGCTTAACCCGATTGATGGAACCAGTGCCCCTGCCGGTAGATATTACCGACAATTTGCTAGAAAGCACTTGCAGATATGTATCTCTTTTAAACGTTTTAAAACATTTCGATCCCTGCATGCAATTTAGAGGAATTTGGCTAAATAATCAGGTTAACAATTACCTCATATGACGAGTCTATGAAATGGATTAATATTTTTTATTTTATTTAAGACATTACTAGATACCGGTTGGGGGTCACAAAAAGATCTTGGAGTTCTTTTAGCAAATTTTTTGCTCACTATCGGCATTCGTTGTTGGGTTGTCCTCGGGATGTCATACCCGTTTGGTGAAAGCGCATACGTCTTATATTTGGACGAAGGTGAACTGGCTTTGTTGGATCCAACAACGGGGAGAAAATATTCCACAAAAGATGTCTACTGTCCGATGAATAAAGTTTTTTGCGTTTTCTCGCAGGACAATGTGAGCCATATATCATTCAATACCTCCATGTATTAGGTTTTGTGTAGCTAACTTCTTTTTCTTAGATATTTTGCAATATTCAGAACGAAAACCGTGTTTCTATGATGAACTTTGACATCACAGACTCTTCGTGCTGGTTTCCAATGTTCAATAAAATTAACCCAGCTCCACTTGGAGGCGTTCAAAATCTGAATTATTCTTTTACTAGTTCGCGTAGCATCAGTGATTTGAGGAAGAACATTGAACGAAAGATTATGAAGAAGATTAGTACATGGCGCCCAATGCAGAAGACCATTTGGAATAGGTTTAATTTAATAATAGCACGAAAAAGGTGTCTTAGTTACTAAGCCTCTTGATTATTTTAGGGCTTTTCAAAGCACAATGATAAAAACACTCATGGATTTGGAATATGAATCGACTCACTCTTCAATACCTAGATCAACCAATCACGCCGAAAAGATTTTAGCAGAATTCGCAAATTATAAGGTAAGTCGTAAATTAATTTTTTAAAGAGTTTATATAAGCTGTCTTTCCCAGATCTTTGGATTTACGCTGAACTTGTCGTATACAAATCTATCGGCTATTTCAGAGCGCATCAAATCGACTGCAATACACATGAATAGTGATAAGAAAGTGGAGTTCTCCGTGGCTGTTCATATACATGATTATCCCTATAACATTCTTTCTGTATGGATTTTCCTTATCGCTGCTACTCCCATATGAAATAACTTATTGTTTGTGCAACGATTTTTGTGTTGTTTTTATTGTTGCTTGCAGCAAGCTGAATTGTTATTTATTCGAAGTTAATTGAATCATCTTAATTCATGTTCACCTAGCATATTTTTCTGAATTCGAAGAGAATAACTGAAGAGGATTATATTGTTTTTAAGAACTTTGGTAAAATAAAATGATTTAATAAAAAAAAAATGTTATTGGTCATTCGCATAGTAAAAACGAAAATCAAGACAAATTCTGAAAAACACAATGTTTATGGAATGTTTAAAAAGAATCACAAGTTTTAGCATTCTTTCATTGCTCAAGCCATGGAGCGACTCATAATTTGCGAGCAAAAGAATAAGGAGTGGAACTCATAGTGTTTTGGGTCGAATCGAAATAAGTTGATACTGTGAGCATCAAAAGAAAGCGTACACCTGCAAATTATATTTTTCAAATAGCTTTTTGACAATCGGATACTACGTCCTTCTCAATAAATTAAAAAAAAATGTAAAATAAAGATTTAACGATTTTTTTTTTCATTTTTATGGCGTCAAGAAAAAGTGTACAGCTTGCGGCAGCAGTGTTTAATGTTCTGCTTATCGGGAAAACAACAAATACAATTTTTTTCATAATTAATTTATTTACAGTAGCCAGTGTTTTTTTTATTGAGTTCATTCGGAAGAAAACTATTTGAAATTGGTAAACAGAGTGCAGTCGAAACACGAGAACTTATTATAAAATTACGATACCTATGAAGGCAAATCTTAGCGCGAAATAGCCAAAACTGTGGGCAGATGTCATAAAACGGTGAAAGAAATGTTGGCCAAATTTAAAAAAATTCAAAGCTGTAAAATATGGATCAATGAGACTGAAGTTAGTAAGAATTTCAGCGGTAAGTGCAGCCAAGATTGCAGAAATTCTGGAGTCAACGTTTGCGTAAGCACTTTTCGCCGGAAAATCGAAAGTTTAACACGACTTTCCGCTTAGTTAGACCGCTATCGGTGGTTGACCACTTCAGTGATTCCAGACTGCGTACAAAGGCCATGTTATTGCTTCATATTCAAGCACAACTTTTTATATCTTCAGAGCCAAACTACCCATATTATATTTTCTTTAGAATAACCTATAGTTATCTGAAGAAGGCAAATAGTTCAAATTGTCAGGTTTTGAAAAAGTTTTTAGCCTCATTCGTCCCTGCACCAGCGTCTGACAAACGGAATTGAAACAGTAAACAACTACGAACCGGCACACTCTGCCCACATGATTTTATAACTGTCACAACCTGTCAGTTTTTGTTTAATTTTTTTTTTTAAATCGCTCTCCTCCCCTTTGTTTTCATACCTTTCACTACATGGCGAAACAACTCCATTCAGTGTATTTGCGCAGTGCAAATGCATATATAAAAGGAAAAAAGTTGAATCCATTAGCTTCTATCGTCGAAGAGAGTTTAAGCTCAGTTCGTTAAGGGATGTTCGAGCATTATGTTCAACAAAAACTCAAAAGCCATTCCAAGAAATTAACAAATTTTATCAATTTTATAATATAAAAAGATGTCTTAACAAAATAGTACAAATTTTGGAACACCGTGTTCAATCAATTAATCATCACATAATTGTAATAATCTAAGCGTGGCAAATTCATCAGGTCCACTGACGCTTTACGAGGGCCTGGTCAAAACAATTTCGTAATTTTATTCAACCGGAAAATCGCAACCAAGACGACGACGAACAATGGCGTTGGCCAGTGGATCCTTGTTAAAGGCTCAAACTCCGTTACAACAATTATTGGAGGATATTAACTTTCAGCGGACCAAGGAAATGCGACAATTGTTAAAGGACGGTGAGTTAAAAAATCTTAAATCAAACACGTAACCTGGACAAGAAAATCCTTTTATAATATGGCTCAAAGGACATACTGTCTGTTATCGATTTTATCGGTAACGCACGTATATGCATACATACATGTTTATATGTGGGTGTTACAATCATTTCCATTTTCATTGTACCCGTTTGCGACTTCTGCAAGGAAATAAACGCCCAAACATAGATGAAGAAAGCGAATTACCTTGCAAAGAAACCGTGGTTAAAACTGTCCAATTGGTTGACTATTTAAATGTGTACGTTCGTTCAGAACACAACTAATCATTATCAAACACATACGTTGGTTAAATGTTTATCTTATGCTAACGTCATTGCCCTTCTTTATATTAAATCAAGAGCTAGATACTTGATCCAAAGAAAACACTGTTAGTCTCTTAAAAAGCAAAACAAATTTACAGCATAAAGTCGCAGCTCGTCGTTATCCAATCATACTTTGTTTGCTCTCATTGGTTTAACCCATCGATCATCTCGCAAAAAATAAAGTTTTTAAGAAAAAAATCACAGTTCTCAGTATTTTATAACTGCAGTACTCCTGCTGTTTTTATTTCTTTAATTTAGGCATACATATGTCGAAAGTTCGCTTTCATTTATTAACCGCCTATGGTGCTTTGAATTGTATATTCTTAAAAATAGCACGCAAGCCAAGTTTTCATTAAACAAAACTTTCAGAAAGTATTTACACAATTGGGCTTTCTTTTGAGGTCGAATCTTTCCCGGCTCTTAACAAAGTGTAGCAGCGAAGACCACATAACACTGGCGGAGCTGTGTAAAAGCGACCTTGTCACTTGCATACACTTAATTATCTCCCAAATTCAGTCGGAAATGAAAAAAAGGAATGCCTCTTAACTAAAACAGGTATATATATATATATATTGTTAACTACGCCTATAGACTAAATTTTCTGCATTCTGTGAGACCGCTTAAAACTCTTGAAAACGACTTAATTGTAACATATCAGTACGATATTAGACAAGGAAAGCCCATAATCGATCAAATCTTCGTACAGGGGTAGATCTTGGAAAACCAGGTCTGCGTATTTCTTGCATCTCAAGCAGGTCAAAACTCGCATACTAGCTCTTGCGCATGTACATGATATTTATATAATTCGAAGAGCAGGCTTCAAATGCAGAATCACTCTTACACAACTGCTTTTCTTTTATCAAAGAAAGTAGTTTGGCAATAGAGCTCTATCTCTAACGCCCAAACTGTTCAAACATATCTAGGAAAAGCAAGGACCATATTAAACGCTATGAAAATGCTCCTGGTCGCTGTGAGAGAAAAATTCTTCTGGTGATTATTTGGTTCCCTTTGCGTAAATTTTGGGTGAAGGCGAAGGCTCAACGGGCTGTACAATGATAAGGATCTAGCCAGAAGGATCCGGGTACGGCGACTCAGGTTGCTAGTTGGGCATCAACGATTGTGTTCGAAGGTCTTCGAATCTAAACAAAAAGCATTACAGTAAAGGAAACTCGGTCACAATAAAAACCAAGTAAGTTAGACTGGTTGCTTGAGGTGAAGCACCTGGACTGTATCGCAAGGAAGTAAGTTGCGTAAAGCAAAAAAAATCATTTACCATTTGCAGTTTTCTTATTTTGCATCAGCTGCCTGAATGTAGTTCATAATTTTGTCACAAATTTCCAAAGTTCAATCTGATACAAAAAGATCAACTTAAACCGGAAAACTAAACGTAACCATAGCCTACACGCCCATGGCTAAGGTTAAGTACTTGAATATCATAGCTGACTTGGGTTTTGTTGAGAAATTGAGAAATTGCTTTCATTCACTTTAAATAAAAACAACTCCAGAAGGCAAATGATTCAAGCATCACCTTTTATCAATAACAAATTCATTTTAATAGAATAAACATTCAGAATGCAGTAAACTGATTTTGTAGAACAAAAGATTCATTGAGTGAAAACTGCACATAGAAAAAAACATGGTGCGGTGCATGTCATTTAAGAAACCGCAAACAGCGACATTGTCTCATCTTTGCAACTACTGATATTTGTTTTGTATGTATTTAACGTTTCATTTATTCCTTCACAGAATGCGGTTTTGTAGTTCTACAAGGGACAACCTATTGGACAGATCTTTTCGTGCGACATTTCCTATTTCAATCCGAACCAGTACACAGCATTGATTCTGATGATCTGCTGTTCTTTGTTAGGAAAAAACACGTCAAGAGTTCTTCCAGGCACATGCCGAAATATGAGGTAAGCCATATCTCCAACAGTGTAATTGCGCCATTCTAATTGTTGTGTGTAGACTGAAGTCGACGTGTTTCGCAAGGATTCGCGAAAACTGCCCATAGGTGACCCCGATGTCGACTGGGAGGAAACCGTTTACCTAAACATGGTCATACATCAGTTTGATTATACCTTAACGCTGGCGATTTGCACACGAACATCCCCAAAAGAGTTGCAGGTACTGCGGAGACATTCACAACGCGTATACGCCTCGCCTAGTCGACGAAAAATGGACACAAAAGGTGAGGGCGAGGAAATGACTTATCCCCACATTTGCTTCATGGTCGACAATTTTGATGAGGTTAGTTGTGACTTGTCTGCTTGGATACTTTATACTAATTAAAGTAATTAAATGCTCATTTTTTAAAGGTTTTTAGTGACATTCTTGTCCGTGATGGAGAGATGGTATGCGTTGAGTTAGTGGCGAATGACAAAGATGGTTCCGTGCAAGGAGTTATATTTTTAGGTTCAATACGTTATGATGCTTTAAAGAAGGTTTATGATGCGAGGGTAAAAAAAAGTTATATAAAGACGTGTTCGTGAAAAAAAATATTGTATTTCTCTTTGGTGCAGCAATCGAGTTTAAGCTCCAAAGTCGCTCAACGGATGTCGTTTGGATTGTTTAGTAGTGGTGCTGGTGTTCAGACACGATGTGAGTTTGTTCGAATGAAGGGTCCCCAAGGGAAGGGGCACGCTGAGATGGCTGTCACTAAACCAAAAGGTTCCGGAGTCGAAACACCCACCAGTGAACCAGGGTATGTTAAAAAAAAAGAAAATAACCATATTATTTTTATTCTACGGCTTATTTTTTCTGGGAAATGGAACTTGAGTTAGATTAATTGGTAGTTTTTGTCATCATCATTCCCCACTCAATATCAAACACAATCAAGCCCTCTTAAATGCTTTCAGACAAACATTGTATTCTTTTTTGCAAGCCCAGACGAATGATTATGCGGAATTATATGAGGTACCTATCGGTAGTATGAAGCGATATTATCTGGTCAAGTATATAGGAGTGTTTAACCAGAAGTTATGAATTGTTCGATTTGTCTTGCATGAACAAATGATTCTTGTGGCTGCAACTAAAATCATATTATCTCATGGATTGCATTTGTCAAAAATCAAACCAAGAAAGTCATGTCAACATTGTGCTTCTGTTATTTTCAAATTGTATAAAATTTGTTCGTTGCTGGAAGAGATTTAGATTCATTGAAATGCGTTTGCTTGCTTCAATGTTAGCATTATTAATAATATAAGTTTGCCGCCATTATAGTCATGCTCAGCGATAAGCAGCTGATAGACTGCTTCGTGAAACTTGAATGCATTTCTTTTTCAAAGTAAATTTTGTTTTAAATCTGCACTACGACTATTTCTTTGCCAACTCAAAAGAATCGTTTTCAATATGAGTAATAAAAGGCCTTCAAAACAAAAACCAGCAAATTTATTTGATACTTCCATAATTGTCTTTGATCAGTTAAAGTTAAGAAAATTAGAAAAACTGAGTTCTATTACACTTCTATTCTAAGACAGATCTAATTGTACAAAGTTGCCGTATGATGGAAAGCTCTGGAGAAAAAATGTGTCTTTACAAAATTAGAGAGACATCAATCCCATGTGTATTGGCATTTCCGGTGATTGACATTTACAGCGAAGCTATGAAATTAGCACAACGGTTAAGAGAGGCAGTTATACTTAATTCAAACATCTTTTGGACATTACAATTACTACATTGCAAATATTGATGAAACAAAACCCTTTTTGCCGAACATTCTTTCGCAAAGCAAAGATGATCAAGTTGATAACTTTATAGTATATAATGTTGGAGTCGGAGTAGCAAATCATAGGATTTTATTATAGTTGTTTTTTTATATTTATTTGTGAACATGCACGATTAAAGGTAAATTGTGTTTTTTAATCT
Organism: Orthonevra nobilis; assembly: GCA_963555765.1. Classification (NCBI taxonomy): domain Eukaryota; kingdom Metazoa; phylum Arthropoda; class Insecta; order Diptera; family Syrphidae; genus Orthonevra; species Orthonevra nobilis. Next base: position 97,347,361 of record OY743224.1, read on the forward strand.
ACAGATTCTGTGCAACTGACATGTGGGAAGACTGGGACGAAGACCCTGATGACTTCTACAACTATCGCCATCAACGTCGACTCAGCGATCCAAGTGCAAATTTAAATAATTTCTCACGCTACGGTTGGCGGGCCAAAAACGCTACTGACACAGCCTCTGGCACGAAGGCACGCTCAGAGAACGAGGGTCTAGATTCATTAGCTAGTGAAGTATCAGAAATCGAAGCAGGCGACTTGCGTGATGGTAAATATCTCCTTCTTGCTATGTTTTTTATTGTTTTTTGTTGGATATTTTTTTTCGATAACAAGTCTCTCTCTCTTTCTCTGTTCCTATCTCATGACACTTACACATAGTTTTCGTTTTTTGATTTGAAAACATGTCAATTTTTTCCTACTTATTTTTGCATTCTTTGTTTTATTTTGTTACTTTCCTGCAAATGTAGCGCATGATTCATTTACTATTTTTTAAATTTAAATAAAATAAACACAAAAAGTCTTGTTTCTCTATTCATATCTCTCTTGCTTGCTTTTTATACGTTTATATAAGCTTCTGATCTAAGAAAGTAATTAAAAAAAATTAAAGAAAACAGAAAAGGAACAAAACAATTTTGCCGGGAAAGCAGGACTTGATTTTCTTACTCCAATTCTCGATCTGTCTTTGCGAGACTTTTCATGCCCTCTCTCCTCTTTAAGACTCAACACAAAAGCCCTTAACTAATGCGCTGTACTTATTTTATTTCATCCCTTAATACTTTTTGCAGAGCCACATGTATTACTAACAAACATTTCTCTTGATCCCAATACTCTCTGATTCGCTCTCTTATTTATTTTTATTTGTTTTTTTTTTGTTCAGAAAAATCACTTTGTTTTTGATCTAATTGTAGATCTACGTCCTGCTTTCTCGGCACCGGAGGCAAAATTGAACGCGATCGACATCACCGCCACTGAAGATATAACAGGCGCAGATCCTGCTGTGGGTACAACTGCAAGTGCTACCTCACCCACAGAAGCCATTAGCTGCGCTAATTGCTTTGGTCGGTGCACACGTTGTAAGCGGTGGTCGGACACAGATTCCGCACAAATGTCTGACATGTACTGCCGAGCGTGTGAAGACGAAGCGACGACAAACTCAACTCCAGCCTGCCTAAATAACATGCCCAACAAAAAGTCCAAACCGAAACACAAGACCATTTTAAGTGTGGAAAGTGAATTGGTTCTAGCATCCTCGTCGAGACCAATAAAGGAGAACAAAAAATGTACCAGTCCAAAGAAGGAGAAGTCCAGTAAAAGTGCCAAGGAGAGCCGAGCGGAAAAAGCCAAATCATGTGACGCATCATTTAATGGTTCGAATAACAATATGAAATCTCAACAGGAATATGAGATAGCAGATGATGCTACGTCTCTGAACGGAGAGATTGGAGGCGAGACATTATCGTCGGTAAAAATAGCAATACTCAGTGAAACGGAGAGTCAACGAATGATAAGCGTGCGTGGTAAGGAAGAACTTCCGGTAGAGCAGGCACAAAAATCCTATTCATTTGAAAAATGCGTACCTGGACATACCGACACTCATCCACTGCAGCTGCAAGAAGATGACATAGATGATGTTTTTAAGTCAACACCCGAAACTATCAACGAATCGTGTACCCCAGCTACAAAGCCAGATAGCAAAGATGATGATAACATCGACGAGGAGAACACCACCGAACAGACGCCAATGTTGGATAACAGCCGCAACGATTGCAATGGTAACAACGATGGAGTAACAAAAGTTTTACCCGATTCTATCACAACCGATGGAGACAAAAATTCAACATTGCCGCGTGTGGCAGCAAAGAAAACTTCTGTTCATCAGAGTTTTTATAATAAAGCATTAAGGATGGTGCCAAAGCGTAGGACGCCCGATGGAACTGACATCTATTATTGGTGTGATCTTCCAAAGAAGGCGCTGAAAGGTTGTCTATCATTATTGTTATAGTTTCCTTTGATTTTTTAATTTATTTAATTTATTTGTTCTCTCTTTTATTTGTATTGTTGTCTTTTGATTTCTTGATGTTGTTCGTTTGTTTATTCACTGTTGTTACACTGTTGTACTGTTTTGATGAATCTTTCTGGGAGATTGTAGTGGGAGCGCTTTGCTTGGTAATGTACTGATTGTGTTTGTATTGTTACAGAACTCGATGATGGGGCTTATAACCCACTTTGGGCAACAAGAGGATTTACGCAAACATTTCACTTTTGGAAGGAGAACAGAAGACAACAATCTACACCGTTGAACGCGTTCCTGACATATGTTACACTGCCCTGGTGGAGCATTGCAAAGGGTACTTTAAAATTAATCCTAAGTAAAAAAAAGACATGCACGGAGAGATTTTAAATGAATTTTGAATGCATTCCCCTTTCTAGTGGGCTAAACACTTGTGTTTTTCATTCAATATATTTAGTTCATTCACCGCACATTGGATGTTTTTAAAAATGGTCAATGATCTATGCTCGTACTTGACAACCAGGTCCACTGGGACAGTAATTTTAGTGCTTAAGTAGCTTTATCGATATAATACATACAAATCCTTGGCGCAACACCTTAGTCAGAGCAAGCATCCTTCTTCACTGTTTGTTTGTGCGGTTCATATTTTTGAGCCGTGCGTCGTGAGAAACAGTAACAATTCAAAGTAAAAATCGGTTAAATAAAATTGTTCGTCTCATTATTTAACCGACCAAAAAAGAATCATGAGTCAATGAACATTGAACAGCAAAATTGAATCGCAATATGCCACATTTTTCTTTGAACACACCGCTAGTTACTATACTATATATGGTCGCTGATTAAAGTGTTCAATGTAATTCTTTTTGAAGTCATTTTGTAGCTCACATAAATTTATAAAATAAAATAAAAAGTACCGAAACTAGCTAATTTTATTCGCTGAAACCTTTCATACGAGTTTCGCAAGTTAGAATTCTTACTTAAAACCATCTTTGTTTGTGGCCAACCATAGATTTATTGATATTGAAAAATCAAGAGTACTTGATTCCAGATCGATCGTTTATTCACTAGACAGCAAAGTGAAGGAACCTTCGAGTCACTTATCTTTCATAAATTTTTCCAATTATAAGACTGGTCGTAATTCTGTGAAAGCGAGCAAGTTATAACAAAATAAAAACATTAAATTTCACATTTAATTTTAATTTGTTCTCTTTTATTTCATTCCAGATCTCCTTGATCATCGTGAAACGCCAATTTTGACGTTTTAGTATTGAGATGCTAAAGAAATTTTCTGTCGAGACACTCCCAAATGAATTCTGTTTTTGGTTAAAATTTTGTTTTTTTAGAGTATTTTTGATTTTGTGTTTAGCTGCATTTGTGTTATTATTCGGTAGTATTTTACATTTTAATTGTGATTTGATTTTTATTTTATCTCAGTGACTTGTCAAGTTTAATTTAATTTTATTTTATATATACATATGTTCAATGTATTAAAATTCGTGTGAGGGCATAAACATAAAATTAATCGAAATGTAGGCTTACAGGGACGCCAATCATCAACCCTACGAGAGTCTTCTGTTTGCAACAAATAAACTACATTTTTGTATTATTAAATTGGCTCATCACATGTTTATGATAATAAGAAAATATATATTGTATACAAACTATTTAGAATAACAATAAAAAAAAAATTAAAAGTCAACTTTTTGAAAACAAACCAAATGTTATTGTTCCTTTTTTGTTTTCAAATTAGCGTCAATTAAGAACTTTTTAAACTGTGTGTCCTTCTCAATTTAAAGTAATGGAAAAGATGTCCAAACAAACCAATACAATAGTTCCAACATTGCTAAAGTTAAAATTCTGTATCCGCACTAAAAAAATGCGTGCTTGCGGCAGTTCCATATGTTTACCTACCATTTATATATTCAATAAGAGCGCGAGTCTTAAATAAAAACACATTTCAATTAGAAAGCATGCTTTGAAGTCAAAGTCATAACATCGGCAGTGTGGCAGCACTTTAGCGATCGGTTATGCTTCCAATTCGTAAACGAGTTGCAACATATACACTATTTACGTTTGATGATAGACTTCTCAGTTGAACTTGCATAAATGTGAAGACTGTGCAATACATTGATGGCGGATAATGATGTGGAAATTTCATGTGGAAAAGGATGCATCCCTCATATGGCGGTTGTTTTCAATGTTAAAGCTGAAGGCATCCATATGATTTCAGAAATTTTCGATTCTATTGGGAACCAAGGAACTATATTTCAATGCGGAGTCACATATCAACCTCTTGTTTAAGGAAAAAAGGAAAGGAATACCAAAACATTTAAATGAGCTAAATAAACCACTTAGACTGAAGGCTAAAAGCAGAGGAAAGACCGTCAATGGCACAAGGTAGTCCCCGGTACTTAAAATCTTTGGAAGAACTGGGTACTCAGGCCGCAAGTAATTCATAAGCTCTACATAAGGCTATACTTTACAACAGAAAGGTGTTTAAAATACCCAAAAAATCATAGTAATGTGCAAAGATTGACTTACTTTAAGAGAAGCTCGATTCCACATTTGAACTTCAATGTGCTCGCATTGTAAAGTGAGCACCATCATCATTAAATATCTAGACAGGTAAGTTTTCCAGGGGAGGGGTTACGAAAAAATTGTGTTTGTGCAGGTCTTATTCAAAAAAAAATGTCAAATTAATGTGGTTTTCCATTGGTAAAAATACCAACTTTATTTTTTATCAAGATTAGTTATCATTTACCATTGGGAAAAGAGATTATCAAATTTTGGTCTTAGTTGGTTTTGTGACATTTTTGATTCCCAATGGAAAACCACAACAATAAATTTCCCTACAACCAAACTTACCAAAGAATTTCAGTTTTGAGTTTAAATTTAAAAATTATTACAACGACCTGTAACGGCTGGGGAACAAAAAAAAAATTTAACTGATTTAAAAAATTAAAAAAACACTTGTCGCAATGATTTTTTACTTAAATGTGAAAACAGTTGGAAACTCTAAATACTTATACATATAACTATAACCGTATATAACCGTGGGCACAAACCGACTTGATGTTTCACGATTACCGACCTGAAACTGAAAATAGGGTGACTAATTGCTGAGGGGAATTTTTTGTTAGATCTTTAGTGTGGTGTGTTAACTTGATTTTTGAATTTATTCAACTTTTTTACATTTTTTCATGATTTTCATATATGCCATAGAATTTGATCAATTTCAAATATACCTCCTGTTATTGGTTCCTCCTGGATCGAAGAAATAATGTTAAAAAAATTATAAATTTAGATAAAGGTAATATTGTTGTTCGTTTATGAGATTTGGCTCAGTAAAATTTTTCCCTTTGTATCCGATATAAAGTGAAGGTGGTTTTTATGCGAATACACGTATTTTCCAGACAAGTAAGAAAGCCAACGATGATAGATAAGAAGAAGACATTTCAAGGAAACTCATTCAAGAGCTGTAAGAAAACAAATGTGACGGGTCAGTTCTTCGAGACTGAGTAACGTACCATTGAACGTGTATGGATTCTAGCCAAAAAGTCAGGATAAACGAATTGTGAATATTGAAAGGGAGATAAAGTATTTCGAACAGTTTATTCCTTCCAGTCGTAGATGTTGTATTAACATTTAGCAAAAAATTGCACATATTAAATGATAATACACTCAAGCCAGCCGTATTAATACGAATATGTCTTTCCTCGTTTCTACTTAAAGACTTTTAATTAAGAGAAACGTGAACTTCTCCACGTACACACTAGGTGAGTTAATCTATGAAAGCAGTTCTAACAAGATCTAAACATTTATCGAAGTTCAGTAAGAGAAGGAGTTCACAAGCGCGGTATTTAGCCAATATAGAGGAGGTCTTTAGCAGTGTATGCGCCGTTAAAATAAAGAGCGACTTCAAATGCAAAAAAAAAAAAACGGTATAGTCACATCTTGGGTTGGCACAATTCTAAATTGTGGATATATTAAAAGGCTCTGTAAGAAAGATCTGGTAATCACAGTTCTATGCTCTGCATGTGGAATACGCTGCACTACTAAACATTAAAATGGGACAATCTTTCTCCTGCAACACAGGAACGATGCCTTCCTTAAGGAACCTGCGCCTGCATACTAGAGCGCACGAACTAGATCGTAAAAGAAATTTATTTCAGAAAGATATCGCCGGATGCAGAGCTTGTCAATGAACCTGAATGGAACGAACTTGATATAGTCTCACATAGTAAAACGTTTAAACGTTAAACATCCATCAAATGAAAAGCTTATCGTAAGGGCAGACCGAACCGTACTCAAAAAATGCGAGACAGAAATCAAGGCTATTAAGAAGTTTCCACTGGCTATTTATGAATGAAATATTTAAGCAAACTTGAGATGGCAAATGAAAAAGCATCCACAATATGTTCTCATTTGAATTTTTTCAATTCCACAGAATTGCATATGAGTCGTTTATGCCTCGTAATTGTGGACCACCCAAAACACTGAAACAGCTTATTCTATGTGGAGAGCACGGAATATTCTCTCACTAAAGACCGACGGAAATAAATTAAATGCTGAAGGAAATATCTTTTCAATTTCAGAATTTCAGTTGATAATCTCATCATCATCAGCATTTGCAGCTTCAGCCGTCGCCGGAGAAGCTATAGTAGCAACAGCATCAGTTTCTTCTATGTATAGGCAAATGGGGAACAGAACACCGAACCCAGAGCAAACAATGTATACGATAATCTGGAAGCAACCCCAGTGCGATACTTTACTGGATTCAGTCTACAAACGGTCGCCAATTAGGCAAGATACACTTTGTTGGCAGCTCAAAAACGTGCTAGTTTTTTTTCCATGTCGGTTGGTTTGTTTATCTATTAAAAGTTGAGAAGATCAACGCGCTATCTGGAGCTCTAGCTGTAGCGGCACTGCTCCATGCACTAATTAGTTTGGGGGGTGATATTTTTATGTGACTTTGCATCTCTTGAGACAATAATACAAGACAAGAGAAACCTTATTGTTGATGATGATGAATACGCGGAATTTCGTAATTATCCTCACGGCATTCAGTTTAATTAGTTTAATCGTTGCTTGTCCTCGTGCGCCAACTCATTTGCCACACGGACGCCGTACACGAGGTGACAATGGATATAAACTAATTGTCGCAGACAGCCAAAGTGGATATGTCCCAGGAAAGACCTACAATAGTGAGTATTCATTAAGAATTCATGTTTGTTTGTTGGGGCACGAAAATTTGGTGCACATATGGAACTGCCTTATCTTTAGCGATAACTTTTGTGACCCATGTCGGGCTGTTTGTGGTGAAAATTATCAATGAGTTTTTGTTATAAAATATTGGGTTGAGTATTATATTCAAGGATTAATCGGTTAAAAAATATCTCTTAGATATCCTTTGCTCACTTCTGTGTTTGTACTCGTAATAGAGTTTTTAATTTTGCACAAAGATTCACCAAATTGTGTTATTTCCGGAATTTTATTTTTAAAAAAGACTCGACTAATTTAATTTCATTCCAGTTGTTCTCCTTGGTTCCCGCACGCACACGAAAGTACAACACTTTACTCACTTTACCATAACAGCCGAAGCATCAAATGGCTCCCGACGTCCAACTGTAGCGAGTCCCAAACGCGTAGGCCGCTTCCAGCTCTTCAGCGATTCTTTGACGAAATTCAACGAAAAATGTGTGAATACAGTTTCCGAAGCTGATGATCTCCCAAAAACTGAAATTCAGGTTATGTGGGTTGCTCCAGAGACTGGATCCGGATGTGTTTCAATTTCAGCTATGGTGTATGAAGGTTCCCATGCATGGTTCTCTGATGATGGTCATCTAACGCAGGTGATGTGCGAGAGAAAACCTGATGCCAAAACTGTCAAGAAAGAATGCTGCGCTTGTGATGAGGCTAAGTATAGTGTAAGTTGAAAGAGATCTGTCCCTTGCGACAATTTTTCAGCACTTGAAATTTAGTTCATTTTCGAAGGTATTTGGTCGAATGAGACACATCCTAGGGACTATCCGTTCGCTGTGTGGTTGACGCATTTCTCTGATCTTGTTGGAGCATCTCACGAGTCTAACTTTTCCTTCTGGGGTGAGAATCACATTGCAACCGACGGGTTTCGGTCATTGGCCGAATTCGGATCGCCATCTGCCCTGGAAGCTGAGCTCCGAACAAAGGGTCCTAAATTGAGGACCTTAATTAAAGCTGCTGGTCTATGGTATCCAAATGTAAACCAAAATACTTCTTCGAACTTCAGAGTCGACAGGAAACATCACAAGGTATCTATTGTGTCAATGTTTGGTGAGTACAGCACCCCATAAGCATAAATACGGATAAGTACTCATTATTTGTAATCCTAGGTCCCTCACCTGATTGGGTTGTGGGAATTAGCGGCTATGATCTCTGTACCGAGGACTGTTCATGGAAGGAGTCAATGGATTTTGATTTGTTCCCTTGGGACGCTGGTACTGACAGTGGCATCACTTACATGTCTCCGAATGCTGAGACGATACCCAGGGAAAGAATGCATAGGATTACCACAATGTATCCCGAGGATCCAAGGGCGCCTTTTTATAATCCAAACTCGAAAACAATGACTCCGTTGGCGAAATTGTACCTCCGAAGGGAGAAGATTGTGTCTAGGAACTGTGATGATGACTTTTTACAAGCTTTGCAGCTGGACGTGTCGGACGATTCAAGTGACCATGATACAAGACGTGAGTAAAGATTATGACTTAAGGTGATCTATATATCAGAGTTTTTTTTTTATAAGACGAATGTCGAGTGACTGAATACTCTGACTGGAGTCCGTGCTCAGTGAGCTGTGGAAAGGGATTGAGAATGAGGACGCGAGAATATTATTATCCCGAAAAGGCTAAAATGGTTAAGTGCTCCCGACAGCTAGTGTCGAAGGAGATGTGCGTTGCCCCAATTCCAGAGTGTGGGTAAGTCAAACCGCCTTTCATTAAGGTTGCAGTTTCGAGAACAAAGTTAAGAAGATAAAAACTTTTCAATTACAGTGAACAAACTGATGATGACGAGGAAGGAGAGAACCTTGCCAAGAGCCAGTCTTTGGTGAATGATGATGGTGAAGGTGCTGGAGTTTGTAAAACAACTCCTTGGAATGATTGGTCCGAGTGCTCAGCGTCTTGTGGAATAGGAATCACAATGCGTACTCGAACTTTCATAAATCACTTGGGACGCAAACGCTGTCCGCATGTCACCATTGTGGAGAAGCAAAAATGCATGAAACCAGATTGTACCTATGAACAGGTGGAATTGCCTGATCCAATCTGTCCAACTACTCAGTGGAGTGATTGGAGTCCGTGTAGCGCAACTTGCGGCCGTGGAGTAACTATTCGAACGCGTTTATTACTAGTTGAGGACGATTTGATTGCCAACTGCACAGCCCACATGGAATTGCATCAGCAAAAGGAATGCTCTGCACGAAATGACTGTACCATAACCTACGAAGTCGCAAAGGGTAAGTTAAGCTTTAGTATACCTACGTACGGCTTAAATTAATTTTTTCAACAATAGAGATCTGTCGTGAGCGCCCAGATACCGGTCCATGTCGTGGAGTTTACAGTCGATATGCTTTCAACCCTGACTCTGGCCGCTGTGAGGTTTTTGCATATGGTGGATGTCGTGGAAATCGAAATAATTTCCTCAGCGAGAACGATTGCCTTAACACCTGCAGAGTATTGGGTAAGATTTGTTAATCTTGTGTTAAACCATACCAAAAAAAAATTCTTGTTAAACTCCAGGAACACCTCAAGATATTTATCGCACAACAACTCAAGCACCAATCTATCCCAAGCACATTCAACAGAGACAACCATCGAATTTAGAAAGTCCTGAGGGATGTGTCATGTCGGAATGGTCTAATTGGACCGAGTGTAATGTGCGCTGTGGACTCGGTTATTCCGAGCGTTATCGTTATGTGATTAGCGAGCCAAAGAACGGCGGGCAGCCTTGTGCGAAGCGAACTGTGAAGCGCCGAAGATGTACAATGTCAGATTGTTAAAATTAAAGAGTTTGAGTAGCGAGAAATGCACTTTGCATTTGTTCGCATATTTTTCTGAGATTATTTTGAAATGTTAACATTACAATTTTATTCGTAATAAAACTGCAGAAACGTTTTTTTTATTTCGAATCTCTTTGAATGAAGTAAGTTACCGACCTGAATATATCTATGTCAATCAATATATGGGAGATCTGTCAAATGCAGCTGGGCCTCCTGGTGGAAGCATCCATGAGCCCATATTTCATCCTTTTTCTGGAGGAAGAAAAATTATCAAGAAGAAGGCATTGAAAATCGTATGAAGTTATTTCTTGGATTCAAGCCTAGAACTTCACAATCAGCAGGTCGACGTAAAAAGTTGTAGGCACCAAGTCACACACAACAGCTTTTATACATAAATACAGGCAAAAATACTAAACATTTAAGCACTTGACATAAATGATGTTCCCCGGAGATAGTAAACAATATTGAGTCACTTGAAAGACCATAAAATAAATCAGAGTACATATCTTAAAACTTTAATACATATTTAACTTCATGTTCCTAGATCAATTTGATTTCTTCTGGGCGATATAGTCCGTTCATACTGAAATTTTTTATATTTTTGCAGGTCCAACTGTCCTGTATGTGCAAATTTGTTTCCTCTTACGTATTTACTTTAATATGCTATATGCGAATTAATATTCTATCAATTTTAAATCACCTAATTATATAAAAAATTAAAATATTTCGCAGTTTCACTGTATCATTTTTCTATGCCAAACTACATCAAAAATGTATGTGAATTTCTCTTTGATACAAATACAACAAATTTTTCTCTCTTACCGAAGAGCAGACTGAAGAGCTTCATATACATGCATCAATTGTTCTTTTGTCGATTTGTCCCCTTAACCGCGGGATGTTGCAATGTGTACTCATACAATTTTATCTTTAATAAACATTTATTAAAGCAACATTTGAAACTTGTTGCAGATTCACAGGTTTCTGTTAAGGGTGACATTTTGGTGGTCAAATATTTGTTGTCTTTTGTTGCGTGGCACCTGGTTGTTGAGTGTTTCTGACGACATGGATTCGTTCTGATTATGCTCTGACCTTGGAGCAAAGCGTTGCAGCAGCCCGAAGGTCCTAAAGGCATTTGTCAGGTCAAGGAAACAGCTACTAAATCGGCATAATTTTTCACTGACCAATGAAGTTTATTTTAAGCCATATAACACGGGGTTGAAAGAATGGATACAAGTTGGCGCCTTGTATCTTCTGTATTGCGTCAGGCTTACAAATAGTGTAACTTGAGTATTTTTCAAATTATGTTTTACGTTTGGAGCCGAGAAAGATTTTGTGAGGTTTGTCATTTTGTTAAGTAAAAGTTTGTACCATAGACAATGAATGTCGAATTAAATTTAAAAAGGAAATATTTATCTAAGCCATATGAAGACAATTTCAATGTATTTTGTTAAGATGCTGGAATTTTCAAACTAAATGAGACTCTTTTTGGGCTCAGTGGTTGAAATGCTCAAAAGTATCGTTGTTTGTAATTTTTATAATTTACTGAGTCCGGTAGACTGTTCTGGTAATTCATTAATTTCCAAGTAAAGTTCTGTTCTTCTAAATAAATGTCAAAAAAGAGTGTAGTTGATCAAGAAACAGCAACAAATATACTCAATGTTTTCCCATACTTCATTGCAGCGTAATTTAAACCTTTCTTTACGATGTCTCAAATATTATGTTTTTTCAATATCTATTCTATGTTAAAATTTTATATTAATGAGGTCAAAAGTATATTCTTGAGTTATCATAATGCATTGGATAAATATTAAGTAAATGTTTCAGATTAACTAAAGTACCAACTGAGGCATCTGCAATAATTTGTTAACAGTTGTAGTAAAGAATTTAGAAACTTAAATATAAATAAGAGAGTAAAAGACGCTGAAAATATGATATCTGGCAGTACCCTTCACAAGCTTTGTTCTTCCGCTTGTTTACTCATCATGTTGCCGGCTAAAATTTGTTGCTGTTTGCTTAGAACTCTGTGGTGCATCTGCATCTAATGATATTTTCGACTGCCAGAATATTTGTTTTTAATTTAGAATGAAACTTCCGTTTAAATAAACATCCCGGGGCTCCTGTTGTTTACACCTTAAGCACTCCGAAATGATACAATTTCAAGTTAATGCCATAAATATATGCTGCAAAGCTAGGTAAATGTTACAAGACTAACAAATAAGATCTTGTTTGTTTGTTTCTGTTTTTAAAACTCAAATCGGCATCTACTTGTTAGGTAGTTTTCTTCTTTTAGGATGCTGCTCGTTATGAGACCTTTTATCTCGCCAAGTCATAATTTTTGTTAGCTAAGCAAAGTGTGCGGTATTTTATTGCAGGCTCTTATGTTAAATGTTTATTTTAATAGAAGCCATTACATTAATCTGTTTATTCTTTTTTAAAACTAACCATACGAGCAGGTACAACAGGTATTCTTCTTTAACAAATGGGAATATAAATAAAAGATGATATCTTATTTTAAGAATTTCATTTTCGTTTTTAGAAGACTTTTAAATTGTGCGAAACTGGTTTTGAAATATTTGAGGTTTGGTCATTGAAATATCAACAAATGGCAGATGGACCAGGTTGTCAGCTGTCCTCAACGTCCATCTAATAAAAAATCCAAATGCCAAATGCAGATAACTCAAAAGCTGTTTACTTAAATTTTAAGTTCAAAATAATGATACGTAATAAATGCAAAATGCTGGCGCTTTAATACTAGGTTATAGATTATTATTTCATTTCCTTTCCAGCATATTAACTTTATTTATATATATATTTAGAAGTTGACGTAGTGGGTCAAATTTTAAGAGCACAATTTTTTTCTTTTTAAATTGAAGGTTCCTAGATTTTGGAATCATTGTTTGATTGTTTTCAAGGGGAAGTGCTTATACTATTGTTTGTTTCCAAGTCATTTCTTCATCTCGAATATTTAAAAAACGATAAAATGTATCGAATCTAAAGTAAATTAAAACATTTTATCATTAAATCTAAGAACGCGGGTAATACTTAATTAAAATTATATTGTCCATATATTCTACTTCATATTTACTATGCTCGAATAGGTTTTGACTAGTGAATTGAAGTTTTAGGCATGGTTCCTATAATGTGTGTGTTGAATGTGAATATTTGTATGGATCTCAGTTTTCAAATACCTCCTGAGTCTCTGTTGTCCGTCATTTGGATTGTACAAACGTTGGCTTTAAATGCTTTAAACGTGAGCCATTGTTATTAAACTTCCATTTCACGCAATAAACGAGTCAAAGCACAATTACATCGGTTCAGTGGTCGACCAGTTCGAGAAATGCCTAAGCCAGAAAGCATCTTCCCCGAAATATCATAGTTTCATCCAGTTTGCAACACTGTTCTGCTTAAAACAAAAATACTAATAAATAATAAAAAAATCAGTTATTCTATTCAATCAGGATAGGTTAAATTATGCCTTCTGTACTCTTAACGCACCAAGTACATATATCGCGATGCCGACAGAGAATAGGTTCTCGATAATCATCTTTGGATTTTCCGAAATCCCAATTACCTTGGAGATTAAAGTGTAAATATTCCGTGAATTTCCTTATCAAAGCTTGAGAATTCATGAATATCCAGCACCCAGGTGACATAGATACAATACTGCTGATCGAGGCGACCGATAAAACCTTTAACCTTTCGAAGCAATACATTTGTTTCGGCTTTTAAAATTTTCAGCATGTTGACATACTGCTTTTTGTCCAGTCAGGAACTTTTAATTCGAAAACAAGAAGTACATCTGATGGGTTTTATTAAACGAAGCAATATTTAACAAAATAAAGAATTGTTATTGAAAATGGATCATAATAAACAAAGCAGCACAAAAATCAACACACCTTGCGGCTTACCCAAGGAAAGTGTATTCCCAAAGAGATCGGGACGTGAGATCGCTCGCTGCACTGAACCAATGTAAAGTAAGATAAATATCTTTAATATCCGCTCTATGATGTAAAAGCTATTGTGTTATAAGGGGATACCTAGAGCCTTAAATTTCCAGCTATATTAAAAGCATTTCACTGTAGCTAAACAAGACATTCAGCCGGAATAGTCCGTATAATTAAGAAATTTATTTCATTGCTCCCCGTAAACCTACAATTATAAAATACAGAGATGACAAGTGCCGGGTGGCGCGGTTGAATAAGAGCCTGCCTTTCATTTGGATCAATCCGGGTTTGAATGCTTGAGCGAATCTAGGACTTTCTTCGAGTGGTTAAATCTGGTCTAGACACTATTTGACTTTCGAATCTAATTAAAGGTACTATGACAAGACTTATCGTCCAACCATAGATATCTTACTAGGCAGTTGGGCGTGCTGTAGTGATAACTTCATTGCCATCCATGGAACAAACGAAACGAGACCAAATTAATCTGAATTTCAAACAACAAAAATAGAATTCTGAAATCCATTCAGCTGCCCATCTAGTTAAGCCGTCTGCAAAAGTTTACTGTAATTAAAATGCTTAAGGTAAACATGCGTGATCTGAAATATTGTAAGTTGATGAATAAAAATGGAACTCATTTCTAAGTAAGTCAATGGGCAATAATGGAAAATATGATTTAAATCAATTTTGTTATTAAATTTTAAGTTATTTAAATATGATAAGATACAAAGATTCGACTCGAAAAATAGAAACGAATACCAATGCCAGGTCAGCAAAATTTTTTCCTTATGTATGTTACGTTTTTGCGGAAACGTTTGTGAAGACGTTTATTATTGACGAAGTTTAAACTTTTATTAGTGCACAGACTGTGACAAATGACAAAAAAACGGGATACTCAAAATTAAATTCAAATTGGAGAATCCTGTAATTTGCACGCTTTCATGAAACCGAAAAACAAAAACATTAATTCTGGCAACATTGCTTTGAAACAAGTTGAATGGATTCCTTGTCACAGCATTTGCAAAAGAGATAAATCGGCATCCATACATCATACTGTCTTGCTATTTTCAAATGTTAAGTAGAATGTTGGGGACCGATTTTTTAACATTTTCATTTCCCACCAACCAAAAGATATTAATAAAGGAGAAATCCCAAAATTTGTCTCCAAAAATGAAATGATATAATTTTCGAAAAGTCACACAAATGTACACGAAAAGCGAATGCTTCTGATTTGAATACGCTGTGTATACCCTGCAGAAATACATTTACATTTTCAGCACTTATTGCCTTTTCACTATCTTCTTCCTCGTTCATTCGTTCGTGTTCCCAGCGTTGTTTTGTTTTTCTTGTTTTTTTTTTGTTTTCCTCCTCTTTCCTTTTTGGATTCGTCTGCTGCTCGACTATAGAGCAACGGCAACAACGACAGCGGCTTCCAGCAACGAGTGGCCTTACCCCAGTGTTTCTCATGTGCACAAGTGGTGCTGCTAGGAGCTGATATGAAGATTTTTTCCCGTCAGTGTTATACTTGGAGTTCTCCTATCTGCATCTTCGATTCGATTTGGATGCGGTCGTGGTGAATTCTATCTGAACATTCTCAACGAGAGATTTACAATTAAATCCGGTAAAAAGTGTTCGTTCCAACTGAATCACATCTGTTTTACTAAAAGATACAAATTTATGTAACTTGAAAAATGTATAATTTCTGTTTTCTGTGACAGTGAACAAAAGTTAAAACAAGAAAATCTCATAAAAAAAAATAAATAAAATAAAACAAGAATACAAATTGAAACCAGTTCTGTCGGTTTTTGTTCTACGATCGCGACGTCGAGCTTCAAGAATTGAGATACAAAAACATAACAAACCAGAAATTTCAATAATAACAACAACAACAACAGCCAAATAAAGCAAATACCCAACAATACACACAAAATACGACAAAAGATATACGAGCAGGAGCAGCTACAGAAGAGATACACCCTGCTGAAGAACTATAAAAAAAAAATGGAAATATCTTTATAAAAATCCAAAACCCGACTTTTATGAATCATCAACGATTGTGTACTGTGCGGCAGTTTGATCCCATAAGGGCGGATTTCTTGCAATGGTCTTATTATATTTTCTGTTCGCAAAAAAGTGACGTAGTCAACCCTTGTTTAAGTTAAAAGTTTCGAGTACCTAAGTGCATCGTGCATCCATTTCCGACAGTGCTTCCCTATATACGTCTTTTTTGTGCGGAATTATTTGTTGATTCTTTTTTTTCTCAAAATAGTGTAGGGTTACAAAAGAACCCTTCGGAACGACTGGCGGTTGTGCTAAATTCACTTTGCTGTGTCAGCTTAAAAAAAAAAATTAAGCAAATTTTCATTAAATAATTTTTGTTCCTTGTTTTTGTTTATTTGTTTTTTTTTTTGTGTTTGTCAGTTCTCTCGAAACCAGAAAACCTTGAAATAAATGTTAAATCTTTGATACAAAATTTAAAAATTGTTTTCATGGTCAAAATTATAAAAGTTAAGTGAACATTCGGCGATCTCTTGGATACA
The DNA here is from genome assembly GCA_963555765.1 of Orthonevra nobilis. NCBI lineage: Eukaryota > Metazoa > Arthropoda > Insecta > Diptera > Syrphidae > Orthonevra > Orthonevra nobilis. Next base: position 97,363,866 of record OY743224.1, read on the forward strand.
TGTTGTTGGCGAAGCAATAAAAAAAAATTCGAAGGAATTCCTTTCGTAGCGGAGAACTGTTTCGAACGATATTTATGAAGGAGCAGGTAAGAGTCGAAATTTGATTTCCCATAACTTTGATATATTGCTACTTTCGTGTCCTGACGTTGTTTTCATTTTTGACAAATATATTGTGTACGATTTAAACTGACAGTAGATATTTCGTTTTACGATTCGAAGTAGAAAGACAGATAAATATTTCTATTGATCGATTTGAGTTATTGTTACTAGAATCAAGAGTTTTTCCGTAGTCAGCAATAGAGGAATAAAAAAGGAATAATGGAAAAAGTGTCGATATTTTCTTCATTGGTGGAGTTTCGGGGTAGACTTTATCTTTAACATAACCCTGAAGGAAATGGCGTTAAATCGTACGATTTCGGGTGAAAATCGTTCATTTTACACATTAACAATTCACAGAAATGGTCGCATCATTATCCTTTTCGAAAAAGTACGGACCAACCTAGGCAAATGGAAATAAGACCCATCATGAATAATAATTTTGTGTAAAAAAACATGATCTTGCTCATTAGTGCTCGGCTGTCCTTAACTCTGGAATCAACTAGACCATTGACGCATAAGGTCCAAGATCTTTCTGCAAAGCAAAATGCGTAACAAAGTGGCTTTGGAAATGGCTCATTTCTGTGATCGCCTCAAAATGCGTTTTCAGAAACAAAAACGTCCCAGCGATATTTTCAGTTCACCTTGCCAGAGGAACATGAGTTCGATTCATAACATCACTTACCTGTCGGTTCATCAATTAGACTGCTTTCAGTTTTCGTCATATTTTCCCAGTTTTTGGAACGAATTTTTATTACATCAGATAATTAAATTAATCGAATATTTATAACCCTCTAGTTTCTACTTTGCGAAAGGGTGTTACTGCGGTGTGGAATTTGAAATGAAATAGGTCTCGTATTGTAAAAGGATATGCTGAACCGTACTAGAAAACCTCTTTAGATGATTATCTAGTATAGTAGTTGAATATCCAGTATTCAAGAAACTAAGGGATGGCGAATTCGTATCATAAGAAAATCGACGAAAACTCACTTTTAAACCGCGTTCGGCCCATCCGGAATGCACGTTTACAGAATTGGCAAGCGTTATCACTTAAGTGTAAATAGACATTTTGAAATGCTTTAAAATAAAACTCAAACGGTAGAATGTTACGTTGGTATTTTTCTGGTTCACAAAGTAATACAGTAACAATAGTAATAAAATAGTTGACAGGTACAAGTAAATCATCTTTACGATTTCAAAAAATTTTGAGAAAATAAGGTTTTGTTTTTGTGTTAAAAAATAGTAAATGTTTTGTGCTTTTGCTTTTTTCAATGGATAATTTTTCTCGTTGACGGTCTGATGCCTATTATAAGGTCCAGTAGGTGCGCAGTTCCATAACGGCACAATTTATTAAGATCCCAGCTTAATTTTGGAGCAAGATAGCATTAAAATGTGTTTTTGGTGTTAACTATAACATCGTACCAAAATTGTTTTATTGTAAGGTTGGTGCAGTCAGAAAACAAATATTCCGCTGATTCTTCATTTCCGTTGCAGATGTTGTCTTACAACATGACATGGCATCAAAAATTGGTTTGCAGATTGGTTTCTGAATAGTTTATCATCACGTTTATTCGAAACCAATGTACTTCTCCATTGATTGCTCTGTGAAATAGAAGACGTCTTCTTGATATTGACAATAATAAACCATGTTTTTAAAGCATACTGACAAGAGTTCATTCAAGAGTTCAAGTTGTAAAAAATTGATTATTTTCAACTCTTCATATTGAATCTATTTAAATATTTTATTTTCAACTGCAAGTTTTTTACAATGCTTACGAGTACATATTTACTTTACCCAGGACATTCGATATATAGTATGTATGTTTTTGATCCAATGCACGACTACATGTCCTTCTGTTTAGTTTACTTTAAGAAAAAAACTTGTTCAAATCTTTTGTGCTACTTGATATTCAGGAAATAGTCCAACTTGGCACCACATTGTCGGTGAACCTTTTTGAAGAAACCAGACTACGCTCTGCATACATCCGCCCTGTCATTATTCCGGTGGATATTCCCACGAATACTATATTTGTCGCAGGTACGCCAGACGGGTACCAGAGTCGTCCTGAAACTTTATCCTCACTGCAGGTCGTATCTCATAAATATGGAATGCATTGCTCTTCATATTTTCCGGTTTCAGAAAGTAAAGTTCTCGGTTTGAATGACCTTGCGCTCTGTTGCAACTATTCGTTGTTTATTTTTTATTAAAAATGGGTTCAAGTAGATTTTTGAATCAAGTAGTTATAGTTCATTTGAAATGTTGCTTGCATTGTTTGTTTTAGCTTTGTTTCTCATACATACACGAACATGTATGGCTTAACAGTGGATTGAGTCATTCAATTGCTTAGTGGCGGTGGTGGTCTTGTTGTCGTCGGAAAATATTGTATAATGACTGCACGAACAATGTTTTATGTTGCAGTTTGCCTTGTGGCGACCATGTGGCATCGCACTTTCCACGTACAATCTGGTTATTCAAGAGGAAACAAGATACAACAAAAGAACAATGAAATTTAGGGGGAAGTGATTTCATGAAGCATGGAAAAGTTGCAAGAAATTCTTTCTCGTTGCTCTTTAGTGCATGTGATATTAGTCACGGGGTCAGTAACCCATTCGTTGTTTCGTTAGAGTCTAGATGACAATTTGAATGAAGATTGCTTTGCCAGTATAGATTTTGTTTGCTTTCTTCATAGATTGAAGGCTTTCGATGTAAGCGAAGAATATTTCTGTTTATCTTGTTTCCAGCAATTAAGATCTTACAATTGGAAACTACCGATATCTAGTCTAGTAGAGACACCTCACTTATTGAACCAAAATCTGGAAACAGCTTTTCAAAAATATTCTCATAAATAGTAATCTTAATACTTCTGTTCACAGTGTATTTATTTATTTAATTTATTAATATATCTCAATATCGTCTAAATATGCAAGTCATCAATTATTCGCCTATCGCCTGCATAAAAAACAGAAACATGAACAAGACATTTGTACTTCACCTATAAAGCAATGAAAATAATATGACTGAACTTTTTCATAGGTGTCTGCGGCTCAATTGGTAAATGTGTTTCGCTCCCACACAGATTCCTTAATTCGCAAATTTAACTTTCTTTAATTCGCAAATTGAACTAACTTCTCCGCTATTTTAATTTTAACCAATGGTTCAAAGAGTTTTTAAACCCCTAATGCACCCAAACCTTTTGCCCTGCTTAAGTTAGATATCTCCTTGAACTCTGATGTTCTTGCGAATTCCAAGATCTTTCAACAGACGTTACCTTGCGTCTATTTATTTTCTTCTTTTTCTTTCTCTTAGTTAGCCGGCTAAAATCTATCGCTTAACAAACATCGATTGCATATTTAAATTTCAGCCCTGACATTGCAGATATTCCTTTCATCCACAACCAACAGGCTTGTTACATCAATTGCTCGGTGATGCTTCGATTGATGTCTATACACGCTAATCTTCAAAAACTCAGGTCTCTCAGTTTTGAGGGATTATAGGCAATCTAAACCTTTTCTTTTTATTTGAAGTCATTTCTATCCCACACCCTTTCACAAGGCACAGCTTTTTTCCTTTGACCAGTTCTTCTGTTTAAATTGTACTAGACACAATAAACCGATCTTCAGTTTTACCGAACATGCGGGTCGTGAGGGCTTCATTTACCTAATATTAATTTTGGACAAATGCTGTTTTGTTGTAATATTCCAGGAACCGCCTCCAATCGAATCTTATCTCATATTTCTGATATAAAAAAAATTGTGTAGATTTTATGCTATGTTGATAAAACCAACTCCATGTTCTAAGGTCAAACTACCTAAATAATTAATTTGCATATGCAAAGCGGTATACAAGGTTATTTTATACGGCTGAATCTGTTAAATTAAGTTTTCAATGCAAATCAAAATGAAATGGTTAATTCCCGTTCAAGAACTTCCAACATTCGAGTACCTTGAGCACTTTCGCTTTCCTATTTCTCTCGTCCAATTAAGTTTCATCTTAAGCGCGATTCGCAACAAAGAATTAGGAAATCCACTAATCTAAACCAGACAATGTTTTATTACAAAATTTCCATTACGTTACCACAAAATTCAGTCATTCATCTGAGTGTGTGCTCACGTACAGTACCATTCTTCATCTGTTTCGTTAGTCTATCCATCGGATAGTTACAGAAAGTAAACAGAGATTTACAAATACACATTGCCACTGGCCTGTTTAAATCGAGCCTTTGTGAAAATGACTTATGTGTGGATGGTAATTACGAGTATCTTACAGTGGCTTAAGCAATCCACATGGCAGTGATGTGGAATTGCACTTCTTGCCTAATACTCTCATAGATACTCTGTGTCTGATTGTATAGGTGCACGAAGCACCCACCAAAACCTTTCGATGCAACTGCCTGCGTGTGTATTACAATCTTCACCTTGTACTGCTGTATCTATGACTCACTTTATCTACGTGGAGATTTAGCGTTAGCTGCTTCTCGGTGAGTTTGTTTCTAAACTATCCAGGTAAATTATAAATTCAAGAGTTTAATTGTTTTACCGTTACGCCTGGCTATTCCCAACTTATTAGATTATCTCTTTTGGTGTTTGTTTGTACGAGTATCTGCACCAGGGTACGAAGTTTTATTATTGCGCGTTACAATTATGATTCAGTGCACGACTTTATGATTTTCAATGTGTAGTTTACTTTTTGCTGTTGTTAACGTTGCCGTTGTCAAGAGTTGCACATACATTTGTGGGTGAGGTAAGGTAAAGATCTAAAAACAGGGGCGCTGAGAATTAATGTTGCTTGATTATTGGATAGTAATTTTAGCGTGACGTTCTTAATTTTCATCTTATCTCGACTTAAATTTTAAGGTATTTAGAAAAAAAGAAAAAAAAACAACAACACAAACAAATAAAGCACATATTTGCATGGTGAGATTGGGTTTGATTTTACTTGCTTTCTCTGTTCTAAAGTATTATTGTTAATTTTCTTGCAAGATTAAGGAAATTTGATAATGTAAATCCAACTATGGAAAACATGTGAATTCATCTGAAATTGGTTGCGAACATTGAGAGTTAAAAATGTGTCTTGAGGTTTTTTGTTTGGCGAAAAAACTTTCTGATAAGTTACCACTGGTCGAAACCCAACCGCAAATTCAGCACACAAAAAAACCAAGTCACTCAATCATCGGCAGAGACAGCTCTCAGGGAAAACCAACACAGTTCTCTGTAAGGGCTGGTGTTATATACAGCAATAAAAGTTTATATCCTAGGGTTTGCATAAATATTGAGAAACAACTTTAAATAACACTATCGACAGATTAGTAGTACAGGAGGTTTACCAAAAAATATTATCCCGAACTAATAATCCAGCTCTATTATCCAGCACTATCATATATACAGCGACTTTACTGGAACACAAGTAAGGAGCAATATACGTGTGCTCGTCTAGATCACTTGGAGAATGTCTTTGACACCTTATGGTTGCTCAATATGCAAATAAACATTTTATTGTAAAGAATGGCATCCAACATTAGCATACGTCCAAAATAAAGTTCCATTAAGTCACTTCTTCCTCGAAGGATCTCGTAAGTAATCGTCACCCCGCTCTAGCCAACGCAGATCATTTAATCGCGTACCGGTCAGGTACAGAGATTGAGCTATTGTAAGCCTCTTGCACTCTGACCTCCAAGAGATTAAGCGTGATATGAATGATTTGGAGTTGATCTTTAAATATCAAAAGTGCGAAAACCAGTTGGTTTAAAACGTCGTTAGCTGAGAATCTATGCCAGAAAGAATTCGCGAAAGTTGACGATCGCGTCGTGAGTCTAGTGAGCGTTACCAGATATTTTATTTTGAGATAAATATAGGAATGCATTCTGGCAAAGAGGGTGCTTCATAGCATAAAACACGATGCCAAAATAAAAGTGATCTATTACATGGCCTCCAAACTGCTTGTGTTGCATTTGGATGTCGCGTGTGGCTCAACATGTGAGCAAGCTCGTTCGTAAAGGTTCGGGCTTAAGAGAAATAATATCAAAGGGGTTTCCTTCATTCATAAAGAACCATCCCATAGTCGCAGTTCATAGCGTTTTATAGTAATGATTTTCTGTACAGCATGGCCATTCTGATAAGCAGAATGGATAATTTCCTGTCAAAACCTATTCTCTAATAGCTTGATTTGTCAAGAAGAGCAAAAGTCTTTATCATTTAAGTTTCAAATGGTTTTTGTTAGGCTAGAGACGTGAGAGAATTTTTTTTTTTTAATCTTTTTGCAAATTGGATCTGTTACCTGTCAAATGGTGTCATTTAGTTATATGCTCGTTATGTAACGAGTAACATGTAACATAATGGACGGACGTCGATTTTCGATTTCACAATTCTACTTGTTATTGCAGTACTTTTCATACTCTTTGTTTGTTCCTTGTAATATCATCAGATAATTGGTTTACTGTTACTGTTCCTCATTTTGAAATTCGTTTTCACTCTCCTGTAGACACAGATGCCGAAATACACCCCGCTCAACAAAAAAGGCCGTATACGAGTTTTTCATTTTTTTGTTGCGCTAATTACTTTTAAGGGGTTCAGTATTTAACAGCCCGTACTTTTCTTTAATTAAAGTGAAAATTTGATTTTGTCTAAAATGGTACAACTGAGTATAAGGCAGTTATTGTTATCCTATCCAATCAGATTGAGTCAATTCGTTTAATCGTTCTTCAAATTGGATGCAATGAGAGTTCTGTACGAAGATTCTCAATGAGGCTCAATGAGATGGGTTTGCTAGCGAGGAGACCAGCGAAAAAGCCACTACTGACCAAATGAAGAAAACGCTGGTGAGGTAGGAAGCCATGGAAAGGCAAAACGGAAGTGTTCAAGTGGTCAATGGTGTCCTCTGACGATATTAGTTTAACCTAATATCGGACCGGTTAGGAAGTAGATAGTTCTTCATAGAAAAGGGGAACACCTCTGCGACGATTGCATAGCGGACATTGTTAAACATTCTCCTTATGTTATGGTGTGGGGATGCATCACCAATTGGAGTTCGATATCTTGGAGGATACTGTTAATGCCATGCGGTACACACAAAAGGTGATGGTGTTGTACCGAGTGTTGGAAATGATAACAGCTGAAACATCAAATCCAATTTTTCAAAATTATTCAGCACCTTGCCACTGAGCAAAATCTGTGGGTAATTCGAAGTTTTTTTTTTCATATTTTTGGGTGTTTTGAGAATATTACGACTTTAGTATTTTAATTTCCTCCACAGATTAAAACTATGATAGAAAAATTAGGAAAAGAATCCATAATTTTGCCGGGAAATTGACAACAATTAATTCGGTAATCTCTATGCCCCCTTTCCAAACAGGGTTCATGACGTTGTTAGGTGGTGGTGCTACGAAATACTAGAATAATTTTTTTTTTTTGAAATAAGAAAGTCTAAAATTATGTAAAAAGGTTTATTAGTGTATTAAAACCTCTTCGAATATCGGGTAATATCCGATATTTTGTAGTCTGATCTGATCTGATCAATTAGGCTACGAACTGTTTTTTCAATTTGGGGAATGTTTCAACTTAAATGTTTAACATCAAAAATACAAAGTGATTATGGAGGGATTAGCCGTCATTAATTAGATTTGATCCATTTTGTTAAAAATTACCATGTGCGGCTATTTAGTTGCGCGGGGTGAAGGTTTTTAATGTTATTTTTTCGCCAGCATGCTGCCTTAATAAATTCAAATCGAACTTGCTTCTGCCTTATCTTAACTCATTTATGCACTACGAAGACAACCCGGTTCATAGTTGACTCCAAATGCCTACATCTCCTCGCAAGGTTTTCTTGTCATGTTACCATATATTCGTTTCACGTGAATGCACTTTTTTTACGGCTTTATTCCACCAGACTTCTTCTCTTCTTAGATCATAAAGGTCTAGACTAGTCCAGAACAGATAAGTGGTGCCGTTGATCAGTTACATTGCCCGGAGAAGTTTGGATAGACTGCTTAACTATAATACGCCGCTCAATGGAGTATCAGTACGTCAGTTATCAGTCTATGATATATCAGATGTGATTTTTCAGCAAATAGAGTTTTGTTAGTCCAGAAAAGGAAGTCATCTTTTCATCGATCTTTAAATATATTAAAGTAATAAGTTATGAAAGAGCTAAGCTTTTTCTCATGTGCAACTAAAATTTTATAAAGTTCCATATTGTGTTTTCGCCCACATCGATTTTTTAATCCGAGTCGAGGAAATTTTTCACTAAGACATGACAAAAAGTTTGATTTTCTTTATCGTTTTTGCTTCCACTTGTGCAACAACGAAAACTGAATAAATTACGAATAAGCAAGGAATATAGAAAAAGAAAGCGAACCCAACCATTTGTTCTAAATTTCTTCACCACTTGTCTTGTCTGCCTCATAATTTTGTTTCTCTTTTGCATCGTTCGCCATTCGATGTTGAATTTTAAATTCAAAGACCTCAACAAGTAAACAAATTCAAGTTGAAGGGTTCTTTCACAGCAAGCCACCTAAGCAAACAGTGACTTACAATGAATAAAAAAGTAAATAATTTAGGTTGGGTGTGTTTCTCAATCATGTTCGGCTTATTGACATATTGAAGTTCGTATAATGCCAATTTAGGTGTGGAAGTACTAGTCCGTTTTGGATTTTAGAAAGTTCAAATGAATTAATTCTAATACTTTTGAGATTCGAAGAACTGTTCATTCACAAGCGTGACTCAAAGATGACTCACTTTTGAACTTGTCACGCATCACCTGTGACGATCCAGCAAAAAAGTATCATGTTCAAGACAAAATGACTCAATAATTGTGCTGGACGCGTTGTCCAAACCTTGACTTTAGTATGTTTTTCATGTGTTTTAGTTTAGTTTGTTAGCGCAAATTTCAGTCATCTGCTTTGTTTATTTTCCTGACGTTTTTTTTTTGCTTATTTTGTTTTAATTGTTTATTAACTAAACGCCTACATAGTGTATGTATTTGTTTGTTTTGTTCATTGTTCCATTGATTTTTTCTTGTAGTGTCGTTATTGCTTGTTTTCAATGTGAACACGAAATGAGAGTGGCTGTGGAGTTCGTTCGGTGTTAAAAATGAACTACATGAAGGTCTTGTTAAGTAAATTATTTGTCTATTGAAATATTAATAAATCGGAAAACTTGAGGAACCTTGAGCTACAAGCCTCAATTGTGTTGTTGATAATCGATTACATTTGTTTCTTGAAAAGTAAATATTAATTTTAATAGAAATGGATTCATGAATTGTAGGCTGGAATTTCTAATTGCGTGGAAATCGTTTTTAAGGCAAAATGATAATAAAAATTGTTATTTTAAATTTATATATAAGGAGAAGCAGCGTTCAAATTTTAGGATCATGCAGCAAGAAGTCTAATTTTAAATTTCAAGCCATTTGAACCACTTGAACTATCAGCATTTAACGAAAAGCTCTGATGAGGAAAATTGTGAGGTCAATAAATATGAATCGATAAAAGTAAAAATTCACAACAAAATAACGCAAATTTCCCAAAAAATGTTTGTAATGTTCGCACCGACTTTATTCACCGTCAAGTGACGTCTCATACAGCTGTTATGAAACTAAGCGATGACTTTGAACATTTCGGAAAAATGTTTGCAGATAATGTATTTGCGAAGTTTGAAATTAAATTCTACACGTTTCTCGAGTAAAACTTTAACTTTGTGGCATTTCATCTTGAGCCAAAATCTTAAATGATGTGATGTTTTGAAAAGTAAACTTGTTATTTTCACAAAGTTTATGAATCGATTATCTTCTCCGCTTTGTTTGAAATATAGCAATTAATTTCCCACTAACACGAGAAATAAATCTAAGCATTTACCAGTATGATTCCCCTCCAACGACATTTCTGGTGGAACAGTTGGACACTTGGGTACCATAGCAATGTGAGCATTGACACCACATCGTACATGGTTTCGTTATCCATTCAGCTAAAGATATCAGGTTTTTTACTTTGTTTTTAACTTTATTTATCATGAAAATTCTTTAAATATTCTGGGAAGATAACGTTAGTGCATAGTGCATAGCTAGTATGCCAGCCATGGTATGAATTACATTTGTGGCTTTTGTCAGGACATTTTCAATTCTCGTTTCATTTAATTTCGTCCATATCTCAAAAAATGAGGCAATCGTCAGGAGCATTTGCTTTTATTCATATTCATATAATATCTAATAACTTCAAAGCTAGTTCGTGCTTCTCCAGAAAACATCCAATAAATATGTTTATTGTTGCTGTGGATTACTCAGTAACAATCAAATTTAAAGCTGATTTAAACCGTTTAAAATAGGAATCGTTGCACCAGAATCGTGAACTGTTCATTATTCAAGCGAGCTGCTTCAATGTTTTACTTCTTGAGAACAAAACACTCGCCAGTTGAAATGACTGCACTAATCGAATAAAATTGAACATTATTTATTTATTCTCTGTGCTCATATATACAATCGTAATTAAACCTCGTAATTAAACTTTCTATTTTGGTCCAACTAAACAGCTTGGACTATAAACATTCTCTCTGCTAAACAAAACATTTAACCGCTAAACGCTAAATACTTTTGATTCACGTAGAGTATCACCTTCAAAAATCCATCTCAAGCGTATTCGATTCGAAATGAAATTTTATCGCGTCTGACGGATATAGCATTTCATTTTACTTTAATTTCGTATTCTGTGGTTAACATGGTGCAATAAAAGATTCACATAATGGAAACTCAGCACAATGGTGCCTGTGTCTCGGCACATGCACTCATTGGTGCATGTTAGGAAAACGTACTAAACATTTCCATTTTAAGGTTTTGACGTTAGATAATTAAATTTAGCAATTAAAATAGTGAACAAAACTTTAAATTACTGTGTATGTAATTGCGCTTATTCGTAGGTTAACAAAGAATGTTTAGAAACAAGATTGTAAGTGGCGAACTTCGATGCTAATTTATTGCTTCTGGAACCAAGGACTGCCGCATTCTTTGAAATATAAACAACTTTCTATAATTAAAAGGTGAAACGAATTCCATCGAATGGTAAAAGAAAATAGAATTTGGGTGCCTCGCAAGACTGAAAAAATTTGTGCGTAGATTTACTTCTTGTTTTTGCTTGTACAATTATTAAGCTTTCAGTCAATTTTATTGCAATGAGTGCAACCAAACCCAAGTAGTTTCGATGCAGCTTCATGTCAGTATTCAACTTCGATTTACTCGAATTGTTGTGGAAGTTTTAAACTTTTATCTAGGTTTCGAAACCGGTCTAGCCGACATTTGCCTTTGGAATCGAATTAACGGAGTTATGACTGAATTGGTCTACCACTGATTGTAGTTTGACTAAGCAAGTGGCTCAGGTTCGCATCTCTGGCATAGTACACAAATTAATCTAACGATGTGATGTCGTTTGCTAGGATTTGAAGGTATAGTAATATAGCAAAGTGATGACGATATCAGTATACACTGGCTACACTGGCTACAGCTGAAGCTTCTACCTTAAAAAAGGCAAAAACAGAGTTTCACAAAATAAAGTTTTTAATTCTACTTTTAATCTTTTTGCTCGTGTGAATGACATAAGCGCACTTCTCACAACAATTTCCAAATTCGTATACGAATTTACCAAGCGCAGCGGAAGTACAGGTTTGAAGAAAGCCTGATATTGTCAGGCGTAAATACTGTAATTAAGTGGTGAAATCCTGGACATCCTCGATTGATTCGGCTATTGGTTTTGGCAAAAAATTGTCCACAATGAAATTAATCGCATTCATTTTAAAACATCAAAAGTTATGAACAGGATCAGAAGAGAATGATGTCAAGATTCCGCTCCGGTCTATCAAAGATATTATAAAAAACTACTGAAAAGTTAAGCAAAACACGCCCTCAAATAGCTTGAGTAGAAAAATAAGAGCATTGGCTTCTTGAAGCAACGATATATGTAAGGTATGTATGTTCTTAAGTTAGCTTAATTCTTAAGTTTATGTGC